>JAWWNH010000017.1:2597500-3797500 GCA_034641385.1 Darevskia mixta | reverse complement strand
AATCGGGACAGTTGAGTGATATGGGATATTTGACCAAATGTACAAAGGCTAGTATTTTTCCACCGCAAAGGTGGGATAAGCTACGATTTTGCAACTGAATCACAGGTTTTCAGAGAGTTTACTTACGTTAATGAAGTCGCCCACACCACTCTGAGCCACAAGTTTGTTTTGCAAGCACGCAGAGATCTCCCTGGGCATTGGCCAAGATGCAGCAAGCTGGGAAAAGAGGGAGACAGAGTTCTTTTGATTTTCAGCAGAAAAAAATTGGTTTTGGGCAAAGATATGTTCTTGAGCCTTTTACTGGGATCAGTAGATGTAAGAATAGAAAGGTGTAGCTGAGACAAGGCATCGTTTATTTTTTTTTAATGTTTAAACCAAGTTTATGCAAGTAAAGCTTTAAATCTTATTTTTTCGTGATGAGAATTTGGTTTCTACACAAGAGGCTGGATCCGGGAGAGAACTTCCACTGGCAACATTAACAATTTACACAGAGCGGGTAAGGCAATGAGGTTTATTTTATAAAGCCCCAGTGATTGGGCTAATTTCTCGATCCGAGTCTTGCCTCTTGAACCAGGAGGACTAAACTGCTACCAGATCTCTTGCCCTGCTTGTCAGCATGCAGAAGTCCACCTGCTCAGTGCTGGCTTGGCTTTGCACCAGCCTGCCTTTCTGGGGACAGTGCCCCTTCCGCCTGTTTGAAATGGGAGGCAGCCTTGACTCTAGCCTGCTAGCCATGACACAGAAATCCCTCTCCTTGCTCCCGACAGCTCAGCTGTCCTTTGTCAGCTGTGTCATCCTTTCATATGTTCAACAGCAACAAGAGCATTTTGCAGTTTTCACGTCTTCATCAGTTGAAACCGGAAAGGCATTAAACACCCATTTGGGACAGAGGGGTGACAAATAAAACATCTATTTCCAGCCATAAAACAATAGCCTTACAAACAGATATTTAAAGAGTAACAGGATAATGACTTAATCTCCCTTGTCACAGTAATGCACTTTAAATTGCTGCCTAAAACCGCCACAGCCTTTATTATCAAACTTCCTGTTTGAAATCTCTTCCTTTGCTGGGTGTGTGTTTGTGTGTGGCTGAAAATGATCACACCCTGGGAAGCATGGGAAGGTGAGCGGTTTTGCCCTGCAATGGCAGTTCTGGGGCGTGGCGGGTGCCCAGGAACACAGAACAGGGCTGGTCTTGGAGTCGGGCTGGTAGTGTTACCCCAGAAGGCAGACAGATCTTATTTTTAAAAAATCATTTTTATTTGGTTTTACAAATAGGAATTTATAACATTCCAAATACATATCCCTATACCGAGATTACTCTGAATCTCGAGACTTCCCCCCATCCCCTCCATGGGTCCTATTGTCAACATATACAATTGCATATTATTCCATATTCTATATTTTATATCCATCCATATTTTACACAGTATTTGTTATATTACAAGTGAGTTTCAAATCCTGCTAGTGTTTCCATCTGCTTGCAGTGGTCTCCTAGATAAGTTGTAATTTTTTCCCATTCTTTTTTAAAGTTTACATCCTCTTGGTTCCTGAGTTTTCCAGTCAGCTTTGCCATTTCAGCGTAGTCCATCAGCTTAGCTTGCCATTCCTCTCTGGTAGGGACTTTATCTTCTTTCCATCTCTGGGCAAATAGCATCCGAGTGGCTGTTGTCCTGTACATAAAAAATCTTTTCTGCTCCTTTGGGATGTGGGTACCTATAATTCCTAATAAAAATGCTTCTGGTTTTTTTAACAAAGGTTTTTTTGAAAACACACCCTAATTCATTATATATCATAACCCAGAAAGCTTTTATTACCCTACACGTCCACCACATATGATAAAAGGTACCTTCTTTTTCTTTACATTTCCAGCAGGTATTTGTACTTGTTCTATAGAATGCAGGCAGATTTAAGCCACATCCGCACCATCCATTTAAAGCACTATGGTGCCACTTTAAACAGCCGTGGCTTCCCCAAAGGATTCTGGGAACTGTAGTTTGCTAAGGGTGCCAAAAGTTGTTAGGAGGCCCCCGTTTCCCTCCTAGAGCTACAATTTCCAGCGGTCCTGGGGAAGAAGGCTGCCCAGCCATTCTTGAGAATTGTAGTTCTGTGAGGGGCATGAAGGTCTCCTAGCAACTCTCACCGCTCTTAGCAAACTGGAAGGTATCACAGAGGCTACCCTTGGTGTGAGTGGTGTGTGTGTTAAGAGCTGAAAATGTGGGAAAATACCACTGCCCAGACCCTTGCAGAGCTAGGCGGAGGCCCGGGCCAGGTAGATATTGTGCCCCCCCTTTTCTTTGCCCTGGGGATCTCCATTGTTGATCGAAAGAAAGACTTAATTTGTTTTAATATATTGAAACTTCTCTCATTGGAGTGCATTTTTGTATCAGTTTTTTTTCCATTTTACTGAAAACAAAGAAACTACGCTATCTGAGACGTGATCCATTGTTCTTTGAGTGCTGTTTTTCCCCCCTGATTTTTTTTTTTTTTTACTGATGCTGACCGAGGCCCCCTTTGGAATCGGAGGCCCGGGCCAAGTGGCCCATATGGCCCCCCCCCTCGTCTGGGCCTCTTGCCCATGCTATTTGATACCTACACTACAGAATGAATGGACGGCATTCTATTCATTCTCCTTCAGATCTGTCCCTAGGATCCTGCATGCCATTATTTTGTCAGTTGGAATCCTATCTTGGAATCCTCCGCCAGCCTACAGGAATTAAACTCCTGACCGTTTTCACAATCTACCTTAGCGATGTGTTACCTCGAATAGCTTAATCCTTTTGTCTCTCTAGGCGAGCTGATTCATCCCGGAGAGTTCTCCTAGGAACTAATCTTTGTAGCGTTGCGCTCCGGCTTTCGACCAGGACTTGAGGCTAGCTGAGTCTGCCAGCCGAGCCTCTTTTCAGACATTTTGTCTGGAGGCTTCCAGGCAGAAACAAGATTTTTGGGGAAAGCAGCATTGCGTGATATATTCCTAAGCCTGACTTTAAATCGACCTTGATAGCTGCACATAAATAGAACTTTTGCATAACAGGGGAAAGGCAGGCAAACAGGGGAGGAAGCACTGCTGTTACAGCTGACTAAATTCAGCTCAGTTCGTTAAAGTTTCCCCTTCTAAAAAAAAAGAAAAAAGAAGCATCTGGAATTTTAAGCTACCATTGGTCTACAGAGGTGATTTCCAGGTGGATCTTTCCTCTGAAGGTTTTATTCTTGCTTCCATTCATTGTAGGACCAGGTACCCTTCAGAGGTTTTGAGCAAACAGAGCCCCCACCTTGCTGGCTAGGAAATTCAGGCCTCGAAACCAGGGGCTTAGCATGAGGGTGCAGGGTGGCCGTGGCCCCAGTCACATTTTTTTAAAATCTCTCTCTCTCTCTCGGTTTTACAAATACAAAATACAAATAAACAAAGAATAAAAAATATATCTATATAAAGAGATTCTCCAAATCTCAAGACTTCCCCTCATCCCCTCCATGGGGTCTCATTTTGAACATCTACTACTGCATATTCATCCATACTCCAGGTTTTTTTTTATATCAAACCATATTATCCATTGTAATTTTTACACTACAAGTGAAATCAAGATCCTGCCTTTGTTTCCATCTGCTTACATTGGTCTCCTAAATAACTTATAATTTCCCCCCATTCTTTTATAAAGTTTTTGTCCTCTTGGTTTCTGAGTTTTCCAGTCATTTTTGCCATATCGGCATAGTCCATCAGCTTAGTTTGCCATTCCTCTCTGGTAGGGACCTTGTCTTCTTTCCAGATCTGGGCGAATAGCATCCGGGCGGCTGTTGTTCCATACATACCATCCTTTGGTTTGTCGGTACCTGTAATTTCTAATAAAAAGGCTTCTGGTTTCTTAACAAAAATTATTTTAAGCATTTTTTTCCTTTCATTATATATCATCTCCCAGAAAGCTTTTATTACCTTACAAGGCCACCACATATGATAAAAGGTACCTTCTTTTTCTTTACATTTTCAGCAGATATTTGTGCTCGTCCTATACATTTTTGCTAATTTAGTAGGGGTCAAATACCACCGATACATCGTTTTCATATAATTCTCTTTTAGTGTACAGCATGCAGTAAATTTAAAAAATTGTGTCCTGGGCACAAAATTTTGAGGGGGCGGGAACTAGGTACCCCCCACAGGCGCTCTCAGTGTGGTCTGACCCGGTGCTCCTCTGTGCCCACTAAGGGCTGCGATATCCGGCCGGGCTGCCCCCTGCACAGTTGGGCAGGTGGCTCAGTGCGGCCCCACTTTGCCCTAGTGCAGGCACATCCAACTCCCAAGAAACTGCAATCTACTCACAGTGTAAAAAGACCAGCTGTGATCTACCCATTGTCATTGCCAGGAGCTGTTGAGCTTAGTCATGTTGGCCACATGACCCAGAAGCTGTCTGCAGACAAACGCCGGCTCCCTCAGCCAGTAAAGCGAGATGAGTGCCGCAAGCCCAGAGTTGTTCGCGACTGGACCTAACGGTCAGGGGTACCTTTACCTTTCCTAAATAGATGGATTTTGTCATGGGACTGATTTGTAAATCTGGGGACTGTCCCCGGGAAACGGGGACGTCTGGTAACCTTATGCTACACCACTACTTGAACCATGACCCCCCTTCAATAATCTAATGCTGCTGGGCTCGGACGCCGAACCTGCTCCCCGGGAGACCGCAGTAAGGGCTCCCGAGTGCGAGCGGGCGGCGGAGCCCCAGGGTCCGCTAACTCCCCGTCGGGCGAAGCTGCGAGACCGTCTTCTTCGAGCGCGCTGATTTCTCCAAGACCTGTAATTTGGAATCGTGAGTAAAATTTAGAAGAAGTGGAATTTGGACAGAATTTGGGCTGGATTGGAACGAAAACACGGAGGTCCGTTCCTTTCCATTGTTGTAGTGAAGCAGGAAATAGATACAGTTACATTGAGAAAGACTGAATTGACTTTTATTGCTGTATGGCTTTAAATTAACCCTTGAGCCTCCCCTGGTCCTAGGGGAAGCAGAAGGAAATGTGATAGCCTTGTGGATTATTTTTCAAGCTGAAAATTTGAGAACTGTTATAAGAAGAAAAGTTGGAAAAAGTTTTTAAAGTTTTAAAAGTATAAAAACTGTGATCAAGAAAATGGCGATGAAACCGGATATTACTTGGCAAACTGTGCTGGAGAAGATGCAGGAATACATTGCGGAACTAAGAGAGAGGAATGCGATGGGAAAAACTTTGGAGGAGATAAGGCAAACCCCAAACACTGCGCCGGCTGAACCAGCTGTACAAGTAACCATAGAAACGACAAGACCCGTCAAGGCTAGACAACGAAAGACGATTTGGCGAAACATCTGCTGCAGGAAAAGATTTTATAACCGGAGAAGAAAATGTGCTTTTACCACAAGAAGCAAGATTGGGAACATAAGAAAGAAGAGCACATTGAAACTCATTGACAAGCAGCTGAAGGGAAGCCGAGACGAACTGAATATGAACTGGGAAGGCTGGACACAGTTTTGGGAAAAGGCCTTTTTGGAAGATGCAATGCAGGACTCATGCTGGTTCTGGGTCTCTCCGCCAGCAGGAATAGGATAAGAACTCTTAAAGTACGGCCTGATTTGTGGATTTATGGTTTCTGACTTATGGACATGCCAAGGACTGTTTAAACAATATGAAATATAAATGAAAGATAAGTATTTTGATGTCTAGAATGATAAGTATGATATGTAGTGAATAATGCAAATAATAGCTGTGTACCCGGGGACCGGGGGAGGCAAGAGGGACGTAGATGAAGATATATAAGTGATTTAAGATTTGTGATTTTTAAAGATTTGAATATTGATATTGATATTAGGAAAACAATTATTGGAATATGAAATTAGGAACCTGTTAAAAATTGGGAAATGCTATCAGATGGAAAATAATGGAGTGGACGAGAGGAAGCATGACAATGATTGTAACATAAGTGAGCTGGCCTGAATCGGGGCCAGACAATATTGTAAAACCAATAAAAATTAATTTAAAAAAAAAAAAACAATAATCTAATGCTGAGACCTCTCCGATTGGATGTATCCAATAAAGTTCTACCCACTGAAATTATTGGACATGGCTCCCTTAGGTCATGTTAGAGAAGAGATTTGGAACCTGTGGCCCTCCACATGTGCTGGATGACAAATCCCAGAATTCCTGGCCATGCTGTGAGCCATACAGCTGCATGGTGCTGACAGAGCTGCCTCCCTGTCTTGGCTACAACCTTGTTTCTTAAATGACTTTAAAGTCAAAAATAGCCTCTGAGTCTGGATCTGGCAGGGCCCCAGCCTTATCTGCTACCTCTGATAAGGATGCAAGAGGCCATCTGTCTTTGCTGCCCCATAGCTGTATCTTACTCCCTTTCCTGCTTTGTTGGTTGTAACTGTGTGGAAAAACAGAGGGAACTCTGGAGTGCCATTGGCAGCCCTAAGGATCTGTGAGCTCACCCTAAATGGCATGATAACAGCGCTAAATCATGTGTGAATGTGCACGATTTTCAGGATTTCGCCACAGCACTAGCAAAACGTTAATTCTGCATTCGCGGCCGTTGCCAAAGCGTTCCACTCCCATGAAAGCGCTGGCAGGGATGTGAGCGTCTAAACCCAAAAGCTGCGTCTCCTTCCAGGTTATTTGACTAAAAATAGAGGAAGATAAAGAAGCAGCCCTTCCGCCCGGTAACAAAGCAACGCAAACTCCTGCACTTGACTGAGCAAATCCATCGCTTTAGCCAGATAGCCTTGACCTAATACAATGCTTCGGAGCTGACTCCTGAGCATCGCTCGCACCGGCTCCATTTTCATTCTGCCCTTTAAAAAATGTTTGCATTGCAATACAAAATTGTACAACATGATTCAGCCTGGTTAAGATGAGCAGATAACATTTTCAAAAGCAAAAGCTGCAGCCACCCATAGAGATTGCATTTGGGGCGGACATAACACCTAGGCCTCTAAGCACCAGATAAGGCTACCCAATTTGGCATTGGCTGGTTTTGTACCTAGGGTGGCCAGATGCAAAAGAAGACAGGGCTCCTGAACATTTAATAGCTGTGTGCAGATGATTGAATTGTCAGCAGGTGTCATATGTGCCCCATTGAGCAATCAAGCTTTCTGCACTAGCTGCAGCTTCCGGACCAACCTTAAGGGTATTCCAACATACAGCATGTTATAGCAATCTAATTGTGAGGTTACCAATGGGCGGGTAACAGTATCTAGGCTTTCTCTGTCCAGGAGTGGTGCTGGCGTACCTGGCAAAGCTGGCAATAGATGCTCCTTGCCACTCAGATAACTTGCGCTTCCAGGAGCACCCTAGATCACACACCTATGCTTTCAGACTGATGGCAACCCCATCTACAATAGGTGAATTTCCCAGTTCCTGGTCTTGGGAACCACCCACCCCAGTGCCTTTTGCTTATCAGGATTCAACTTTAGTATATATTAGCTCCAGACCCTCCGAGTGTCCCTATTTTCCAGGAACAGTCCCAGATTTACAGAAGCTGTTCTGGTTTCTCATTTGATCCTGGAATGTCACGCTTTTCCTTAGGACCTCCCTATTTTCATCGGAGAGATGTTGGAGGGTATGGAGTTATGCGACCCCCGAGCCAAGGAGATAAGTAACTATACAGTCGTACTTTGGTTGTCGAACGCCCTGGAATTTGGACATTTTGGCTCCCAAATGCCACAAACCCAGAAGTGATTGTTCCCGTTTGTGAACGTTCTTTTGGAATCTGAACGTCCGACGTGGCTTCTGTGGCTTCTGATTGGCTGCAGGAGCTTCCTGCAGCCAAACAGAAACCGCGATTTGGTTTTCGAACATTTTGGAAGTCAAACGGACTTCCGGAACGGATTCCGTTCGACTTCCAAGATACAACTGTACAACCTTTAGAAGACATTTGAAGTGAGCCCTGTTATAGGGAAGTTTTTAATGTTTATTGTTTTATTATGTTTTTATGTGTCTCAAAAGCCAACCAGAGTGGCGGGGGCAACCCAGTCAGATGGGCAGGGAATAATAATAATAATAATAATAATCATGGGCGTACCCGGGGGGGGGGCAGGGGGGGCAGCTGCCCCCCCTAGAAGGCAGCTGTCCCCCCCAGAAGCAAAAATGATCAGCGTCCGTTCAAAGCAAACCTGAACGACCATGGCTTGCCCCCCCTTAGTTTTGATCCTGGGTACGCCCCTGATAATAATAATAATAATAATAATAATAATAATAATAATAATAATAATAATGGAATAGGACAGTGATGGCTAACCTTGACACTCCAGATGTTTTGGGACTACAACTCCCATCATCCCTGACCACAGATCCTGTTAGCTAGGGATGATGGGAGTTGTAGTTCCAAAACATCTGGAGTGTCAAGGTTAGCCATCACTGGAACAGGACATCCCTATTTTCATCAAAGAAATGTTGGAGAGTATGTAGCTCTCATCCAACAGCAGGCCAAGAGAGGCTGTGTGGTGAGTTGTGACTGATGCTGGAAGCTGGAGACAGAGATATGTGTTGCTCTGTGCTGGAGCCAAAGCTTCTTCCTTGGAAACCTAATTGGGAAGCAAGGTTTGCTGGAGTGTGGCGCTGCGAGCCCCTCCATCCTATGCTCAAGTTGTATACATGTGTAAACAAAGCCATACATCCTGAACACACTAGTCTCCATCGACCTTCTTTGCAAGGAAACGGAACCCTAGGTCAGGAATTCCTAGAGTCTCTCGCCATCACAGAGACTGGGGTGCGCACAACAATATGAGCGAAATAAATTTTATCACTCTGTGGTATCTTCTTCGAGCCTCTTATAGTAAAGCAGGGAGACAACACTTGGCAACCTTCCTTGCAAATGAATCCAGCTGGAAATGGCCGCATGGGTGGTGTTTTGATTGCCAGCCTGCCATGGAGAAGGCATGGAGAAGATGGATTGTGAGGGTTTAGTCAGTGCCATGCTTCTTATTAGCAGGTGAACCTGACAGAAGATACCCAGGGGAGTGGGTGGGAAACAGGTATAAGTTAGTTTTCTCCTTTTAGAAGAAATGAAAAGATGGCGGTGAGTGGAGTGGCAGTGAAGTGCTTTCTTTCTGTCTGTCATTGCTAAAAGAGCGCAAAAACTTGGCTGGGAACTCTTGGCAGCTATCTATTAGACTGCAGCAAACAATTCATCCTGGAGGCTGGGGAATGGATCGTGTCATTACCGACCGCTAGTCTTACATCCCCCTCCTAAGTCAAACGTATTTGTCAAACCTGTTGGCTATATATAACACAGATGTGTGTGAAATGCCAACTGCTTGTCTCCTTTGGGTTCAAAATTGCAATTCTTGTGTCAGAAACTCAGATGTGAAACTTGATTTCCTAGGTGGTGGCGACGTAGGGAGGAATTTTCCAGAGCAGAATATAAATGTGGCAGCGGGGTGTGTGTGTGAATAGGGTTAGGAAATTTAAAGGGGAATATCTCGAGGTGTAATCAGCTCCATGTAAAATAATTGGCAGCCTGACCATCATTGGCATCAGTAGGATGTGGGTTGCACACTGAGAGTTTAAGGGTGATTTCCAATGAATGTTTATTATGGCATTGAATGTTTATTATGACATTAAATGCTTATTATCAGAGGCGTAGCCAGCCCAGGTGGTACCCGGGGCGGATTTTTTTTTGTCACCCCCCCACCACTTTGCCAGGGCACTGGCAGAGCTGCACCCAGTGGCATAGCAAGTCACCCCCACCCCCAAAAAATGATGGTGCCACTTTGCGAGGTGTGGGGGTTTTTTTTTTGTGTGTGTCTATTATCTCTTTTTTTTCCAAGAAAGTTAAAATTTAATTTTTTTAAAAAAAATAAAAAATAAAAAATAAAAAAATAAAGAAGTGTCACCCCCCTCTGATGGTGCCACTTTGTGAGGTGTGGGGGTTGTGTGTGTGTCTATTATCTCTTTTTTCAAATAAAGTTAAAAAAAAAATTTAAAAAAAATATTTTTTTTAATTTTTTTTAAAAAGTGTCACCCCCCTCTGGGGTGGAACCCGGGGCGGCCCGCCCCCATCTCCCCCCCTTGCTATGCCCCTGCTTATTATGGCATTGGTCCACAGGATGTCATTTTTATGCTGTGAACCACCCTGAGATCTACAGATGCAGGGTGGTAAATCATCATCATCATCATCATCATCCAGCTCTTATTCCCATTGACTCCAATCCGGATTTACACTTTGTGAGTAAATTTCAATAAGTTTTTTAAAATGCCAGTGCCCTGTTTACAAAATCTGAATGACCCATTTGCAGTATTAGTGGTCTTAAGACATAGAAGGAACAATGGAACAATTTCCATTCCTTCTTGAAGGCTTACGAACTGACCCTTCTGATTTCCAGAAGTCACCCAGGAAGTTAATCCACTTTGTTCAGATTATTTCTGGAGTGGATTCAGCAGGTCCAGCTTTCAACCAGTAAACTGAATTTGAGTGGCTCTCGCCACCATGAGAGGCCAAGGTTTTTGACATGGACAGCTTCACCTGTTGATTGCTGCCTGTCACTCACAAAGCACAGTGTTTATCTGCATAAAAAAAGATGGCTGCCAGTCTGAACCACAGCTACTTTTAGGATGTTTAAGACTACTCTGCCTCCCTTTAGGACAATATGAAAACATTTTGTGTGTGTGTGTGTGTGTGTGTGTGTGTGTGTGTGTGTGAGAGGGTGAGAGAGAGAGAATGAGAATGAGAGAACGAGGGAGCGTGGGTGCTTTATTCTTTTTAAAAAGTAACTGAAAGGAAATTAAAGAGCTGAATTAAGCTGCACCTGTCTTTTCTCACACAGGACAATAAATGACAATCTTTAGTCCATTAGAGAGAGAGAGAGAGAGAGAGAGGAAAAGCTAAATAATTCAGGAACCTAGATTTATAATTTCTATTAATTCTGACATAAAATAAAAATAGCAGTTATTCCTTGGCTTCTAGCCCCCTCCTCCACATTGCTGTATGCAGGAGCTTGTAGATAACTGTTAATAATAGTTCTCAGAATATCATTATAATAAGCAAGCTAAAGAGAAGTCTTTGTGGAAAGTATCATTAATGAACGTGCCTCCCGCTTTAACGCAGACTGAGAAGAATATGAGAGCTTCGCCAGGAAAGTCTACATTTTCAGAGTGTTTATGCGTAGGATTGCCATGGTGTTTTGTACGGACAGGAGGTATCTGTCTTTAACACAGGGATGAGGAACCTGTGACTCTACAGCTTCCATCATCCCTGTTCACTGGCCATTCTGGCTGGGGCTGGTAGGAGCTGGGATCCAATGACATCTCCACAGCCACAGGTTTCACCATGCCCGCTTAACAATGGAGAGGCAGAAAATCACCAGGGACTCAGCTACATTAGTAAAAAAAAAGTGTTTTAAATGCAATATAACACTGTGACACCAGATGGCGCTGTGGAGTTCTGTTTTTCAGCAATGTGATTTCCCATTATGAGGTTTACAATGGGTTTTCCTGAAACATTTTTTTTTTAAAAATGTGTCTAGCTCCAGCCCAGGAGAAACTTTCCTCACTAAGGACCTGCTAATTCAGTATATGCATATAATGTCATTATTTCATAACACAAACAAGGCAGGTGGCCTCCCATCTGGATTCTGATCAGACTCAGACCTGTTTAGCTTCAGCAAATACACTGCACATGACTTTCTGCCTCTCATGCAGCCGTTAAAAGCACTAAGCCATACCAACTCCAAGCCCCTCAGAAACTATAGCCTTAATACATTTTCTCCAACTTAATGTTAATGGTTTAATTGACACAGAAATGAAATATGGCTAAAGTTATATTGCAGAAAGTTTAACATGGGCTTTTTCCATAGAGCTATAGTGGAAGCACGAAAAGCACTTTGAGCTCTTGCTAACTAACTAACTAACTAACTAACTAACTAACTAACTAATTGTTGTTTCTCTGGTAGCTAACATGTGAGGGTTGTAACCTTAGATCATGTGATGAAGGTATTGGGTTGCAAATCTCCATTTTGAAGGGAGTTGCCTTTGAGTCTTTTCTCCCAAACTCAATGGAGTGAAGATGTTAAAAGAAGCTCTCTTGGAGGCTGGAATGCAGGCTGCAGAGAGAGAGAGAGATCTCTCTCTCTGCTTCTAGGTCTGTTTTGATTATTTCATATTTTGTAAGATGCTGTACCTGTACTGGACAGCACAAGATATTATATGGATATTTTGGATGTATCATTTGATGTATTCTGTTTTATTTTAAAGAGTTCTGCCAGTAAAAGTTTGAATAATATTTTTATGGGTCTAGACAATGATTCATTCCATAAGGAGCCAGTTCTTATGCTTCCAGTTGCTTCAAACTGTGCAATATTAATATCTGCAACACTTTAGTCCTCAAGTTTAAGGTGCTGTCAATCAACACTTGCAGAGAGGACAACTCATTTCCCCCCCTCAGCTGTCACCGTCGAGCCTTCTGTATAAAATTTGTATTTGCTGAAACACCTCAGAATCACAAGAACTCAGCCTCTGTCACACGTCATCTGTCCTGCTGCCTCATGAGCAGACATTGAACCAAACTGAAGTGTGGTTTTAATAAGTCATTGTCCTTTACTGCTCTCTCATCCACCTTCACTCATTTCAACAAATGGGTCTTGGTTGCTTTTTATTGCTGGACTATCAGGCCTGCAACTCGGGTTGCCACTTCTTACTGCCTCTGTGCCTTTAATAGGTGACTTCCACGCAGAAATTTCGCAGGCAAAGCTCTCCCCTGCACCTGATGTGGAGAAAAAGTGATGGGGAAAGTGACACCTGTTAAATTTTTGGCATGACATGCTGCTGTTCAAGGTGCAGGAGCAAGACTCAGGTGAGGTTTTTTTGGCTATCATTTTTATAAACTCTGGAACATCATCTTGCTGAAGGGCATATGAAAGAAAACCTCAGCTCACAGCTGTTAAGGGTTTGACAGCAGACATTATTGGAAATAACTGCATAATGCTCACTGGCAACCGTATATTGTTGTGGGCCCTTGCATGAAATACTTTTCCTTTATTCATTTAAAAGTGTTGATATACTGCTCAATATTTTTTTTAAAAAAAATCCTCTAAGGTGTGTACTGTCTGGCAAACAAACAATATATCATTAAAACAAAAACACAACCTAAAACCTGTAAAACAGCAATACAGTGGAACCTCGGTTGTCGAATGTAATGCATTCCGGAAAACCGTTCGACTTCTGAAACGTTCTACAACTGAGTTGCAATTGCCGGTTGGCCGTATCCATTGAAAAAAATGGAGAAACACACCTTGGAAGCCGCTCAACTTCCGAGGTGCATTCGAAAACGGAAGCATTCACTTCTGGGTTGTCGGCGTTCCAAAGTCGAAATGTTTGACTTCCAAAGCGTTCGACAACCGAAGTTCCACTGTACAGAAACACACAAAAGCATGTAAAACAGAAATTCAAACAGAGCCCAGTCTTATGGGACAGGGGAAGCCTGGGCAAAAAGGCCAGTCTTCCCAAGATGTCTGAAGCAACTGAGGGCTGTTGCTTTACATATTTCAGAAGGAAGGGCATTCCACAGGAGAGGGGCAATGGTAGAAAATCCCAATTTTGGGGTCACTGACCTGTGACATTGTTGCATGCCACCCCAAGTGGGGCAAGATTCCTGGGGTTCCAAGCATTTCCCCAAGGTTTGTGTTTCCTTTGGAATGAGGTACAGCAAAGACTGTGGTTTATTTAAACATATATACAACCTGAGCCTGCAATGGAGGGGTTCACACCATTAACACCCCAATAAGCCTTCCTTTCCTCTGAACCACAGCCTTGGATTCAAATAGAAATCAAACATTGCTCTGCCTCTCTGGCTTCCCGGCCTTTTGCTTTGCTTCCAGCTCACATCACTGTGCTGGTCCCGTGGGGTATCCAAAAGGCGAGGTCTAAGTCCGGTCCAAGGTCAGAGGTACACGCAAAGGCAGTCCGAAATAACTGAAGCAGGGTCCAGGGCAGGGGGTCAGGCGAAGTCAGGAACGGGTGGGTAAACAGGGAACCAAGGCGGGTCAGGAGCTCAGGCAGGACAGCAGGACAGGGAACAGGCAGGAACTCATCAGCAACGATGTTGCTCCTGCAACTTGGGACTGGGGCTGGCCGGCTTTTATCTGCCCCGAGGCATAGGGCGGCTCCGATCCTCAGGTGACTCGCCTCTCCTGGCCTGGAGGTGAGCACTCCTCCTGCGGGAACTTAGTTCCCTTCGCCTCTCTGCCCTGAGCCTCTGCAGCTCAGGAGAGGCTGGAGGGTTACCGGACCCAGAGGCAACCTCAGCTTCCCCTGACAAGGCTGGAAGTGGAGCACCTGCAGGCAATGAATCCTCCATCCCATCAGGAGCCAGAGCAGACTCAACAGATGCCTGCACCTGAGGATCCAGCACAGGTGAGTCCCCTTCAGACTCAGGCCCCAGCCCTGGCTCTGCTGGTTCTGGAGGCAGGGAATCCTGTGCAGGCTGGGATCCCTCAGGTTCAGCGTCTGAGTCTGAATCCCAGGCCATCACAATCACTTCAACTCTCTGCTCTCAACCCATAACTACCCATGAGTTAAGGGAGGGAGCCCACACATTTCCAATCTCGCACAGAGCCCCTTCCTTTGTTCTCTTAATGGCCCATTACCTAGGCCATGCGTCGGCAACGTTATCTGGGCGTGGGCCGGATCGATCCCATGGAACCCGTCCGTGGGCCAGACATGCTCAGCGCAATACCAGAAATTGCGTCAGCGCATGTCCCCCAGCGCCGGAAATCACTTCTGTGCATGCCCAGACACCTGCACAGAAGTGATTTTCGGCATCTGCTCGAGTCCCCGCGCCGCATCACGCCAGTTTAGCGCAGCGCATGGGGGGACTTGCCAAGTGGGCGGCTTGGTGACCGGGCAGCTCGTGGGCCAGATGAACTGGCTTCATGGGTCGCATCCAGAGGTTGCCGATGCCTGACCTAGGCTATCAGGAAGCTAGGTTGGCAATTCCAGGAATTAGAAGGGGGCCAGGGCATTCATTACGAGGACTTCAACAGCAGCAGGATCACATTTTGTGTAAGCAGAGTAGGACTCAATTTGTCACTATCTAGGAATTTCAGTGGCTTCATATGCTGTCTATTTAATTATTTCCAATAAGATGGCACCCTTCCATTGCATCAAATGCAGCACAACTCTATCCATTCAATTGTCTGGGCGCTCGTTTCAAATATTTGGATTAACAGAGGTTCAGCTAAATGGGGGGATACTTATTTACAGAGGGTTATATTTGCATGAGAGGCACAGAGTGAATCCAGAGTCCAAAGAGAACTGGATAAACAAGGTTTGGCTTAATGAGCTTTCGGCTGTGTTTGTATTGAAAGTTGGGAGTAATAATGCAGATCGGCTCTGTAATTTGGGTTATGAGATTGATGTAATAGGCCTTGTGGTACTAATATGATTTGCTATCTGATTCATGTAGCTTTATGGATGATGGCCCAGTTTACATGGAAAATTCATTGGCACACGGACACTGGGTCTCCAGTGTTTGTTAATTTGTTTCTGTTGGTGGGTCACGGCTGTTTGGTAAAGATTGCTGCTTCCTCAGTAAACACAGAAGAAGTTGTGGTCCGTCCCCCCCGGTCTCCCCTGCCCAGAGAAAACAGATCCAGCTGGGCCGAAATCTCTCACAACAGAAGCATGACTTGATCTGAGAAGATACCGGGTCACATTTTCAGCCGGCACAACCAAAGACATCATCATCATCACTCAAAAGAAAGACGGAGAAAGGAACAAAGGCACGGCAGACAGGGAGGCGTTCAGGAGAGAATTGCTATAAGGAATGCTTTTGCATTAAAAATAAAACCCCTCGCATTTTCTATTTTATTTTGCATGGTATTTGTTCAAGGATAAAAGGTACCATCTGTCTCTCGCCTACGCAGCGAGCCGTGTCACATTCCAGGCGCTATTAGGATAGCTGGTGGCTGGATTAGAAAGAGAGAGAAGAAATCTTAACGTGGGAAGGTGAGCACAAGAGCAGAAAAATTAATGAGTCAGTTCTCTAGCAGTTGGCAAATGCTTGTTGCCAAGGTTCTAACGAAGAAAGATCAAGAAAGGTGTCTCTTATCCCCCCCCCTTTGTCAAAAAGATATCTGTGTAGCCTGATACTTGTCTTTGTAGAAGGCAGTACAGAAATAAGAAAGAAAATCTACCAGAGCAATAACATGGAGGGTTGAGTGGCAATGCACGCAGAGATGCTGTGATGGTAGGTCTCAGAAAGAATGCATGGTGGGAAAATTATGGCCCTATGAAGACCAAGTGGATTGATGGATAGGCTCTATCAACAGGGCACCCCTGAGTTCTAAATGTTTCCCATCTTGTATTTATTTACAGTCAGTTCCAGTCCTTTACTCATTCTTCCATCAGTCTCACAGGAGAGACATCGGCCAGTTTTTGAGTGATTTGATGTAATATTATTTTGCCAGTAGCTACACCAAATAAAACAGTATGTCCTGGCTGCTTTGTATGCTATGGAAGGAGCAATAAGCTCCTAGCACTGTCATCTGAAACCTGCTCTGGAGGAAGGAGCAGAGCCAAAGCAATGACTTCCACTCAAGAAGGTAGTCTGTATAGATTGCCATGAGGTCCTGGTGGAGATCATTTGCCATGGAAACAAAAACAGTCTCTTGTACTAACACCCTGGGGGAACACCAATAGATATTATATCACGGTGATGAAAGTGGGTATACTCAATTGCAATTGCAATGAGAATAAAGTCATTTCAAAGGCCTAAACTGGAGGTTGATCTTACCTGAGGATGTGACTGGTTCTTCTAAGAGCTACTGTGTTCACCCCCACGTTGAGGCAACCAATCCCATTTTCTTACCTCTTAACCTCCTGCAGCTATATCAAGAGGAGGCCAACTTAACCACATATTGAGGTTATCTGTGTTAGGATTGTAAAACAGCCTGATATCTATCTGCAGGCAGACTTCCATTCTGAGAGCTGTTATCTGACTTTGATCTCAATATTTGATAGATAGATAAGATTTATTGTCATTGTACAAGTACAACGTTGTACAAGTGCAACGAAATTGAATGCCATCCCATAAAAACAAAACAAAAAACAGCACAAAAAACACAAAAACACATTTTCAGCCACACATGCACATACGTACACACCCATCACAACTCTCCAAGGTCATATTATCTAGTTACAGCATTTAAGATGGTTATACGGTAGCTCTTGGGTAAAGGTAAAGCGACCCCTGACCATTAGGTCCAGTCTTGACCGACTCTGGGGTTGCGGTGCTCATCTCGCTTTACTGGCCGAGGAAGCCGGCGTACAGCTTCCAGGTCATGTGGCCAGCATGACTAAGCCGCTTCTGGCGAACCAGAGCAGCACACGGAAACGCCATTTACCTTCCCGCCGGAGTGGTACCTATTTATCTACTTGCACTTTGACATGCTTTCGAACTGCTAGGTTGGCAGGAGCAGGGACTGAGCAACAGGAGCTCACCCTGTCGCAGGGATTCGAACCGCCAACCTTCTGATCGGCAAACCCTAGGCTCTGTGGTTTAACCCACAGCACCACCTGTGTCCCCTAGCTCTTGGGTAGAAACTAGCAAAATATCAAAACAAAAGGAACTGTTACAGATCTGGGGGTAACAGAGTTTGGGGTGTGTGTGCAAGGGCATCCATAACTGAGAGTTGGTGAATGTTAGAAATTAGCAGAGGGTGGAATTTAGCTGATTTTTGGAGGAGTGAAGTGGAAAATACAGGCCAGGGCCACACCTGAGATAGGGGTTGTTAAGCATGACAAAAGGTGTTGATGGCTCATCACAGGGAAATCCTTGGGACTCTGCCAAGGTTATGCTGAGTGATGATCTAGGTTACAGGAAAATTGTCACCTTTTGAAACCAGTCTCGGAAGAGGGCGGGCGGAGAAGGGGACAAGGAGGCAGAAGGGGAGGAGTTTCTTGGCAATGGATTTTATAGGAAGGAGAAGCCGGAAGGAGGAAGAATGCCATGTGGCGCTGGCTGGAGGAGACTTTAGACCAGGGGTAGGCAACCTAAGGCCCGGGAGCCGGACGCGGCCCATTTGCCTTCTCAATCTGGCCCGTGGACGGTCCGGGAATCAGCATGTTTTTACATGAGTAGAATGTGTGCTTTTATTTAAAATGCATCTCTGGGTTATTTGTGGGGCATGAGAATTCGTTCACCCCCCCAAATATAGTCCGGCCTACCACATGGTCTGAGGGACGGTGGACCGGCCCATGGCTGAAAAAGGTTGCTGACCCCTGCTTTAGACCCAAGCTTGCTGAAGTTGTGAGAGGAGCCAGGAGGGACACCTTTGGCGCATAATGTTCTGTGCTCCCTTCCTTGAAGGTGTAAATCTGTGTCAAACAAACCCTATTTCTTAAAGAAATGGCAGTCTCCGCTGCGTCTTGCAGAACAGAATATACAAATCAAGGAAAACATGCACACTGACTTCTGTGCCCATAATCCATACTGGGGCAGAATTCTGCTTTTCTTGCTTTTCCTCTTCTTTGCTATACTACCCTATCAGTTCTGCTTGCTTGCTTTTAAATTACATCGCCAGTATTTATATTTAGGCTGTCAGTATTACAGGGATGGAACAAGTCTTTCCAGTCTGCTAAAATCCCCCCACCTTACAGGAAACGGGCAGTTCTCTTTAAGATCATTCCCTACCCGCTTTGCTGGTGCTCCTAACGCCATTTAATTTTGGAGAGCAAAAGAGAAGTGCATTTAATTTTAAACAGCTGACCTCTTCTGTACAAGGTTGGCTGAATTCCTGCATCGTTTGCAGGGGTTGTCACATTAATTGGGGGGCTCTGTTTGGAATGATGGGTGTAGCCTTGCGCTGTCTTTCGTCAGGGTGAGAGGTACATATTCTGTTACGTTTCTCCAGCTTTTTTGGGTAAACAAGACATGATACTTTTCCTTCACAATCTCTTTTTAGATCTTCATCCCTGCATATTACCATAATTGGTGGAAGTAATTACCGGTAGAAGGGGAAAAGTTACTTAAAGACAACAACAGTTGGCAACAGAACATTTCAGTTCATGCAGTGCATAGTCTATGGAAGAGACTGCAACCAGAATGGAAGAATCTGCTATGAGAGCCGCATAAAGAGTAAAAGGAAAACTCTACAAATCTGCAAAATTTGCTAACCCTTTGACCATTCGAGAAGAAAAACTGAACTCAGCATTCAGGTTCAGGTTTAAGTTTGGAATTTTAGTTCAAATGTGCCCCACCCCCTACATTTTAGAGAAATAAACATTATGGATTAACAGACCATATTATCCAAACAACTTGCGCCAAAGGTTTTTGTAGAAGGGAGAATTTATATCCAGGTGTGAATGCTTAATTCACAGACAGAGGGCCTTCTCAGTAGTGGCGCCCACCCTGTGGAACACCCTCCCATCAGATCTCAAGGAAATAAGCAACTCTCTGACTTTTAGAAGACACCTGAAGGCAGCCCTGTTTAGGGAAGTTTTTAATGTCTGATGTTTTATTGCATTATTATTATTAGTAGTAGTATTATGTTGGGAGCCACCCAGAGTGGCTGGGGAAACCCAGCCAGATGGGCAGGGTATAAATAATGAATGAATGAATGAATGAATAATAATAATAATAATAATAATAATAATAATAAATGTTTTCCCACTGCAAATAGGGGGCATGAGCCCTCTGTTTCCAGTTGTGCAGAGGTAGGGACAACAGATTTTTAAAATTCCTCATCTGCACCTTGGCTCTGATCAAGCTTGCCACCCCCATCACCCCCGGTGATTTAGTGATTTTTAAATCACCTACGAAATGTCAAACTACACGACAGACCAAATGCTACCAGGACTTCCAAGGATGTACATTTTTGGGATGCTATTGTTCCTGACCTATGCTATTACACACAGGTCCCGCTTTCCAAACACGATACATTCCCAAGAAATGGTCCGTTAGGCAAGCGTTCACATAACAAACTGATGATTTCCATGATTTCCTATGGGGACATTTCTAATCAGTGATCTCTCTCTTGTGCTCCTGCTCTCTAATTTTTCTGATCTCTCTTCCCACTCCCTGTCTCCATGGTTTCTGCCTGAAAATGGCTGCCACTGTTCAGCAAAGCACAAACAGCTGTTTGGATATCTGAATCCTCAGTGCGTATAGTGAGCGTTGGGCACAATTCCTTAAGTTTGGATAACTGAATTTCTCATAATAAGTGGGCGGATAGTGGGACCTACATATACTGGAATTAGATTTTAACTTGGTTAACTTAGTTCAGCAGCATGGGGTGTAGCCAGGAAACCAAAGCTGAAAAGGGCCAAGCCGGTTTCTGATGAATAGCAGTTGTCTCAGGTTCTGATGAATCTGGAAGGTAGTAGAAAGGTGATGATGAGTTTCCTTGCATTCCTCAGTTGAAAGCACAAGAAATCATGTCTGGACAAAGTGTCAATTTTCACTTCTTTTTGCCACAGCTTTTCTGTGCTCTAGGTGAGCTGTGTCAGCTTGGGCTCTGCCTACATTGAAGATTCAACAAACTTTCCCTCATAAACTGCTACAACTGATAAACACATTCTTGTTGTTTTTTAAAATGATTTTTATTCATTTTATAAGAAATAAAAATACAAGTACAACGATACAGACGATACAACAAAACTAATATGCAAACAACAACAACAAAAGATAACGAAAACAAATTCCACATGAATACTTCTTAATTTCATCTAATTTCTATAACATCTTGAGGTGACTTCCCTTGAACACTTCCATCTGAATTTCATTGTAATACATCTTTATCATTAATCATTAATTTAATTAACTCATTGTCGATTATTCTTTTACTTATTTCTATATTTGCATTCTTATTTTCAAATTCATATTTTAACACTTACAACCTATGTTAGCTTTTCTAGGGGAAATAATCTACTATATATTACAATATTTCTTTAAATAGTCTTTAATTTTTTTTCCAATCGTCTTCAACCGTCTCTTCGTTCAGATCCCGTATCCTCCCAGTCAATTCAGCGAGTTCCATAAAATCCATCATCTTCATTTGCCATTCATCTATCGTCGGTATTTCTTGTGTCTTCCAATTCTTGGCAAGTAGTAGTCTGGCAGCTGTTGTGGCATACAAAAATAAAGTGGTATCTTTCTTGGGGATTTCTCCCCCTACTATTCCCAATAAAAAGGCCTCTGGTTTTTTATCTGATAAACATATTCTTGGGGTGGAAAACTCATTTATTTCTACAAGGTCCAGGCAGGGGTGTGGTGTGAGGGAGTCCAGGGCACTGGCGTCGCAAAGGGGAGCGGAGGGGGCAGAACGCCCCGGGTTCCAGGTGAGGAGGGGGTGACAGTTGGGCTGGCCCCGCCCTGCGCGGGGCCTGCCTGCCGGCGCCGCCCCTGCTCCCACGGCACCCTTGCGAACTGCTGCGCCAAAAGCAGCAGCGGCGGGGCACCCCCCCGAGCCGCCGCACTTTTGGCGCGGCACTTCCCAAAGGCACCGCGGGAGCAGCAGCGCCCTGGCAACGGAGTGCGCATGCGCAGCATTTCGCGCATGCGCACTCCGTTGTGACGTTGCGCCGTCACGTCATGACGCAACGTCACGACGCCCCGCCCCCAGGGGAAGCCTCCGTTCGCCGCCCCGGGTGGGGAGGAGGCTTCCTCCGCCCCTGGTCCAGGGGGCTGTAGCCCCAGGCGCATGATTTTGAGGGAGCTTGAAGCAGGCACCCCCATGCAAGGATCCCACCCTGCCTGGCGCTGGGGGTCTCTGGGCCACAGAGCCTGGCCTGGTATTGCTGCTGCCCTCCCAGCCTCCTTGCTGAATGGCTGTCCAGCCAGTGTTGGGGTGTGTGTGTGCCCACCAAGGGCTGTGCCAGCTGGCCATGCTCCCCCCTGTGTGGGTAGGTGGGCATGCGGCGCAGTGTGGCTTTGTGAACCCTCAGTGCCCTGCACCCACACGGCAGCGTTGGTTGCGAGGGCTGGGCTGGTGCAGTGGGTTTTGTTCACCCTCCACACCACACCCGTGAGCCCACCCTGGCACACAGACATGTGTCGGGCGCTGGCAAAGGATGCAACACCGATGGGTCCAGATCAGGGATTCTTCTGACCAACTGTATCACCAGGCCCAGTACCCAGTGTGCACCAACATAGGAACGAACAAAACTTAGGAAAGTGGTGCCTACACCAGTGTGTGTGTGTGTGTGTGTGTGTGTGTGTGTGTGTGTGTGTACTAGGGAGCAGGTGGTGCTGTGGTCTAAACCACTGAGCCTCTTCGGCTTGCCAGTCGGAAGGTTGGCGGTTTGAATCCCCGCGATGGAGTGAGCTCCCGTTGCTTTGTTCCAGCTCCTGCCAACCTAGCAGTTTGAAAGCATGCCAGTGCAAGAAGATAAATAGGTACCGCTGCGGTGGGAAGGCAAACGGCGTTTCTGTGTACTCTGTACTCATCATGGTGTTTTGTTGCGCCAGAAGCGATTTATAGTGGAAGCCTGGCTTGCATATACAGATGAGATATAGCCTTATTAAACCCCCATGCCCAAATCATGCCTCCTCGCCCCTTTAAGAGATGATCCAGGCTGTTTGTCATGCTGCACACAACTCATCTGCAGTTTGAAAGCTGGGAGGAAGGAAAATAAAAGCCAATGGAAACATGTTTACCCCTTGAGCAACTCCCCCCGCCTTCCTAAGACAAAGAAACAGCTTTTCTTACAGCACTAATCTTCTTTGTATTCCCTTTCCCCATCATTAATTAATTCTTTACATCTGCTTGCCACTGGTTAGATACTGATCATTTTGCTAATTAACTTTTGGAAGCTGCAATGCCCGTTGCTGTTAAGCCTGGATGCCTGGGCCTGGGCATCCTTTTTCTGCAGAAGGAGAGACTCAGCTGTAAACCAGGAAGTCTTGGGTTCAAATGTCACCTTTGCCATTAACCCAGTAAATGGTCTTAGCCGAATTGCTGACTCTCAGGGACAGTATCCAACGTTACAAAGAATAGACCCTCTGAAATTAATAGACATGCCTAACTTTTTTTGGTATACAATTTTATTTATTTTCAAAAACATTATTAATATAAATTTGTAAAATTTATATGCCAAGATATAAGACTGCTTTCACTAATACATGCATTTGCACCCATACTTTCCTAGAGGATCTGCATTTTTGCACCCATTGCTTGGTGTTGCAAAATTGAGAGAAGTTCAGATTTCAAAGGATGGCTATGTCTTGGTTCATGTGTTGTTTCAGAAAGTGTGAATTAGGCAATTTCACCTTTAAACACAGAGTGACTTGATTTCTCCCCCATTCCTAAGTGGAACTCCCAGGTTCTCTGATTTTCACATGAGGGCAGACGGGCATATTTTGCTTCATCCCTGCATTCATATGTTGGGAGAGAAGGACTCTCCACACAGCCTTTTAATTTCTCTGTGTTTTGCAAAGAGGTCTTCAGAGGGTTGGGATCTCCAACTTTGCCTTGCCTCGACCACTTGGGAAGGCCAGAGGCAGCACAAATTTCTGGCTCTTGATCTCATGAGGGGATCTCCATCCCTTCCAACATTTCTCTGATGAAAATAGGGATGTCCTATTCCAGTGATGGCTAACCTTGACACTCCAGATGTTTTGGGACTACAACTCCCATCATCCCTGACCACTGATCCTGTTAGCTAGGGATGATGGGAGTTGTAGTTCCAAAACATCTGGGGTGTCAAGGTTAGCCATCACTGTCCTATTCAAGAACAACATTTATACCCCACCCATCTGACTAGGTTGCCTCAGCCACTCTGAGCAGCTTCAAACATATACAGAAACACAATAAAACATTTTAAAATTCCCCTATACAGGACTACCTTCAGATGGCTCAGAGGTCAGATAACTCCATACCCTCCGACATTTATCCGATAAAAATAGAAGAATCATAGAATCATAGAATCATAGAGTTGGAAGAGACCACAAGGGCCATCCAGTCCAACCCCCTGCCAAGCAGGAAACACCATCAAAGCATTCCTTACAGGTGGCTGTCAAGCCTCTGCTTAAAGACCTCCAAAGAAGGAGACTCCACCACACTCCTTGGCAGCAAATTCCACTGTCGAACAGCTCTTACTGTCAGGAAGTTCTTTCTAATGTTTAGGTGGAATCTTCTTTCTTGTAGTTTGAATCCATTGCTCCGTGTCCGCTTCTCTGGAGCAGCATAAAACAACTTTTCTCCTTCCTCTATATGACATCCTTTTATATATTTGAACATGGCTATCATATCACCCCTTAACCTTCTCTTCTCCAGGCTAAACATACCCAGCTCCCTAAGCTGTTCCTCATAAGGCATCGTTTCCAGGCCTTTGACCATTTTGGTTGATTTGATATCCCGCTTTATCACTTACCCGAAGGAGTCTCAAAGCGGCTAACATTCTCCTTTCCCTTCCTCCCCCACAACAAACACTCTGTGAGGTGAGTGGGGCTGAGAGACTTCAAAGAAGTGAGACTAGCTCAAGGTCACCCAGCAGCTGCATGTGGAGGAGCGGAGATGCGAACCCGGTTCACCAGATTACGAGTCTACCGCTCTTAACCACTACACCGCACTGGGATGTCCTAAGGAAAACCAGGACATTCCAGGATCAAATCAGAAACAGGACGGCTTCTGTAAATCTAGGACTGTCCCTGGAAAATAGGGACACTTGGAGAGTCTGGATCTCTGCAAAGTGATAATGGCAGTGCTATAGGAATGATGGGTCCTTTGCTGGTGGCTGGGCCATGGCAAATGACCAACTGCACAAACCTCTGGCCTCAGCTATACACAAGATTATTCCGTTGCTGTGAGCATACAGCTGTCTGCTCTGCTTTGCCAGAAACGCTAGCAATCCTCTGCTTCTGCGTGGGGAACCCTTTTGCATAATAGCACACCATATAAACATAAAGAGATTTTAATAGGCCATCTCTCTGTGCTCATTTTCATACCCTGGAGTAAGAAATCTATTTCGCAGGCTGCTGTGAAGGGTTCCTGACTTACAGCTCAGATGCTGTTGTTAGCGCAATGGAAACCGTGTGACTATAATAACCTTCGGCTTCCAGTAAAGGGGAGCCGCTAGAACGAGATTTAACCATCACCAGATTGTCTTGCGGTTTTACCACATCCAAACTCCAGGGGGCAATGCAGACACAGAATCCTGTGCAATGATAAAGTGCATTTGTGTGTCTCTGCTGCTAAGGAAAGCTCACACTCCTGTTCTGAGGTTTCGCGGGTGGGAGAGAGTTGCGAGGGAATGTTTATTAGCAAAATAACACAGTGGAAAGCAGGAGAACTGATGCAACTAATGGAGCAAATAACTTGTTATTGCATTATCCTCATATTGGGGACTTTGTGTCTTGCTAAGCATCCACCAGGCCACAGATGGGGAAGCTGTTATTCATTTCAAAGAAGCTACACACGGAGAGAAACGCGACCCATTGCACAGAGCTTCTGCACTCATGAGTAAAGCTGCACAGAATATTCTCTAGCTCTTGCCATTCACTTTTAAATTAACACACTTGCTGGACCTGAATCAATTTTAAAAACAGACACGTCACCTAGCAAGAATAGTCATATTGTTCTTGTAGCTGCATGGTGTCTATTCCTTGCAATGGCAGCTCCTCCTCATTTCTCTTCTTTCTCTCTCTTATTGTCCTGTGCCACACATCAGCCTGCACCGCCTTTTAATCCGATTGGCTAGGCCAACCCATGTGATTTGCTGTGACGTCATCATGCCAGAAACAGTGGCATGATGACATAGACAAAACTCATTTTGCAGCGAGTTCTCTGGACTCTAGTTGACAGGCTATGAATTTGGCTCGAACCAGGGGTTGTTCAAACCCAGCATTTTAAAAACTGAAACAAAAGTTTATGGATGTGGACTTATTTCAGCCATGCTCCGAATTCACACTGTCTGAAAGTGATGTGGTTTTTTAAAAAAAGAAAAAAGAGAAAGTGATGTGCTTTTAATCAGGATCATGTATTTATTTAGAATGACTCATTCCATGACTCACTGCTGTGCGTCTTGGATCCCTCAGTATAAAATTCGGTAACAGGATTAGTTTGGACTATACGGGCTTAGCGTTAAGATGTTAAACAAAGACTCAGATCTGTGTTTGGGGTAGCTTCTGGGTAGAGCATTTGGTCTCCGAATTGGCATGTTTGTGCTTTCACTTGCGGTTCCTAACTTTCATATTAACTGTTTTGTTTCTATAAGGACCTGTGTTTCTTACACTCCCTGCCCTTGACAACTAGTGTCACACAGTTCCCGAAATAAGCGCTATGGGGGAAAGTCTACAGCTCATATCTCAACCTCAAGCATTGACTGATTGGGTAGCCTAGAGATAACCTGTTGCCTCTTAGCATTAGCCCCCAACTTGTAACACGGGAGCAATTGTACTGGCCTATCGGAGAGCCAGTGTGGTGTAGTGGTTAAGAGCGGTCGACTCGTAATCTGGTGAACCGGGTTCGCGTCTCCGCTCCTCCACATGCAGCTGCTGGGTGACCTTGGGCTAGTCACACTTCTCTGAAGTCTCTCAGCACCACTCACCTCACAGAGTGTTTGTTGTGGGGGAGGGAGGGAAAGGAGAATGTTAGCCGCTTTGAGACTCCTTTGGGTGGTGATAAAGCGGGATATCAAATCCAAACTCTTCTTCTTCTTATCTCGCAGAGTTGTTGTAAGGAACACTAAGGTCAAATACAAATATCTTTATTACGGTCAAAGACCAGAGAACAGTTAATGACAATCCATAACCAGATATAGTATTGGAAATTGAGTTATATTACAGAATTAGAACCCATCTCATAAAACTGATACTTACATTTAAAATTAAAATTTAAAACTTAAGATTTTAAGATTTTACATTAATAGATCTTTACCACCTATTAACATTCCTTCAGAGATTAAAACTCAAGTCTCAGTCTCAGTCATTATTCGTCTTATTCTTGTCGCAATATAACAAAATTTTGCGACGACCCTAGTGGTCTCCATATCTTTATCCGCTAGGAGGAATCTGATGTAGGCTTCCTGGCAGTTTCCCCAACAGCGGTTCAATCAGTTCTTTCCTTGAGTCACGATACAGTGGACAGTATAAGAGAACGTGCCCAGTGGATTCAATCTCATTACAATCACAGGGGCATAATCTTTGATCGATCGGTATCTTACTATATCTGCCCTCTAAGAGAACACTAAGGTCATATATGTGATGTACCTTTAGAAGTGCTGCATAAGGTTCAGGGAGAGACAAGCAGTGGTGTATGAGGTGGGAGTGAAGTGGAAGAGGTGCCATTCAGGGGAGAAGATGGGGCAGCGTGAAACCAAGGAAGCTCCCTTTCAACCAATCAGAATGAATGCTCCATCAACAGGTCATCTGGAAGCGCCTTTGGATCTTGTTAAATCTGCTCAGGAATGCAAGTCTTTCTGTCATTAAGCAGAACTGCAGTGGACTTTCCTGCACTCAGGGGCGTAGCAACGGGGGGCGGGGGGGCCGCCCCGGGTTCCACCCCAGAGGGGGGTGACCCTTTTTTTATTTTTAACTTCAGTGGGAAAAAAAAGAGATCACACACACACACAACCCCCCACACCTCACAAAGTGGCGCCATCAGAGGGGGGTGACACTTTTTAATTTTTTTAATTTTTTTTAATTTTTTTAATTTTTTTTATTTTAACTTTATTGAAAAAAAGAGATAATAGACACACACACACAAAAACCCCACACCTCACAAAGTGGCACCATCAGAGTGGGGTGACACTTTTTATTTTTATTTTTTTTTATTTTTTTTAAATTTTTATTATTATTATTTTATTTTAACTTTATTTAAAAAAAGAGATAATAGACACACACACACAAAAACCCCACACCTCGCAAAGTGGCACCATCAGAGGGGGGTGACACTTTTTTATTTTTTAAAAAAATTAAAGTGGTGGTGGTGGGGGGTGACAAAAAAAATTCCGCCCCGGGTACCACCGAGGCTTGCTACGCCTCTGCCTGCACTAGCTTAACATTGTTTTTCTACACACAGAATTATAGAGTTTGAAGGGGCCACAAGCGCCATCTAGTCCACCCTCCTGCAATGCAGGAATCTTTTGCCCAACGTGGAGCTCGAACCCATAACCCTGAGATTAAGAACCAACGGAGCTATTCCCAGGTCCACATGTAATTAGAAATCCTGTCCTCTCGACGGGGCAGGCAAACTGTCCTGTGCTAAGAATAGAATAGAATATCTTTATTACGGCCATAGGCCCATATTTAAATAACAACACAAAATACACAGTAATATACTTTGTACAGCAAAATAAAATGGGAGTAAAATAGATTAGATTGGTTCAGTCCATATAAATCCTGTCCTGTCCTGTGCTAATGCATTCTAGATATAACAAGCACTGGCTGATCACTTGATGGTGGGGCCGTGTGGAATTCAAGACAATCTGTTCCAGAGCAGATGTAATGTTGTTGAACCTCCTAAGCACAGCCCTGACTGTAGCTCTTTGAGTTCAAGCAGAGGTGTGCAGTGCAGCCACGTCAGCAACTTGTGAGAGACAGATGGGGAAGAGTGCGTGCCTCTTCCAAACACCCCCACCCCCGATATACAGAGCGATGCTATTGCTACAGCTTCAGACTGACATATGTATGTGTTCATATTAGGAGACTAAAATGTGTGTGCTATGTTATTTGCGTTGTTATATGTTAATACAGTGGTACCTCGGGTTACAAACGCCTCAGGTTACAAACACTTTGGGTTACAGACTCCACTAACCCGGAAGTAGTACCCCGGGTTAAGAACTTTACCCCAGGATGAGAACAGAAATCGTGCGCTGGTGGCATGGTGGCAGCGGGAGGCCCCATTAGCTAAAGTGGTACCTCAGGTTAAGAATGGTTTCAGTTTAAGAACGGACCTCCGGGACGAATTAAGTTCGTAACTAGAGGTACCACTGTAACCCACTTTATGTGCTGGTCACGTGGGGTATCCGAAAGGCGAGGTCCAAGTCCGGTCCGTGGTCAGAGGGGTAACGTAAAGGCAGTCCGTAATAACTGAAGCTGGATGCAGGGCAGGGAGTCAGGCGAAGTCAGGAACAGGTAGGCAAGCAGGGAACCAGGGTGGGTCAGGAGCTCAGGCAGGAAAACAGGACAAGTTTCAAGCAGGAACTGGTATCCAACAATGTCGCTCCTGAAACTTGGGGCTAGGGCTGGCCGGCTTTTATCTGCCCCGAGGCATAGGGCAGCCCCAATCCTCTGGTGACTCGCCTCTCCTGGCTTGGAGGCGAGCACTCCTCCTGCGGGAACTCAGTTCCCTTCGCCTCTCTGCCCTTCGCCTCTGCAGCTCAGGAGAGGCTGGAGGGTTACAGGACCCAGGGGCAACCTCAGCTTCCCTTGGCAGGGCTGGGAGTGGAGCACCTGCAGGCAATGGGTCCTCCCTCCCATCAGGAGCCAGAGCAGACTCAGCAGATGCCTGCACCTGAGGATCTAGCACAGGTGAGGACCCTTCAGACTCAGGCCCTAGCCCCGGCTCTGCTGGTTTTGGAGGCAGGGAATCCTGTGCAGGCTGGGATCCCTCAGGTTCAGCATCTGAGTCTGAATCCCAGGCCATCACACCTTACTTGGTGCATCTCCCAATGAGAAAAGGACACTCTTTCATAATGTATCTTTTGCTCCCTGATTTTTCCAGTCACTTGCTGCCTGGTTTTTAATAATCAGAGCAGCGTTCGTCCACCTGGTGCTCTCCAGAAGCTGCTGGACTCCATCAGACACAGTCAAGAGGGAAGAATGGGACTTGTAGTCAAACAAGATCTGAAAGAAACAAGGTGGAGGAAGGCTATCTCAAGAGCGAGGACATTGCAGGGGAGAGGACCACGTGGCCTTGTGTGCTCCTGTCCTCCATTCTCCTTCCCCAGTCTCCTGCTCCTCTGCACCGCTTTCAGTTGCAAAGCTCAGCAAGGCTAGCATTTATATCAGGGCCTGTGTTAATGCTAACCATTGTGGGCTCAAAGCAAACCTGCTTCTAACCATGCTTGGAAACCAATGCAAGCTGGTCCGTTAAGGTGAAAAGGGAGCTGCCCCACCAACCGCAGTCTGAATTTAGTCAGCTCCAACCTTCCTACCTGCATCCAGTTTGGGCAATAGCACTGCTTGTCGGTTTCCTCCTCCATAGTCTTTTTTTTTTTTTTTAAAAAAATTTCATTAAATTTTCAATTTTACAATTCGAAAGAAACATTTTACAAACTTTAAAATATCCAGTGACTTCCATTCTTCTCTTTCCATGGTTCATTTTACATATCATACACCTCTGCATATTTTACTGTAACCATTCAAATCAGTTTTCCACTTTTACATCCATCAATAACTATTTACTCAGTTGAATTTAACTTAGTGCTGCCGGCGTTTTCAGCTGTATACAGTTATTTTCCACATATTCAATAAATGTTTTCCAGTCTTCTTTAAATGCATGTTCTTCTTGCTCTCTTCTTCTATATGTTAAATCTGCAAGTTGTGCATATTCTGTCAACTTAAGTTGCCAAAGCATTTTTTAATATATAAAATACAGTGGTACCTCTGGTTACGTACTTAATTCGTTCCCGAGGTCCGTTCTTAACCTGAAAACGTTCTTAACCTGAAGCACCACTTTAGCTAATGGGGACTCCCCCTCCCGCTGCGCCGCCTCTTCCTCTTCCTCCTTCTTGCCCGCTCTCCAGCAGCTTCTATGAGCTGCCCAAGGGAGGAGGCTGGCAGCAGCGGCCACAGAAAGGCCACGGAGACACAACAGGATGCTTTCTCCCCACCACTGCTGCTCGGGACAAGCGCTGGCTCCTCCTCCTCCCTGAGCTCAGCAGTGGCAGCACTGGTAGGGGAAATAGCGACATTCTGGGATCAAGTCAGAAGCCGGGATGGCTTTTGTAATTCTGGAACTGTCCCTGGAAAATCGGGACACTCGGAGGGTATGCAACAGCAGTACAGATGTAAAACTAACCTTGGCTTATCTCCAAAATAGAAAGGGACGGGAGGATGAATGTGTGACCAGAGAGCAGGAAGGACGACCTATGAACTCACTTTTTTTGTAAATATATTGATTCACCAGGGCTGTGTAATTTGGCATAATTCCAAAGGCCTAGGTTATGTTGTTTAATCGTTTAGTCGTGTCCGACTCTTCGTGACCCCATGGACCAGAGAACGCCAGGCACTCCTGTCTTCCACTGCCTCCTGCAGTTTGGTCAGACTCATGTTGGTAGCTTCGAGAACACTGTCCAACCATCTCGTCCTCTGTCGTCCCCTTCTCCTTGTGCCCTCCATCTTTCCCAACATCAGGGTCTTTTCCAGGGAGTCTTCTCTTCTCATGAGGTGGCCAAAGTATTGGAGCCTCAGCTTCAGGATCTGTCCTTCCAGTGAGCACTCAGGGCTGATTTCCTTAAGACTGTATAGGTTTGATCTTCTTGCAGTCCATGGGACTCTCAAGAGTCTCCTCCAGCACCATAATTCAAAAGCATCAATTCTTCGGCGATCAGCCTTCTTTATGGTCCAGCCTAGGTTATATGTGTAACTAAACCTTGGAGATTTATCTGTATTTCTTCAGATGGGCAAAATGCAGATATGATATGTGAGTTGTAGCTGTTTTGAAAACTGTTGCCCTGATGCCAGTGAGAGGTTGCAGACAGATGCAATGGCCCTGTCTGCTTCCTCGCTTGTCAATGTCTTCTTGGAAAGATCCGTACTGCTCTTTGCCATTTTCCCTTATCCAGGGAGTTCTGGGGACTCGCTCTGATCTAGGCTTTCAGGACAGAAAAACCAAGCAACGTACGTGCTTGAAAAAGCAAACTGTGGATGTCTGGCTGGAAATGTTTTAAACTGCACAGCAAAAGTCTTTGAGATGTTGAATATTCTCTGAATACAATGGTTTGTGCCATACATTTGGTTTCTGGTTTTGACATTAGGGTTGCAGTATTTAGATGCTTAACCAATAATTGGCTTGACCAGTTGAAATGGCACCCTGCCTCATATAAATCTAGTTACTGGAGAGAATAGCATTTTCTGTGATGGCCCCATGACTCTGGAAGTTCTTTCCTAGGGACATTTGCCTGGAGCCATCATTCCAAGAATCAGAATGCTAAGCTAAGATAGTCCCACTTTCCCAAATTTAGAATTAACACTGCCAATCTATGATCTGCAGATTGTTTTAAAAAAAGTCATTTTTATTAGATTTTACAGAAGTAAGTTTATAACAATACCAAATACATATCCATATAAAGAGATTACTCTGAATCTCGCGACTTCCCCCCATCCCTTCCTTGGGTCCTAATGTTTTTATCTGCTTACAGTGGTCTCCGAAGTAAATTATAATTTCCCCCCCATTCTTTTTTAAAAGTTTTTGTCCTCTGGGTTCCTGAGCTTTCGAGTCAGCTTTGCCATTTTGCCATAGTCCATCAGCTTAGTTTGCCATTCCTCTCTGTCTGCAGATTTAATTTTATGCTGTTCTTTTACTCTTCTTCCAGTCCTGTCTTTTAAAAATGAATCTCTTGTGTTTTTCACTTTATTGTTTTTATATCTTGCCTTTCCTCCGATGTGGAGCACAGGACAGCATAGCGTAAAGGTAAAGGGGCCCCTGACCGTTAGGTCCAGTCGCAGATGACTCTGGGGTTGCGGCGCTCATCTCGCTTTACTGGCCAAGGGAGCCAGGGTACAGCTTCCAGGTCATGTGGCCAGCATGACTAAGCCGCTTCTGGCGAAACCAGAGCAGCGCACAGAAACGCCATTTACCTTCCCGCCGGAGTGGTACCTAGTTATCTACTTGCACTTTGATGTGCTTTCAAACTGCTAGGTTGGCAGGAGCAGGGACCGAGCAACGGGAGCTCACCCCATCGCGGGGATTCGAACCGCCGACCTTCTGATCAGCAAGCCCTAGGCTTTGTGGTTTAACCCACAGCGGGAGACTATAAAAACATCATAGCTCAGGTGTGAGGAACCTCAGGCCCTGGGGGCCAAATGTATCCTTCCAGGTTTTTCAAGCTGGACTCTCCCCAGGGCACATACTGTTGCACAATGAGCTGGGAGACCAGGGTTCGAAGCCCCAAGTCAGTCTTGAAGCTCACTGGGTGACCTTGGGCCAGTCACCATCTCTCAGCCTAAGCTACCTCACAGGGCTGTTGTGAGGATGAAATGGGGAGGAGGAGATTCCTCCACACCACCTGGGAGGAAAAGGTGGTATATACAGGTAATAAATAAGTACATAAATGAAATTATGTAATCAGTGTCTGTGTGTGTCTATAAACTTATTATCTATCTGTGGGGTATAGGGGGAAAGCTAAAGCATCTTACCACAACTTACTGGAAGTGTATCAATAAAAGAAGGCATCACCAGGGCTGGATTTACGGTAGGTTTGATGAGGCCTTACTGAAGGTAATGGGGCCCTTTATATGTCCAGCTGTCCTTTGTCAACAACAATTTGTCGCTGTTTTTTGTGTTGAATATATGCTATATCGTAATTTATGGACCTAATAGGTATCTAAAGCCATTTGCACATGCAGAATGTAGGCACCCTATATATAGAAATGAGCAAACCAGCGATATTTTAGGGAGCAGACTAGCAGGCGGGGCCCATTACTTACATCATAGGAGCCTACACAACACAAAACACTGTTGCTGTATGTAGGTTTTATTTTATTTATTTATTATCTTATATTTAGGAAATGTACATCCAGTTTTTTTCCTTTAATTTTTTTGGGGGCCCCCAAGAGAGTGGGGCCCTAAGCTATAGCTTGTTTAGGTTATACGTAAATCTGGCACTGGGCATCACCACCACCGCCAATTGAATCCCCATCTAAAAAATCACGATGAGTTTCAGCTGCTGCGTCTGCAGCCACAACTGCAACCAGAGATGCGGCCTTTGCTGTGTGTTTGCTCCCTTCAGAAGCAATTTGATCTAATACAAAGCGTGCCAGTTTCGAATTCTAGCAAATGCTTCCTATTCTCCTTGTTTAAGAGACAAGCTTAACAGATAACACAGATGGTCTAACACAGCTCCTTCTCTGCAAGCAACAGTCCATCCTTGTCAGGAATAATACTGTCCACGTGGCCTTCAGATAGCTTGGCAAGCATTAACTGAAAACCCAAGCTGGTAAAAGCATTTCTGACCTTTCAAGCACTTAACGCCATTAAGTACTTTTTAAAGAACCGAATTCTCAAAGATCACCTTTCCACAATTGGAACCAAACTATTGGGCTGAAACATTTTGTGCTTGTATTACTTTGCTGCTCTGACCAGCTCACAGGACGGCAAATAACTGCAATTTGAGCTGCTAAGTCCGCTTAATGGATAACATTGATTCTATCGGGATTTTTTTAAATGGATATTTTATATTATTTGAACCCCCTAATTCCTATTTTAGCTGTTTTCTCTGCTTTTATAACACCGTTTTATTGGTTTTTAAGGGCAATTTCCCCCCCAAGTAATTTTTTTTGAAAAAATAATGTACACCATTTAGAGATTTTTAAAATAGCAGGTGGTTTGTAGAGGCTTTTATGTAATTAACACTTTTTTTTATATATACAAGCCACTTAGAGGTTTTGTGAATTAACTGGTATATAAATCTTGTTAAGTGAACAAATAAATAACATACGCACACTTTTTTATTTTTGATGGGTGGGTTGAGGTAACTATTGCCTCCCAAGCATATTACCAATGATAGGTTGCATTCACCTATTCTTGACTTTTTCTTTGCTTAAGTCCTCAACTTCACAGCGTGCTCTTGGTTTTTGGTTTGCTTGGTGGCCAGTTTTCTCCCAAATCACAAATCCATTGGATGAACCATGTCTACTCAAAGTCCCATTAAATTCAATAGGAAGGGCCATAGGCTCAGTGGTACAGCATCTGCTTCACCTGTAAAACATCCCAGGTTCATTCCCCAGCATCTGACCTGTTGGGAGCCTGAAGGGCCCTGCCCTGCCTGTCTCCACCTGGCTTGGGGTGGGGCCTGACAGGCTCCATACAAGACTGCTGCTGCTGCTGCTGCTCAACAGAGAGGGCTAATTTTTAAAATTGTTTTTATTTTTTTATCTCTGTCATTTTAAATTGTAATTGCTATTAATGTTGTATTTTTAGTTTTAGTTTTTATGATTTATAGGGACCCAGGTGGCGCTGTGGGTTAAACCACAGAGCCTAGGGCTTGCTGATCAGAAGGTCGGCAGTTCGAATCCCTGCGACGGGGTGAGCTCCCGTTGCTCGGTCCCTGCTCCTGCCCACCTAGCAGTTCGAAAGCACATCAAAGTGCAAGTAGATAAATAGGAACTGCTCTGGCAGGAAGGTAAACGGCATTTCTGTGCGCTGCTCTGGTTCGCCAGAAGCGGCTTAGTCATGCTGGCCACATGACCCGGAAGCTGTACGCCGGCTCTCGGCCAATAAAGCGAGATGAGCACTGCAACCCCAGAGTCAGACACGACTGGACCTAATGGTCAGGGGTTCCTTTATCTTTACCTTTATGATTTATGTGGAAATTGGTTTCCATTGGGTGGTGTACTTTTTGATGTGTTTTACTTATTGTTTATGACTTTTGTTGTTATGTTGGTAATTATGTAAATCTTGTCATGTTGTAAGCCGCCTTGAGCATTGTTTTAACTATGGAAAGGTGGCATACAAATAAAATGATGATGATGATCTCCAGATCCTTGTCTAAAGCCCAGGAAAGCCACTGCCACTCCAGGCTTGTCCACACTCCTGCTTGTTCCGTGCCTTGAAAGCACAGGTTCAAGCATTTTCCCGCTTGTACCGTGCTTTCTAGGAATGGGTATGAAGTGTAGGTGGGTTCCCACGAGGCAAGACACAGTTATAACAGCAATAATCTTTATTGAGCTAACAGGACAACAGGAGCAAAGCAACTGCTTATATACTTTTCTGAAGGCCTGGGCCACTCCCATGCCCAACATGATTGGCTGTCTAAACTTCCATGCAGCAAGTCATGACTCAGAGTTTAAGGGCCAATGGCAGAGGCCCAAATCCTGAAATGTTCTGTGATTGGATATCATGTATCGAATCAGAACATAGGAGCTCAGAATCCTTAGTCCAGACCAGGCAAACACAGATCACTGAATACATAACAGGGTATGAGCAGTTTTGCCTTGCCCCTGCCACTGTCTCCCAGAAAACCTGGTCTTTGCAACTAAATCAGAACAAACATGTATGTTTTCTGGGGGGGGGGGAGTGGCAGGGCAAACAAGCCCTCAGTGTAGACAATACTGAGCTACATAGGATTCAACTCCTAGAGGCGGAGATCCCTTCACACACCCCCATAAAATATTTGAGGGTGCTGCCCCTGTCAGCATATACCCCACCTGGGGCAGTTTGTGAGACTGCCCCAAAGCCAGAGCAAAGCCGTGTGCACACATCCCCGGCTACAGAGAGTCTGGTGGTGCAGTCATATGTGATTGTTTCCCAGCATGAAGAACAACACACACAAGCCATAATTAAGGCTAAACTATTTATTGTAGGAATAGTGCAGAGAGAATCTCTGCTGCCAGCTCAATAAGACAGAGCTGCCATAAAGCCGTCTGTCCAGCATCTAGGTCTAGCCAGAAGAGAGAGCACAAAGGCTAGGATTACAATAGTACAGTGAAACATAAACATTCCATGTAGGAAAACAGATAAGGCAGCTTTCTCACAGCTTAGTGAGACAGGCAAATGTCAGACCATCCTCGCTGCAGCTGTTTTCCGCTCGGCTAGGACAAAAATCATAACAGCCCCGCCCACAAAGTTGATGGGCAATGAATATGTTTACCCCTGTGAGAGGGGGGGATGGATATTGGCTTCCCACGGTGAGAGGGGGGAAGTATGAAAATTTAACCACTATCTATGTTATGTGCTTTTAAAATTGTAAAACCCAATAATTTTTTTGAAAAAAAACACAACAAAGTTGATGGGCATTGCCATTCAAATTGTGTGTGCGTGCTGCATCTTATGATTGATTATGCAGAGCAGGGCTTACCTGGGCCACCACAATATTTTATTCACGTTGACACCTCTGCTGAGCTAGATGGAGCAACAAAGGTCTGACTCGAGAATGTTTTGTGGCGACTGCTTCCAAGTAATTGGGGTTAGGCTTGCAGCCTTAAAAGGGTAGAATCAGTTTTTAGCTAACAACAACGTCCAAGTGCTCTTTAGCTCATACAGAATTAACTCACTTGCTTTATTCAACAGGGTTTCCTTGAACTAACTCAGCTGGGAGGTACTGGGGCAACTTTATAATTTTTTTTTTTTTTTAAAGGAGGAAAAAACTGTACCTCTGTGCTCTTTTCTCGCGAGACTGATCCTGCCTTGTGGCCACCTTCAGCGAAGGAGCAACTACAGTGGTACCTCGGTTTTTGAACATAATCCGTTCCGGAAGACTGTTCGAGGTATGTGTAGGGGAAAACTACGCGGAAGACATTTGCGAGGAGATCGTGGCATGTCCTGGAGTCTTCCCCATACTTGAGCCGCGCCCCAAACTTAGCTCCTGTGTGGATGTTCCTTTAAGGGAAGAGAGCTTGTCAGCCACAGGTGTTGCCACTTAGAGGCAGGCTCTCTATAAAAAGCAAGCAGGGAGGGGGCTGGAGGAGGAGTGGGAGAGAGGAGGAGAACCAAGAAGGAATGTAATGGACGCAGAGCTTGAGTACTATGGGCATCGGGTATGTATGTTGTGCTGTTTGATGTTTGTAATAAAGGTTCTGTGGTTCACCTTCCACCTGTGCCGTTTCCTTGTCCTGATATCTTTCAAAAGAACCGCTACCTTTGGTAGAACAGTATGAAATGTCCAAAAACCGAAAACTCAATAGCCAACAGCTAGGCCTCAAGGTCTTGCACTCTGTGGAAGCCCTGTTCGACTTCTGAGACGTGTTTGAAAACCGAAGCATTTACTTCCGGGTTTATGGCATTTGAAAACCGAAATGTTCATCAACGGAGACGTTCAAAAACTGTACAGCTTTAGAAGACCAATGGATTTTTACAAACAAACAAATCACCCCAAAGAGTGTAAAAGCAGCAGCTGATAAGGGAACAAACAGGTAGTTGACAAGGTGAGCACAGGGGATGAATCTGGGAACATTTTGTTTTCCGAAAGTGCTTTCCCCCCAACAACTGGAAGAACATTCAGTACAGCCTTAATTAGGGCTGCAATTGTCTACTCACTTACCTAGGAGTAAGCCTCATTGGGGCTTACCTCTGATTAGACACATATAGGATAATGCAGTTAATTTGAAGTTTGGAAAAGCTCAATTAGTTGCAGATTAAAAGTTTATGGTGATACAAAATGAAAAACACATTTCAATCCTCCACGGGAGATCAATGATGATTGCTTTCTTCCTCTCGATGAAACATCCAAACATTTATCTTCTAAAATTATCATACAAATGTACCTATTTAATCTTTCACTTCCTGATGTTGGCTCCCCCAATGTTCTTTCTGCTAATTAAGGATGGGCTTCCTTCCTTGTGCTTTTCTTATATGTGCTGTTTGTATAGGTAGACTTGTATTTTCTTTTTAACATTGATTTGTGTGATTGTCCATCATATAGCAAGTTATTTATTTATTTATTTAAAAAATAACCAACAACAAACACACACAGTAAAATATCAGTTTTCCAAATAATTAATTCAGATACCATAATGCTTAACAGAAAGCCACCAATATAAAATTAACACAATATCAAGGGGGGAAAGGGGGGAGCAACAGAATACTGTGCATTTTTCTCCTTCCCCTCTCCCTTTCCATTGCATGTCAGTGGAAGACACTTCAAATGGTGTGGTAGTGGCAGAGGAGTCTCTTCTTGGACTACTGCGATGCGCTCTATGTGGGGCTACCTTTGAAGGTGACCCGGAAACTACAACTAATCCGGAATGCAGCAGCTAGACTAGTGATTGGGAGTGGCCACTGAGACCATATAACACCGGTCCTGAAAGACCTACATTGGCTCCCAGTACGTTTCTGAGCACAATTCAAAGTGTTGGTGCTGACCTTTAAAGTCCTAAATGGCCTTGGCCCAGTATACCTGAAGAAGCGTCTCCACCCCATCGTTCAGCCCTGACATTGAGGTTCAGCTCCGAGGGTCTTCTGGGGATTCCCTCATTGTGAGAAGTGAGATTGCAGGGAACCAGGCAGAGGGACTTCTTAGTAGTGCTGCTCGCCCTGTGGAACGCCCTCCCATCAGATGTCAAGGAAATAAACAACTATCTGACTTTCAGAAGACATCTGAAGGAAGCCCTGTTTAGGGAAGTTTTTAATGTTTGAAGTTTTATTGTGTTTTTAAAATTCCGTTGGGAGATGCCCAGAGTGGCTAGGGAAACCCAGCCAGATGAGTGGGGTATAAATAATACATTATTATTATATTATTATTCTCCAAGTCTTCTACACTGCTGCTACTGTTGGCTCCATTTGTGGACTCTTCTCACTTAGTCACCACTTTACTTCCAGGGTAGTGAACCATTAGGTGGGCAGGAATGACACAACCAGCCCCATCCACGCGATGACTGGGTTTCAAATGTTGCAGTAGCAGTGGGCATGAAAACATGGGAAGTGGCTCTTGTGTCATTATCGTAACATATGGAGGGTCCCTTTGACATTGATTCAATCAACGTCATTGTTGGGCTTGCATATATGTGTGGCGCTATGCAACCCCTGACAATCAACTGATGATTGGTCCTTGCAACCTTCCTTTGGCTCAGCCTCATCCTTCCCTGCCCCTCACCTGACATCATATATGAGACTGGGTGTAGGAAAGGTGAGCATGGCTTGGCCCAAACAGACTCATGGGTCAGATGGGGAGGCCCAACGGGCCTAATAAGGCCCATGGGCTGCAGGTTCCCCATCACTAGCATAGAAGATGACCCAAATGTCCATAGGCAGCTAGACCAGAACCAGGTCTGAGTTCCTTCATGGCTATCCCCAGGGGTGTAGCAACGGGGGGGGGCCGCCCCGGGTTCCACCCCAGAGGGGGGTGACACTTTTTAAAAAAAATTTTTTTTAATTTTTTTTAAAAAAATTTTTAAATTTAACTTCATTGAAAATAAGAGATAATAGACACACACACACAAAACCCCCACACCTATCAAAGTGGCACCATCAGAGGGGGGTGACACTTTTTAATTTTTTTTTAATTTTTTTAAAATTAAAGTGGTGGGGGGGGTGACAAAAAAAATTCCGCCCCGGGTACCACCTGGGCTTGCTACGCCTCTGGCTATCCCTAATAGTTTTAACCACCCCCACCCCCGACCATGTGTTCACTGACCATGGTGAGCAACAGCATCATCATCTGCAGTGTGCAATTATGTGGGTAAAATTTCCATGTGGGTAAAATTTCCCACAATGCCTTGCTGTAGCATCACTCTGGTGGGGCAGTATAGGGAATTTTAAATTGTGGGCAGCTCACAAGTTGCCTGCTGCAAGGTTCAAAGATGTAATGCAGGACAGAGGTGGGTGGACCCAAGCCGACCTTAAGGTCCACAAATAACAACATTTTGGAGGTCCCGAGCCACAAGGCTGTTAGACTGGTGTCAACTAGGGTCAGGGCCTTTTCAGTTCTGGCCCCAACTTGGTGGAACACTCTGTCACAAGAGACCAGGGCCCTGCGGGATTTGACATCTTTCCGCAGGGCCTGCAAGACAGAGCTGTTCCGCCTGGCCTTCGGGTCGGTCTCAGTCTGATAGTTTCCTCCCCTTGGTTGATTATGGGCGACAAATGAAGCGGCATTTTAAATTTTAAATTGGCTTTTTAATCTGTATTTTAATTAACGGTTTTTCTTTTTATACTTTATTGTAATTTTATTGCTGTTAGCCGCCCTGAGCCCGGTTTCGGCTGGGAAGGGCGGGGTATAAATAAAATTTATTATTATTATTATTATTATTACATAGAATCCTAGAATTGTAGAGTTGGAAGGGACCACAAAGGTCATCTATTCCAATCCCCTGCAATGCAGGATTTTTTTGCCCAATGTGGGGCTTGAACACATGACCCATGACCTTGAGATGAAAAATCTCATGCTGTATCAATTAAGCTATCCCCAAAATCACCAATGGGCAATTTCAGGGCTCTAGGTCAGGGGTCAGCAAACTTTTCCAGCCGTGGGCCATGTGGTGGGCCAGACTATATTTTGAAAAAAAATATGAACGAATTCCTATGCCCCACAAATAACCCAGAGATGCATCTTAAATAAAAGCACACATTCTACTCATGTAAAAACACACTGATTCCCGGACCATCCGCGGGCCGGATTTAGAAGGTGATTGGGCCGCATCCAGCCCACGGGCCTTAGGTTGCCTACCCCTGCTCTAGGTGATGATTGCTCAAGGATGCTGAGTTTTGTGACTGGCTTTTATAAGCAGAGACTATGGCTTTTTGATACTTAAGCACAATGCCCCACAACAGTCTCATTACTTCTCTTTGCCTGGAACACTTTTCTGTTTTTGTTGGCATCAAAATCTAGGGACAGATGACTAGAGGATGCAGAAACCACTTTGAGTTCAACACATCGTTGTGAATACAAACTTGTGAAGATGAGTCTGAGTCTTGCCAGCTCCTGGCTTCTGTGGAAGCTTCACAGTTCCATCTACTGCCAATGCACTTGGACTTGGTGATGGCGAGGCAAAGACTCAAAACAAAATTGATTCTGTTAAAGACAGCATCCTCGCAGAATGCTGCATGGCATAGCTGCCCACATACAAAAGGTAAACTCCAAACAATATATAATGTTATAATTTCCACCTCCCCAAGTGTTATGTATATGTTAGCAAACAAAACTTTGCCTGTGACTGGAGGCATAGCAGCTATGAACATCATTATTTATTACCAATGAAGAACAGAGAAGAACACAGAATTGACCCAGTATTCCAATCAGATAAGTTGCCATACTGACTAAAGCTACATTGTGAACCAAGCGATTCATCCAGTTAATTGATTAAGAAGAACGACACCCACACTTTTCGTGTCCTCCCAGCTGCTTTGCTGGGGACGCGGGTAGCGCTGTGGTCTAAACCACTGAGCCTCTTGGGCTTGCTGATTGGAAGGTCGGGGGTTCGAACCCCCATGACAGAGTGAGCTCCCATTGCTCTGTCCCAGCTCCTGGCAACCTAGCAGTTCGAAAGCACATCAGTGCAAGTAGAAAAATAGGTACCGCAATGTGGCAGGAAGGTAAACAGCATTTCTGTGCACTCTGGCTTCCATCATGGTGTTTTGTTGCACCAGAAGTGGTTTATTTATTTATTTTATAAGAATTTTATTGGGTTTTATAATTAAACAAACAAATAACAAACAAAGAAAAATATCATCATTTCTAACATAATTTCTAGTATTTGGCCATATAAACATACACAACATATATCATATTTTCCCCTCCATTTTTCATCCACATCTTTGGGGTGACTTCCTCACGTCCCCCCCCCCCCGCTGCGTTTCATTTTATAACATCTTAGTAATCTCTTAACATCTTTAAATAGCTTTTACACACTAATGTTTTTTCCTTAATCAACAGGACTGTTGATTCTGGACTGTTGACCAGAAGTGGTTTAGTCATGCTGCCCACATGACCTGAAAAGCTGTCTGTGGACAAATACCGGCTCCCTCGGCCTGAAAGCGAGATGAGCGCCGCAACCCCATAGTCACCTTCGACTGGACTTAATTGTCCAGGGGTCCTTTACCTTTACCTTTTACCTAAGCAACAGGGACCCACTTGCTGGAAAGCTAGCATGGGGACTTTGCCTCAGCTGTCAAATTGATTTTGCTCTTCCTAGGTTATTCATTCATTCATTCATTCATTCATTCATTTACCATTTCCCCACAAACATTTCTGTTTACAGCAGAAATATTAAAAAACCAACATATATAGTAAAAATAAATATGCATAACAATCCAACCCCCTGATCTTAAAAGGGTCAAATTACACAAATTTTGCATAGTGTATAATATAAAATATATGGTACAATGGCTGAGTCACTCTTCAATGTGTGTTTAAAACATAAAGTTTCAGTAGCTGCCTAAACCTAAATAAAAAAACAAAGCTAAAATAAATAAATCAAATGATCCAGCCTGTACATTGTCCTCAGAAGACTCATTGTTCCAAGCCTGAAGAAGATAGCAACCTTTAGGTAAATGTCAATATTTTCTACAGAACTCTGAAAGTTCTCTGGGGGCATGAACCAATTGATTGTCAGCATGTGGTGAAGCCAATTTTTCCTCCTGCTGGTGATGGTTGCTACTGATGAACCTCAGACTGGAAATAAGACTCCATGTACTGACATCAGGTTTTACTAATTCAACTCCCTGCCCCATAATATTTACAAAGCAAATCTTCCCCTAGTAAAATCTTATTCACAGGAATCTCCTGAAACAATAGGTTACATTCTGGGTTTCACAGGAGGATGGGTGTCATTCTGAAAAAGTGAAAGACACTATTTATCTTTCATTTGAACTTCACTGTCTACAGATGCTCAGATTTGTTTCCCTCCACAAACAAAAGCACTCAAAATCCCTCTACAAAATGAAAGTTGAGAGTCTAAACCACTTGACCCACTAGCTAATCAAGCACGTGAAGGCCACGCTTCAAGCATCTAATCAGCGTCTAAGGAAGATATATCTTTCTATATACATAAAAATGTAAGGCTGTCATTGCACAGCCCCCATTGGAGGATTTGTAGTACCCAGTTTCGGATTTATGTATAGGCTAAGTAGGCCGAAGCCTAGGGCCTCTAAATCTAGGGGGCCTCGCCAGCCCACCTGCTCCCCAGCGGACAGTCTCCCCTCTCCCAAAATTGCAAACCCAAGACTTCATGCGAGGGCAGGGAAACTCAGGCCCAGCAACTATGAGGCCTAGCCAGTGGGGCCCAATTTGAAGCAGTGGGGCGCAACTTGAATTTTTTTTTTTTTGTAGGGCCCCAGTTCACATCCAAAGTCTGCAAAATCTTATAGATATAAATAAAATCTTAATTGTAACTACAACAGTCTTGTTATTGCTTCATCACAGCAGCCCATCTGCACCCATGGGACAGAATGAAACAGCATCGTTCCCAAACACATTCTTGGGGAGAAAAGATTGTGACCACCATCTCATAAAAATGAGGCCATCCCTCCTGAAAATTCACAGAGTCACTAAGTGCCCCTGTCACTTTTGAGAAAAGTGATTTGAAGGGGAGGATACTTGACTTAGCTTGAGCACAAACCTCTCCAAGAAGCCTGTGTGGATTGGACATCCTTGGCAGCATCTTAGATAAGAGACACCATTGCTTCCAATGAGATGAAGGAGAAGGCTGTTGCCAGTGCTGACAAGCTGCAAGGAGGTAGATGGGGAGAAAGCTGACTGGGGAAGGATCATTTCTCAAAGACAGAGCATCTGCACTGCACAGAAAAGGTCGTAGTTACAATCCCTGGCAGCCCCATTCCAACAGAAATGGGAGTGGAAATTGACAGTGTTTGCCTATTCACTCCATGGCCAGAATGGAATTCAGTCCACCAAATACAATCGGTATTTGCTGTCAATTGTTGTTGCTTTCAGTCTGCAAATGATACGCAATTGATACACCGCCATATGCCTGCATTTCTTTTGCCTCGAAATGAATGGAATTAATAGCATGGATTTTGTCAGAAGCTGAACTGCAGCGGAACAGAAACAGCGCTGCATGCAATAAATCTGGGTGGAACAGAAACAGATGCTTTCTTACATCTGCATCTCCTGTCTAAAACCCTGGGGAATCACTGCCAGTCAGTGTAGATAATGCTGAACTAGATGGAAACATGGAATAAGGCAGCTTCCTTTATAGCACAAAGAACGATGCGCCTCTGTTTGATGAGCCTGGGTAGCAGAGCCATGCTTTCCTGATGACTACAGTGCACCATGGTGTTTTTGTATTAATATCCAGGTTTAGAGGAACAAATGGATGACACACAATTGATACACAATTAGGGTGGTGGAAGGGCTTGACTGCACTGCACCATGAAATAGACATCCATTTCAGTAGCTGAAGGATCGTCTGTCTACATTCCCACATTGCACTTTTCAGATTATAGTGTGGAGGAAATAAATGCCCTCATTCTCGCAGCTGTCGAAGCATGATTTTTGTAGGTCCCTGTGGCCAGTTGCCTGCAACCTCCTCTATTTGGCTTAGCTATTAATGAGTCATGAGATTGCTGGGCAGACCAGGGACTCAACATTCCATTTAGCCAATTGCTCAGTGCATCTGCCCCTCTCTTGTGTCCATCTGGGATGGCTGGCATAATTACTTTCTGGGACAGCTACCTGTACATAATGAGATGCAAGGAAATCCACACCTTATGGTGAAACTCACCTTCCTCCACTGACACAGCACATTATAGCTAGGATTTCCAGGCAAGGAAGTCAGAGGACAAGGCTGCCAGATGGATTGTGAGCAACACATAAGGTGTTTTTGTAGGGGCTTTGCTTTAAGTTGTGGGTACCTATGATAATGGAGGGACCCAGGTGGCACTGTGGGATAAACCACAGAGCCTAGGGCTTGCTGATCAGAAGGTCGGCAGTTCGAATCCCTGCGACGGGGTGAGCTCCCGTTGCTCGGTCCCAGCTCCTGCCCACCTAGCAGTTTGAAAGCACATCAAAGTGCAAGTAGATAAATAGGAAACGCTCTGGCGGGAAGGTAAACGGCGTTTCCGTGCGCTGCTCTGGTTCGCCAGAAGTGGCTTTGTCATGCTGGCCACATGACCTGGAAACTGTATGCCGGCTCTCGGCCAATAAAGCGAGATGAGCGCCGCAACCCCAGAGTTGGACACGACTGGACCTAATGGTAAGGGGTCCCTTTACCTTTTTACCTACGATAATACAATATTCTCAAATAAGGAATATTCACTGCACTCAATCCAGATTTACTCATACTTATCGCAGGCCCACCAAAACAAAAATAAATATACAGAGAAGAATGAAGAGCTAGTTCACACATGCCTGAAAATAGTTAAATTGCTTAGCATTTGATGATGTGCACCCAAATAGTGAATTGGCTCTAGGAAAAAGCATTATGTTTTGCGATGAAATATGTGTTCTCTCTGTAGCATTTGATCTGTGATGCAGAAGCAGTTTGTGGTGTGGCAGTGTTTACCTGAACTACCACCACTGCTGCTGCTGGGGCTTACCTGGCGGGAGAAGGGCAAAGTGGCAGTGAGATGTACCACACTGACTTCACTGTTGTCCTGCCCCCTAACGCCTGGTAAGCCAATCCACCCATCTCCTTTACTGGCATAAAAAGAGCGCTTTGAATACATGGATCAAAACACAACACTGGCAACGAGTCATAGTAGGAGATACTTTTGGATAAAATTGTCTAGACGTCATTAGATATAAAGGTAGCTCTTAGGACCTGTGGTGACGTAGTTTCGTGGCGTCACGCAAAAATCTCACCACATTCCCCACAGCGTCATTCGTACAGTTATTCAGCAGAAAGGACACCCTGGAAGAGGCGGTGCGATAGATCCCCTCTTCCAATAAGGGCTCCAAATGCTTATCAGATATTTCTGCATGATATGGGCAATAAAATAAAACGTGTGTGGTGGATTCGACCTGCTTTGTGCTACAAGGGCAGCACCTGTTAAGTCACAGTGATAATGGTGACAGGAGGTCAGGCAAGCACTGTTGTCACACCCCACTAACTACTTCTGATGGCTCCTTCACACTTGCTTCAAACCATAGTCTCTGGTCTATGCCCATGTCTTTTGTGGTGGGTTGCTCTTTTTTTATTATTAAATAATATTTATTAATTTTCGATTACTAAAGTCCAATAACAGCCACATTTCATCAATGTCAAATTACAATTCATATCCAAATATATATCAAGTATAAAGCCAATTATAAAATTTGTGTGACTTCCCGTGTGCTGGGTTTTGGGGTGCAAAGTTCTTATTTCTTCCTGCTTCCAAAATCCTGATTAATCCAATTACATTCAGTCCTGATCTTAGTCCCTTATCAGCAGCTACAGAGTTCTTGACTTCCATTCATATTAACACATTTAATAAATTTTATTTCCGCAGAAGGAGTTCTGTCTCCTGTAAATTCCCTGTCTTTTTCGCTCTTTCTCTTCTTCTGTTCCCATGTAATTTCAGCTGCGTCACACACCATCTTTGTTTGTTTGAGTATAGATAAGGAGTAATCTGGCGTCCCCGCCATAGCTCTGGGCGATTCTCCAGTTTCTCCTTCTTCTCCAACCCATGTGTGGTGGGTTGCTCAAAGCTGTAGAGTGGAGATCAATGGGGCAGTGCTGTCATTCCACCCTCCCCCGTGACTCCTCTTCGTTCCACATCCAGGTGACCCACTGGAACTTCTGCCTTCACTTAGCTCTAAATGCTTCCAAGTTAGGGCTGGGAGATAAAGAGATTAGAGGAAGACCACATGGTGGTGAGAAGCATTTGCTCACCAATGATCTGCAGTCCTTGCCCATTGCCACCTTCCTAAGCACAGTTGGGCAAGAGTTCTTTCCTGTGCCATTTAGGTTACAGGCCAGGATTCAGGTCCAATAGTTATGATCTGATCTAACCATTGTTTGGGACAATGGCATAGCTGTCAACCTTTCTCTTTTCTTGTGAGGAATCCTATTCGGAATAAGGGAATTTCCCGCAAAAAAAGGGAAGAGTTGACAGCTATGAATGGTATAATTGTAGCCTGGATGAATGCAGCAGATAAGGTTTTCAAAAAGAAACAAACTCCCTCTTGTGTAGAGAGCCCGTTCTGTTGAAATGTCATCTAGCTATATGCTCTTTCTCTGTGCAGCTGGGGCGGAATACATTGTGCAGATGGCCTCTCCATGGCACACACATAGCACAGCTGTTCCTTCCTGGCGCACACTCACACAACGAACACTGTCCATTTCCTTTGGCATTGATCACAGAGTTTTCCATTGCAGCAGACTACTCTCCCTTTCAGTCACTTGTAAGCTTGGTAGAGACTTTCTCTTCTCCCCGGTACTGGGCAGCCATTGGACTGACTTGTTTTGTTGCTGGAATCTGATGGATGCAGCTGGCACAAAACCCAGCAAGACCCAAGTCTATCTGCATGTTTATGTAGAATGAGATGGTACACAGAGGTGGTATAATTCTGGATCATATGACTGTATGAAGGGGAATATATTGGTGAATGCCCCCTCCCCCCTCCCAATGCGCACATACACAAAATCTTTACCCCACCTATCTGGCTGGGTTTCGCCATATTGTAGCTTGTAGTAAAAGTGTTAAATCATTCTCACTGAGGGTTACTTAGGGTTGCCATATTCCAAAAGTAAAAACCAATTTTGGAAAGTCCCCAAAATTGCTAAGATTTTTTTTTTTTTTTTTTAGGAAAACCCGGAAGTTGATCCCCCAAGTGTCATTTCCGCCTTTGAGATCTTGGTAACGTCCGAGACAATCCAGATGTATGGCAGTCCTAGTTTACTGCAGAGAGATTGTCCCTTCCCTCCTCAATGGAAGAATAAATGTAAATTATTAACCTGCATCCTGAAATGGTATAGTCCAGAATCCTGCCATCATTCTATTTCCAATGTTCAGGCTGTGCGTGCCACTGTTTATGTTGCCAAAACAGCACCACCTACACCCAAAAGTGAGGGAAGGGGGAAGTACCCCCCCAAACATCTCAAAGAGACTGAAGGCAGGGTGAAAGTGTTAATTTGGGTTCTCACCAATTCTCATTTTTTCTAATCTTAAATTCAGTTCTCCACGTTTCTGCTACAATCTGAGTAAAAATGGAGGGTTACTGCAATAGCTCCTTCACACATACAAGTCATCACTTGATAACTGCAGTCATCAGTTGGAGAGCATGTGGATGTGAATTAGCCTACAATCTCTGAGTCTTCTAGAAGCAACATCAGCGCAATATAACTCACAACACTGATGTACAGTGCAAGGGGATCCTGAGTTGCAGGATCTAGCGGAAGGACCCATGTGCCTTACTTACACTGTAAGCCACTGTTGCTAGTTTCCTAAATGAGTAATCACTGGCCTGCTTTCCACTGCATTGCAGCACCAGCACTGCAGATGGTCAGGAGGTAGTATTGCACCTACCACTTAAGCAAGGGTCAGCTGACACAAGGGGCCAATAGGGCTGCACCTGTTCCTAGCTGAGCTGCTTACTGTTGCCCTCCATTTGAGCTGCTCATCACCCAAGCCCGGGCTAAGCTATTCTGGGATTGGTCATCCCTGCTTGATCATCTGCTTGTCTCCAAACCACCAGCCTTTGCAGCTAGTAGAAAAATGTAAACTACTTTCTATGGCTACAGAGATACTGAGGAAACAGTTAAAACAACTCAGACTAAAAGGGATGTAGGGACTTGCATTGCTAATAATACCTGCTCATTATATTCAAAAATGTGGCATAAATTCCACCCAGTGAACATAGAAGAGGACAAGGGTCAGAGACTAACATTAATTGAATGTGATTATACATCCAGGCATTTGTGCTTAATTTAGGAAAGTCAACATGCTAACCTCCACGAGTTCTTTTTCTTTTTAAAAAGCAAGTTTCATTTGTTTTCAATTCTGAGCATCTCATAATTGGAGTAGGGGGCAGGTGCCTGGAAGCAAATTTTTATCTTGTTCAGGCTACTGAGAAACTATGTCTTGAAAGCTTTCTAGTGGGTGTGAGCCACTCGGCCCCACAATTCTCTGTGTATGTAGAAAGGGTGGCGGCAGAGGCAAACAAAGGTAAGGTGGCGGGAAATGTGTGAGGGATGGTCAGAGGGATGGTCAGAAGGATACTGACAAGCTGGAACGTGTCCAGAAGAGGGCAACCAAAATGGTCAAAGACTTGGAAACAATGCCTTATGAGGAACGGCTTAGGGAGCTGGGTATGTTTAGCCTGGAGAAGAGAAGGTTAAGGGGTGATATGATAGCCATGTTCAAATATATAAAAGGATGTCATATAGAGCAGGGAGAAAGGTTGTTTTCTGCTGCTCCTGAGAAGCGGACACGGAGCAATGGATTCAAACTACAAGAAAGAAGATTCCACCTAAACATTAGGAAGAACTTCCTGACAGTAAGAGCTGTTCGACAGTGGAATTTGCTGCCAAGGAGTGTGGTGGAGTCTCCTTCTTTGGAGGTCTTTAAGCAGAGGCTTGACAGCCACCTGTCAGGAATGCTTTGATGGTGTTTCCTGCTTGGCAGAGGGTTGGACTGGATGGCCCTTGTGGTCTCTTCCAACTCTATGATTCTATGATTCTATGTATATTCACATTTAATTAATGTTGGAGGGGGTTGGAGTTCTTTTTAAATTGGAGGGGGTGGCGCATGCATGAAGCCCCCCCCCCAATGTTGAGCGCAACTCAGTGCTTCTATTGAGGAATCTGGTGGTTTGTTTTTCCTCCAGGGCACAAGCTTTTCTCACGAGGAGCCTGTCTGCTATGTGGGCCTGGAGAAGCACCATTTGATACCTATTTCAGAGACGTTGCCTTCAAGGTAACAACCAGGCTGACACAATGTACAGACCAAGTGCCCCTATTTGACAGTCCCGGATTTACAGAACCCATCCCAGTTTCTGATTTGATCCTGGAATGTCCCGCTTTTCCTTAGGACGTCCCTATTTTCATTGGAGAAATGTTGAAGGGTATGGTAAAAAAGGTACAGGACCCCTGACAGTTAAGTCCAGTCATGAACGACTCTGGGGTTGCAGCGCTCATCTCACTTTATTGGCCGAGGGAGCCGACGTTTGTCCGCAGACAGTTTTCCGGGTCATGTGGCCAGCATGACTAAGCCGCTTCTGGCGAAACCAGAGCAGCACACGGACACCCCTATTTTCATCAGGGAAATGCTGGAGGGTAGGTCATGCGACCCCCAAGCCCAGGAGATAAGTAACTATACAACCTTTAGAAGACATCTTTATAGGGAAGTTTAAAAATGTTTAATGTTATATATATATATATATATATATATATATATATATATATATATATATATGTTGGAAGCTGCCCAGAGTGGCTGGAGCAACCCAGTCAGATGGGTAGGGTATAAATGATAAAATTATTATTATGGAGTAGGACGTCCCTATTTCCATTGGAGAAATGTTGGAGGGCATGAATGTGCTCACCTGAGGTCTGAAGTTGGGAGGACTTCTCTGATGTGCCCACTGATCTGTGGTCATGGGGTGGGGTGGCTGATCATGCCCTCCTTCTAAGGGATTTCATTTGTTGTTTTTGCCCACGACAATCCTATGAGGTAGTTTATTCAGAGATAAGGACTTGCTAACAGAGCTTCGTCACTGAGTGGGGATGTATGTCTCCAGCCCAATATTCTAGCCACTGGGGATCGTGGAGAGAATGGCTTTCTCTACTGTGAAACACGAATGCACAACACAAATCTGAGTGTGCAAACACCTTAAGAAAAAACAATGAAAGAAATGGAAAAAGCAACAGCCAAGATCCCTTCAATAGCTCAGCTACATGCCAAGAACTGATATCTATCCATACGATCACCAGATCTGGACTTAGGCTGGATCTACACTGATTGTAAAAAAACGATGTTAAAATATGGAGTAATGGCTCTCAATGCAATTTCCTATTGATGACGGATCGCTGCTCTACAGTGCCCTCTGGTGTCACATTTTTATAACACATTTCTAATGTTATAACTGACCAGTGTAGATTTGCCCTTAGTCAAGAGACCCACCCCTTTAAGAGCAATGTTGGTATTCACAGTTACAAAGGAAGCTACCTTATACTGAGTTAAACAGTTGGCCCATCCAGCGCAGAATTATCGACTGGAAGCAGCTCTTGAGGATTTCAGACAGTGATCTCACCAAGGGATGCTAGGGACTGAACCTGGGACCCTTCTTCATGCTAAGCAGATGCTCTGCCAGTTCCCAGACAGCGTAGCTTTCCTTACCTCTACACTCATAGCTGAAGTTTTGCCTAGTTCTCTTGCCAGTCCTGTTCCTGGCTGGCTTGGGGAGGAGGGAAATGCAGCATCCGCAGAAGGAAGGGAATTGGGCAGGTGGCAGACTATAGTTATGAGCACAGAGCTGGGGAAAGCTGCAGCTGCTGGAACTGCTGGCAGCAAAGCAAGGAAGCATCGAAAGAGACATGAGCCCCATCTGCAGTCCTGGGTTATGTGCGCGCACACATGCAGAAATGTTCCGAGTGCGCCAAATAAACGCACAAGTTGTCGCCACCTCTGCCGCGAAGCTGCATCCATTTTCAGTGGATAACAGACATTGTGACAAACTGCTCAGGCACCAGTTTAAAGCACCTCTTCCTGAGGGCGTTTACTGGGAAAATAGGAATGACAAGGGCCTCAGTTCTTGGCAGCAACATTTAGGGGGCCATATACCAGGGAGCGGGGCTGGGGCGAGAGGCAAAAATGAGCAGAGCTTACGCCATATGAGTACAAAAAGGCTTTTAAAGTATGGATTCCTTGCAAAGGAAATCTTAAATCTGTGCACAAAAATATTTAGAGTATGCAAATCTGCATACTGTGCATCATTGATTCTGCTTTTGGGACTTTGATTTTTAAAGAAGCTATTTTTCAACAAGCTTATTTAGAGAAAAATACAATTGGGGGTACATCTCTGAAATTGAGAAAAGAGAAAAGTGCAGTGGAGAAAATTTGTTGTTGAAGAAACATCCTGAAATGTTCAGCTATATTCTGGAGATGGACTTTTACCTTTGTACAGTAGACCACATTTTGGCCACACGAGGTCAGTGGTTCATGTGCACACACCAACACACCAACACACCAACACACACACACACACACACGTGTGCGAGTCTCTCCACGAAGGTGAGGAAGAGGAATTTTCACTTTCCAGCTAGCCAAAAACACTCACGGATAACACTAAGCAGGGCTAGTGGAGGATGCGGCCAGCCAGACGGAAGGGTCAAGCAGGCCGCATTTGGCTCCCGGGCTTGACGTTCCCAACCCTTGCTACACAAGCCACAATCTTCTTGCATCTGCTAAGGTCGGGTGGAGCACATTTCATGGGAACCACAGAGCTCAAAGAAGACTAAATAATTTAAGTTTCCCCTTTGAAAAGTTCCAAGTCACGGCACCACTAAATTAGCCATGAAAAGGCAGCCGGGGGGGGGGGAGGGTTTGGAATTGCCTGGGTGAACCTGATTTTTGTAAGATTGCTATAGCAACATGGAAATTCCTTGCCAGGGAGGAAAGATTGTAAACAGGAGCAGACATTGCCAAAAAACTGCTTTCTTTTCCATTTCCATCATTCTAAATTCATATAGTCAACTTATAACAGAGCTAAAAATAGTCTGCATTTGGTTCTGGTGCCAATGGAGCTGCCTTTACCCTGTGCTTAGCTGCTTTAATTGCTCTCCTGCTAGGAAGCCCAGGACTGTCAGAGGAGCTAACGATCTCCACAACCAGAAAAGGAGGACTGTGTACTCAGAGATGTTAGATCCCTCGCTATGGCATTCCAAACAGCCAGATGGTAAAGTTCTGTAGATTTAGAGAACAGCGAGATGCAGCATTTCATCGAGGTCCCTGGGGACAAAACATGGGAGAAACTCACAATAAGCAATTATTGTCCTTTCTCCCCACATCACAAAACCATATTTCATCGTTGCAGATGTAGAACTATGTTCTCGTCTTGACGCAATGGGCAAAGTTCAGAAAACTGTGCAGTTGGGTTTTTTAAGTGACAAAATAAAAAAAAGAGTATCTAAGAAATCACCAGTAATAAGCAGGATTCTAGAATATCATGCCCAATTAAAGACATTGATGAATCATATTCACCCACTAAACTCACATATTCTTCTGGAGAGGCAGGGAGCCAGAGTTTTAAAAAGAATAGTTCTGAAAGGGGGATGCTTTGTTTTTGATAACATTGAACAAGTTGGCATTACCTGAAATATAACAGGAACGCAACAGCCCTAATCAGACATTCACATGAAAGTGTGTGGGCTCAAACTAGGGGGAGAGAAGGAGGCAAGCACACAACTTCTGCTTGAGATCTCCCTGTGTCCTGCTGAGCACGCTTAGCGGCTCCTCTAGATGTGCTTTTTATTCCACATTTGTGATGCTTGTGGTGCTTATAATGCTATCAGGGAAGTTGCACACCATCTCGCTTTCAGTGCTATTGTGGGGTGGGGGCAGGACTGAAAGCAAGATCGTGAGGAATTTACCATTATAAGTGCAAATCGTCGTGTATGCAGACTTGTTGCTCCCCTGCCAATCATTGCACGTCCTCAAAGAGTCCTTCTGAAATCCTGTCACTTTTTATACCACAAACGTTCTGGTTTCTGTTTTGCTCCTCCAGGCAGCAATAATGTTGTAACAACTAATGAAGTGGGATGGTGTGTCCAATATAAATCTACTGCAAATGCACTATTCTTGCAACAACGACACGCTGCAGAACATACCTGCTTTCAGGTCAATGCTTGAATAGGGCTAATTCTTCATTTCAAGCCAATGAGTTTCTCTCTCATATTTGCAGAACTTTAATTTGGGAGGGTGTGGCTACAGCCGGTTGCCATTCATTAAAGGCATGGATCCTAACAGGGAACTCTAATCCTTGGGTAAAAGTAGCTAACGAAGCAAACAAATAACATGCTCCCTATCCTGGCTTCTGTTTCGTTGATGATCCATGAATGCATAGCTGTCAACTTTCGGATTTGAAAATAAGGGATGCCGCGAGGGCAGTGCAATGGCACCAAGTAGCCTCGCCACCCTGCGCTCCAGAGGCTGCGCGCGAACGGGTGAGCGAAAGAGCGAGTGCGTAGACGGCAGGCAGGCTGTCTGTCTGGTTGGGCGTGAGGGTCTGGCTGCACAAGGCATGCAAGCTCTGCCCCCAGTCGGTCTCAGACTCCTTATTGGCAGCCGAGCAACGCAGCTGAGGAGCCTCCCTGGCCGGCAGGGAGGGAGAGGAGCTGCTTCCTTTGAAATCCGGGAAATTTAAGGGATATCAACAATCCGGGATAGCAGCGGGAAACGGCATTGGAATAAGGGAGTTTCCCGCAAAAAAAGGGAGGGTTGACAGCTATGCATGAATGGCTGCCGGCACACCTCAACTTGTTTCAATTGTCAGGACTGCATGCACTGGCATGGGATGAAGTAGTAGCAAGGTTGGGGGAACTACAGGTTGGCAGTGGTGGCCCCACAGGTTTGTATACATCCATGGGGCTATGGCTGCAAAGCTCCCTGATCTCGCCACTGCTGCCTTGCCCTGTCCTGATGTGCACAATGCTTCTGGTGAGAGCACACTGCTGCCACCCGCTCCATGAGCCACTGTTGCTCTGTGACATTAGAGAGACTCAGCCAATCACTGCCAGAGACTTAAACCCCAGTAGCACACAACACCCCCTGTGCGTTACAAGTATAACTGATGGTCATATATTTAACATCAGGGCTGTTTTGAGTTCCTAATATCCGGACCAGTGGCGTAGCATGGGTTGCCAGTGCCTGGGGCCATATGGAGTAGTGGGGGGAGGGAGGGAAACAGACAGAGTAAGCATGCGCATTCAACTGCCTAACAGCGTTTGCGTCACCCAGGAGATCGTAGCCAAAGATAAGCAAAAAAGAGTTGTTCCATTGTCTGGAGAGGTCACTTCCTGGTTCGCATGGAGAAGCTGTTTTCAACGGAGCCCAGCAACAGAAACAAGCTGCTGTATCGAGGCAGCCCCAGGTGTTGAAATTTTTCACCCCTTTCCTCGTTGGGTGGGCATGGTTTTTCTATTTAATTTGGCCAGAGCTGCTTAGGTCAGAGGTTGAGAACTAATTGCTCTCTGGATTCTGTTGAACTCCAACTCCCATCAGGCCCAGTCAGCATGGTGAGTTCTGAGGGATGATGGGAGTTGTAGTGCAACAGCATCCAGAAAGCTGCAAGTTCTCCACCGCTGAGTTAGAATGTGTTAGTCTATTATTTGCATGGCCCGGGCTCCTGTATGTGTATTGTTATGGAATAAAGAAGGTACCTGAACTTAACCCGAGTCGCCTTGCTTGACTTTAGGGCAGCCCAGCTGAAAGGTCATCTCACACAGTCAGTACACTCTTTTATCTCCATGTAAATAAACACACCACTAAAGAGTTATTATTTTTTTGTTCTAGCTAAAAAATACAGCGTACAAGAAGCTGCCCATGGGGTTAAGCTATTGCTGTTGTCATCTGTGGCCTGTTTCAGAGAAACTAACAGATTTGAGCTGGAGGACTTGCAAGTGCTCACTCAGTGACAAAGTCTCCATGTCAATCAACCTGCTTGAAAATAGAACATCGGGCGGTGGGGGGGGGGAGCTTACAATGCACATAATTATAGCAATTACAGAAAAGTTCTGCAATTTCAGTAATTACAGGTGGCACGTTTTGAGGAGTTATTACAGTCTCAGATAGAAAGAACTGATTTACTGGGATAAAAGAGCAGCCGCGTAAGAGCGTTGGAACCATCCGCCTGTCTGTACAGAAAACAATAGGAGAGAAAAGCCAGGACGAAAAGCACACGCAAAAAAATCTGAAGCATGAAAGTGCAAGTGTTTTTCAACAGGAAGTGCAGTGCGCATCACCATTGTTTCCACCATAGATAAGGATGCATGCTGGGCAACGATGCAACATTTAGATTATTTCATTATTACTTTTTGGTGTTGTTTTTTTACTGTGATTCCTACCCAAACAGTGACTGTTTCAGTATCTTCACACAGCTAGGTTTGAAAGCAAAATTCAAATTCAAGCAATTCCTTGTACAACGCAGCTGGTAGATCTGGGTGGGTGAAATATACTCGGAGTCCAGTGTGAATTTCATGCTCTTTATTCAGCTCATAGTAGCAAGGAATGAATCTTTCCCCAAAACGTCTGCTATATATGCATTATTTACACAATGGGCCCTGCGTGATTGGCTAATTCCGGGCTACTCCTGTAGGCCAATCAGGTTGCGGATTCACTTCATCCAGGAGCCTGATTGGCTGCTCTTGCAGGCCAATCAGGTCGCTGATTCACTTCCACCTGGAGCTGGATTGGGTGGCTCCTGCGGACCAATCAGACTGCTGCATTCTGGATCCTATTGTTCGAGGACCAATCAGACTGCTGCATTTTGGATCCTATTGTTCTAGGATTCAGCTCAGTACATAACAGTGGGTATCTGCATCCACCCTGCACATCAGAAGGCACCTTTAGCCAGTTCAAAGGGGCTTAGAAGTTTACTGCAATGAGGATAGGAAGGTGCATGCATCTGCATTGGCAGCAGATGTGGAAGCATGCTTCTGACCACTGAACTCCCTTTCTGGATTGGGGGAAATTGTTGGGGTGAGAATCATTCATTCCCAGAAACAACACGGTGAGTTTCCAGAAGCTGCACGAAGCTGGTTGTTTACAACAGATGCAAGGTCACTCACTCTGAAGAATGTTCTAAGCATGCGCTTCTTCTGGCCTGGACAAAAAAAAAACGACATTTAGTCTAAAATCTGCTCTCATACTGTTAAGATGTGAGACAGGGTCTGGCAGCTTTTAGGACTCGGCCCAGAGTGCTTGAGCTAAGGGAGGAGATGGTGGAACAAGATTGGAAGAAATTTAAAGTATATTAAAAAAACTATTGTAAGATTTAAAGATTGCAAAAAGTTGGAAGAAATGACAGCTTACAGAATAGAAAAACAGGTTAAGTAATATAGACTCATGATTATAGGTTAAGAATTACATAAGAAAAGGACATAAGTGATAATAATAAATAAGATTTAAAGATGTTAAGAAATTACTAAAGATGATTGATAATGAAACGCAGTAGGGGGGACGTGAGGAAGTCACCCCAACATGATTAGACATGATGAATGGGAAATTATGATGTATGTTTGTGTTTTTGTATTGTGTATTTTTTACTTTCTATTATGTATAATGTATGATTAAGATTCTGTTTTTTGTTAAAACCCAATAAATATAATAATAAAAATAAAAAAACAGAGTGTTTGAGCTGAACCTCTATCAGGAATTTGACAGATGATTGTATCTTGTATAGTTTGCAACCGTTACGCTTCAGACCGACGGCAAAGATTCCTGTCTGTGCTCCATCGTTTCTTGTGATTTATTTCTACATTACGTGCTAGAATTGGAACTCCTACAGGCTTGGAGGTTGCGTGAAACACTGCTACAAAGGGGCCTGGTACTCGGAAGCGTGCTGGACCCAAGGAGTTTCAGTTGCCTAGGAAAATTCCAACAGGACTTGGGGGCCCTGACAAAGTCCCAACAGGTTCCAGTAGAACCTAACAAAAATATTTCTCATTTTCTACATGGCGGTGGTTCTCTTTGCCTGCCCACAGTATTCTGCCATGTTCCCATACATACATACATTTATACACACTTTTCAAGTTTATACATTTCATTAGTTTTATACATTTCACTAATTTTTCAATCATTTTGACATTTCAAAATCTGACTTCCTTCCTCCTCTTTCTGCGGTTCTTAAATTTGTTTTTAATATCCTCTGCATATCCAAATTAACTTTATTTGCTCATTTGCTCATCTTCTATAAATATAGTCTCTTATAAAACTGCAGGTTATTACAATAATCCTGCCAATGTTTTCATCTGTTTATAATTTATCTGTAAATATTCAACAAACCATTTTCATTCTTTTATTAGAAAGTTATTTTGATTTCTTATTCTTCTGGCAAGGTTCGCCATTTCTGCATATTCCGTAAGTTTTTGTATCCATTCTTTCTTTGTTGGGAATTCTGCTTCTTTCCCTTTTTGGGCAAGTAACATTCTTGCCACTGTAGTGGCTTACATAAATAAGTTTCTATACATCTTAGGTAGTTCTGTCCCTATAATTCCCAAAAGAAAAGCTTCTGGGTTTTTGATTTTGTTTAATATCGTTTTCATTTCATTATATATCATTTCCCGGTAAGCTTTAACCTTACTACAAGACCACCACATATGATAAAACGAACCGTCTTTCTCTTTACATTTCCAACACTGATTTGATTTAGATTTATACATTTTTGCCAACTTACTCGGTGTTAAATATAATCGATATAGCATTTTCATATCACTTTCTCTTAGACCAGTGATGGCTAACCTTGACACTCCAGATGTTTTGGGACTACAACTCCCATCATCCCTGACCACTGGTCCTGTTAGCTAGGGATGATGGGAGTTGTAGTTCCAAAACATCTGGGGTGTCAAGGTTAGCCATCACTGTCTTAGACCATAAAGGTAAAGGTAAAGGGACCCCTGAACATTAGGTCCAGTCGCGGATGACTCTGGGGTTGCGGCGCTCATCTTGCTTTATTGGCCGAGGGAGCCGGTGTACAGCTTCCGGGTCACGTGGCCAGCATGACTAAGCCGCTTCTGGCGAACCAGAGCAGCGCACGGAAACGCCGTTTACCTTCCCGCCGGAGCGGTACCTATTTATCTACTTGCACTTTGACGTGCTTCTGAACTGCTAGGTTGGCAGGAGCAGGGACCGAACAATGGGAGTTCACCCCGTTGCGGGGATTCGAACCGCCAACCTTCTGATCAGCAAGCCCTAGGCTCTGTGGTTTAACCCACAGCGCCACTCACGTCCCATTAACGCCACCCATAACTTGCTGTAAATTTCATATCCATATTTCACAATCGTTCCCATGCTTCCATGTCTATATTATGACCAATATCTATTGCCCAATGTACCATGCCATGTTCCCTTACTGCTCACCACTGGGGGCTCCCCCAGGACAAATCTCTTTCCTGACTGACTCTAATTGAAAGTATCCCACCGTCCCTCCTACTTTCAACTGTCTTGTTCTTTCCCCTCTTCTAGCATCTATTCCCTTCCACTCATTAATAAGCTTGGGATCTGTCCCCCAACAGATCCACACCTTGCCTTTCATGTAGTCACTCTAGACAACTGGATATTGCTGCCCAGCTGCTGCCATCCAGCTGCCCAGCCCTCAACTCAACCGTGTTGTCATTTGAGGGAAAGGTGACGTGAAGCAGTTGGAGTCCCAGCTCCTGCGTTCTCCTGGACATACCCTTTAGAAGTAAGCTGAGCACGACGAAAACCCTGCCACCCACCCACCCACCCCCATGAAAATTGCACCAAAATTTCCTCTCCCCTTTCGTAATTTTTCAAATGCCATTTCTTTTATCCATAATGGATGGCAAATAGGAGAAAGAGAAAGACAGGGAGACAGAGAGAGGGAGAGAGAAAAAATGCAAGCGAAAATTTTGGCATAGAACATATTCAAATACTCCACTGGGGTTCCACCCAAATCAATGTACTATATTTGCTTGCAATTACAGAAAAGATTGCGCCCTAATCATGCTTCTCAAGTGAGTAGCTAAGGACTCATTTATTATAGGACCACTGCCTTCCATAATAAAGTAAGCATTTCTAGGAAACTTAATTAAGTTTTGTTGGTTCATATTACATAACCAAGAACATTTAATTAATACCTTAAGCAGAAGCAAAACCATTTAGAGAATGAATGTCAGGTATTTAATTAATTTTGATAAGAGAGCCTGCTAGCTACGACAAATCGCAGTCTGAGAGTGACCCAGAAATGAACAAATGGAGCTGTACTGACATTGGCTTGTGAGGCCACAATGCCCCAATGAAAAACGAAGGTTTCTCTGGTGATCCATTGATCCTGCTTTGGAAACAGAGCAAACTATCAGCTTAGGGGGACCAAGGTAGAGGAAGTTGGGTGCACATAAATCTTATTACACGGTTTAGGGATGCGCTTGGAACCATCTCTGTCCATAGATAGGGATGGATGAATCTATTGGGATCTGCCAATTTTGGTTCTCCCTGTTTCTCATTTTTTGAACCTTAAATCCAGTTCTTCACATTTCTGAAGCCACTGGATTTTTATTTTTAAGATGTCTTCCGGAAAATCCGTCAGCATTTCAGTGTGAATTTCATCTTATAATAGCATTTTAATGAAATGTCCTTTAATGTATATAGTACAAACAACTACACAACTTTCTGAAGATATCTGAGGCAGCCCTGTATCAAGAGGTTTTTAATGTTTAATGTTTTGTTGTTCTTTTATTATGTTGCAAGTTGCCCAGAGTGCCTGCGGCAACCCAGTCAGATGAGCAGGGTATAAGGAATAAAGTATTCATTCATTCATTCATTCATTCATTCATTCATTCATTCAAAGTAATGCATTTGTGTGTTATCTTCACTAATATATGCATTTCTAGGCACATGTTACCCTGGCATGTACACTTTTGTACGCATTACTTGGATACAGAACTACATTGCAAAATTCAGAGAAGCTTGGGCTGTGTTTTGGCTCTCAAATTGTTTTCAGAATTTGTCCACCATTAAATGCATACTTTCTTGACTTTCTCAGCCCTCTCTATCTGTGGAGGTCCAGGTAGCCTCCATGGTGAAGAGAGCCTATCACCAGCATCACTTGGTGCACCAATGTTGTGTTGTATCATATTGTATGGTTTTAATCAGTGTTTTTGTAGTTGTTTTGTTTTTGCGTGGAGTGCCCTATCTGGGTGGATGGAGCAGCCAAGTAATTTCATTGTCCCCAAAGGGGACAATGACAATAAAATATATTCTATTCTATTCTATTCTATTCAATGGCATCCTTTTCCGGGACAAGGAATTATTGGCCGCTGTGATAGATGCATTGGAAACCTCAAGTTTAGACTACAGTGGTACCCCGCAAGACGAATGCCTCTCAAGACGAAAAACTCGCTAGACGACAGAGTTTTTCATTTTTGAAGTCGCTCCGCATGACGAATTTCCCTATGGGCTTGCTTCGCAAGACGAAAACGTCTTGCGAGTTCCCAATGCATTCCTATGGGAAACCGCGCTTCAATGCATTTCTATGGGAAACAGCGCCATCTAGTGGTTCGCAGGACCGTGCTTCGCAAGACGAAAAAACTCGCAAGACGACAAGACTCGCAGAACGAATTAATTTCGTCTTGCGGGGCACCACTGTATTATAGTACTCTCTCTGTGGGGCTTCCCTTATGGCTGGTCTGGAGGTTGCAGTTTGCTCCAACCTGGGTGGTGAGTGGTGCCCCTTACTGATACATTTCACAACAGTGCTAAGAGATCTACATTGCAGCCAATGGGATGGCAGCACGGAAGGGTGTTTCTCCACCCTGCGAGGAGCATTCAAGAACACCTCCCACCTCCATTGTGAAGTGTTGCATCACAGACACAGTTCAACCACAGTGCAGTGCTGTTGTTGGAGGCCATTCTTAGACTTTGAATGATTCTAACAGCAAACCGTCTGTGTGAAGAAAAGACTTGGCCAAGCGAAGATTGCCTCCAAATAATTAATGGTCAGAGCACAGTGCAAGCCAACTCCAGATCTTCAATAGTTTGCCCTACAGCACAACATATTTGCACAGATGCCTCTTTCTGCCTGAGAATATACAGTAGAAGCAACTGTAGCAAAGCAGGCAGCAGCTGGGACAGCAAAATCCTGCAACGAAGTCATTACACATTCCAGTATATACAAAAAAAGACGAGTCACCCTGGGTAGAGAACTATTGTGAGGTAATAATTAATGTTAATGCCTCTTATTAAATATGTATATGTAACCCTTTGGAATATCGAATGGGAAAACACACACACCCCCCCCCCCCAACAATGCTGCACTGAGCCACAGGATCTGATCTATGCCTACAATATTACTTACTTTAATAATTGATTTTACATGGGGTAAATGGCAAAACTTTTTTCAAGCCCATAAAGATTTGTGAAGGTTTTCTTTAAGGAAACAATAGAACATGGAATTTTGAAAAGCATAGAGCTAACGGGCCTTAATCAGACCAGAATATTAAATATAATTGTATGGAGGTAGGCTTCATTGGCATTAGGATGGAAAACAATGGAGGGTGTGAAAAACTGTCATTGTAATTTAACTGCGGTATGCATAGTATTTACAGAACAGTGGTACCTTGGGTTAAGAACTTAATTCGTTCTGGAGGTCCGTTCTTAACCTGAAACTGTTCTTAACCTGAGGTACCACTTTAGCTAATGGGGCCTCCCGCTGCTGCCGCCGCCGCACAATTTCTGTTCTCATCCTGAAGCAAAGTTCTTAACCTGAGGTACTATTTCTGGGTTAGTGGAGTCTGTAACCTGAAGCGTTTGTAACCTGAAGCGTCTGTAACCCAAGGTACCACTGTATTTAAACAGGAGGCAATTAACTTGTGATGTCTCTAGGCCATTTCACACAGTACCGAGGCAAATCTGGGATTACCATATGTGTGGACTGTTTGGAGCATTGAAGGCAACCAGAGCAGTTTATCAGTCACATGATGCACATCTTTTCAAAAGCATGCTCACTGCAGTAATGTTTTACATTTTCAGGTATATAATGTGTGAAGTGATCATATCCAGTGGCAGCTGGTGGGGTAGATCAGCAGGACTTTACCTGACCTCATACACACACACACACACACACACACACACACACACACACACACACACTCTTATGTAGCTGCAGGTTATTACAATAATCCTGCCAGTGTTTTTATCTGTTTACAATTTATCTGTAAATACCGGGTATTCAATAAACCATTTCCGTTCTTTTATAAAAAGTTTGTTATCTTGATTTCTTATTCTTCCGGTAAGTTTCACCATTTCTGCATATTTCATAAGTTTTTGTATCCATTCTTCCTTTGCTGGGACTTCTTCTTCTTTCCATTTTTGGGCAAGTAACATTCTTGCCGCTAAGGTCGCATACATGAATACATTTCTATACAATTTAGGTAGTTCTATCCCTATAATTCCCAAGAGATAGGCTTCTGGTTTTTTCTTTTTTTCTTTTTCTTTTGTTTTTTACAAATTTTATTTTAAACATCCTTTTCATTTCATTGTATATCATTTCCCAGTAAGCCTTCACCTTACTACAAGACCACCACAGGACTTACCTGACCTCTTGGTACTGACATTACTGTGAATTATTATTGGTCAAACCAGCTCAGTATGATCCACACTACAGTTTCCCAAACATGGGTCTACAGCTGTTGCTGGACTACAACTCCCATCATCCCTAGCTAGCAGGACCAGTGTTCAGGGATGATGGGGATTGTAGTCCAAAAACAGCTGGAGACCCAAATTTGGGACACTCTACACAGATTGGCAGCAGCTCTTCAGGGTTTCAGGCAAGGAACATTCCCAGTTCTACCTGGAAATGTTGGGGATCAAACCTAAGACCTTCTATATGCGTAGCAGATCTCTACCTCTGAGCTATGGCCATTTCTCATTATAAAAACATCAGAATAATAATAATAAAAAACACAGGCATATAAGAACTGCTGCGTAGCAGCGCCTAATGTTCAACACAATGCCATCACTGAGATCAATACAGATTAATCCAGCCCTGTGAATTCAGGTTTGCATGTCATGCCTTTTCTCTGCTTTGATCAGGGCTCTCCCGAGGCTCTTCCTCGATGAACCACTGGAACAAGATAAATGTGAGCTAAGATCCTTGCACCATCCCTTGAAGCCACTTTATTAAGAGGAGCAGCCAATTTCAATTTATTTCAATTAAGTCATCTGCTCCAGCATGCAAGGAATACATTATTTTTCTCCTAGGACACAATTAGCAGGCATTAGACAAAGCGGGTATGATTTCCAAGTGTTGGTAGAAGGGGATGAAACGCTGGCCTCTGTCAACATCCAGCAACATTCTCCTCTCTTTGCACATTCGTTGGCTGCCATCCTGTTCACATTCTGTCTTCCAACATATAAACTCTAAGCTGTCATTTTGAAATCAATTGATTTTTTTTTTATATAATAAGAGGGGTCCCCTAAGCCTATACTTTCAGGACGTGCCAGTACTCAAACTTCAGACCCAACAAGACTTTCACCAAAGACTAGGGGAAGCACAATCCTTTGGGAGCTGCCAGCCCAGATAGCAACCCTGGAGACTCTCTGTACATTCCAAAGCATAGCTAGTGGCCTCTTCCCCAGATGACACCCTGAGGGATCGCCAATGATAGAAACCACTCCACTCTTCTGTTGGGTTTTGGAACTCGTGGAGGAAGTGGAAGCAACTATGAGCACCTTTTCCAATCATAGCTAGGCTAAGTAGGACCCTGGACAGCTCCCAATGGGCCCTGATGCCCAGCTGTAAAACATTGTAGCAAAATTAAACCAATAAGCGTTGACATCGCCCTTCCTTTTGTCCTTTTAAAGATTACTTCTCTTTTCTTAATTTTAGTTACATTGACCATATTAGGCGTTCCTATGATATAATCAAACCAAGCCAAAAATCCCCTTCTGACACACTAAGCAAAAAGCCCCTTCCCTCCAGACATCCTATGTGGAAAGTCTTGTGACTATGAGACCATTATGACCATGATGGACGTATTTCCTTCCAGACTGAAAACATAGCTAAATATATACATGTTCTGCTAACGCAGCAATAAGGCACAGTGAGACACAGCATCTTGATTTCTTAAACAAAGCCCTTATTTTAAAGCATAGAGAGTTAGTTTCAGTAATAAGGCATAAAAGTATGAGGTACAGGTACAATAATATACTTTCTTCAGGTAGCCTTGCCACAGCTGCACCCCTCTTCAGCATTCCCAAGACCTCAGGAGTAGCAGTGGGAGTGAGCTCAGGTTGATGGGATGGCCTGACAATTTGGGCCCGCTTAGCAGTCCAAGGACTCTCATCCATTGGCTGTACTTAGGGTGGGTGGGGGGAGGATGCAAGTTCCATGCATGCTCTGGGCAGTTCCAGGATGATTCAGGGCCATCTGTTCATGAGTTCTCAGAGCTGGTGCAACAGCTTGGCCTCACCACAACCCCTTCTTCATTTCTACCCTATCTTTCCTGCCTTTGCAGCCGTACTCTCCACAGATTAGGCACTGATTCCTGGCTTCCTGCTTTACTGTCTATGCAAATACAAATGCAGGATACAAATACTTTGGACCAGAATAGTCTCCATCCTGGAAGTAATAATAATAATACTTACACTGCACTCATCTGACTGGGTTGCCCCAGCCACTCTGGGCAGCTTCCAAGAGAATATAAAAAACACAGCAAAAACACCAAACACAAAAAAACTTCCTGATACAGGGCTGCCTTCAGATGTCTTTGGAAAGTCGTATAATTGTTTATCTCTTTGACATCTGATGGGAAGGCATTCCACAGGGCCGGTCAGGTGATTCTGAAGGGCCAATCCAATGCTACTGCCTGATAGATCTAAGTCCAAATTATGCTGCACTCTCCGTCTTGTTGCTGAGAGAACACATTGAACTACCTCTCCTGCACTTCTACAATGTTTCCTTGGGCCTGTCTATTGCCTTAGCAGCCTTCCCTGTCATTTCCCCCAATCCTAAGAACCATTGCATCACCTTCGTTTGGGCTACAAGCTCCCTCCTGGTATTTTTATTTATTTTATTTACAAAAAAAATTAACGCACTGCCATTTATATACTGCAGTATCACGGCCGTGTACAGCAACAAAATATACCGAGACACTTGCAACCTCTCCTGCCCATTTCTGAACTGTTTGCCTTCATATATGCTCTGCTTGTGCGTTTGTCAATGGAGCAAACATGTGGCAGCTAACACCACACACTTGCTTTATTGACAAGCACACAAGCAGAGCATATATGGAGGCAAACAGACAGTCTTACAGCAGGAAGCAGATCATTAGCCCTGGGGAAAACTACATCCCAGCTAGCTGCTCTCAGCTCATCTAAGTGCAAGCTGCCTCTTCCTTCCTCTCTCCGTTCCTTCTACCCAGCAGAACACTAGTCTGCAATCCCACCCCTGCAGGTGAATTGCCCGATCAGGAAACATCTGCATCCATTAAAGGAACATTAAGGTTCTTTTGTCAAATCCCTGCTATACCACCAGGTAACAAGTTATGCAAAACCCTAGCAACAGGCCCATTCAAAGTAATCAAAGAGCCGCAGGCCAAACAAATATTAAGGGGTGGGGGATTGGGACACTGTGTAACATCAGTCAGAATGAACGTTCACCTGAGGGAAATACGAAGAGGTATAATTTGACTCAGGTAAAAGTCAACAGATTATTAAATTGATTTTCCAACGTACTTTGCAAAGACTCGGGCTGCCAGTGTGCAGAGCAAAACCTTTGCATATCTTGTTAATATCACAAAACTGTTCTAAGGTATGTCTGAATTTTCTTTAGATCATTCGGGTGCCCAGCACAAGTAGAAAAACAACATGTTTCCAGAAATGGCTGAAATGTTCCAGTGTAAGCAAGGAAGAGCCTTTCTGAAGACGGGGGCTATTTGTCAGGAAGTGCACCCCCCTCATTAGAAGGACAGATCCTGAAGTTGAGGCTCCAGTACTTTGGCCACCTCATGAGAAGAGAAGACTCCCTAGAAAAGACCCTGATGTTGGGAAGGATTGAGGGCACAAGGAGAAGGGGACGACAGAAGATGAGATGGTTGGACAGTGTTCTCGAAGCTACTAACATGAGTTTGGCCAAACTGCGAGAGGCAGTGAAGGATAGGCGTGCCTGGCGTGCTCTGGTCCATGGGGTCACGAAGAGTCGGACACGACTGAACGACTGAACAACAACAAAGCACCCCCCTCTCTTTGTTTCAGCAATATATTTTCTTGCTTTCTTTCATTCTGGCACTATTTGCTTGCAAAAGATGGTGTTCAGATGATTCAATACAGATATGAATCATGGTTGCACCATGATACTATCATTTGCATTTCTAGTAGCTTCATTCACAAAGTGACCCAAATGTACTTGCGAGATAATACTAACATTAAAACTGAGTATAAGAAACTAAAACGGGAAAATCGATGGCAGGTGGTACATGACTTACTCGAAGTTGGCACACATCAGTAACACCTACCCAGTGATCCTGCAGAGAGGCTATGACACTACAGGATCATACATGTATATGTGGTGGCAGTGTACCAAATTGTGGGGTGCTATATTTAGCAAAATAATAGAAAAAAATTATTGTTAAAATGCAACAACTGACATTGTTAAATCTTTTTGTGGAAGAAAATGAGGACCTGATATTTAAAACCTTGATAGACTTGGTGACTGTGAGAGTAATATTGGTTCACTCTTGGAGGACATACGAGGAGCAAACTTGATCAGTGGTATCCTAAACTGTGGCAAGTAGCCTTACTGGAAAAACTTACTCAAAAACTTAGGTAGCAGGACCAGTGGTCAGGGATGATGGGAGTTGTAGTCCAAAAACAACTGGAGACCCAAGTTTTGGAAACCCTGCTTTCGATAGTGGTGTTAGGATTTTTACATCTGTTTATATTAGATATATGTGAAGATTTTCTCTTTCTTTTGATTGTCTTTAACAATGATGATGTGATAACATGGATAACAGTAGAAATTAAATTGCAAAAGCAATGTATTCTAAAAAGCAAAAAAAGCAAGAAAATCAGGCGGGAAATGAAAACTTTGTTCAGTCATTCAGTCGTGTCCGACTCTTCGTGACCCCATGGACCAGAGCACGCCAGGCACGCCTATCCTTCACTGCCTCTCGCAGTTTGGCCAAACTCATGTTGGTAGCTTCGAGAACACTGTCCAACCATCTCATCCTCTGTCGTCCCCTTCTCCTTGTGCCCTCCATCTTTCCCAACATCAGGGTCTTTTCTAGGGAGTCTTCTCTTCTCATGAGGTGGCCAAAGTACTGAAGCCTCAACTTCAGGATCTGTCCTTCTAGTGAGCACTCAGGGCTGATTTCTTTAAGAATGGATAGGTTTGATCCATGGGACTCTTAAGAGTCTCCTCCAGCACCATAATTCAAAAGCATAAATTCTTCGGCGATCAGCCTTCTTTATGGTCCAGCTCTCACTTCCGTACATTACTACTGGGAAAACCATAGCTTTAACTATACGGACCTTTGTCGGCAAGGTGATGTCTTTGCTTTTTAAGATGCTGTCTAGGTTTGTCATTGCTTTTCTCCCAAGAAGCAGGCGTCTTCTAATTTCGTGACTGCTGTCACCATCTGCAGTGATCATGGAACCCAAGAAAGTGAAATCTCTCACTGCTTCCATTTCATCCCCTTCTATTTGCCAGGAGGTGATGGGACCAGTGGCCATGATCTTAGTTTTTTTTGATGTTGAGCTTCAGACCATATTTTGCGCTCTCCTCTTTCACCCTCATTAAAAGGTTCTTTAATTCCTCCTCACTTTCTGCCATCAAGGTTGTATCATCAGCATATCTGAGGTTGTTGATATTTCTTCCGGCAATCTTAATTCCGGTTTGGGATTCATCCAGTCCAGCCTTTCGCATGATGAATTCTGCATATAAGTTAAAAAGCAGGGAGACAATATACAGCCTTCTTGTACTCCTTTCCCAATTTTGAACCAATCAGTTATTCCATATCCAGCTCTAATGAAAACTGGTTATTCCATATCCAGTTCTAATGAAAACTAGATAAGACTTTGAATGACGTGGTGCACAGCTTCAGCAGGAATACTGCCGTATTTTTCTCTTTTGTCCTTGGGATATTAGGCTGTGCTTATGGGCGCTGTGAGTTAAACCACAGAGACTAGGGCTTGCCGATTAGAAGGTCGGCGGTTCAAATCCCCGCGATGGGGTGAGCTCCCATTGTTCGGTCCCTGCTCCTGCCAACCTGGCAGTTCAAAAGCATGTCAAAGTGCAAGTAGATAAATAGGTACCACTCCGGCGGGAAGGTAAACGGCGGTTCCGTGCGCTTCTCTGGTTCGCCAGAAGCGGCTTAGTCATGCTGGCCACATGACGTCTGCTCCCTCGGCCAGTAAAGCGAGATGAGCGCTGCAACCCCAGAGTCGTCCGTGACTGGACCTAATGATCAGGGGTTCCTTTACCTTTATGGAAGAAGGCAGGCATGTTTGCTCTGCCTGAGCAGACTTTTTCTGCTGAGCTGCATCATGGCTCCATCCTATCCTCACATTCTAGCACCGACTATTTGATGCAAGTGATCTGGAAAATTGTTTCCCTGTTTATATCATTTTGGATTTCAGGGGACAGCAGCAACAACATTGCATTCCCTGCCAGTGGTTCAACAGCTCTCCGTAGTGTTTTAGGAACCAAAGGCGGGCAGATGGGAAATGTCTGAACATTCTCTCATTTCAATTGGTCTCAGCCTTTATTCAATCTTCTAACAAACACGAATCCTTCAAAAGTGAAACCCTTACTCACACTTTGTTTTTGTTTTTGTAATTTGTTGATTGCTTTTGAGGGATTCATGTTTCTTAGCAGATTGAATAAAGTTTGTCAACCCCAGTCTGACTAGCTCATCTTGCAAGATCTCTTCTCGCTTTAGGCTGACAGTTTATGAGAGCAATTTGGGGGCCTGATGTTGCGATGTCGCATAACATCTTCAGCATCTATCTTTATTATACAGTACTTTCCTCTACAAAGGTTGTGGAGTCTAGTATACCCGAAACAGCAATTCTTGCGGGATAACTCTCAATTTCAAATCTACAGAAACTAAAAACTACAGACTCTAAAACAATTTCCCATTGCTCAGGTTGTATAGCACATTATAATCCCCTATTCAACAACTCTCTACATTCCTGAACATCTACTTTACAAAGCTCAGAAAAGCATTTATAAATGGTAATTGCGGTTTTGGTTTTCTGAGAAGATCCAATTACTCTTTTCAACAATTTATTAAATGCCAAAGAACTCAAAGCAAGTAGTACATAGATGCCAACAGGTGTAACTGAAGTTATTGCTGCTCACGAGGAAATCATTTTTATACTGCAATATAGAAAATACCCCAAATCCTCCATCTGAACCTATCAGATGATTCAGTGTATAAATCCCACAATCAACCCATTTCTTCCACAAAAGATGGCCTCTTTATCTTCAAATCTAGATTACCCTAAAAATGCTAATTTGGCAGGAGCCTATGAGTCCATTTGTAACCGATTAGAGTCAATATATGCCACATCTCTCTAGTTACTAAGATTGTAGGTGGTATTGGTCTTTGTTATGTTTTAACCCTAAAACTACCTATGTTGGGGTATTCACAGAAGAAGAAACATGCTAATTGTAAGAGCTAAAGGTCTATGCATCATGTATAAACTAAATCAAAACTTCCCTCCGATACTGGTAGCTGCATTCTCTTAAGTGATAAGTGAGGTGGAGAGTTGCTCTAAGTAAACTTCAGATACATACCACTGATCTTTTGAAAACACAGTTGATGAATACATAACGAAATACCTCATAACATGTATATTATCTGAGGCAAAATATTTATCTTATTTGTATTAAACTTACCCCAATTACTAAAAGATTGCATGCGTCTTTGCACTAAGGGCTGTTTCTCAGTGGTGAAATTTCTTTCAGGTAACATAATAACATGAAGGGAGGGATATAAATCATAGACATATATACATAACAAACCAAGTGCATAAGTGTGCCATTTTCTTTTCCAGCTCAAGTGGTACTCGGTTATCCTTCAGCTGTAGTGAGTTCATTTGTGGTACTATTTATTGTGTCTCATGACACATTTGGGAAGGCCCTTGGTCAGGGCCAGTGGCAGGGGGCAGTGGCATAGCATGGGTTGCCAGCGTTTGGGCCAGCACGGAGAGGGGGGAGGGAGCGAAACAGAGGGAGTACGCATGTGCATTCAACTGCCTAGCAGCATCCACGTCACCCAGGAGATCGCAGCCAGAGAGATAAGAAAAGAAGAGTTGTTCCGTGCTCTGGAGAGGTCATTTTGTGGTTTTGCACGGAGAAGCCATTTTCAATGGAGCCTAACAATGGAAGTGTATAGCTGTATTGAGGCAGCACCGGGTGTTGAAATTTTGCACTCCGAACAAATTTTGCACCCGGGGCAACAACCCCTGTGCCCCCCATGCTATGCCACTGGCAGGGGGCCATCATGTGAGGCACTGGCTGAGGGCCCACAAGTGTTTCGGCCCCCCAATGCCCTAGCTTGGCTGCACAGCTCCATTTACTGACTGCCCTTCTCCCCACCAAGAGCCTGGACTTAATGCACTGGGTGAGTATTTTATTTTGGAGCAGTTTGGCTCCTCTGTGTAGCAAGAGGCCACTGTAAAATTACCAAGCATACAGTATCCAGTCTAGGCATTGTATGTTGGGAAGTGTTAAATCTGTTGCCTGCTATGGCCTGCTATCTCAGGGGAGGTCCTGTTGCTTGGCTGCCGTGAACAGCAAGGGACTGAAGACTCAGCTACATCTCTGGACAGTTCAAATTGCCCTTGTAAGCGGAGCAAACCATTAGAAAACTACAGCAAGCCACGCCCCCTACCGCCTTTATATGGGTATCTCGTTCAAAGTTTGAACTTAAAGGGGCAAGCAGCTCTGAAATTATTACAAAAAGAAGGAGACAATTAGCAACAGTTTCTAAAATCCTTACTTTGGTTTGGTTATCTACTCCCCTCCCTTTTGGAGTTTTTAGAATGCATCGTAGTAAAGTTAAATGAAATCTATATTACTGTGTTATTGTCTATTTGTATGGACAAAAGACCTCCCTTTGAACTCAGAGGCATGCATGCTTATCATTATCTGATGAGGAAAGCCTTTTAACAAGTCACGCTTGCACAATTTCATTGATTCTTGCAGTGTGGTTTTGTGGACATAAATACCTGCAGGTGAGAGCTGATTCTGCACAGCTGAGTCAGGTTTGAACTTTGAATTTGTGGATGCTAATCAATTTCCCTTGCCTCTAATGGGATTGAAACAAGGGCTTAATCCACAAACCACTGAGGCATCTCTGTTTGGATTTTATAGTACCATATTCCCATCGGAGTGAAAAGGAACAATTCCGTTTTATTTTTTTAATTCCAATAGTTTAACAAGAGTCTCAACAGAATGTCAGACTGGAACACTGTGCCCAATTCTGGGCACCACAATTTAAGAAGGATGTTGACAAGCTAGAACGTGTGCAGAGGAGGGCAGCCAAGATGATCAAGGGTCTGGAAACAAAACTAGCTCAGTCCAACAGAAAAAGAGAAAAGAGCATGTCTTTATCTGGTGCTGAAAAGATGTAAGTGAAGGTGCCTGGCAGGCCTCAATGGAGAGAGCAGATGGGGAGCCACAACTGAAAAGGCCCTCTCTCTTGTCACCAGTATCTGAGCCTCCCTCAGATGAACCCATCCAATATGAATGGAGAAGAGCACACTGCCTCCCCACAGGTGGTAGTTCCCCCCATAGCCACACCAGGAGGGTGAGAACAGCTCTTTTTCATGGCTTGTAACTTTTGGTCCTGAGGTCTAGACAGCAGAGTCAACCAATGCTCAGATTGGAAGCCCTGTTATTAAACCAAGAATAAAGAATACAGAGAAGAAGACTGCAGTTGTATGCAAACACACACCGTGTGTGTGTGTGTGTATGTACCATAGGACTCATTTGGGCTTACTTCTGAGTAGACACACATAGGCCTCCACATTTGCACTGAACTTGTAGGACATAGAGCAGTTGAGGGTTCTGCGAAAAGTTTTCAGCAGATGTCCTTTGAGATCAACCAGCTCTTGTGCCAGATGGCTTGGTGCTAAGGAGGTGCCTTTAGTTCACTTTGATTCTACTCACGTTACCTTTAACTTCAAAGTTTGAAGAAACTCTTGCACAGAATCAGGAGGGAGCAGTTCAGAGTGACAGTCGTCACCTTTTGTATTTTTAAAATTCTGCTGCAGAGCAGATAAAACCCGACTAATTATTCTGTGTGCCCCCTTCCTTCTCCGGCAACGTGACTGTAATGGTTGCTAAGCAAACAACAGGAGGCTGCTGTGAAAAAGCAGTTTTAAAAAGAGAGAGAAAATTAAAATAAGTGTATTTAAAGCTCACCATGTTCCGTGGAAAACTTCCAAGAAACTAACATTTGGAGGCAGCAAAGGTTGATAAAAAAGCACTGGTCTTGGAAACGATGCCAAAACCCTGAAGCAAAGTGTGTGTGTGTGTGTGTGTGTGTGTGTGTGTGTGTTTCTTTTGTGCTCTGTGATCACCATGAGTTCAACCCAATGCCAAATTGCTCGATAGCAAGTATCACTGAACTCAGAGGGACATCCTTCTGAACAAATATACACATTGCTGGGCCACATAAGAACTAAAATGTTACACAAAGCCATGGGAGAGTTTATGGCTTGCAGCCCAACTATAGAGCTGGCCAAATGTTCTGTGTTCTGCTACATCACTGCTGCCCCCCCATCTTCTAATTAATTTCAGACACCAGGGGTCCCGATTCTGATCAGGACTGCCAGTGGGAACTTTTGTCCTGAGCCTCGTATTTGCTTGCGGGTGGAGTGGAATTGCTAGGGATGAAAGGGGGGAAAAAACCCTCCCCTATCTGATCCCCCATTCCTGTGTAATTGATTAAAGGGGGGGGAGAGAGCCGCCCTCTCTGCACTTGTTGGCCCTTATATTAAACAGAACTGGTAAAAATGGATATGGAAACATAGAAAGCTGTCTTATACTGAATCCAGCACAGTACTGTCTACACAGAACTGAGGTCTACGGATGAAGGGTGGTATACATTTTTTAAAAAAGTATTAATATTTTATTGGGGAAAATTATAAAATTATAATTATAAAAATTATAAAGAAAGAAAGTGATACAGAGAAAGAAAGGTAAGCGGGAAAAGAAACAAAGATGTATAAGAAACAAAACAGTATACAAAAATGCAATGTAATATACTTCCATACATTTTTATATAAATTGATTGTTTGCTGTCCCTTCAGGAGAGTTTCATTTACATCCTTCTGTTCTCTGTCATGCTCAGAGAAAGACTACTAGCCACCACCCTTTCAAAATGGCAAATTTGGAACTCAATACCTTTGTCACTTGATCTAAGGTTACAACAGTTAGAGTAGCAGAAACAATCAACAGTTATTCATTAAGGAGTCCTTTAGAAAACAACTGTGGAAAAACCCAAATGTTAGCAAATACATTTTGCCATTTTGCATTTTAAACCCGCATTAATACACATACACCTTTCATTTCTGTTTGAATAAAATCAATTATACTTAACATTTTTTTGGCTCTGGAGGGAGCAGTCTCTATTCAGCAGTCAAAGGGCCCCAGGCAGAGGAACAAATGCAAGCTTTCCCTTTGCACAGGGGACTAGTTTCCACACACAGTCTTGCACACCTCTCTCTGTCTTCCATCTTGACAAGCAAAAGGCATCCTCAGAGTTCAGAGACACATTCCAGCTGGGCAAAAAGCAAAACAAAACAAAACACTCAATGAGAGTATGAAGTAAAGCTGTGGCCTGGAGAGAAAGAGGATGTGGCTAGGGAGGGAAGAAGAGCTTGGAAGAGCCCTGAGGGCCAGGTAGAGGCTACATTCGGCCCCCAGAACTGAGGCTCCCCATTTTTTTATGTCAGTTTTCTTCCATCCACACTGAAAGTGTGGAAGAATCTGCAGCCAAATCCCAAATGCATCATTGCTAGAGAGTCACAAACAGGGGACTGTATGTCACATCCTCTAAACTTTTGTGTTGCTGCACACTCTTTCTCTTACCTACAGTGGGAAAGGTGCCTGTGAGCTCTCTTCAAGGGAGAAGCACACCATTTTGAGCTGGGATATGGACTTTTGTAACTTTTAAGGATTATAGCGTGCCTGATTTTCATCACTGTATTTGTCTGAATCCTGGGCAAGTCTTTTATGTGAGTAAACCTGTATATTTTCTTGTTGACTTAAACAGCCTGAGAGTGATTTCTTTCTTAAGAGGGAAACACAGAAGGAAGATGATCCAAGAAGGAAGATAACCCAAGTCTGCCTAAGCATTGCTGGATATCATAAAATGTTCGAGTAGAAGGTTACACAACCTTGCCTCCAAAGCTTCTAAGGATAAGCTGTGCACGGACGGTGGATTTCTAGCTCTGCTGAAATAGGTATTCACATTCTTACACAAGCAAGAAGAGGAAGGATAATTAATTAATAAAATATCCTCTGCCACTCATCTAAAACCATCCAACAAAAAGAAAGTCCATGCCAGCGCTTTGAATCGAGTCCAGAAAACAGGCTGGTGAAGGTATTTCAAAACAGGGAAAACTGGTCCCAGAGAGCTACCAGGTTTCTGCCTTTTGTACTAGTTCAAGATTTCAAACCATCTCTAAGGGCAGCTCCACGTAGATGGTACTGCTGTAATCTAGATGAGATGCTACCTGGCAATGAATTAGCTTTATTTGAATGATGAGTGTTTGAGCTTCTTAGAATAGCTTAGCTATGTGGAATATCCTAGTTCTATGTTGATGATAAAGTCCAGTCCTTGACGAAACTCCTGGTGAAACGGGAAGATTCGAAGCTGGCCACCCGTCGGGAAGACAGACCCATACGTTTGATGGACTTTGCTTAACCGTCTTTAACACTGGAAAGATAGACCCATACGTCTGATGGACTTTGCACAACCATCTCCAACACTATATCTTGCACTTTGAATTAGCACTTTAATGTTTGAAAGTATATACAGGCTTTTGTCTCTGAGGAAATACCTATGAATGCTTTTTGTATGACATTGTCTGTTTAGTTCATGATTCAATACATTTTCATCTATAGCTGTTCACAGTTTTGTATATTATCCTTTGTATAGTTAGCGTGACTGTCTGTTGTTGTTTCTACCTGGCAATGAATGGCAGAAGCCAGCTCCCTAATTCCCCCCCCCCCTCCAAGCTATGGGAAGAAGGAAACTGACTTTTGCAGGTGGGCTGAGAAACCTTCCAGCAGCTAACAAGAGCTGTAGCATCCACAGGAGGGGCTTTCAGACAGCTAGATGGAAACCAGTTGCATACAGTGAGCACATAGTACGTGTGATTAGCCTTGCTTTGAATAATTCCATTAGGAGGCTGCTGTGGGAGGGAAATTTGAGGTTAAGGAAGCACATTTTCAGTCTCCCTCCCTCCCTCTCTCTTAAAGCAGTATCATTAGAAAATGCCTTGTACCAAAGGATATTTTCACTCCCTGGTAAACTAAATCCCAGAGCTAGGCCAAATCTTTTTTTTGCCGGGTAGAGAGTAAATTGAAGTAATGGGAATTGCAGAGACATTCATTAAAATAATTACAGGCTATTGGTTTTCTAGGGAGATTTTCTTCAAGCCTCCTATGCAATTGAAATGAGCATGTTTCCATTTCACTGCCTCTGTGCTTCGCTGCTCCCACTCATCTCTTCCCGCTCTGTCGCTGCCAGTTACTGGCGAACCCACTTGCTCTGATCGCCAAACCAGGATAAGATGGAGTGGCAAGAGTTGGGTTAGGGATGAACTCTGCAGGAATGCCAGCCAGGGGTGGGCAGCCTCAGGGGCCGAATGTGTCTCTCAGGGTCTCTCTGTCTAGCTCCTGGACCTCACTCTGGGGTTGTTTCTTCTTGCTGCCCCTGCTATGCACCTCAGGTGTTTCTGCCTATTTGCAGGGGTGTACCTAAGGTAAATGGGACCCAGGTGGCGCTATGGGTTAAACCACAGAGCCTAGGGCTTGCTGATCAGAAGGTCAGTGGTTCGAATCCCTGCGACGGGGTAAGCTCCCGTTGCTCGGTCCCAGCTCCTGCCAACCTAGCAGTTCGAAAGCACGTCAAAGTACAAGTAGATAAACAGCTACCACTCCGGCTGGAAGGTAAACGGCGTTTCCGTGTGCTGCTCTGGTTCGCCAGAAGCGGCTTTGTCATGCTGGCCACATGACCCAGAAGCTGTACGTTGGCTCCCTCAGCCAGTAACGCAAGATGAGCGCCGCAACCCCAGAGTCGGACACAACTGGACCTAATGGTCAGGGGTCCCTTTACCTTTACCTAAGATACCCCTGACCGTTAGGTCCAGTCACGGACGACTCTCGGGTTGCGGCGCTCCTCTTGCTCTATAGGCCGAAGGAGCCGGCGTTTGTCCGCAGACAGCTTCCAGGTACTGGAACGGCCTACCTTGGGTCTTCCATCCCACTAATTTCACTTCCTTCCTTGAGGGAAACAAAAACTTTGGAGACTGCAGCTTGTTACTAACTCCTCTGTCTGCCTGTGAAGCCAGTGGTGGATTCAGAATTCCTTCTTTGCCACTTAAGGGGAAATTAGAAGGAAGAAAATGTTCAGTCAAGAGGTCGTTCTTCAGACTGGAGTGCTGTGCCATTTCTTTTTATAATGGCCTACCGAGAATTGGATTGTTTCTTTTTTCTGTTTCCAGCCCCCCTCCTGCATGCATGAGCCCTGTATTCGATGAAATTCACTTTTCTAATTATCCCTGCTAAAGAAAAGCAGGAGGAAAGCGACAAAAATGGGTTTCTTTTTATCTCTTTCTATTTTGTCCCATTACTTCCCTTGCTCACAAGAGCCACTGTGGCTTTGAAAACACACTTATTGAACTGAGAAGAAGCTCTCTGGGTAGATGTTGCCAGCCATTATTGTACAATAAAGGTGTTGAAGGAGACTCACAACAGAAATCACAGGAATATGAGATCTTTAATTAGAGTCCCTCCTCAGATGTTCTATTAATTCCATTTAAACTTAACAATGGTTCTCCATCAGATACTTGCACACATCATAACACTCCTGGTAGTGTTCACTTGAAAGTAAGTTCTAATGCAGGCATAGGCAAACTCTGGTCCTCCAGATGTTTGGGACTACAATTCCCATCATCCCTAGCTAACAGGACCAGTGGTCAGGGATGATGGGAATTGTAGTCCCAAAACATCAGGAGGGCCGGAGTTTGCCTATGCCTGTTCTACTGAGTTCAGCGTAGCTTACTCTCAAGTAGACAAACCATGAGTTTGGTGAAAACTCACCTCTTTACCCTGAATTTTGACACCTGAGATACATATTAGGTTCCTACCCTACTCTCCTGACTGTGTCCCAGGGTTGCACAATGAGCATGCTGATTTATTGAAATGAGTCGTGGGCAACATACAACTGCCAAGAGCAATGCAACTTCCACATGTGCTTCGTCAGGAAGATTTTGGGCATCACATGGCAGGACAGAGTCTCAAACAAAGATGTGTTCTCTTAAGTAACAGTGTCTGCATTCTGTGGCCATTAAGCATGCTCAGTCTTCATTTGGCTGTTTTGCGGTGTTTCTCCTCTTAGGTTTTTCTCTATGAAGGTTTTCATTTTATTTTACAAACCTTGGGGTTATCCTCCTTGTATGTGGTTGATGGCATTCTGGCAAAATAATCTAATTGAGATTAGAATATAGGTGGATAAATAAATGAGTTCTTGCACCCATAGCTCAAACATCTGAATCATACTTTACTTTTACATATTTTGAAGACATCATCTAAATTTGTGGTTCTTGGGCTTTCTCCCCAGCAGACCACTTGAAAATTGCTGGAGATGTTGAAGTACCACTTAATTTTGTTGCCGTTTTACAAACCAAAGCAGATACTTGATTTGTATTTTAATCACAGTAGGCTTTCCTTTCTAATGCAATGGATGGAGAGAAATAATAAGTATCAGTCATCATAAAAATGATTGCTGTACCATGAATATCAAGGGTCCTAGGCCCAGGCTGCTTAGAAAGGTTTGTTTGGCAAATAAATTTTTAGACTTGCATTAGTACTGTATTATGAAAATCACGGGCCCAAGTCAAGACTCTGTCTGTTTGGTAATCTTGCCCTGGTCAAAACAGCCTCCATCTCAGTCATTAGGGTGGGAAATCAACTTCAGGGCCATGTACATATTTTCTTGACTATTCTGCAAGCTTTCCACAGACCATCTGAATGAAGCTCATGGACTATCGGTAGTCCATGGGCCATAGTTTGATAATTTCTGATTGAAGTAAATAGGAATTTTATTAAAATAAAATAAAAAATCCTTCCAGTAGCACCTTAGAGACCAACTAAGTTTGTTCTTGGTATGAGCTTTCATGTGCATGCACACAAAAGCTCATACCAAGAACAAACTTAGTTGGTCTCTAAGGTGCTACTGGAAGGATTTTTTTTATTTTGTTTTGACTATGACAGACCAACACGGCTATCTACCTGTAACAGGAATTTTATTGTACAGCATTGAATATATTTGACCCACTGGCGCTTCCTTAAAGGTAAAGGGACCCCTGACCATTAGGCCCAGACGCGGGCGACTCTGGGGTTGCGGCACTCATCTACTCATCTTGCTTTACTGGCCAAGGGAGCCAACGTTTGTCCGCAGACAGTTTTTCCGGGTCATGTGGCCAGCATGACAAAGCCGCTTCTGGCGAACCAGAGCAGTGCACGGAAACGCCATTTACCTTCCTGCCGGAGTGGTACCTATTTATCTACTTGCACTTTGACGTGCTTTCGAACTGCTAAGTTGGCAGAAGCTGGGACTGAGCAACGGGAGCTCACCCCGTTGCGGGGATTCGAACCGCCGACTGGAAATACTGCTCATACTTGTGGGGATGATTAGGGAGGCAGGAGAGGATATATTATTTAATGACATCCTTCCTAACTTGCACTAGTAAGTTCCATATTCTAGCAGAGTTCCAAACATCCCGCTTTTTAAATTACGCAGCCATCAGCTTGTTGCTGACTCATCTGAGTCTTACTATTAAAGGTTCCTTCCTGGTAAAATCCCTTCTAATCCCTCTTAAAAAGAATAAACACAAGACTCTGATTAACGTTAATGTTGTAGCGTGGGTTAATGATTTCAGCAAGTGATTTCTTTTTTTTTTTGCAAATTGTTTTTTATTCATCTTTTTCTTGTTACATAAACAAAAACAAAACACTTTGAAATCCTTTACATATGTTCAGATATATACAGATACTCTGCCGAGTATTTTGACTTCCCTCCCAGTCCATCTTGGTTTTCCATTCTAACCTCATTCTTACGCTTCTTTTCTTTTCTGATTTTATATATTATTTTTCTAGTTCTTATTTACATGCATTCTGAAAAATTTTATGTTACAAGCAAAATGTCCAATCCTGTGAGTGAATTCAAATTATTACAATATTTCTCCAAATATCCAATAAACTTACTCCAATCTGACTGAAACACTTGATCTTTTTGTTCTCTTACTCTTCCCGTCAATTTCGCCAATTCTAGGTATTCTAGTAGTTTTAGTCTCCAATCTTCTATCGTCGGTATTTCTGGGGATTTCAATTTTTGTGCCCATAAGACCCTGGCTGCTGTAATTGCATATAAAAACATATAAAAACAGTCTTTGATCATTTTAACTATTTCATCCCCTACCATTCCTAGCAGAAATACTTCTGGTGTTTTAAGAAAGGTGTATTTTAATAATTTTTTCAATTCATTATAAATTTGATCCCAATATATTTTTGCTTTCTCGCATCTCCACCACATGTGATATAATTCTCCCTCTTCAATATTACATTTCCAACATTTTTTGTTTTTGATTTTATACATTTTTGCTAGTTTGGTTGGGGTGATGTACCAACGGTACATCATCTTCATAGTATTTTCTTTTAATACCGTGCAAGCTGTGAATTTTATGCCCTGGTTCCATAATTTATTCCACTTTTCAAAATAAATATTGTGTCCGATGTCAATTGCCCATTTTATCATGCATTCTTTTACTTCCTCATCTGCTGTAAACCACTCTAGAAGAAGATTATATGTCTTAGATAACAGTTTCTCTTTCCCCTCCACTATTTCTAATTGGAATTTCGATTTATTTTTTCCAAATCCATATTTTCTTTTGTCATCATTGAACATTCCATATATTTGATGATATTGTATCCACCCTGTTAGTCTATCTGCTACTTCTTCGTATGGTCTTCAGCAAGTGATTTCAGCTCTCTGACATAGCAGGCAGGAGACAGCTTCTTCATGTAATAACTCTTTATTCAGGCAAACAAGACTGGGGGAACTGAGGGTAGGGAAGCTACATTTATAGGGACAGAGGACTGACTAGAAAAAGATACATTTTGGAGGAAACAATCTCAAGCAATCACACAGTTGCTTTTTGGTGGGAACCATTAAGACTGAGGATCCAAATACAACAACTTGAATGCACCAATAGTAACTGTTCCTTCTGGGACAGGAAGGCAGTTACTTTACCCTAATGTGATTACAGACAATGGTAATACAGATATGATAACCCTTTGAATCAATACACAACAGTTAATATAAAAGTAGTTTACTCACAGATTCATTCAGGTTCACAGACATATCCCTGAAGGCAGGCTTAGGTTACATAACTAGGACTATTCCATAAAGAAGTTAGTCCCAAGTGACTGCGACTAAGCAGTCACTTCTCCAAACACACAGCAACATACAAAATGTAGAACACACACTGATCAGAATATGGAGACCGTGTGCTCCTCCATGCTAGTACAACAGACCACACCCTCTTCAAGTCACATGTAGTGGAAGTCTGTCCCAGCTCAAGCGAAAACAGGAAGTCTTCTCCTGAGTGGTACAAAACATCCCCTAACATGTCCACTGTAGGAATGTTGTACTTGACTGCAGTTTTACATCCCACAATACTGTACTGCTACCTCTTCTGCCCCCCTGCCACCATCCTGCCGCCGCTGCCCTTTTACGATCGCCAAAGCACAGAGGCGCCATGGCGTGACATTTCCACATTTGCCCTGGAAGGCACTTTGGCAATTGTAAGAGGGTCGTCCCAAACAGCCTCCGGGAGGTAGAATATGCCAAACTGGATAATCTTTCTGAAAAGATCAAAGACAAGCCTAAGCAGGAGTTTATTTTAAATTGGGAAGTTTTCAAGAATTACCTCAAGAACAGTTGCTCTCATTTAAACTCGGTAGCTGCCTTTGAACAACCTCTGTAAATAATTCGTGCAAAAGGAAAATGACATACCGGTAGATATTGTTACTTTATGTGACCAGACAAGTAGACAAGTTTATGCAACAGGTTTAAAATGAATGAAATATGGAAAAGACGGGAGGTCAGACGCTTTGGAAGAAAACTTATTGTTAAAGTGTTTGTACTTGAATACTTTAATAAATTATTATTATTATTATTACTTTATGTGATTTGTGATTTTTGACGATTCAGTTTATTGACAACAATGAATTTAAGTTTATGTTGTACAGATGTAAGTAAGTATGATAAAGCATGATTTAAAAGCAAAAAACAAACAAACAAATGGCCTTCAGGAGGCTATGCTTATTGCAGCAAGAAGCGGCAGAGGAAGTGACGTCAGGCAAAGGTGTCGGGGGCAGGAAGTGAGAAAGTGGGCAGGCAAGTGGTGGGGGTTGTGGGGGTGGGGGTGCGAGCAGGAAAACGGTGGTGGAAGGGGGAGGGGGACATGGTGTGTACCGGTACCTTTTTTAAAAATGGAAATAAAGCACTGCTGAAGAGCATAATAGAAATGCCAAAAGAGAGAAAACCAGAGCATTTTGTTCCATTGTTAAATGCGTTCAAATTGTTTGAGTGCAATATACACGCAGCTCCTAATTAAATTGAGCGGAGGAAGAGCAACACAAGAAACCTGCCATGCTTCTGTCAACTGGAAACAGTTTATGGCTCAATTAGATCTTTGGCACGACAGAGTTTCTACGAAGAGAAAGATAATACGTGCAACCAGATTGCTGTGTAAGGAAGAAAAGTGGAAATCTATAATGGCCGGAGGAAAATGATGCAAGTGGTGTTGCAGAGCTGGGTCTGGGGACTAGACATAGACTTCAAAACCAGCTAGACTCCACTACTGCTGACCAGAAAATATTTCAGGCTGATAAGAATCCGCTGGGGGGAGGGGAACTTGTGCTTTGGTGATGTTGAAATTGGAGTTACGAGGCAGAAAGTGGAATTGCTTGAATGGGACACAAATTGGAAGAGAGGAGAGGCCAAGCAACAGCAAAAATGACCAAGATAAAGACCACCAAAAATGGAGGAAGTAACGGTAGGCTCCTCCAGGCGAACTGTTTGTTGAGCATTCACCCTGATGTGCTTGCAGAGAAGTTACAGGACAATGAACATTCATCCTGATTTGCCCGTGTGGTGTTTGAACATCTTTTCATTAATCTTCCCCCCCTACACTTTTCAGTATATTTCCCACCCATTTTCCCAACTGTGCTTTCTTTTCTTTAAATGGATTTGTTGTGCAGGCAGAGCACTTGGATAGCACAAACCTAAATTTCCCAGTATGTGTGCGTGAATCCCTCCCACAAAATGCTGCAAGCCTGGAGGCACCGTTCAGCCCGAACACTGAGATCCAGCGCCGAGGGCCTTCTGGCGGTTCCCTCACTACGAGAAGCAAAGCTACAGGGAACCAGGCAGAGGGCCTTCTCGGTAGTGGCACCCACCCTGTGGAACGCCCTCCCATCAGAGGTTAAAAGGATCAACAATTACATGACATTTAGAAAACACCTGAAGGCAGCCCTGTTCAGGGAAGTTTTTAATCTGTGATGTGTTAATGTATTTTAATGTTTGCTGGAAGCCGCCCAGAGTGGCTGGGGAGACCCAGCCAGATGGGCGGGATACAAATAATAAATTATTATTATTATTATTATTATTATTATTAATATCCTTCCTAACTTGCATTAGCAAGTTTCTTTACTTAGCAGAGATTACATTCCCCTTTTACATGCACAGCAGATAGCTGCTTGCAAGCTTGTGTGAGTGTCTCACTATTATACAATTCAGTCTGTCTCCGATTGAATTGTGCGTTCCTGGTAAGTTCCCTTGAATCCCTCTTAAAAGAATAAAGACGCCAAATCTTACTCAAAGTCAATAAAAGAAGTTTACTTAAATCAGTTCACAGTTGGATCCCTGAAGGCAGACTTAGTTCCAAATATGTACATGTGGATCTACCCAATATGGGGGAATAATTCCACTGAGAGCTACCTAAATATTCCACTGAGAGCAGCCCTACCTAAACGAAGAAGGTCAAAAAGAGAGAGAGTGGCAGCATGCCTTGTCCTTTTACCAGGTCTGGAAAGGTCACGCCCACCCACTAGTCACATGCAAGGAAGGATGCTCCAGCCAGGTGTAACAGGAAGTTTCGACTGGCTGGACAAAACATTCCCTTGCATGTCCACTCTAGGAAAACAAGGAATGTTGTCCTTGACTGCTCTCAGTGGATAACATCCCACAGGCTATGGGCTCAAGGTTCTCACCTCATCCTATAGCAGCCTTTCTCAACCCTGGGTCCCCAGATGTTTTTGGCCTACAATTCCCATGATCCCTAGGTAGCAAGACCAGTGGTCAGGGATGATGAGAGTTGTAGGCCAAAAACATCTGAGGACCCAAGTTTGAGAAAGGCTGTCCGATAGGCTTCACATGGTTCTCTCTCCGTATGGAATCTTGGGAACTGTGGTTCTGATGTGTGTGTGACCTAATGGTCTTAACAGATAAGTCTTCACCTGTGCTTTTCCCCTAGGAAAATAGGTGCAGGAACTTTCACCATTTTGGGACGGACAACCCTAGGAGTGCCAAAGTTGTTGAACTTTTTGTAGCACAGCTACAAGCGCCGTTCCTATAGCAACGCTTAAGAGGTGCCGGAACTCAGTTCCGGTGAGTTCTGGCTGAAAAAGAGCCCTAGTCTTCACCACCCTCACAAAATTACATTTCCCAAGACTGAACTGGTATAGAAAGGTTGTAAGAGATGCCAGCCAGCTCCATCTGTCAAAGGGGATGGCAGCTAGCCTCCCACTAACCCCATGTGGATAGGGTGATTGTGATGAAACTTCTACTATGATGCACTCATTGTTCTGTCGGTGATGGGTCAAGCTCAGTGGGCAGTTTGAGTGATGTAGTGGATGACGAAGGATCTCATGGGAGCAGATGGATGCTGCTCCAATGGACGGAAAGTTTGGGGAAACAAAATGGGAGGAAACAATTTTTGCTCACCCCTTCCCTTCGGGGGGCGGGGTTTGCGACACTGTGCGGGATCCTGGGACAGGTGAGCCACCCACCTTTGTTCCAGGGAGGCCATCGCCCTGCCCCCATCTCAGCAGGCCTATGGGCAGCCGGCTGGGGGTGAGGCGAGGGCCAGCATAAGGGCCTGATGCACCTCAGCCCAGGCTCACTTGTTTTCCTTCCAGGTTCTAGGATCCTTAGGCTTCGCCTGGTGAGGTAAGCGTTCTCAGGCAGGATGGAAGGCCTCCCGCCAACGGGGCCTCTTCCCCCCGTGGCGGGGAGGCTGGATTGGGCCCATGCGGGTGGCAGGGCCTACCCCTGGGCTGTGATGCGGCCTACCGGGCCTCCCATGGCCAGCGCTGCCCCCCTTACCCAGTGGGTTGAATCAGGGCCATGAGGACTGCACGGCCTTCCCCTAGGCTGCTCGACAGCCTTCCAGGCCTCCTGTGGCTGGCCCTGCGGGGGGATCGGGGCGGCGGTGATGGGGCAGCCTTTTTCTTCCACTCCCCCCGGCTTCAGGCCTTCTTAGGCCTCCTGCGCCTGCAGCCACCACCCCCAAGCATCAGGTGGGAATTGGGGCCATACAGCCTACTCCTGGGCCTATTCAGGCCTTCTGCGACTGGTGCCGCTTGTGGGGGTGGTTTTCTGGGATCTGGAGGGTCTGCTGGGGTCTCCTCCCAGCACCAGTACAGTGTGGTGAGAGCCAGTCTGGTGTAGTGGTTAAGAGCAGTAGACTCGTAATCTGGGGAACCGGGTTCGTGTCTCCGCTCCTCCACATGCAGCTGCTGGGTGACCTTGGGCTAGTCACACTTCTCTGAAGTCTCTCAGCCCCACTCACCTCACAGAGTGTTTGTTGTGGGGGAGGAAGGGAAAGGAGAATGTTAGCCGCTTTGAGACTCCTTCGGGTAGGGATAAAGCGGGATATCAAATCCAAACTCTTCTTCTTCTTCCTTTCCCTCCCACCCTTGGCCTACTGTTTCTACTGTTGCCATTTGGCCTTGGGGGTGCAGTTCTTGCTGCTGATTTTGCACGTACTTAGCAGGTCGCTGGTTGCTGTCTCTTAATTATTAGGATATATAGAAAAAATAAAAAAGAATTGTCCAGTAGCACCTTAGAGACCAACTAAGTTTGTTCTTGGTATAAGCTTTTGTGTGCATGCACACTTCTTCAGATACACTGAACCAGTAGTCACCAGACCCTTATATATAGTGGGAGGGTGGGGTGGGGTTTTTCTCAGGAGGGTAGTAGGAGATGGGTGATTGGCTCAATGGGTATGGCAAACCTGTTGACGACTGTTAATGACTGCAATTAGTCCTACAGGAAAAAGCAGGGATAGTATGCAGATGATTAGCATATGTAATGAGACAAGAATCCAATATCTCTATTAAGACCAGGTCTCTCCATAGTTTTCAGTTTAGTGATAAGCTGTAATTCAGCAACTTCTCTTTCAAGTCTGTTTCTGAAATTCTTTTGTAATAAGACAGCTGCTTTGCAATACTGTAATGAATGTCCTGGGAGATTGAAGCGTTCTCCTACTGTTTTCTCTGTCTTGTGATTCCTGATGTCAGATTTAGGTCCATATATCCTTTGGCGTAGGGTTTGGCCTGTTTATCCAATATAGAAAGCTGAAGGGCACTGCTGGCACTTGATGGCATACATGATGTTAGAAGATGAGCACTTAAATACGCCTGAGATGGTATGTTTGATGTTGTTGAGTCCAGTGATGGTGTTGTCTGGGTGTATGTGGCAGCAAATATGGCATCTGGGTTTATTGCAGGCTCTGGTACCAGTGTCCATGTTAAGTCTGCTTGCTGTTATTAGGATATATTAACCACTCCTTTCATTCTCAACCAATTGCATTGCATGGGCTGCCTCTTGGTGGCCCACAGTTCTGGCCACCAGCACATGGCTTGGGTGGCACAGTTTTGGCTTCAAGCATCGAGTTTGCGGGAATCTAACATATTATTTTGCTTGCTTTTCAGTATTTCCTTTAGTGGCATGTGCGCAGTAGGTTGCTGGTTCTGTCTGTTAGACTTTAGTGTAGTTACCCAACTTTAGAATTCAGCTTGCTTCCACAGTGTTACATCGTCGAGCAGCTGGTAATTGCTTCTCCTCACACACTGCTTAGCTACGCCATCATGTCTCCTGCTATGGCAACTGAGCATGGTGATACCTCCCTCCCTGCACGCGTAGGTGTACAGTGAGGGGCACCCCTAGCAGTGCTGTGCAGGCAGCAAATAAGATCAATAAAAGGGTCCTGTCTACTGGCAAGAAAGCCCCCCCATCCCGTGTGCCACGGCCAAGGGCAATGACACCTCCCTAGATGGCCCTCACCCGGTGGAGGCTGGGCCTAACAAGAGGGGCCGACTAGCCAAGAGGGCAGCCACTCGCCACCGACATGGTGATAGTCCATCACCCTCTGACTCACCTACCTCGTGGGCCCAGTTGGGGCAAGGGGAAGCACGCCATGCTAGATGCCCCCCCCCCACCTTAGGTGCGGGGGCCTGGCAAGAAAAGCCGTCCAATTAAGAAGCTGGCCACCGGCAATGAGGCATGTGATGGGGTGTGCGGATGCCCAAGCGGTGCAGATCTGTGAAGGCGGACCTGGAGGGGTATGCCCTAAGTCCAGCAACGACCATCCTATGGTCCAAACTGCTTCCCCAGCAGTGCTTAGATAGGCCACAAACTCACCAGGGCCTCAGGGATTGGTGGGTGGCAGGGTCTAGTCCTTCTCGGTAGAAGAGGATGTTCGGCTGTAGATATTTGGTGGCGAGACCCTAGTTTGGGTCTTGGGTGGCAGTTTTAGGCCTTGGTCGGTATTCTATAGTCTATCTGTGAGTCGGGGGCAGCATATTGATGCACCCCCATGCGGTGGCGTTTACAAGGCCAGTTAAAGGGTTTATTGTGGGTGTCACTGGTCCTACAGCAGCGACATATAGGTCAAACTCCCAGCTAGGTGAAGTGGGAGGGATGCTGGGTAGGTTCACACTTTCCAGTCCCCTCCCACAGCACCTGATTGCCCTGCACATCCTCAGCCCTCACAAAGATATCTGGAGGATCAAGAAACAATTTCGTAACCAGAGGTCTAGCATAATGTAAGAAATGTAAGTTCAATGGAGGGAAAGTCTGGGGAAAGAAAGTGGGAGGAAACAAAAGAAAATGAGCCCAAGGAATAAAAATCCGCAAGATACAACAGATTAAAACTTCAGCTTGTCTGCTTAAGACTCCCGATTTCTTGTTTATTTGTCTGATATTAGGGACACTCAAAGAGAAGACTGGTCAAGCTTCGAACAACGCTACTGCTCGTATGCCCCACCAATGAAAGGATGGAGGTGGAATGATTTCAATAATAATATGGGATAATAAATTAAGTTGGGCTTTTCAAATTCAGCAAACAAGAGCAGGACTTCCATCCGAGAGGTAAGAAACATCTATCAATTCTAGTACAAGAAATGGCAAATTCTGAAGGGAACTGAGATGAAGCAATCCAGTGCACGAGGTGAGTAATTTAGCTTCCAAATATTACTTTGTCAAGGCTTGCTTACAAAGGGGAAAAATAATATTTAAAAATAAATAAATCCAAGTCGGTATCTGTATTGGATTTGAAATTGTTTTACTATATACGATTGTTTTAACTGTTTTTCTATATGTTTTTATTATGCTGTGAAATTGCTTTGAGAACTTTCTTAAGAATTGATTCAGAGATGCTGATGCTGATAATTCCCCAGGGAAGATTATACCATGGCCTACAAACGTGTACGTATATATACAGGGTAGAAAACTCCGGCAAAACTGGCAGCAATAAAGACCTTTGAGGATTTGACTTGGGAAGCTATGGAATCTAGTTTATGGCAAACTTAAGAAAGCAACAGATCCATAATAAATGAACAAAATTGTATAATATGAGGTAAGGAATATAATAAAATGCATCAAGAACAGAGAAGTGAACATCACTGGCATAGTAAGTCTTTAAGAGGTACTTCCTATATTGAAAAGAAAGCAACTTCTTGGCTTGTTTTTCTTTCTCTGTCTATTCAGCCTAATCACTGGAGACAGCCATAAACAGACAAACATTTATTTGATCATTTGGTAATTTCTATGCAGATTTGAAAGGGATCTTCCCAATTAAAAGGAACTGTAATCTATCCTTGAAAGAGAGTTGGAAAGTATAAAGTCATCGTTAAAATAAAAACCGCAGGAAAGACACTAAGTTTAAATAATCTGAAGTGATGTAAGAACCTGAACGTGTTGTCCTGTCTTGAGAAGCATAAAAGTTCTCAGGTAAGTGTTACCCCCATGCAGGTAAGTCCAAAAGAGCTATTGCAAATATGTATCCTTTTATTTGCTGGCTGACCTGTTCAATCACTGGAGAAACTGACAATGTGAAAATGTTTATTTGATCATCCAGTGGCTCTTTTGTGGATTGGAAAGGAACCTTCCAATTTTAAAAGATCTATAATCGGTCTATTCTTGAAAAAAGAGTTGAAAAGCTTAAGGAAAAGCATTGTTTTCAGTAGGATCAAGAGAGAAAGTAAGTAATAAGAACTAATATGTGACAGATGAAAGGTGCTGCACTGCCTTAAGAAGAGAAGCACAAAGCATCACAGACGGGCATCACCAGCATGCAGGTGGGTCTAAAGGAGGTATTGGTCACTTTTCCTTACTGGCTGACCAATCACTGGAGAAATCTATGATATGTACATACTTATTTGACCATTTAGTAACTTCTCTGCAGATTGGAAACGGGATTTTCTGCATTAAACAAACAGAACTCTAATTTGCCCATTCTTCAAAGAGAGAACTCGAACAACTACAAAGATATCTGGAGGATCAAGAAACAATTTCGTAGCCAGAGGTCTAGCATAATGTAAGAAATGTAAGTTCAATGGAGGGAAAGTTTATGAGAAAGAAAGTGGGGGTAAACAAAAGGGAATTAGCCCAAGGAGTAAAAATCCGCAAGATACAAGAGCTTAAAACTTCAGCTTGTCTCTTTAGACTCCTGATTTCTTGCTTATTTGTCTGATATTAGGGACACTCAGAGAGAAGACTGGTCAAGCTTTGAACAGTGCTACTGCTCGTATGCCCCACCAATGAAAGGATGGAGGTGGAATGATTTCAATAATATATGGGATAATAAATTAAGTTGGGCTTCTTTTTAAATTCAGCAAACAAGAGCAGGACTTCCATCCGAGAGGTAAGAAACACCTTTCAGTTTTGGCACAAGAAATGGCATATTCTGAAGAGGACTGAGATGAAGCAATGCAGAGTACGAGGTGAGCAATTGAGTCTCCAAACGCCACACTGTATCAGTTCATTTATTTGCCTGGCTTCCTAAATATTACTTTATCAAGGCTTGCTTACATAGGGGAAATAATACTTAAAAATAAATAAATCCTAGTCGGTATCTGTATTGCATTTGAAATTGTTTTTCTATATCCGATTGTTTTAACTGTTTTTCTGTATGTTTTTATTATGCCTTGAAATTGCTTTGAGAACTTTCATAGGAATTGATTCAGAGATGCTGATGCTGATAATTCCCCAGGGAAGATAATATCATGGCCTACAAACATATACATATATATATATATACAGGGTAGAATACTACAGCAAAACTGGAAGCAATAAAGAACTTTGAGGATTTGTTTTGGAAAGCTATGGGATCTAGTTTATGGCAAGCTTAAGAAAGCAACAGATCCATAAAAAATGAACAAAATTATATGATATTAGGTAAGGAATACAGTATAATAACATGCATCAAGAACAGAGAAGAGAATCTCACTGGCATGGTAAGTCTTCAAGAGGTACTTCCTATATTGAAAAGAAAGCAACTTCTTGGCTTGTTTTTCTTTCTCTGTCTATTCAGCCTAATCACTGGAGACAGCCATAAACAGACAAACATTTATTTGATCATTTGGTAATTTCTATGCAGATTTGAAAGGGATCTTCCCAATTAAAAGGAACTGTAATCTATCCTTGAAAGAGAGTTGGAAAGTATAAAGTCATCGTTAAAATAAAAACCGCAGGAAAGACACTAAGTTTAAATAATCTGAAGTGATGTAAGAACCTGAACGTGTTGTCCTGTCTTGAGAAGCATAAAAGTTCTCAGGTAAGTGTTACCCCCATGCAGGTAAGTCCAAAAGAGCTATTGCAAATATGTATCCTTTTATTTGCTGGCTGACCTGTTCAATCACTGGAGAAACTGACAATGTGAAAATGTTTATTTGATCATCCAGTGGCTCTTTTGTGGATTGGAAAGGAACCTTCCAATTTTAAAAGATCTATAATCGGTCTATTCTTGAAAAAAGAGTTGAAAAGCTTAAGGAAAAGCATTGTTTTCAGTAGGATCAAGAGAGAAAGTAAGTAATAAGAACTAATATGTGACAGATGAAAGGTGCTGCACTGCCTTAAGAAGAGAAGCACAAAGCATCACAGACGGGCATCACCAGCATGCAGGTGGGTCTAAAGGAGGTATTGGTCACTTTTCCTTACTGGCTGACCAATCACTGGAGAAATCTATGATATGTACATACTTATTTGACCATTTAGTAACTTCTCTGCAGATTGGAAACGGGATTTTCTGCATTAAACAAACAGAACTCTAATTTGCCCATTCTTCAAAGAGAGAACTCGAACAACTACAAAGATATCTGGAGGATCAAGAAACAATTTCGTAGCCAGAGGTCTAGCATAATGTAAGAAATGTAAGTTCAATGGAGGGAAAGTTTATGAGAAAGAAAGTGGGGGTAAACAAAAGGGAATTAGCCCAAGGAGTAAAAATCCGCAAGATACAAGAGCTTAAAACTTCAGCTTGTCTCTTTAGACTCCTGATTTCTTGCTTATTTGTCTGATATTAGGGACACTCAGAGAGAAGACTGGTCAAGCTTTGAACAGTGCTACTGCTCGTATGCCCCACCAATGAAAGGATGGAGGTGGAATGATTTCAATAATATATGGGATAATAAATTAAGTTGGGCTTCTTTTTAAATTCAGCAAACAAGAGCAGGACTTCCATCCGAGAGGTAAGAAACACCTTTCAGTTTTGGCACAAGAAATGGCATATTCTGAAGAGGACTGAGATGAAGCAATGCAGAGTACGAGGTGAGCAATTGAGTCTCCAAACGCCACACTGTATCAGTTCATTTATTTGCCTGGCTTCCTAAATATTACTTTATCAAGGCTTGCTTACATAGGGGAAATAATACTTAAAAATAAATAAATCCTAGTCGGTATCTGTATTGCATTTGAAATTGTTTTTCTATATCCGATTGTTTTAACTGTTTTTCTGTATGTTTTTATTATGCCTTGAAATTGCTTTGAGAACTTTCATAGGAATTGATTCAGAGATGCTGATGCTGATAATTCCCCAGGGAAGATAATATCATGGCCTACAAACATATACATATATATATATATACAGGGTAGAATACTACAGCAAAACTGGAAGCAATAAAGAACTTTGAGGATTTGTTTTGGAAAGCTATGGGATCTAGTTTATGGCAAGCTTAAGAAAGCAACAGATCCATAAAAAATGAACAAAATTATATGATATTAGGTAAGGAATACAGTATAATAACATGCATCAAGAACAGAGAAGAGAATCTCACTGGCATGGTAAGTCTTCAAGAGGTACTTCCTATATTGAAAAGAAAGCAACTTCTTGGCTTGTTTTTCTTTCTCTGTCTATTCAGCCTAATCACTGGAGACAGCTAAAAAAAAGACAAACATATATTTGATCATTTGATAATTTCTGTGCAGATTCGAAAAGGAACTGTATGCTATCCTTGAAAGAGCGTTGGAAAGCATAAAGTCATCCTTAAAAAAAACCCACAGGAAAGAAACTAAGTTTAAATAATCTGATGTGATGTAAGAAACTGAACGTGTTGCTCTGTCTTCAGTAGCATAAAATTTCACAGGTAAGTGTTACCGCCATGCAGGTAAGTCACAAAGAGCTAGTGCAAATACGTATCCTTTTATTTGCTGGCTGACCTGTTGAATCACTGGAGAAACTGACAATGTGAAAATGTTTATTTGATCATCCAGTGGCTTTTTTGTAGATTTGAAACGGACCTTCCGCTTTAAAAAGATCTATAATCGGTCTATTCTGGGGGGGAAAAGCAGTTGAAAAGCTGAAGGAAAAGCATTGTTTTCAGCAGGATGAAGGCAGAAAGAAAGTAATCAGAACTAATATGTGACAGAAGAAATGAAAGGTGCTGCACTGCTTTAAGAAGAGAAGCACAAAGCATCACAGATAGGCATCACCAGCATGCAGGTGGGTCTAAAGGAGGTAACTTGTATTGGTAATTTTTCCTTACTGGCTGACCAGTCACTGGAGAAATCTATGACATGTTCATACTTATTTGACCATTTAGTAACTTCTCTGCAGAGTGGAAAGGGGAATTGCTTCATTAAACAGAACTGTAATCTGCCCATTCTTCAAAGACACCACCACAAAGATATCTGGAGGATCAAGAAACAATTTCGTAAGCAGAGGTCTAGCATAATGTCAGTAATGTAAGTTCAATGGAGGGAAAGTCTGGGGAAAGAAAGTGGGAGGAAACAAAAGAAAATGAGCCCAAGGAGTAAAAATCCGCAAGGTACAAGAGCTTAAAACTTCAGCTTGTCTGCTTAAGACTCCTGATTTCTTATTTGTCTGATATTAGGGACACACAGAGAGAAGACTGGTCAAGCTTCAAACAGGGCTACTGCTCATATGCCACAGCAATGAAAGGATGGAGGTGGAATGATTTCAATAATATATGGGATAATAAATTAAGTTGGGCTTCTTTTTAGAAGAACTTCCATCCAAGAGCAGGACTTCCATCCAAGAGGTAAGAAACATCTTTCAGTTCTAGCACAAGAAATGGCATATTCTGAAGGGGACTGAGATGAAGCAATCCAGAGCACAAGGTGAGCAATTTAGTCTCCAAACGCCACAACGTATCAGTTCATGTATTTGCCTGGCTTCCTAAATATTACTTTGTCAAGGCTTGCTTACAAAGGGAAAAGTAATATTTAAAAATAAATAAATCTAGTCAGTATCTGTATTGGATTTGAAATTGTTTTTCTATATACAATTGTTTTAACTGTTTTTCCACATGTTTTTGTTATGCTGTGAAATTGCTTTGAGAACTTTCATAGGAATTGATTCAGAGATGCTGATTCTGATAATTCCCCAGGGAAGATAATACCATGGCCTACAAACATGTACGTATATATACAGGGTAGAAAACTCCGGCAAAACTGGCGGCAATAAAGACCTTTGAGGATTTGTCTTGGGAAGCTATGGAATCTAGTTTATGGCAAACTTAAGAAAGCAACAGATCCATAATAAATGAAAAAAATTATATGATATGAGGTAAGGACTATAATAACATGCATCAAGAACAGAGAAGTTAACCTCATTGGCATGGTAAGTCTTTAAGAGGTACTTCCTATATTGAAAAGAAAGCAACTTCTTGGCTTGTTTTTCTTTCTCTGTCTATTCAGCCTAATCACTGAAAACAGTCACAAACTGACGAACATTTATTTGATCATTTGGTAATTTCTATGCAGATTTGAAAAGGATCTTCCCAATTAAAATGAACTGTAATCTATCTTTGAAAGAGCATTGGAAAGCATAAAGTCATCATTAAAAAAAACAAAAACCGTAGGAAAGAAACTAAGTTTAAATAATCTGATGTGATGTAAGAAACTGAACGTGTTGCTCTGACTAGAGAAGCATAAAACTTCTCAGGTAAGTGTTACCACCATGCAGGTAAGTCCAAAGGGGCTATTGCAAATACGTATCCTTTTATTTGCTGGCTGACCTGTTCAATCACTGGAGAAACTGACAATGTGAAAATGTTTATTTGATAATCCAGTGGCTCTTTTTCAGATTGGAAATGGACCTTCCGCTTTAAAAAGATCAAGGATCAAGGAGGAAAGAAACTACCAGTAATAAGAACTAATATGTGACAGAAGAAAGGAAAGGTTCTGCACAGCTTTAAGAAGAGAAGCACAAAATATCACAGATGGGCATCGCCAGCATGCAGGGAGGTCTAAAGGAGGTAACTTGTATTGGTTATATTTCCTTACTGGTTTACCAATCACTGGAGAAATCTATGACATGTACATACTTATCTGACCATTTAGTAACTTCTCTGCAGATTGGAAAGGGGAATTTATGCATTAAACAGAACTGTAATCTGCCCATTCTTCAAAGACAGCACCACAAAGATATCTGGAGGATCAAGAAACCAGAGGTCTAGCATAATGTCAGTAATGTAAGTTCAATGGAGGGAAAGTCTGGGGAAAGAAAGTGGGGGGAAACAAAAGAAAATGAGCCCAAGGAGTAAAAATAATTAATAAAGAACGGCTTAAAACTTCAGCTTGCCTGCTTAAGACTCCCGATTTCTTGTTTATTTGTCTGATACTAGGGACACTCAGAGAGAAGACTGGTCAAGCTTCAAACAGCGCTACTTCTTGTATGCCCCAGCAATGAAAGGATGGAGGTGGAATGATTTCAATAATATATGGGATAATAAATTAAGTTGGGCTTCTTTTTAAATTCAGCAAACAAGAGCAGGACTTCCATCTGAGAGGTAAGAAACATCTTTCAGTTTTGGCACAAGAAATGGCATATTCTGAAGGGAAATGAGATGAAGCAATCCAGAGCATGAGGTGAGCAATTTAATCTCCAAACACCACACTGTATCAGTTCATGTATTTGCCTGGCTTCCTAAGTATTACTTTGTCAAGGCTTGCTTACATAGGGGAAATAATACTTAAAAATAAATAAATCCTAGTCGGTATCTGTATTGCATTTGAAATTGTTTTTCTATATCCGATTGTTTTAACTGTTTTTCTGTATGTTTTTATTATGCCTTGAAATTGCTTTGAGAACTTTCATAGGAATTGATTCAGAGATGCTGATGCTGATAATTCCCCAGGGAAGATAATATCATGGCCTACAAACATATACATATATATATATATACAGGGTAGAAAACTCCTGCAATACTGGCAGCAATAAAGACCTTTGAGGATTTGTCTTGGAAAGCTATGGAATCTAGTTTATGGCAAGCTTAAGAAAGCAAAAGATCCATAACAAATGAACAAAAACATGATATGAGGTAAGGAATATAATAACATGCATCAAGAACAGAGAAGTGAACATCATTGGCATGGTAAGTCTTCAAGAGGTACTTCCTATATTGAAAAGAAAGCAACTTCTTGGCTTGTTTTTCTTTCTCTGTCTATTCAGCCTAATCACTGGAGACAGCTACAAACAGACGAACATTTATTTGATAATTTCTCTGCAGATTTGAAAAGGAACAGTAATCTATCCTTGAAAGAGTGCTGGAAAGCATAAAGTCATCCTTAAAAACACCACAGTACAGAACTAAGTTTAAATGATGCGATGTGTGTGATGTAAGAAACTGAATGTGTTGCTCTGTCTTGAGAAGCATAAAATTTCTCAGGTAAGTGTTACCCCCATGCAGGTAAGTCCAAAGGGGCTATTGCAAATACGTATCCCTTTATTTGCTGGCTGACCTGTTCAATCACTGGAGAAACTGACAATGTGAAAATGTTTATTTGATTATCCAGTGGCTCTTTTGTAGATTGGAAATGAACCTTCCACTTTAAAAAGATCTATAATTCGTCTATTCTCAAAAAAAAGAGTTGAAAAGGTTAGGGAAAAGCCTTTTTTGCCAGTAGGATCAAGGAAGAAAGAAACTAATAAGAACTAATATTTGACAGAAGAAATGAAAGGTGTTGCACTGCTTTAAGAAGAGAAGCACAAAGCATCACAGATGGGCATCGCCAGCATGCAGGTGGGTCTAAAGGAGGTAACTTGTATTGGTCATTTTTCCTTACTGGCTGACCAATCACTGGAGAAATCTATGACATGTACATACTTATCTGACCATTTAGTAACTTGTCTGCGGATTGGAAAGGGGATTTTCTGCATTCAACAGAACTGTAATCTGCCCATTCTTCAAAGAGAGAGCTCGAACAACTACAAAGATATCTGGAGGATCAAGAAACAATTTCGTAACCAGAGGTCTAGCATAAAGTAAGAAATATAAGTTGCACTCTTGCAGAAAGAGTAATGTATGAAGCATCGGTGAAGAACATCTTTGGTCCGTCTTGAGATAGTTCTTGAAGATGTCTCCCTGCCCCCCAAAACACAGGTACTTTGTTTCCTTTTCTTTGTATCTATAGTTTTCTTCTCGAACCAAAAACTGAAAATATCAATGTTTAAAGTTACTTGTTCATTACGATGTCTTCTTGCAGGTTGAAAAGAAATTTCCCAATTTTAAAGGAACTGTAATACGCCCATTCTTTAAAGATACAATCTCATCCAGTGGCTGCTCTTCCCCTAATCAGGGGAGCCTAGTGGGGATACCCAAGGATGAAACAGACCACCCAGCAAGCCAATCCTCCACAACAGCCCAATCTCTATCTTGGCATCAGCCATGTTAAAATCATCACTCTCTCTGTTCTTCTGGTGTATGTTCTAGACAGCTGAGACCCATCATCAGCCATCTCTTAGCCCCCAGTATTTGTCCTCTATCTTTGCCTTGTTTTCTTTCATCCATTAACCACACTAATCACCCCCCAGCTTTGCTCTCTTTCTAGAGAGCTTATCCATACTTCATCTTGCCCCACTCTTTCCCCCCTTTGTGACACTTCTGCTTCCTCCATTGTCCAGGTCCCACCTGCCTTTAAATAACTGATCTCTGCACTGCCTTCCTTCCTGCCAGCTCCAATCGACACCAGCTGCCACTGCATCTAATGAATACTTGATTATATTTTAAAATATTGAAGACAATCCATGAAATCAATCCAACTGTCTTATGAAGCCAAGAGGTAGATTTGTCTACAGGAATTTTAACAGCCCAGGTGTTTTCATCTCGATTGAAAGGAATCAGGAACAGCTGAGAGGTAAGAAATTAATACTCCAATGAATCAAAGTAGTCCTTGCTGCAGTCACTAAATTTGTGCTTTCTAATAATTACACCACAGAATGCATGTGAAAATGAAGAAAGCAATAATTCTACTGGAAATGTCCTGGATCCAAAGCATAAAGTATATATTGTACTTTTCCGTGTATAAGACGAGGTTTTTTTACTCTAAAATTATGTTCAAAAACGTGCCTCGTCTTATACATGGATAGTGAATGGAGTGGACGGGTGATTGGCTGCAGCTGCGAGCAGGAGCTTGTCAGCGACGATTGTTGGCTGCTAGAAGGGCTGCTTTGGATTGGCTGCTGCTTCTCTAATTAGGTTGGTGATTGGTTTTGCCGCAAACACTGCTGTGGATTGGCTGTTGTTGCTGCGATTGGCGGTTGCTGTTCTGGGACATGCGCAGTTGCCAGCAGACAGCTTTTCTCAGTCAGGTAAGAGATTTTTTGCTGGGGAAGGGTCTGTTTCTGATTGGCTGTTGCTGTGGCAAGTGGGCGATTTTTGGCAACTTGCCCCCCAAAAGCTGTAAAACTCGGGTCAGTCCCCCCCCAAAAGTTCAACAACTCTGAGCCATCTCCCCCCCCCAAATTTTCTTAAATTTGAGTCCCCCCAAAATAGGAGGTGTCTTATACAAGAGGGCATCTTATAGATGGAAAAGTATGGTACCTTCTGTCAGAAGAATTTTAGAAGAACTTTTTTTAGAAGAATCATAAGGAAACCCTTAGCCATCTGATATGTATGTACCGTATTTTCCGGCATATAAGACGACTGGGCGTATAAGACGACCCCCAACTTTTCCAGTTAAAATATAGAGTTTGGGATATACTCGCCGTATAAGAAATACGACCCGGCGTATAAGACGACCCCCGACTTTTGAGAAGATTTTCCTGGGTTAAAAAGTAGTCTTATACGCAGGAAAATACTGTAAATGTCAATACTAGTAATTGCATTTAGGTCTGTGGCTATTCTGTCTTACGTTACAATGGTACACTCCTATTTAATTTGGGATCTTTTGTTTTTTTTCCTGACACAGTGCATATGGAAGGCATTGAGATGTCGCGTCTGGTGGATGTAAGGAAGACTTTGGGCGTCACATTGCAGGACAGAGTCTCAAACAAAGATGTGCTCTTCCAAGCCCACATTCCCAGCATGTCCACACTCCTGTCTCTGATGTCTATTCTGGCTTGATCATGTACACAGAATAGAAGACGGCAGAACCCCTAAGGATGTGCTCCACGGGGAGCTGTATTCAGGCACCAGGCCTGTTGGCGGACCAACTATGTGTCATAAAGATGTCTGCAAATGTGACATGAAGGCTGGCAACATTAACCCTGCCATGTGGGAATCCTTTGCAGGCAACCACAGTGCCTGGAGACAGACAGACAGACAGGTCATGAGAAGGAATCCTAACTGGGAAGAGCACAAGGAGAAGAAATGCTAAGGTGCACCTGAAGACACTTTCATCTGCGCCAACTGAAATAAAACATACCTCAACAGGCACTGTAGCTCTCCAATGGTTTGGCTAGCAGGACCAGTGGTCATGGATGATGGGAGTTGTAGTCCAAAAAACAGCTGGAGACCCAAGTTTGAGAAACCCCGTTTTAGATGTTTACACCTACAATATGGAAAAAACATTGTAAAATCCTTTGTGGAGCATAAATCAATGGCTCCCTTTTTCCTCAGTATCAGACAGAATAACATCATAACGACTGCACACGATTTTTTCATTTTGCAGGGGAGGTCAAGGGAGGAAAAAGACCATTTGGAAATCATAAAATCGCAAACATTACCTTGCCTTCCCCTTCTGTTCCGGCTGCTGCAAGGATTTTCCATACCCTCCCCTTTTGACCGAGGTTGAATGGACGCAATTCAAATCATCTTTGGACTGGGCCAGGAGTAGAGGAGAAAGGAATTTGGCAAGGTGAAGGACTGCTAATTACATCTGGCAGGAGTTTATATATGTGACTTTGTTTTTTAACTGCGGGCTGAGGAAAATAATCCTCAGAATTTTAATGGCGGAGATAAATGGAGGAGCAGGCATCTTGTCGGGGAGTTATTTATAGCCCAGCACGTCCTTGAACAATGGAAGGAATGTTTTCAAAGGAGTGGAATGTGAATGGACAAAGGGCGGTGGCAATAAATTATCTCTATGCTCCAGGTCTGGGAACAGAGTGCTGGAAGGACTACATGCATGAAATGGATATTTGTATGTTTGCGAAACAACAAAGGTGCTGATTGCAAGGGAACAAGAAAGATCAGCTTTGAAAATGGATTAAAATTAATAGGATGAGAAGGTGATTAAAGAAGAAGAATGAAGTGGCATCATCAGGAAGCAACGGACATATGTTTGTAACAGGAGCGGGAAACCTAATTATTATTTTTAAAATTGTATTAAATCTTAATAATTACAATCGATTTGTTATAATTTGGAAAACTAATATATATTATATGGCTGCAATATGAAGCATGCTTGCTGCAAGTAAATTCTACTGAATCCTGTTGGAAGAAAACAGGGCTGACTTTGGAGTAAGCACTAGGCTGCAATGATATTCACACTGAGATTATATCTCATAGGGCTTCCGGTTTTGGTTGCCTTAATGGCACAGCTCCCACGACAACGGAAGATCGTTGGTGAAGGAACAAACAAAGATGATTGAGGGTCGGGGGGAATGAGCTTCACTCACAGATTGTCTCAGTACCTGGCTTTCACTCTGACATGGAATCCGAGAGGCAGGGAGGGGCTGAGTGCAAAAGCACTTTGCCCGTCGGTAACCCTCCAATGCCGCCATTAAGAAGCAGCAGTTCTTCTGTTCATTAAGAGTTTAATTAGGATTAATGTACAGACGCGTGCTGGTATTGATGGGACAAGATCAAAAACTGCCGAATTGAAACAGCTACCAAAGGTGTAAAAATTTGAACTGGAAATAAGACTTCCTTCGATGCAAAAGATGGTACGTGGCGGGGGGGGGGGAAGGGGAGACTTCAGCTTCCTTTTTATATATATCTTGTTTGTTACATAAATGACTCGACAACCCCCCCTCCCGGAATGCTAAAAAGTTTTAATAAATGGCAAGAGAAAATAAAAGAGAACGGGAATATAGTTATGAATTACAATGCAGAATAGTTCCAGTTAAAGGTAGATAGCCGTGTTGGTCTGTCATAGTCAAAACAAAATAAAATAAAAAAAAAATTAAATTTTTTTTTCTTCCAGTAGCACCTTAGAACTGTGTGTGAAAATTGAAATGGATTTTAAACAATTGAACAGAGTTAATTTTCACTGTATCGCTGCTTTAGTGGAGAAGAGATAAGACTTTGAAGACATGCCAAGGCTTTGGTGGGATGCCAGATCATTATTTTGAGAGTTGGATGGAGATGGAGAAGCTGGAGACTCTCCAAGGCTTTTGGCAGGGTGCCAGATTACCCATTTCCTAGACTCGAAAAAGCGTGGAACAATGACGCAGTTGTAATTAGAACCTCACTCTCCAGAAACAGAGATAGTGGAAACAGCGATAGTGGAAACAGGCATGATGGAAACCAGGAAGAATGAAGATATAATGTTTTGTAAGGACAAAAAGAAACAATATGGACAAAACAAATAAACACAAATATAAAATAAATATCACACACGGGAACAATAAAGGACATAGAACTTCGCTTGCAGGAATACAAATTATTAAATGTGTTAATACGAATGGAAGTTAAAAACAATGTAGCTGTTGTATAAGGGATCATTGCCTCCGAGGATGTGGACAGGCTGCTTGGACGAGTGAAACCAACCACCTGTCTTCTTGATCCTTGCCCATCCTGGCTTATAAAAGCTAGCCGGGAAGGGCTGGGCGATGGGCTTTGCGGGGTGGTGAATGCTTCTCTTTGTGAGGGAGCCTTCCCAGACCCGCTAAAAGAGGCGGTTATTAAACCGCTTCTTAAAAAACCATCTTTGGATGCGGCCAATATGGCCAACTATTGCCCAGTCTCAAATCTTCCATTCTTGGGCAAGGTGATTGAGCGAGTGGTTGCTGAACAACTCCAGGCACGCCTGGAGGATGCGGACCATTTGGATCCCTTCCAATCGGGATTTAGGCCTCATCATGGGACTGAAACTGCCTTGGTCGCACTGGTCGATGATCTCCGGCGGGCTAGGGACAAAGGTGAGAGCTGTTTCCTAGTTCTGCTGGATCTCTCAGCGGCTTTTGACACCATCGACCATAACATCCTTCTGGACCGTCTAGAGGGGTTGGGAGCTGGGGGCACTGTTATACAGTGGTTCCGCTCCTTCCTCCTGGGCCGTGTTCAGAAAGTGGTGGTGGGGGATGAGTGTTCAGACCCCTGGGCTCTCACTTGTGGGGTACCTCAGGGTTCCGTCCTCTCCCCCATGCTTTTTAACATCTATATGCAGCCGCTGGGAGAGATCATCAGGGGGTTTGGGCTGGGTGTTCATCAGTATGCGGATGATACCCAGCTCTACCTCTCTTTCAAATCAGAACCAGTGAAGGCGGTGAAGGTCCTGTGTGAGTGCCTGGAGGCGGTTGGAGGATGGATGGCGGCTAACAGATTGAGGTTGAATCCTGACAAGACAGAAGTACTGTTTTTGGGGGACAGGGTGCGAGCGGGTGTGGGGGACTCCCTGGTCCTGAATGGGGTAACTGTGCCCCTGAAGGACCAGGTGCGCAGCCTGGGAGTCATTTTGGACTCACAGCTGTCCATGGAGGCGCATGTTAATTCTGTGTCCAGGGCGGCTGTCTACCAGCTCCATCTGGTACGCAGGCTGAGACCCTACCTGCCCGCAGACTGTCTTGCCAGAGTGGTGCATGCTCTAGTTATCTCCCGCTTGGACTACTGCAATGCGCTCTACGTGGGGCTACCTTTGAAGGTGACCCGGAAACTGCAATTAATCCAGAACGCGGCAGCTAGACTGGTGACTGGGAGTGGCCGCTGGGACCACATAACACCGGTCCTGAGAGATCTACACTGGCTCCCAGTATGTTTCCGAGCACAATTCAAAGTGTTGGTGCTGACCTTTAAAGCCCTAAACGGCCTCGGTCCTGTATACCTGAAGGAGCGTCTCCACCCCCACCGTTCAGCCCGGACACTGAGATCCAGCGCCGAGGGCCTTCTGGCGGTTCCCTCACTCCGAGAAGCGAAGCTACAGGGAACCAGGCAGAGGGCCTTCTCGGTGGTGGCGTCCGCCCTGTGGAACGCCCTCCCATCAGAGGTCAAAGCAATAAACAACCACATGACCTTTAGAAAACACCTGAAGGCAGCCCTGTTCAGGGAAGCTTTTAATCTGTGATATTTTAATGTTTTGTTTTTTAATATTTGTTGGAAGCCGCCCAGGGTGGCTGGGGAGACCCAGCCAGATGGGCGGGGTACAAATAATAAATTATTATTATTATTATTATTATCATGATGGAGATTGAAATGTAATTGGATTAAATAAGACTCTGGAAGCAGAATTAAATGAAATTATTTTACCTTGAAATCTAGCACGCGGGGGCCATCTAAAATGTGTAATTGGCTTTTTAATTGATTGATATTGGAATTGGAATGGTAATTTGGTATTGATACAATGATATTGGAATTGGAATGGTAATTTGGTATTGATACAATGTGGCATATATTGGATTTTTGTAACTGAAAATTAATAAAAAATATTTTCAAAAAAGAAAAGAGATTACATTTCATAGAAAAGATTGAAACCCTGCTGAAATAGGTGGGTCATTGTTCCATATCCATGAGCACAGTGAATTATGAAGCCTTTCGTTTTTCTTTTTATCCAAGACCTAAACTACTTTTTATGGTTTTGGAACTTTATGTCATAGGGCTTCCGGTTTATTATTATTAGGTGAGTTATGGAACCCCAGGTGATGAGTAGATCTTACTCAAGGACAACATACAAAGGCTGGCCTACCCTCAGTGCCCTCATAATTGCTTGAGCCTGACTTTGGACTCAGCTACAGCAGAGGAAAATGTGTTTTTAATGTGTTATAACACTGTGACACCAGATGGCGCTGTAGAGTTCCATCTTTTGGCATGTGATTTCCCGTTATGAGGTTTAGAACGTGTTTCCCTGAAATGTTTTTTTGATGTGTCTAGATCCAGCCACTGCTGTTCTGGATGTTTACTGATGATAGGAGGCAAACAGACTGTCTGCCTTCTGTCTTCCAACAGAAACACATCTCTTGGGATGGGAAGATATACTGCAACAATTGTGTTGCAGATCACATTGCTGTTATCAGAATGCAAACTTTACAAATGAAGAACAATCAGTAACATAAATTATAGTAAACCATATCATATTGGAACATAAAGGTAAAGGGACCCCTGACCATCAGGTCCAGTCGTGTCCGACTCTGGGGTTGCGTGCTCATCTCGCTCTATAGGCCGAGGGAGCCGGTGTTTGTCCGAAGACAGCCTCTGGGTCATGTGGCCAGCATGACAAAGCCGCTTCTGGCGAACCAGAGCAGCGCACGGAAACGCCGTTTACCTTCCCGCTGGAGCGGTCCCTATTTATCTACTTGCACTTTAACATGCTTTCGAACTGCTAGGTGGGCAGGAGCTGGGACTGAGCAACGGGAGCTCACCCCGTTGCAGGGATTCGAACCGCTGACCTTCTGATCAGCAAGCCTGTGGTTTAACCCACAGCGCCACCTGGTCCCTTATTGGAACATAATCACACCAAATTCATATGTCCATTGTCTGCATTGGAAACCATTCTGAAAATCTCATAAAATATATTGCGAAAGGGACCTCTACATTTACAGGTTATTTGATAGAATAGAAATTTATTGTGGCTATAAGCCCATATAAATATATCAACATAAACATAAGCATACATAAAACAAACCATATAACACAGAAATACGGAGATGCCACAGTAGTAGGATATCGTACCATGGCCGTCAAAAGTAACCATCACCCAGAGATATTAAAACAGCAATCTAAAAGGAAAAAAGGCGAAAGACCTTTAGTAGTTATGTAATTGGCCATTTTGCCTTTTTTGGGACAAAACGGAGTTTAAGAACCTTTCCACCTGCAAGGTTATGTAAGGATCATTGTCTTGCAAGATTAGGGCAAGATGAGACTCTGCTGAAGTACCAACCATTTTCTGAATTATTGGTCTTAGTAAATTTGCCCGGGCATCTCTGTGCAGAGGGCAAGAAAAGATTATATGATGAAGTGATTCCGTCGACTTATTGTCACAGACACATAGAGCAGAAACTAGACCTTTGGAGAATCTATGTCTCAGAACGTTAGAAGGAAAGGCATTAAACTGCGCTTTAATAAATGCAAACCGATGGGAAGCAGTGGCGAGAGATGATAGGTATGCTGGAACGTGATGTGAAGGGGTAATGCCAATGTTCTGAGGCGAACAGACACCCCCACCCAACATAGAGTTACGTTGAAACTCAGTATCGTCCATCCTCTGTTTAATGAGTCTTTTTGCTGATGCAAGGTCTATTTTTAGGGAATCTGTAGGAGAGATCCCAAACTGCAGAAGTTTGGCGTGGATTTTGCTGGCCCAAGGACTCACAAATTCATCACGCCAGAGGCACTGGACAAGATAATGGTTTGGTAGTCTATGCCAGAGGGATAGCCAGTAGTTAAAAGCTCGTCTCCATAAGAGGGTCTCTAATGAAGGAATCTTTAATTCTAACCATATAGAAGCATTGCTCACACACGGGGGAAGTTTTAGGAGGCGGCGAAGGAATTGATGTTGCAGCGTCTCCAAGGGAGCAAGGTTTATCAAGGCGGCCCAGAGAGGGGCGGCAGAGGTAAGAGTGGTAACAGGTTATTTATTATTTGATAATTGTTAACTCAATTGTTAAACTGATTTCTTTAAGAATGGATAGGTTTGATCTTCTTGCAGTCCCATGGACTGCAAGAAGATCAAACCTATCCATTCTTAAAGAAATCAGCCCTGAATGCTCACTAGAAGGACAGATCCTGAAGTTGAGGCTCCAGTACTTTGGCCACCTCATGAGAAGAGAAGACTCCCTGGAAAAGACCCTGATGTTGGGAAAGATTGAGGGCACAAGGAGAAGGGGACGACAGAGGATGAGATGGTTGGACAGTGTTCTCGAAGCTACTAACATGAGTTTGGCCAAACTGCGAGAGGCAGTGAAGGATAGGCGTGCCTGGCGTGCTCTGGTCCATGGGGTCACGAAGAGTCGGACACGACTGAACGACTGAACAACAACAAACTCATTTTTAACAGACTTTCTCCTTACCTAGATTACAGAGATGCCAAACTTTGTTAAGCCAGTCAGTTTTCTTTTCTTTTCTTTTCTTTTCTTTTCTTTTCTTTTCTTTTCTTTTCTTTTCTTTTCTTTCTTTTCTACCTTCCAGTGCCTTGGGTAATGTTGCTCTAGCTGCTTTGAGCAACATCCAAAATATAGAGGCGTGACTCTGAACAAAATATTTTGCCAAGAGTGTTTACTACTATTTTTCACCACATATGATGGAAACCTCCTCTATCAGAGTGCCAAAATTGTCACTTACCACCTCCTCTTTTATAGATTTTACTGATTTTCCAGGATGTCAAATGCCACTGATTACAGCTCCTTAAATGTTTAACAAAACATAGAGATGCATTCCTCCTGGGAGTAAGAAAAACCAGAATTCTTTTCCAGATATCCAATATGCTGCATTTGTCTCTGCTCCATTTGCTCGTGCATGTTTTATGATGATGCATCTCCCACTGTACTGCAATGTGACAGAACAGACTGGTTTTATCATTCCCTCTGCACATGTACACAAAACGGCACTAGCCATGAGTAAGATGGAGATAGCAGCAGGTTCTGGAGATTGTGGAGCTTTGCTGAAGTGCAGAAATCTGTGGGTAAAGCCCTAAGGGGGGCAAACCCTCAAAACGGCCCAATGTGTTCTATGTTCAGTGACTGATTGAGGCTGTGCATATATTACTGTCTACGGATGCTTTTGAATTATGGTGCTGGAGGAGACTCTTGAGAGTCCCATGGACTGCAAGAAGATCAAACCTATCCATTCTTAAAGAAATCAGCCCTGAGTGCTCACTAGAAGGACAGATCCTGAAGTTGAGGCTCCAGTACTTTGGCCACCTCATGAGAAGAGAAGACTCCCTAGAAAAGACCCTGATGTTGGCAAAGATTGAGGGCACAAGGAGAAGGGGACAACAGAGGACAAGATGGTTGGACAGTGTTCTTGAAGCTACTAACATGAGTTTGGCCAAACTGCGAGAGGCAGTGAAGGATAGGCGTGCCTGGCGTGCTCTAGTCCATGGGGTCACGAAGAGTCGGACACGACTGAATGACTGAACAATAACACCCTGGCTCCAGCACACTCTCACCCCTGGTGTTTGAAGCCAAGCATCTTGAGAAGTACCCCGGTTTGATGTGCTTTCCTTCAAACCAGTTTTCAACATATTCGAAAATGGAAGCTTTGTTTAAGTTGAGGTGTATACAGTTCTGGCAGCCATTGCAAGCGCGTAGAAGACAATCCATGTGCAGATGACAGGTTCAGTTAATTGGGGTCTGGTGCCGGTGCCAACTCTACTCAGTGCCCCCACAAAGTATGTGGGGATGGGGCTGGGCCCCCTCCCCGATCTTGAGGGGCCGGGTGCAGCTGAGCCTTCCATAGGCATCGAGGCAAAAAAGACAGTCATGGGAATAACTGAATTACAAAAAGGGAAGTCTACACCGTGAAAGATCCCTGAAACGAGATGAGCGTATATTTATATAGTGATACTAAAACAAACAATATATTTAATGATTCAAGAGCAGATTTGCTTAAGAGAAAAAAAATACTCAGAAACGTAATAAACTAATTCAAAGAGATATAAATAACTCAAGAAAACCTTCCAAATAACCTTGACGAGTTGCCGGCTAAGATTCTCATTTCACTGTTATGATCTATCAGTTTCCTCAGAAGGAAAAAATACATTTATATAACTCAAAATAGTTTGTTTGCTATTAAATCTAGGGGGAGGATTAAGGAAACTTCAAAAAAAACTCCCAAACAGTAAGTGGTAATTATCCAAACTTGGAATTCTAATTTTGCTTCATCCAAAAGGTTAAAAACCTAAACTCAGGTTCAAAAACGAGCTCCATAGCTTGTAAAACACGTCGACAAGGGGCTGTGTAAGCTCACACGATCTTATTGTTACAAAGCTCTTGCAAAAACCTCATCATCGGGCCTCATCAGGCCTTATGGCCTCCTCCCAATGCACGCAACGTCACACGTGTGTGTCGCACATGTGATGTCATGCACAAGCAATGAGCGCCCCCCCCCCCATGTCGAGTGGAACTTGGTGCCTCTGGGCACAGGGAAACAAATTGGGTAATGTTCATCGGGCGAAAGCAGCCCGTCCCCTCTCTGGCAATTACTGCAGCATAAGAATGCGACTTGAAAAATAAGTGGGGCAAAACAACCTTGCTGTATCTCAAGCTGCTAATGTCTACATAAAAAGGTTAAAAAAAAAAAAAGTTTAAGGATCCAGTCAAAGGCGACTATGGGGTTGTGGCACTCATCTCGCTTCAGGCCGAGGGAGCCGGCATTTGTCCACAGACAGCTTTCTGGGTCATGTGGCCAGCATGACTAAACCGCTTCTGGCGCAACGTGACGCCGTGACTGAAGCCACAGCGCATGGAAACGCCGTTTACCTTCCCGCCGCAGCGGTACCTATTTATCTGCTTGCACTGGTGTGCTTTCGAACTGCTAGCTTGGCAGGAGCTGGGACAGAGCAATGGGAGCTCACCCTGTCACGGGGATTCGAACCGCCGACCTTCGAATGGCCAAACCCAAGAGGCTCAGTGGCTTAGACCACAGTGCCTCCCTTGTCCCTTTTAATGTCTACATAGCCTGACTTGGAAAGGGAGCAGGACAAAAAACTGGGAAGCGGGATAGAATGGAGAGACTGGGATCCTGAACAGCAGCACACTGTGCTGCAACATTTTTTGCAGGTTCCTTTTATGCATAACAACAACAACAACAAATTTATATACCGCTTGGATTTACACCTCCCTAAAAAAATTAATTGAGCTCCAGGTATGCTATTTTGCTTCTGAAACACCACAGTTACATAATGGTTTCAACCACAACTTCAAGCCCTTCTTGTTTCACAGATTTGATACCCTGCTCATTTTAATCATTTAGTGGGATCATTTTGCCTGGCCACACCATGATTTTTTTTTTTGTCTTGTAAATGTTTGCAAAGTCAAGTGAAGGCTCTGAACCACCTGCAGGCTTGCTGAATCAGCTAAACTTGGGGGCTGTGAAATGTGTAGCTTGGTTCAGTGCTAACCACAAATACAGTGGTACCTTGGTTTTTGAGCGTCTCCGTTGACAAATGTTTCGGTTTTCGAACGCCGTAAACCCAGAAGTAAATGCTTCAGTTTTCGAACGCATCTTGGAAGTCAAACTTCTGAGGCAGCTTCCACTGAGTGCAAGATCCTGTTGGCTGTTGAGCCTTGTTGGCTGGGAAACCGCACCTTGGTTTTTGAACGTTTCAGAACTTGAACGATCTTCCGGAACGGATTACGTTTGAAAACCGAGATACCACTGTACCACCGGCTTCACTGTAACGTGGTCATGACAAACTTGTACACTAGGTTGTATAGTCACCCAGGGAACTGACGGCTTTGTCGCTAGGGAAATTAAAACTAAGCTGGACACACAAGCTAGAAATAGATCACTTCGGACAATTTATTAATAGGAAGATATGAGCTGGCCTTCCCTGTCTCTGTTATTTGTTACTGGGAGCAGAACAGTCCAATTTCTGATCATTTCCCCAGTTCTTACATGCTGCCAAGGGCTGGGAGGAGGATGTCAAAGCTTCCTGGTCTGAGACACAGTGTAGTTTGCTCTCTTCCCCCATGGGATCGCAAGTAGCAAATGACACAGGGCTGTTAAATGACAACATTGTTTGGGGCTTGGAGGGGGGGGGGGGAGAAAAAAACAAAACAAAGCCAACCAGCCACATAGTAAACTAGTGCTACTTTCCTCTTCAGCCAAATAGATCAATTTGTCAGGCAGACGTTATTAACTTTCTTTAATTAACTCCCTTCCAAGGATTTGTATTAATTAAAGATCTACTTAGGCCAACTTGCTGGAAAAACACTCTCCCCCACCCCGAGTGCACGGAACGGTGTGCTTGTGTATCCTGCTTGCAAGTCCTTAGGTAAACCACTGATACTAGGAGATCCACACCATACATTGAAAGCACATCCAATGCGAATTTAAAGTACATGCCCCCACAAAAAGAATCCTGGGAAATGTAGTTTGTCAAGGGTGCTGGGAATTGCTACTCTGTGAGGGGTAAACGACAGATCTCAGGATTATTTTCTGGGGGTGGGGAGTCTTTAAATGTACACTGGGTGTGCTTTCAATCTGTTGTGGGTGGAATGCCCTCATAATGTAGGCGTGTGCTGCAAACAGGATTTATATCGACCCAGATTTCCACTCTGACTTTCATCATCCTCACAGACCCTCCAAGTGTCCCTATTTTCCAGGGACAGTCGCGGATCCACAGAAGCCATCCCAGTTTCTGATTTGATCCTGGAATGTCCCGCTTTCCCTTAGGACACCCCTATATTCATCAGAGAGATGTTGGAGGGTATGGAGTCATGCAACCCCAGATCCAAGGAGATAAGTAACTATACAACCTTTATAAGACATCTGAAGGCAGCCCTGTATGGGAAGTTCTTAATGTTTAATGTTTCATTATGTTTTTATATATGTTGGAAGCCTCCCAGAGTAGCTGGGGCAACCCAGTCAGATGGGTGGGGTATCAATAGTAAATTATTGTTGTTGTTGTTGTTGCTATTATTATTATTATTTCATTATATGTCATTTCCCAGAAAGCTTTTACCACTCCACAAGACCACCACATATGATAAAAGGTACCTTCTTTACTTTTACATTTCCAGCACAGATTTGAGCTGGTTCTATACATTTTCGCAACTTTACTCAGTCAGGTACCAACAATACATCATTTTCATATAATTTTCTTTCAACGAACAGCAGGCAGTCAACTTCAAATCCTCTTCCCGTAACATTTCCCATGCTGACAATTGTATATTATAACGAAAACCTCTTCCCCAAGGTATCATCGACACTCGTGACTCTTCACCAGCCTGACTAATCTCTGCCTCTTGACTTTCTCCCTCCCTCTCACCTACTTCAGCTTCTGCCTCTGATTCTGGATTTTGTTCTGCCACTGAATCTCCCAGCTCACTAAGCCCAGTTACCTCTTCAGCTTCCAGCACCTCCTCCTCCCAGTCTTCTGCCTCTTCTCCCTCTGACCACTCACTGTCATACCCCCAGCAATCTCTGGGCTCTGAGCCTTCTACCCTTGGGGGGTTCCCCAACTGGTTCCTCCCACCATTCCTCTGTGTCCAACCAGCCCATGACAATAATGTCATATGTTGTATGTTGCCTGAGTGATGTTTCTTTACTGGAAGGTCGAAAACAACAACAACCCAGAAAGTTATTGCTGCTAAACGGTATGAACTTTATGATGGGCCCAATCACTTGCACCCCTTGGACCACTCTGAAAAATAGAGCAGCTTCTGAGAATACTGAAATATGCCTCTCCTGCTCGAATCTATGGCAAGAAAGCTAAACTTAGCATCTAATTAACAGCCATTTTACTCATTAGGTTGCTTTGTTTTTTTTAATGGCCCAATCTATTTGCTTTTAGTTCCTCAGCTTCATTAGAGAAATAAAAACCATTTGACAGAAATAGAAATCACTTTGTGGGGAGGATGGAAACCGATGGGTGGTGAACGTTAGCAACAGTAATGAGTTGATTAGTTCTTCTGTCGCAGGAAACTCCTTGTGATTCCAACACGACAATGTGGTTTTAGAGGACTTTGGGGAATACATGTGGGTGTTAGAGTGAAAGTCAAAGATATGACTGGTGTAGGAGCCGGAGCAGCCGGTTGGGCCACTTTGCTCACCTGGCTTCCCAATCCCTGAATATCTCTGCTGGTTACCGAGAGGGATGAGGCAGCGGGGAGGCTTGTGCAGTGCAGAAGCTGCAGCAGGAGCATCAAATCCAGGATTATTGGGGGAGAAGCCATACGCCTGAAATGCCCTTTAAATGTACACTGTGTGTGCAGCCTCAGCCACACATCGGCTATTCAGTGTTCTGACTTGGGGCTTCATCGTGATTTAACTTTCAAGGAACAAATGGCATCTTGAGGGCAAACCCTTTTCTTTTCTCAGATTATAAAAATAATAAGAATAAAGGTAAACGGACCCTTGACCATTAGGTCCAGTTGCGGACGACTCTGGGGTTGCGGCGCTCATCTCGCTCTATAGGCCGAGGGAGCCGGCGTACAGCTTCCGGGTCATGTGGCCAGCATGACTAAGCCGCTTCCGGCAAACCATAGCAGCGCACGGAAACGCCGTTCACCTTCCCGCTGGAGCGGTACCTATTTATCTACTTGCACTTTGACGTGCTTTCGAACTGCTAGGTGGGCAGCAGCAGGGACCGAGCAATGGGAGCTCACCCCGTCGCAGGGATTTGAACTGCCAACCTTCTGATCGGCAAGCCCTAGGCTCTGTGGTTTAGACGACATAGCCACCCGCGTCCCAATAAGAATAAAAGCCCTCCTTTAATAGAAAGCCTCCTTTTCTTTTCGTGCCAGGATGCAGGGCCCTATTGGCTCTCATCACATGTTGGAAGACACACCCAAAACAGAGGAGAGGGAAGTTTATTTGATTGTTTAAAAACGAGGGAGCAAATGGCTTGGCTCTCCCATAACATCTGAAAAATTCCCATCAATTTTAGCCACATTTTAACTCGGAGAAACCTCAGTTCTAATACTACTTTTCTTTTTTGCTTTTAGTCATGTTCTTGCTTGGAGCAGTGTAGCTCATACAGCACTTACAATGCTTCTTTCACGTCAAGAAAGATGCTACCCCGGGCAAGGGGGTTCTGGCACTTAGCGATAACTTGCCTTCCTAACCTACTTTTGTCTCTTCCCACTGAATCTATTCCAGGTTGCCCCCACATCTATGTTGAGCCACAATGCCCAGAAAGGAATGCAGATCTTACCAAGGTTTCATTGAATAGTCATAATTATTATTATTTATTTGCCACCCATCTAACTGGGTTCCCCAGCCACTTGGGGTGACTTCCAACAAATTAAAACATTAAACACCGTAGAACATCAAACATTAAAAACTTCCCTATACAGGGCTGCCTTCAGATGTCTTCTAAAAGTCAAATAGTTGTTTCTCTGTTTGACGTCTGACGGGAGGGCGTTCCACAGGATGGGAGCTGCTACTGAGAAGGCCCTCTGCCTAGTTCCCTGTAATCTCATTTCTCACAGTGAGGGAACCGCCAGAAGGCCCTTGGCACTGGACCTCAGTGTCTGGGCAGAACGATGGGGGTGGAGACGCTCCTTCAGGTATACAGAACCGAAGCTATTTAGGGGTTTAAAGGTCAGCATTAACACTTTGAATTGTGCTTGGAAACATACTGGAGCCAATGTAGATCTTTTAGGACCGGTGTTATATGGTCTCGCTGGCCACTCCCAGTCACCAGTCCAGCTGCTGCATTTGTATTAGTTGTTGTTTCTGGGTCACCTTCAAAGTTGCCCCACGTAGAGTGCATTGCAGTTGTGTTGGTCCCGTGGGTTACCCGAAAGGCGAGGTCTAAGTCCGGTCCGTGGTCAGAGGTACAACGTAAAGGCAGTCCGTGGTCGCTGAAGCTGGGTGCAGGGCAGGGAGTCAGGCAAAGTCAGAAACAAATAGGCAAGCAGGGAACCAGGGTGGGTCAGGAGCTCAGGCAGGAAAAGCAGGACAGGTTTCAAGCAGGAACACTGGCAGGAACCGGTCACCAACAATGTTGCTCCTGCAACTTGGGGCTGGGGCTGGCCGGCTTTTATCTGCCACGAGGCATAGGGCAGCCCCGATCCTCTGGGGACTTGCCTCTCCTGGCTTGGAGGTGAGCACTCCTCCTGTGGGAACTCAGTTCCCTTCGCCTCTCTGCCCTTCGCCTCTGCAGCTCAGGAGAGGCTGGAGGGTTACCGGACCCAGAGGCAACCTCAGCTTCCCCTGGCAGGGCTGGGAGTGGAGCACCTGCAGGCAATGGGTCCTCCATCCCATCAGGAGCCAGAGCAGTCTCATCAGATGCCTGCACCTGAGGATCCAGCACAGGTGAGGACCCTTCAGACTCAGGCCCCAGCCCTGGCTCTGCTGGTTCTGGAGGCGGGGAATCCTGTGCAGGCTGGGTTCCCCCAGGCTCAGCATCTGAGTCTGAATCCCAGGCCATCACAGCAGTAGTTGAAGCGGGAGATAACCAGAGCATGAACCACTCTGGCAAGACAGTCCACGGTAAGGTAGGGTCTCAGCCTGTCTACCAGATGGAGCTGGTAGACAACTGCCCTGGACACAGAATTGACCTGCGCCTCCATGGACAGCTGTGAGTCCAAAATGACTCCCAGGCCGTGCACCTGGTCCTTTAGGGGCACAGTTACCCCATTCAGGGTCTCAGCCAGTGTACCAGATGAAGCTGGTAGACAATTTATGTTATTTCACAATTTATGTGAGGGTTATGACTTATTTCACAGATGTCTGAGACATGCATAGGACCATAGGGAGCTGCCTTATACTGAGTATATATACAAGGCAGACCTTGTTACCATGAGCTTTCTAAAGGTTGCGTCATAAGGTAGGCTGATGCTGCCACATAGATGGTGTAAACATGTGACTGAGAAGCCAGCTCTCTTCAGATCCCGTGGAAGAGATTTCACTGTTCTAAGCCTTTCATTTGCCACAGCTCCCCGGAGCAATGAAAATCTTCCTTGCCTTCTGCCTTTTACAACCTGCTACTATTTACTGCAGGGTCACTGGAAGCAGCTTGAAAGCAATTGTGCTTCCCTCAGCAAGGTCTTAAAAAGCTAGGCTATTATACAAATGCTCCGTCAACAAAAGGCTTTCAGGGGAAAATGGACTTAAAAAAAAAAAAGGCAACTGGTTAGAATTGTGGTATATTTCAGTCAGACCTCACACCCTGCCTGGTATTGATTGGCCAATGGCTGTCAAAAATTACATTGCTAAACTTCAAAGCAAAAGCAAGATGCATGTATTAGTATAAAGTCAGAATAAAGTAGACACTTTAAAGCAGACACTTTAATACAAAGCAAGTTGCATATATTAGTATAAAGTAGACACTTCCTGATTATCTGTATTAATTACCTCTTAAATGACTGTGAGGAATATTGGTAAAATAATGCATAACATCTGCCTGCTGGAGGAATCCTTTCAAGGCAAGTTGGCACCATGGGTATCTACATGATTTTTTTATGGGGGGGGGAAAGAGAAAATAATTTAAACAAACAAACAAACAAACAAACAAACAAACAAACAAACAAACAAACAATGTCTGCACATTTTGCCCCACATCTCAGGTTCTACAAATGCTAGAAATGTACTTTTTTTTTTAAATGAAAGTTGGGAATCTGGGGATCATGGCTTATTGTGGGGGCAGGTGCCCCCCCCCACTGTGAAGGCTCACGGATGGCACTCATTTACATTCTTCTGAAAGTATGGGCCGATTCACACATGCATATATATCAGTTGAGGTAGCTATGGCAGCTGAATGTGTGTACCACTACAGTGTACCACTACAGTATTTGAGATAGCACGAAGTGGTACAACAATCTCACCTGCAGTTTTAGGTCTTTGATCTTACACAAACGCACATCACCACTGTGATGCTTCAGACTTCAAGTGGTGAGCATGTATATAGGAACCCTTTGTGACTTCCTACGTCTTAAGAAAGTGAAAGTGGATCAGTCAGCAAGAAGACAGTGATGTGGCCACAAGGGAGGTACAACTGATGCTGCTTGCTATCTGTCTATCATCTATTGTTGCAACCTCTGAAATATCCAGCGATATAAAAGTAAGTCTATGAGTGCAAGCCACAATACTGATGCCATTGGAGTCGGGTGGTGCTGTGGTCTAAACCACCGAGCCTCTTGGGCCTGCTGATTGTAAGGTCAGCAGTTTGAATCCACGCAATGGGGTGAGCTCCTGTTATTTTGTCCCAGCTCCTGCCAACCTAGCAGTTCAACAGCATACCAGTGCGAGTAGATAAATAGGTACCGCTGTGGCGGGAAGGTAAACAGCATTTCTGTGCGCTCTGGCACTCATCATGGTGTTCCGTGCACCAGAAGCGGTTTAGTCATGCTGGCCACATGACCCGGAAAAACAGTCTGCAGACAAACGCTGGTCCCCTTGGCCTGAAAATGGGTGAGTGCTGCACCCCATTGTCGAATTCAATTGGACTTAACCGTCCAGGTGTCCTTTATCTTTACCTTTACTGGTGCCACTGTCATATTGTTAGCCGTTTATTCCGATAGAGCAAGCTATATTGGGGCTCATGGACACTTCCACTAGAAAGAAAAGGACTGAGCAGTTTTCCATCTCTCTCATGCTTTCTAGGTTTCATAGAATTCATGAGGAATGCCGGCTATGAGACTGCTAATGATCAACAAAATAACAATTAAAATGCTATAATATAAAGCACTATACCATCCATAATAAATGCAGCACAGCACTCTGGTAAAAAGAAATAAAAACCCTCCATCCTTTGGACTATTGGAAGCTTCAGAGAATAAGTAGAAAGATCTAGTCGAGGTTTGCCTGGAACAGATTGTTGGAGGCATTCCAGATGGCTGCAATCCATTGCAGAATTTTGGTGCAGCAGAAACCCATTTGTCTTTTGCCCCCTTTTAAATACGTAGCTGTTCTAGAACCAAATATATAGGAACAAATTTCCATACCAAATTTCCATTCTGGATATTCCCTTCTATTTTTGCTACATTTTATTTGGCACCTGTTATTGTACTTTATAGCTCAGTCGGTAGAGCATGAGACTCTTAATCCCAGGGTCATGGGTTTGAGCCCCACGTTGGGGAAAAAATATATTCCTGCATTGCAGGGGGTTGGACTAGATGACCCTCGTGGTCCCGTCCAACGCTGCAATTCTATGATTTAATGTTTTCTTATATACCTGTATAAATCTAACTAACTAACTACCGGTAACTACCGTCTTTCCCCCTTTTTAAGACACCGTCTTATAATTTTTTTCCCTAAAAAAAAAACACAGGGTGGCTTATTTTCGGGGGGATGTCTTATTTTTATTACGTCAGTATGGTACGGTACAGCCTCCCCCTGCGCGCTGAGCAGGCAGGGCAGAACTCCGCAAGAGGCGCATTCCCCTCCCCCCGTGCCTCTCACTGGTTCGCTGGCTCCCTGCGCACGGGGAACAGGGGGGGCAGGAAGAGGCGTCTTCCCCCCCCACGCCTCTCCCTGCGTGCTAAGCAGGAGGGGCTGAGGAGGCAACGGGAACAATGGCGGCACCACGGCTTACTTTTGGGGTACGTCTTACTTCTCACAAAGGTAAAAAAAAACCTGCCATGGCTTACTTTATGACTACGTATTAAAAAGGGGGGAACAGGGTAACTAACTAACTAACTAACTAACTAACTAACTAACGAAATAATTCTTCTCATTTTGTGGCATTGCCACACCCTTAGAAAAACCTACCTGAAGAGGAAAAATGTAAATCGTTGGCATGCAACATAGAAAATGGCACTGCATGTCAGGAGAAAGCTTGAGCACAGAAAGGATCTCAAGGAGGGCAAAACTGGCTGATTTCTAATGGCGAGAAACAAAAATCGGATTAGTGGTGCTACTAAAGGCGCCGAGGATTTGCAATCTCAGGGGACACAAAAACGGAGAGAGAATGTGAAAGATGAAAGGAAATGATAGCACTTGCTGATGCAAAGCCCCAGGACAAATAGGAGTGACTAGGGTCTTAATGAATTTATACGAGTGGAATCTGGGTCAGCCTGCAAACTAGTTATTATCCAGTCCCTTACTTTTTTTAAAAGGGGCTTAGGAGAATATAAACAATTGTAATCGAAATAATGATTTGGTTGCAATGAAATGTTTCCATTGTACTCGTAGCCAGGGTCTGGACTCCAGTTAGCATAGTAGGGCTTCCTCCCTCCTCTCCTCCTCCTCCTCCTCCTCCTCCTCCTCCTCCTCCTCATATCATCCCCACATTTCTGCTCTAGAGGGTCATGAGACTCCCCAGAGCAGCACATGGAGGAAAGAGATGGGAGAGGGATAATTTCACCTGGCAAGTAGAATTGCTTGCACTGACATAAGGAGCAGAAGACTGCAATATGCAGTCCTCCAAGCATCTCTACAATGAAGAAGACAGTTAGAAAATACCCTTTTCCACAAAGCCCCCATTTTATATAGAGCAAGTGTAGGGAACATCTGACCCAGGGGCCAAATGTGGACCCCCAGCCACTCTGGGTGGCTTTCAACAGAGCATTAAAAACAGAATAAAACTTCAAACATTAAAAACTTAATGGCTTTTAGTCAAACACAATAAATGATTGATTGGATATCTTCAACAAGGCCACACCCCTTTTCTCCAGGCCACACCTCTTGTTTGTCTGGAAGGAGGACAGAGAGAAGTGTGTGAACGTGTGCAGAAGCTAGCCTACTGTACAAACAGGGGCGTACCCAGGATCAAAACTGGGGGGGGGGGGAAGCCATGGTCGTTCAGGTTTGCTTTGAATGGACGCTGATCATTTTTGCTTCTAGGGCTGCCTTCTAGGGGGGGGGCAGCTGCCCCCTCTGCCCCCCCGGGTACGCCCATGTGTACAAAGGTGAAAATTTACATGTGTCGCTCAGTTTCCTCTCTGGCCTCTGTAAAGTTGCCCAAAGCGAATGTATCCCATAGGCTGAAAAGGGTTTCTTGCCCCTAAAATAGCAAAACAGCCACACCCTACCTCCTCCCCTGCCCCAATATGCATTTGTTTTGTACATATGTCCAGAAACATAAGAAAAATAGATGATGAAGTTGATTTTGCCTCCCCCCCCCTTGACAACAGGGATGGGACGGTTGGAGTTGCAAAAGCCCTGCAAACCAGCAAGGCTGATTTTTCCAGCTGGTTGTCATCTCTAATCTAGAGATGTTCTGCTCTCTGTCAATCGCAAAGATTGATGTTGCACATTCAGATTCCTGTTCGTGCCTGAAGAGGGCTCCCTGGGGCCTGGACACACACAGAGATAACATCCACGGCTTCATCTGAGCCTCAGATAGGCTATGAGGTTCCCGACACCTCGGCTAAGTAAAATAAATGAGACGTTTTGTATCCTGGATTGTTACTCCATTTGTTTTTAGGGATTTTTTTTTTGAGGGGGTGGGGGTGTTAGGGTGAGAGAAAAAGTGAGAAAAACTCAAATGAGATTGCAGACACACCACATGGCTTCTCCCAAAGACTCCTGGGACATGTACAGTGGTACCTTGGTTCTCAAACGCCTTGGTACTCAAACAACTTGGAACCCAAACACTGCAAACCCGGAAGTAGGTGTTCCGGTTTGCGAACTTTTTTCTGAAGCCAAACGTGCTCAATTTTGAGTGTTACGCTTCCGATCTGAGTGACACACTTTCATTTTGAGTGCCACACCTCCATTTGGAGTGTTAGGCTGAGGTCTGTCTGTTTTTGCTATCATTTTTGCGTTTTTGTTTTTGTGGATCTTTTTTGTTTTGTTTTTGTGACTGTGTGGAATCCAGTTCAGCTACTGATAGATTGTGTGACTGCAGTACATTGTTTATTGCTTTCATTTTATGGCTCAATGTTCTCGTTAGATAGTAAAATTCATGTTAAATTGCTGTTTAGATAGGTAGATAATTTATTGTTACGGTTCTCCACCAGCACACACATATAACGATAAATGCAATCCAAAATACATTGTAAAATATAAACTATAAATATAAACTTTAAACTTTTAAAAATTTAAATAAAAGAATATATCTCTACTCTAAAAATAGGGCTGCGGTCAATTATAACACTGGTTCATCTTTAGCTCTGTCCTGAAGTTGTGTGGATACTGCTAGCTAGATCGGACCGAATTTTTATGGCTCTAGCACAAAACTTGGCTACCTTTGCTGTCACATTATCGTTAGTGAAATATACTCGGAGTCGAGTGTGGATTTCATGCTCTTTATTCAGCTCATAGTAGCGAGGAATGAAAGATCCCCCAGAACATCTGCTTTATATACATTATTTACACAATGGGCCCCACGTGATTGGCTATTTCCAGGATACTCCTGTAGGCCAATCAGGTTGCGGATTCACTTCCACCTGGAGCTGGATTGGGTGGCTCCTGCGGACCAATCAGACTGCTGCATTCTTGATCCTATTGTTCTAGGACCAATCAGACTGCTGCATTCTGAATCCTATTGTTCTAGGACCAATCAGACTGCTGCATTTTGGATCCTATTCAACTCAGTACATAACAGTTAGTATCTGAAAGAAGCCACTCTATATAGAAAACGTCCAGGTAGCTCAGTCAGCATCGTGTGGATAAGCTCGCCTCGCACCTCGTAGAGGCAGCATCGCAAAAGTATGTGGTCAGTAGTTTCCACCTCTCCAGATCCGCACAGGCAGTATCTCTTGCACAATGGGGTCCGTTTGTACTTCCCTTGGAGAACTGCGGAAGGCATTATGTGATTACTTGCTAGAGTAAATGCTCTTCTATGAGAGGGTATTTCTAGTCGGAATAAATATCTGGCTGGGCAGGACAGGTATCTCCTTTCCTCCTGAGTTAGGAAGTAAGGTACTTTACTCAGATCCTTCTGTCTTTCTATGTCTGTAAACCTCTGTTTAACGATGAACTTTGCTGAATTAAAATCACGTGACATGAGGCTAGATGGATGGAGGCCTATACTTGTCATCTTCTTTACTATGGCCTTGCTCCAACAGGATTGATAGTTATCTTTTAATAGTAGCGAAGTTAGGCCCTGTGGATTCAGGTTAAGTTTCAGCCAGAGGTTACACGCCTGCATCCATACTCTGGCCTCCACGCATATCATGCCTGTTTCCAACCGTATGGCTGCGTTTGACACACAGGGAGGCATTTGTAAAACCGCTCTGAGGAATTTTGACTGGACTCTTTCGAATACTGTCATATTTGGTGGCGGAATGATAAGGTTGGCTCCAAAAAGCAGCTGAGCCATCACTTTAGCCTCAAACAGTTTAAGAGCCGCAGGGATTGCTGTTTTAGGGGTGGTTTTTAAAAGTTGGGAACGGATTAATCCATTTTGCATTACTTTCTATGGGAAAGCACGCCTTGAATCTGTACTCTGAATAGTGACACCAGGGACCTAGAAGGTGCAGGGCTTGTCAGTCCAACCCCTTCACAGTCTCATCAGGGCTGGCCTTAAGGCAATTGGAGCAATTGGGCCAAATTGGGCCCCGTGTGCTGCTCCTAAGGGGGGCCCCACACCAGGGCAATCTAGAAGGATTTTATTTATATCTATAATATTGTGCAGACTTTGGGTGTGAACTGGGGCCCTACAAAAAAATAATTCAAGTTGCTCCCCACTGCTTCAAACTGGGCCCCACTGGCTAGCCCTGAGTCTCATAGTTGCTGGGCCTGAGTTGCCCTGCCCTTGCATGAAGTCTTGGGTTGACAATTTTGGGAGAGGGGAGACTGCGGCACTGGGGAGCAGGCAGGCTGGCAAGGCCCCCTAGATTTAGAGGCCCAAGTTGTCCTGCCCTCACATGAAGTATTTGGTTTGCAATTTTGGGAGAGGGGAGACTGCAGCACTGGGGAGCAGGCGGGTTGGCGAGGCCCCCTAGATTTAGAGGCCCTAGGCTTCGGCCTACTTAGCCTATACATAAATCCAGCACTGCTTGCATCTCTTGGAAATCACTTTGGTGCTGCTAATGCTGTGGTTTGACTTCACCCCCTCTCTCAAGGCAGACGGATTGTTGACGGATGTCAACAATACAAAATCAGAAACTGAATGAAATGGATGCATGGGAAAGGTGACAGAGACTAGAAATGGACTCATTTGGCTACGCCTTTCAAGAACTAGACTTTGTTGAGGCAGCATTTCTGCCGCTCCCGGAGCTGTTCTAGATGCTACAACCTTCTAGATGCTCCAATCTTTGCTATGCAGCAAGCTGCATGATACTGAGTCAGACATTGATTAATCTAACTCAGTACTATCTACACAGACTGGAAGCAGCTCTTTAGGTTGCAGACAGGAATCTCTCCCAGCCCTGCTTGGAGATGTCAAAATTGAACCTGGAACTTTCTGCATTCAAAGCTTGTACTCTGTATCTAGCACAGAGCATGCAATACCATGTATGACTGCTTACAGTCCCAGCCTGGACCCAAGAGAAGGAATGGAATCTAGTTCCCTGCCTCTTCTTAAATTGATTTATGCATGTAGATGCTACTTTCCCTCCCTCCTCCTCCTCTGTGGATTTTCCTCTCCTGCATTCTGCAAAATACTAATAAATGACACTAATGACAGAGGATATGCTTGTAATGAGATAATTGCATCGCAAGGCACACATAAGGGGCACGCAAAGTCCTTCCAATTTCCCAAAGGTTAGGGACGGTTCTTGATAATCAGATGCACCACAGACGCGCTAATTGGCTTTATTGAAACAGCATATTGCAAGACAAATTGTATTTTCAAGGGACTAAATGAAGATGAAATTAGAAACGCTAAAAACTCGCTTTGGATCACACATGACTCATGCGCCCAATGACTTCAGAATCGCCACTGGCCAGTTATAAATACTGCCTTAATTCTCACGTGGTAGGAGAAAGCCAATTAATAAGCGTGAAGAAAGCATTCCTTTTTATAGCATTCACAGAAATGAGAAATGACAGACCTTGAAGCGCAGGGCAAATGAGACCACAATTCTCAGAATGTGAGGTCAGCATCCTTCAGGGGAGCTACAAGGTCTTTGCTGGCTCCTCGCAATCTTTTGATTGGGCAAAGAGATGGAAAGCTCACCTGTCCGTTCCTTTCCAATCAGTGCTATGTCCACCTTTGCAAATTTAGCTTCCTCACAAAATGTCTGATGGGTGTGTAAGGGTAACATAGTTCAAAGACCCTATAGACCACTGCACATAGGGATGTGCTCCCCTTAATGACAGGATCCATGTCAAGGTGAATGGATCACCCACTTTGGAAGGGTGTAGGGGGTTTCATTGCGGCAGAGACCCCATAAAAATGCTTTACTCCCCTCCCCTATAGGAATACAAGGCACCTCTCATTTACAGGACAGAGAGTGAAACTTGGGGCTACATTTTACTGAGGGTGGGGTTTATTTATTTTCTCCCTCAGCTGACCCCTGTTCCTCTCTGCATAGCTCCACCCTGAGTTTCATTTCTTGAGATGTATGAAGAATTGTGAGTATTAAGTCATTAAAACAGTGGTTCCCAAACCTTTGGGGGACACCCCTGCTTGGTTCCATAAACTCACCCACAGTGCCCTCTACCCTACCCAAAAGCATTATTCAGAATAGTTTGCATGACCCAATAAGGAAGAAAATAGCACAATAAAATTCAAAACAGTAATGATTAATTGCACATTCATTCAAAAATTCAATTAAAACTATTTAGTTGGTTTAATACAGCAAAATTGATTAAATTGACCCAGTGATACCAGGTTTTCATAAAGTCAGGTCCACCTTCAGCATCCCCCTGCCACCCCCTTGCCTCTTTGTGACCCCCTATGTGTAGGAATGTTGAGGAAGGTAGGAGAGGATATAATCACGGGTGTCAAACTCCGGCCCTCCAGATGTTTTGGAACTACAATTCCCATCAGCCCTAGCTAACAGGACCAGTGGTCAGGGATGATAGGAATTGTAGTCTCAAAACATCTGGAGGGCCGGAGTTTGACACCCCTGGGATATATTGATTAAATATTATCCCTCCTCACTCACGCTAGGGAGCAAGCAGCAGAGCCCATTCCACTGCAGATTGCTGGAAGCAAGTTGATGATTCGTTAGAATCCTTTAAATTAAGCAATCCAGTCTGGCTTGTCCAGTCTACATTGTTCCTGGTAAGTTTCCCCTTTTATTTCCCTCTTAAAATAATAACACAACAGTCTTATTTTAAAGTAAGAGTCAAGTTTTACTTTCATTCAGTTCACAGCAGTAATCTGAAGGCAGGCTTGATCTTGTGGTTACAGTTACATTTGTAGAGAAAAGAAGTCTGAGCTAGGCCTCAGACTTTCTATCTTGTCGAAACAAAATAAAAAATAAAAAATTCCTTCCAGTAGCACCTTAGAGACCAACTAAGTTTGTTATTGTGCTTTTGTGTGCATGCACACTTCTTCAGATACCCATCTTCTATCTTGTGGCTTCCATCCTTTGTAAGGATGAGCCATGTGCTGGCTAGGAGCCAGAAGAGGAGGTCCAAGAGAGAAGTCCGAAAGGAGAAAATGGAGAAAGGGAAGATGGCTGTGTGGCTAGCCCTTTTACAGGGTCTGCTAGGGCCACGCCCATCTATGTGGTCACACTTCCAGTTCCCAGCCACTGGGAACTGGAAGGTGGGCTCAGCTCCCCTTTGGTGTCATTGTGATTTTTGGGTGGAAATTTCAGATGTACCAAAGAATGTACTTCTCCAAAGCCCCAAACTTCAGTTTCCTCTTGCCCCCCCCCCCCGGTGTGTGCATGTACACATGCTCAGCTTTCCTTCTTCACCGCCCAAAGATCATGTGATTACAAATCCTCTCCTACTCTGTCTTCTCCACCGCCCGCTACAGCTAGGCATGCTGGATGTCCATTCAAAGACATACTACCTTGAGATTATCAAGAGGCATTTATATCGTCACTTCAATGTACTTGACACTTTAGAACTTGTTGGACCACAAGTCCTATGAGCTCCAAGCAGCATGATTAATGATAAGGCTTGATAGACAGGAGTTGCAGTTAAGCATTTGGAGGATACCACAATAACTATTCCTGTTTTAGGTCAATGCCCAACACTGATTCCCATTCCTCTTCTGTCTCCTCCAGTGCCTCATAATATCCTTCAGCAAGGAATTCAGGTCTTTCTCCCACATGCAGTGGTGGTCAGCTGTGGAAGATGGTAACCTGTCTGTAGACCACCACATGATCTGCCACTTCTCACGCTACAGCTAGATTTAGTCCTTTTTCTCTCTCTCTTTTATAGATGCTACTTCCAACATCTTGATTACATAGCGTTACTCATGACCAATGTCCCCCTTGGTTGCCAAATGTCTCACATTTCAGTATTTGCTGCTTTGCTTTGATTGGAAGGTTGTTTTGTGAACTTATCAGCCTTCCTCCATTGCCAGTGGCCTTATCCTCCTGCTTTTCCATCTGCTTGTTCTCCAACCCACTCAAATATCTTCTCTACTTCATGCGCACATTTTCTCAGTCGCCCACACTTCTATTCATTGCGCCAGGCACTGAAAGTCGGTTCATCTAGAAATGATTAATGAGAGGAAATTACAAGTGAAGATGAGCAACACAGTGGCTTCTTTGTCTTCATGAGACCTGGTGCATGAGGCTCAGGAACTCATAAGTATCATTGTCACCAAGGGGGTATTGATGCTTCAGAAGTTGAAGGCTCACACTCAGTAATGAACTTTAAGTTTGACTGCCCCATGGCCTTGGTGGTGCCTTTCAATAATTTTTAGACTCTAGACTTAATGGTCTTTGGGGGTAGTGATCTTGTTAGATGGCAATGAGCATTACTTCACTTCAAAATTTGGTAAGTCAGGATCCCTGCTGCTTTAGTGGACTCCTCTTGCTCATTCTTCTGAATTGGACTCTGGACTGCTGTCCCAAAGTCCTTGGTCTGCACTGAAGCAGCCCTGTGCAAGTCCCAATCCAAGGTAGTACACTGAGCATATGAAGCTGCCTTATACTGAAACACACCATTAGCCTATCTCAGTGGTGGCTAACCTTGGCATTCCAGATGTTTTGGAACTACAACTCCCATCATCCCTAGCTAACAGGACCAGTGGTCAGGGATGATGGGAGTTGTAGTCCCAAAACATCTGGAGTGCCAAGGTTAGCCACCACTGGCCTATCTAGTACCTAGCAATGTGGTACCCTCTAGATATTTTGGACTACAACTCCCATCAGCCTCAGCCAACATGGCCAATGGTCAAGGATGCTGGGAGTTGTAGTCCATAACATCTGGAAGACAGCATCTTGGGCACCCATCATCTAGTGTAGGAGTGTGACCCTCCAGGTGTTGCCAAACTACAGCTCCCATCATCCCCTGACCATTGGCCCTGTTGGCTGGGGCTCTTGGGAGTTGGAGTCCAACAACATCTGGAGGGTGCCATGTTGACTTCCCTTAATCCAGTGTAATATTGTGTGCCCCGACTGGAAGTGGCTGCCTGGGATGTGTGTGACTAAAGCCAATGTCTTTTCCTGAGCCGCTATCTGAAATATTTCGCCCCCTGGAACTATTTCTGCACATATTGCTCTTTTTGCTTCCCCTGCCCTGAGTTGAGAGCTATTTTGATTATTTTTTTTAATGGGACATGAAGGGAGGAATTCAACATGGTATTCATTCTATTCATTCTATCATGAATTCAACTATGGCAATCATTCTATCAGAAAACACTTTTCAGCTTGCCAGAATAAACAATTACCCCTTTCCTCCTCCCATTTGCTGTTCTGGACATTCTTCTATCCACCCCTGCGTTTTGGGGGGATGGAGGAGGGAGGAGAGGGGCAAAGCCCCATTGCGCCAGCACAAGTCCTTGCACGGGCTTCTGCTACCAGAACTAGTTATTTTAATCCCTTCCAAATATTTAAAGTACAAGACTCTGGCAAACGTCTGCTCTACCACTGAGTTGTTGCACTATAGCATTGTCTGTGGTTTAGATGTCAAGTTTGTTTGGTAGACTTCCACAAATCCCTGAGTCAAATCTACCTCGCAGGGTTGTTTTGAGCCCACAGTAATGTTTTGATCTCTATGGAGGAAGGGTGGGATAAAAATGTTCAAATGGAAGCAACCTACAAAATTAATCCCACAGCATCTATGATCCTTAAGCTGAACATGTCAGATACTGACACTAGTAAGTCTCTCCATCCTCTTTTTAAAAAATGATCCCTTTAATCCCATTTCTGTGAAACTAACATACTGAGCGATGAACACCAAAAATTGTTTACCAAGTGGCTACTTCTGCCAATTTAGTTAAGATTATTGGAATGCAAAAATAGCAATCAGCCTGGTTATGCTTGACAAGCATTTTATAATATGCCACAATAAAAATGTGAAGTTTTTATTATTAAATCTTAATCTCATTTTTATTTTACATGCTTGAATTCTTTTCTGCTCTTATTTTTAGTAGAGGAGCACATGTTTGTTTTTTGATGTTCTGTTCTGAGTTTTAGAGATGTTTCATAGTGAAAACAAAGAATTTTGATTTTTATCTGGCTGCATGATATTGCATGATATTGTAGCCAATGATGCTCTCCTGTCTCTGAAGACCAGGCTATCACATAGAAAGAACCAATAATTATGATGGGACAGTATTCCAGGGACAGAATGAATGGATTTATGAGATAACTTGTCCTGATCTGCAAATCCAGAGATCACACAATAGACTTCTGCTCTTCCTGCTATAACAAGCTTCTAAAAGTGGTGACCCACCAAGTCAAATGCAGACCACCAGGCATATGTATATGTCAGGCTGTCAGGTACTCAAATGATTTGTCCCCAGTGGGCCACCATAGATGGTATCTGAGCACTATTTGGCTTAGGGAGGATCACCATTTGTGCTGTCTTTTCTATAAGGATGTATTTACCAGTGGTGTGCATCAGCACTATCTGTGGGGCAAACGATGAGGTAAACCAGGGTAAAATCGTATTTATTAATATGTGTTTGAATTTGATTGGTTGGTAACTGAATTCTAGAAAGTTCTCTAGTAGTTCTCATGTGATTGGCTAACGTTGGTCACATGGGAGGTATCTAGTGAAGAAGAGACTCTATTTTATGTGAAGCAAGATGACTGTGTTTTAGAATCCACTGTGAACACTGCTAAGTTGAATAGAGTGTTGGAGTGCTTCTTCTCTGCTTGAAAGAAAGAGAGCAGAGCTGCAGGAGAAGGTAAAAGTAGAAATCTCTCATAGGAGCTGCAAGGCATGGGCTAACTGAGATACAGAAGGCTGAGTACTGAGCTCTGGGAAGGGAGGAAAATACAGTTATTGGAAGTTGGAAGAAGAGACAGTAGGTTCATGCTTGGAGAATCATGTGACTGTTGATATTATTCATTTGTAACTATAAGTTTCTGCAAGTAAAGTTTTTGAATGTTAATGCCTGGACACTGGTTTAATTCTCAATAAGGGTGCCAGTCATTTATATTATTTGAGCTTCCTAGCTGCAATTTTACTACCCTTACTTCAACAGTCGTCCCTGCAGTTCCCTTTGAGCATGACATAATGTCATCAAGTCTCATCACGCTTAGAGGCACATGCCCTATTCTATTCAAAGTACATGGCAGCAAGAAGACCCATACGCTAGCTGCCCTGGCTGTGAGCAACTGGGTGACTTCTTCTGGAGTACTATAAAAGGAAAGCTTTTATTGAAAAAAGAATAGGCAGCACTGAAGCCCTCAGATCACCTCTTAATGAGAGACACAGGACAGCAAAATCTAAAACAGGCTCATTATCTGCTCCAGGTCATGCGCCACCTGGACCAAATCAGGTGAGTCCGCTTTGGAACCTGAACTCTGTGGATTTCTCAGAAACCTAATGCTATGTTCAGAAAACTTTCCCACAACAACGGAAAGGCAATTTGCTTTCCCATATGTGAAGATCATGCATATTTATTTCATCTCTATTCACCAACTGACCAGGTAGAAGCATTCCGAGTGAATGAGATTCTGAAAGGACATTTGTGTGAGTGGGCACTTCATATTTCTGAAGTTCCTTCATTAGACTATTCAGTGAGCTGGGATGTGCAGTGGATAATAATGTGGAGCTTGGCTGATGGGGACAGGGACCGGGGTGCCTTGGCCAGCGCTTGAGAGCATCTCCACGCTGTCACTTCCCTGCAAAGGAAGACACACTCTGATTGCTGTGGGCATCCCCACCCTTGTCAAGATGCCTGCTGTGATTAGCAGCATTTAGCACCTGACATGTAGGTGAAAATCTATCAGGCTGCCATTTTACATCATTATCCCTACCTTTTCAAATGAAGGAAGGAGGGCAAAACGAGGAGCCCAGCAAAGTGTGGTGCAATGGTTAGCGTGTTGGACTAGGACCTGGGAGACCAGGGTTTGAATCCCCGACTCAGCCACGAAGCTCCCTGACCTTGGGTCAGTCAGCACCTCTTAGCCTAACAGGCTTAATGTGAGAATGAAATGGGGAGGCGGAAAACGATGTACACCACCTTGAGTGTCTCAGAAGCAAAAAGGTGGCATATAAATGTAATAAATAAATGAAATAAACAAGCGGGGTGCATAAATAACCATTTGCCACTTGGCTGTGATCAATTTGAATGGCTAAAGCCTGTACAAAGGCTAAAATGCTACCTAAAATAAATGCATGTTATATAAGTATGTGGTTTTTATATGTTGCGTTTTAACTGTTGTATGTTTTGATTCTTAGCATTAGGGCATTAACACTGGGCAAAATATTCCTGCATTGCTGGGAGTTGGACTAGATGACCCTTGTGGTCCCTTCCAACTCTACAATTCTGTGATTTTATGATTCTATGAAAAAGGTGAAAGCATGTTACAATGATCACATAATAATGCACTTTTCATAGGGGCTCATCTAGATGGTCTGTCTATTGCAGGCATAGGCAAACTCGGCCCTCTAGATGTTTTGGGACTACAATTCCCATCATCCCTGACCACTGGTCCTGTTAGCTAGGGATGATGGGAGTTGTAGTCCCAAAACATCTGGAGGGCCGAGTTTGCCTATGCCTGGTCTAATTCATCCTGATTTGCTTGCAGATAGTCTACATGGAGGTTAGACTCTGATCCTCTCCACACCAAGCATCTGAAAGCACATTTAATAATAATAATAATAATAATAATAATAATAATAATAATAATAAATAAATAATATTTTGGGGGGGAAGTGTAGCTCTGTAAGCAGCGAGATGCAGCTTTCAGGATTTAAATGTATGGCGTGGATGTGACCTCCAGGTCATCTTCGAACATTTGTTCTGATATGCTTGTTGGGCAGTTATACAGCAATGAAATTTTTTTCCTGATTTACTTGCAGGGTGTTTTATATGTCTTCTTGTTATTCGTTTGTTCAGCCCATGCTTTTCAGTGAATTTCCTCCTTTGCTCTCCTAACTGCAAAAAGTCTATTTATTTAAAAGGTGGATTTGTTGCAGTAGGGTGCTTTAATCCGCTGAAATGGCTTAAAACCGAAGTTTCTGGTGCTGTTAAAGAAGAAGACAAATCACATGAGCTCTAAAACATGGCGATGGTGGTTCAATGAACTCAACCTACTGCCTCCCTTAAATTGATGTTCCTGCTCCTCTTCCATCTGTGAACAGCCAGATGACCTATTAAAAGTTTCTCTGCTGAAGTTAACACTGTTTACATCCTCAGGCATCCTCTTCCTCTTCCTGTCACCAAAGTGAAGCATTTCTGACATCACAATGAAAAGTGATTGATTGTGATTTCTCCAAGAATCAGCGAAAAATCAGCCAAGACTTGCAGGCTGATTAGAAAAAAAAGATGCTGTTTCTATTTATTCCCCAGCAATCAGCTGTGATGGCAGTGGGAAGAGAGAGAGAGAGAGAGAGAGAGAGAGAGAGAGGGCATTGCACTTTGATTACATTTTGGTTAACAAATTCTCCCTTGTTTATCAGACAAGCCTTTAAAACAAACCTGGTTCCATTAAAACCACATGCTCAGACTCATCTTTCTTTGCAGTCCCAAAGGTATCCAGCCATCTAAGCTGTATTTGGACCTCTGTTGCATAGTAGCAGCCAGCACAGTACATCTGCCATTTGAGGGGGAAATAGGCTACATTTCCGAGCATAATGTGTCTTTAGAACAGAAAGCATTTCTGTTCTTTGTTTCCATCAGTCTTCAGAGAGAAAGGTCCTTTGGCATTACAAATGCATCCTGTAGCCAGTGTCCAGGAAAGTAACTATTATTATTTTTATTATTTTATTTATTAAACTTATTAGCCACTTGTCACCCAAAAGTCTCCAAGTGATGTACAGCAAATAAACATATACAATACATAATACCATAGGGGGAAAGGGGGGATATCATATATTAATATTTCATATAACATAACAAACAAACAAAAATTAACCAACAAACAAATAGTAGCGAGCAACATTAGCAACAGTCAAAATACAGGGATTTTTTTGCAGCCAGAACTCACCGGAACTCAGTTCGGGCACCTCTCTGCCATTATAAGAGAACTAGTGGACGTTCAGCCCGTTAAATTAACGGGCGCTAGAACATATGTGGTGAAACATTTGTAAAAACAGCACTTATTTCCCTCAGGTAAGTGGGTTTAGGACAGCAGCCTTCAGGTAAGGCAGCCGGGCCTCATCCTGCGGCGCGTCCGAGAGAAGCTGTGAGGGAAACTGGCGGCGGCGGCGGCTCCTCCCGCCGCTGCCTCCTCCCCTTTCCTCACCTCCTCCCGGCGGCGGCGGCTACCCAGAGCGCTGCACAGCCACGGCCAGGCAGGCGCAAGGAACGGGCCTCAACCGCCGCTTCCTCCTCCTCTTCCTCCTCCTGCGGGCCCAAGTCCACCAGGGGCTGCGGGCGAGGGCGACGCTCCATCCCCGGCGGCGCGGCTACAGCACCCACTACTACTCCTTACCCCTGTCCCCCGGCTGAGGAAGTGGCGCTGGCGCGGCCCAGCATGCGAGTGTGAGATGTTTCGCCCATCGTCGTCGGCAGTGGCTCCTGACTGGGCCCAGAAGTCTCTGCGCTCCAATCCCTGTGTCCGTGGGGCACATGCGCAGTAGCGCAATCCCACGGACACAGGGACACGACGCAGAGACACTTGGACTTTATTATATAGGATAGGATAAGGGAGGAGTTCGTTGTGAGTTCCGGCACCTCTTTTTCTAGAAAAATAGCGCTGCTGAAATAATGCACAAAGCAATACTCTGACAAAGCAGAAAGATGGTAACCAAAGTTTTAGCTATTTTGCAGTTGACACAGCTACTGCTCCTTTCCTGGCACAAGAGCCCCTACAGGCAATAGCTAGAGAGATTTCAAAGATTGCAACCTGCATGCAGGGGTATGCATACCCCTAAACATTTTGTGAATCTAAGTTTAGCCTCATTGAGAAGTAATATTGAGGGGACGTGGGTGGCGCTGTGGTCTAAACCACTGAGTCTCTTGGGCTTGCCAATCAGAAGGCTGGCGGTTCGAATCCCCGCGATGGGGTGAGCTCCCGTTGTTCTGTCCCAGCTCCTAAAACAACAAAAAACCACCACACAATGGCTGAAAATAGACTGAAAATTACATAAAAAAACTCTTATGAGGAACTGATCATCTTTCAATAAAGCCAAATGATGAATGAAGCCATGTATATATTGTATGTATAACAGAATGTATACAGTTTATATAATAGAACCATTCAGCAATAGATAGGTGTAACAACAAGATCCCAGTGCCAACAAAACGTTCATGTTAGGTTGATGGTGAATAGACAACGAAATACTTCAGCAGATGAACAAAACAATGTCCTGAACACGATGATAGAAGAAAAATATTGTATGAGTCTAGTGGTATCACCATCCATCCAAACACAATATGAATGGCACATGAGAAGAACGACGAAAGGACGAAGAAGAAAACCTGTCCTCCGGATATTGCGCAGGTTTCGCTCTATAGCTTCATCAGTTCCAATAATACATTCTGATCAACAGAATAATACATTCTGATCACAGCTGTGCCTGTGATATTCGCATGTTCTGTTGATCAGAATGTATTATTGGAACTGATGAAGCTATAGAGCGAAACCATTCGTCCTGCGAATTTCCTGGACTGCTAACTGCAGTCATTAGGTCAGCACACATATGGCGTAAACCTGTTTGTATATGCTTGTAACTTTAAGCCTTAAACCTGCCTTCAGGGATCACACTGTGCTCTGCCTGATTGTGAGTAAACTTTCTTTTTATTGCTTATGAATAAGACTGTGGTGTCTTTATTCTTTTAGGAGGGATTCAAGGGGTCTTACCAGGAAAATATTAGAACACATTTTAATCTGGACAAGCCAGATTGAATTGCGTATTGTCTTAAGAAATGCACATGAGTTTGCAACTAGTTTTCTGCTGTGTAAAGGGGAATGCACTCTGCTAAGTAAAGGAACTTGCTAGCGTAAGTTAGGAAGGATATTAATAATAAATATATCCTCTCCTTCCACCCTCAACATTCCCACAGGGAGCAGTGAAATTTGTAGAGGCTCCATCCAGTGTGCCCTGCCCCGCCCTTGGGTACCCGAGCGGCTAGCTATTCTGCCGATTACAGGTGGAGAATTCTCAATATCATCTGTTCTTAAAGGGTCATTTTTAGTTTTATTATTATTTTTTGTTATCTCCAAGCTTGGCGTAGCATGTCTCAGTCTGAAATCTAACCAGAATGTCTCATCTGTGCAGGAAGCAGAATGTGGATTTAAATAGACTGAATTTTCCTTCCTTTTTCATGACATCACACTGCATATAGATGAAGAAGGGAAGCATGTGTGTGCACGCCTTATGATAAATCCATCTTTTTCTTCTTCAAAAGACCTCTCCCCTACCATGGCATTTGTTCAAAGTGAGGACTTAAAAAGAACTCAAAATGTAGGGCATTTTACGTCGATCCAAGCAGAAACAAACAGACTGCTGTGTCATGGGAAAAAAATATCACTACTGTGACATTTTGGGCACAGGTGCATTACTAAGTTCTACTGAAGCTCAGAAAAGTGAAATTTGCAAATCCTGTTGGAGGTGAACCACTTTGCATGGCTTGTTGGATAAAACTAGGTACTTTGTGGTTTTGTAGAGCTGCATCTGATGTATTTCCCCCCACTGTGTTCTCTCTGGGCATAAGAGTTCTGTTTTTGATTGTCTACAGATTCCAGAACTCAAACCAATTTGCTTTTCAAAATCCTCTGCAAACTTTGATGCTGAGTATTTGCTAAACACTCAGGTATTTTCTGAACGTTTTTTGTTATAACCTTTGCTTTCTGTACTCAACGGTATCTGATAGTTGGCATGCAATGTGCTTTAGTGTCTGAGGGCATTTGACACATGACAGGCAGCAGCATTGAGCTTCTGATGGGCCCTGACAGCATATGGGATCGTTTGTCAAGCATCAAATCATGTTGCCAATGAGTCTAAAGCAGTCTAATCTCAAGGCAAAGTTTGCTTTCCAATTTTGAATTATGAATAGCAATTGAATTTTTGCATATTTATGAATAAGTTCCAGCTTTAGCGGATTTTCTCATTTCCTTTTGAGGGATGCTGGGTTGCAACCTCATTGGCTGCTAGCAAATCCAAGAATGAAGCAGGAGACGAAAGCAGCTGTGACTTCTCTAGCCTGCTCCTTTCATCGCACCTGGTCCTTTCATCTACCTCCTTTCCCCACTTTCTGTGCAGCATATCTAGAGACTTCGTCATCACCTATTGTGGTTGTGAACTCCAGCTGGAGAAGGCTCAGGTGAGGGTCAGATGCCTCGTCAAGCCCAGAAGCAATTACAGGAAAGCCATCCTGGCCAGGCCATAGCTCTCCTGACAGACGATTTGGTCTGGAGCCACAGTGTGGAAATAAAGGATGGTATTACCTACCAGATACCAGGCACTCTACTATTCAAATTAGGCCCCAGTGTTTTTCTTACAATCCTCTTCTCAATGTGCCTCAATTTGAATTAATCAATTTTAATCTAGCATGTCAATTCTCAAAAATTTCTTATTTAAACATTCAACAATTTTTGTATAATCTTGTTTGTTCTCAATAGCCAAAATTATATTATCAACATATACTAGCAGAAAAGTTATTTTCCCATTTTGTTGTTTTCCCCATGAGACATCAGTTGAATTGAACCACATATATCAGTGTGAATAAGTTGCCACGGCTCTGTTGAACTTTTCTGGCTTTGCTTGGGGATAGAAGGTCTTGTTTCCTTCTCCAACAAACAGCATTCACATATTTCACTATTTAGGTCAACTTTACAATGTTTAATTTCCATTCCTCTCACCAAACCTTTCTTTGGCAGGTATGCTATAATCCTGAAGCCTCTATGTCCAAGCCTTTCGTGCCACAGATGAACACAGTTTGGACTTGAACAAAATAAAATAATGAGAGAAACTAAATACAGCAACATGAGGTAAGCTTCATGGGGTTTTCACTGCCAAACATTGCAGGGGTTTTTTGGGTAGTGTTTGGCACCACTTTAGAGTGAATAAGATGACATCAGGTTTTTGGCGAAACTGTGACCTCATGGGTTAGGGCACCAAAGCCTCATTTTTAAGGTTGCAGGAAAATGTGGGGTTTTCACCCCCAAACATTGCAGGTGGCATTTTGCTGGTGCTTCGTGCCATTTTGGAGTGAATCGGATGACATCAGGTTTTCAGTGAAATCGTGACCCCGTGAGTTACGGCGCTGAAAGCTGATTTTGTTGGGCGCTTGGAAACATGGGGTTTACTGATTTCCTGCAAGATCTTGTGAGATCTCATCAAAGTCTTGCAAGATGGCCTGCGTCCTGGCCAGGCCTGCATGAGGAAATTAATCAGCAGGCAGCCTTTCATTTGAACAACTCCAAATCCTTACCTTGTTTGGAGTGAGGCATTGCTTATTTTTATTCTTGGACTGTTCTTTTGTGCAAGCATGGTAGATCACAAAGGGTGTGTGTAAACAAACACCCAAGGACCTCAGCTTTCCTGGCTTGGAGCAACACACACACACAAACACATGCACGTCTGCTGTTTTGTGCAAATCTGGTAGATTGAGAAATTTGTATTAAAAAAATTAATAAAGGTGTATGTTTCAGGTAAACAGGTGATTTCCTGCTGATTTCCTGCAAGATCTTGCGAGATCTCATCAAAGTCTTTCAAGATGTCTAGGAGAGCAAAATATCTCCTGAGATTTGGAAGAGATTTGGAAGCTCTTTCAGGGACCACCAGTGGCGGAGGTGACACAGCTGGTGGTACAGCTGCAGGTGGCTCAGTGGTGGTGAGTGCCCCACTGGTGGTGGTGGTGTGGGAGAGCAGGGTGGCACTTCCTGTTTTGCCTTAAGTGGCAAAATGGGATATACCACCCCTGACCTCAGGATTCCAGAACTTACAGCTGTCAGTTCTGAGGGAAGGCAGGCATGGACCCACAGCCCACATGGGGCTCATTAAGTCAGGGAGGAGGTGTGTGATTCCTCAGCTGGAGAAGGCTCAGGTGAGGGTCAGATGCCTCGCCAACCCCAGAAGCTATAACAGGAAAGCTGTCCTGGCCAGGTCCTGCGTACCATTCTCCTCCCTCTGTCGAAACCAAGTGGGGGCTTCTTCCCATCACTCTCCTCCTTGTTGTCTATTTAGGAAAAAGACAGGCTGAAGGAATTGTTTTCCTACATATTCACAGCTGTGCATGTGCCATTGCTCATCCATCTTCAGGACAGGTTGCTTCCCATTCACATGATTGATGGTAGGACTGGATGGGAAATACAAACAGGGGAAGGGAGGCATCCCTAGCTAGGAAAACATCCACCCATTTTTATCATCTTCTGGTGTGTTCTTCCCCCTCCTTTCCTTTTGTAGGTTCTCATCTGTTCCCCCTTTCCCCGCAAATGAAGTCAGGCACCATAACTGATATCTCAGCTCCTGAACGTCTATATTACTGTACGTTTTGGCTCCCGAACGCTGAAAACCCGGAAGTAAGTGTTCTGGTTTTCGAACGTTTTTCGGAAGCCAAATATCTGACACGGCTTCCGCTTGAGTCCAGGAAGCTCCTGCAGCCAATCAGAAGCCGCGCCTCGGTTGTCGAACACTTTGGAAGCTGAATGGGCTTCCGGAACGGATTAAGTTTGATGATCGAGGTTTGACTGTACACTTGCCAACTACCCACAATGATGCAAAAATTGTGATATTTGATTGAATATTAAATATAGATACAGATTTTACTCTAACTGTCCCAATATTAATTGCATTTAACCTTCTAGATAGAATGTATTAGGCTTGATGTTTGTGTACCTGCATTTTGTAACCCCCATGCTTTCTTCCGCTGACCTTCTAAGGGTGGAAGGAGGCATCTCTGTTGCTTTTTCTGATGGGTCTCTCATTTGTTCTCACCTTATGTGCCTCTTCTGTTTCCACCTTCCTGGGACCCACCTAAAATTTGACACAGGTACCAGTGTCTACATAAACGCCATTGTTTAAAGGTGAGTAATGGCCAGGTGAGTATTAATGTGTTCTGTTCGCCCAAATACCTGTGGTGCCATGCAGGTAGCCATCAGTGATTTTACTTTCCATTGGATTGATATCAAGAACCATTAAGATCCCACGACACAATGCTGTTCTAATTAGAACAGCAAATCGGTCTCCAGCGGTGACATCCCTCATAATTAAACACTGCGAGCAATCAGCTTAAAAGGGAGAGCTGCCAAAAAGGTATCATCAAAGTAGAACACAGTCCAAGTGACACATTTTCCTGCTGAGGGACTAGGGTCCTGGTCCACTGCAATGTGTGAAAGCTTTGGGATTGCTTCTGCAGACTCTCTAAGTCAGGGGTCTGCAACCTTTAAGACAAAAAGAGCCACTTGGACCCGTTTCCGAAGGAAAAAAAAAACCTGGGAGCCGCAAAACCATTGCGACATTTAAAACAAATATAACACTGCATATATTGTTTCTTACCTTAATGCTATATATACAGGATTGTGCAGTCAGCTGTCAATCTTTTTTAGCTGCTGCATCACACTGTTGTATTTGTGCCTTTCATTTTTTTTGCCCAAGTGTAGTACTTTACATTTCTCCCTGTTAAAATTCATCTTGTTTGCCCCTCCCAATTTGGTGTCATCTGCAAACTTGATCAGGATGCCCTCAAGCCCCTCATCCAAGTCATTGATAAAGATGTTGAATAAGACATTTTGTTTTAACCCAGTTAAGAGGGAGCTGCGCGCACATGGGACCTGTTTGTAGCTCAGCTCCTTCCCCAGGCTGTTTAAGGCAGCCCTGTTCTGCTTTGTGCTTGGAAGGGAAATGGAGCTGATATCTGTTGCAGAGAACCACCAGTTCAAATTATGGAAAACTGGTGGCTTAGTCATTAACCCCATCTCCAGTGGGGAGGACGGGAAGGAGGGATGGAAGGCAGTTTAAGAAAGGAGAAGTCAGTTGAGCAAACACTACCTCTCTTTGGGAAAACGTGCTCAGAGTTAACAGACGACTAATAATAATAATAATAATAATAATAATGCTGCAGTCACCAGACGACCAAAGAGCAGGGCATACTACCATAGTTCCGCATTTAATTTCAAGAGAACCAGAGACGGAGGGTATTTTTTCCATGTGTTTTAGGCAGATGCAGATTTAAACCAGGAAACACGGAGCCCAGGCTGGGCATGGGCGGCAAGCCCAACGGGCTCCTGTGCGGGGAGAGGGGAAGCTCTCCCCGCCGCTACAGCTGCCACCGCTGCCACAGAGCCCAGGCTGGGCATGGGCGGCAAGCCCAATGGGCTCCTGTGCGGGGAGAGGAAAGGCTCTCCCCGCCGCTCCATCTGCCGCAGCCACGGAGCCCAGGCTGGGCATGGGCGGCAAGCCCAACGGGCTCCTGTGCGGGGAGAGGGAAGGCTCTCCCCGCTGTTCCAGCTGCCGCCGCTGCCACAAAACCCGGGCTGGGCATGGGCGGTGAGCGCATGAAAACGCGCTCCCGTCCTCCTCTTGCCGGCCAGCCCAGCAGCCTGTGCGGCGCTAGCCGCACCCCTTTCCCCGGCCCGGCACACGAGGGCTGGGATTTCCTGGCCAAACCGGGATACTTTACACAGCTATGCTTACCTCTTGCACTGGTATCCGCTCCGGAGCCCTGGGAAACGCCGGCCTCTCCCTCTCTCCGATCTAGGCCGCCGGCGCCACGTGCGCCTTAATGCGCTCCCGTCCTCCTCTCACCGGCCAGCCCAGCAGCCTGTGCGGCGCTGGCCACACCCCTTTCCCCGGCCCGGCACACAAGGGCTGGGCTTACTCAGCGCCAGGATTTCGCGCCTTTACGCGCTCCCGTCCTCCTCTCGCCGGCCAGCCCAGCAGCCTGTGCGGCGCTGGCCACACCCCTTTCCACCCCTAGTATCCGCGCTCCGGAGCCGCAGCGCCAGGATTTCCCTGCCAAACCGGGATACTTGACTAGTATCCGCGCTCCGGAGCCGCAGCAAAGGTGCAAAAGAGCCACATGCGGCTCCGGAGCCGCGGGTTGCCGACCCCTGCTCTAAGTGCAGCAACATATGGGCTGAGCAGACAAAGTCAGCAAAAGAGAAGAGAGAAGGTTAGGCAATGAGAAAAGAACCCCAAAGTGCTTCAGCCAGAGATTTGTCTTTCTTCTGAAGGCACACCAGGGATTCAGGAATTTGTCGATTTCAGTTTCTCGCGTTTCCAGAATTAAATTGCTCACATTTCTGCATCAATTTGCATTTTTTAAAAAGTCATTGCGAAAATTCATCCACATTTTTTGGGCATTTCCCCTAATAGAACATTTTGTATGCAATTTGCCCAACAATGCGTTTATGTACATTATTGTCAAGGATATATTCATTTTTAGGCACACTTCCCTCTAATATATGCATTTTTTGCACATATTATTTGGCTGGAGACTTGCATCACAAAATCTGGAGGTGTAAATTTTGAGGAATGGGTGCGTTTTGGTTATTGCATTATTTTGGAAAGAATGGATTAGTTAGGTTTGAATTAAAATGGGAACCCAATTTCTTCCCCATCCTGAAGGTAGGTGTGTGTGTGAGAGAGAGATGTGTACACACACACACACACACACACACACACAGAGAGAGAGAGAGAGAGAGAGAGAGAGTTTTCCCACTTGTTATGGACAGATTTCCTGAAATATGAACATAACTAATGGGTGGCAACCTCTGATTAGTCATTAGTGACATTTATTAGCTAGTTGGCTCTGGAGATAGAAGCTAGTCCCTCCCTTGCTTCCCCAGAGATTAACCCAGGTCTGAATGACTTTCAGCCCAAGACAATGTCATGCATATTCGGAGCCTCGGTCATATTTCACTTGCTGTTCCAATGTTCGGGGGGAAATCTGCACCTTGATGTAGAGAGGATGCCATTTGCTGCTGTACCTCAGGCAACAAAATTTCTTGAGCTGGCCTTCACAGGGACACTGATCCCATCAGCGTGGCCATCTGTGGACAGAGTGCCTCAGGAAATATTAAACACAGTCTGTATATGCAGTGCAAAGCAACTTGATTTCTTATATTCTCAGACAATCCAGCAGCAATGAAATGGTGCCCGCCTGGCTATATCAGGTCTCCATTGGGTAGAATGCAGATGGCCAGCTAATTGCATACATGGAGCTACAAAGCAACAGTTTAAGAATCGCTTATCCAGGGCATACATACACCACCAATAGCAGAATGAGAGGTCTGGTGCAGAAAGCTTCATTTATTTTAAGGTCCAAAGGGATTGTTGTTCTATGTTTTGGCCTGCTTTTTCTTACAAAGACTAGACTGGCAAATCAGCCCTAGTTCTAGAACTTGACTAAACTTTTCACATAGAGTGATTAGAATTCATCATATACACTTGCAGAATTATATATGTAACAAAAAGTGCACTGAAGGAACATTAACTGTGGGTGAACTGGTGTTCACCCCTTCCCTCCTCATCTCTCACACATCCAAGTTTAAATGGAATTATTTTTTGCTCTTCCACTTTGCTTCAGGAGGCAAATTGGATCCATGCAAAAACAATACAAAAATTGATGTTCTGATGTCTGAGGGCATGGCGTTTCTGGAAGGCTGCTTATTTTTATCTGGAATTGCCTGCTTGATTTGAGGCATATCAGAAAAGGGCCCATGTGAGGGATGAGATCATCTGAAGATTACCTAAAACCATTAGGCAGAACAAAGAGAGAAAAGGGAACAGAGTCCTTCAAGGTGATCTTCAGCACCAGACATTCTGGAAAAGCAACCATAATGAACAACTGTTACATGTAAATGTGATTTAATTTATATTTATTCAATCCGGTTAATTCCAAAACACACCAAATGTCCTTCTTGAAGGGCAAGATTTTGTTTATGCATGCTGTGGTTTAAACCACTGAGCCTCTTGGGCTTGCCGATCGGAAGGTCGGCGGTTCAAATCCCTGTGATGGAGTGAGTTCCAGTTGCTTTGTCCCAGCTCCTGCCCAACCTAGCAGTTCGAAAGCACACCAGTGCAAGTAGATAAATAGGTACCGCTGCGGCGAGAAGGTAAACGGCATTTCCGTGTGCTCTGGTTTCTGTCATGATGTTCCAGTGCACCAGAAGCAGTTTAGTCATGCTGGCCACATGACCTGGAAAGCTGTCTGTGGACAAACTCCGGATCCCTTGGCCTGAAAGTGAGATGTGCGCTGCAACCCCATTGTCGCCTTTGACTGGATGTAACCGTCCAGGGTTCTTTACCTTACCAAGACAGCTGACAATCAGCTACCTGAGTGGGAGCTGTTGAGGCAGAGGGATGCTAGGACTCAGAGGAGACCAAGTTGTTGTCTTTTTGTTGTTGTTAGGGGAAGTGACTTGGGCACTGGATATAAAGGCTGTCTGTGCTACTGACCAAGGTGTGGAGAGAGAGATTTGAAAGTCATCAGTTGTATTTCAGTAAATGGAAATTTTCTCTCTTTCTCCCCACCCCTTGTCTTTATTAGCATGGGTTGGCTTATTAAAAAAGAATTAGTTGCTTATCATTAATAGTTGAAGTATTGTGAAAAATGCTTACGGAGCCAAAGTTTCAATATGAGTGCAAGGCTTTAAGTAGATGCTAAACACCAGTCTATGGAGATGTAAGCATTTACTTGAAAGCAAGGAAGGAAAGGAGTTGTGAAAATCATTTGTTCCTTATGGAAGCAGATTCCAAATGAAAAAAAAAAGAAGATTCTCTCTATGACATTAATGTGGTCTTATAGTTTACTAAGGAAACACAGATTAAAGTGCTTCCAATGATTCTCCCTGAGAAATCTATGTTTGTGAATATTGATCTCAGATAACTCCTCAAATGTTTCCCAAAAACTTGTTTGCCAATTCATGTCTGTATCTGATTCCCTCTGCACACTTTCAAATATTATTTTACAATGATAGATGGTAAAGGACTGTTAGGACTGTACTGAAATGCCCACCCTGCAGCCTTGTTTGTGGGCTGTGAATTTCAGGGCCATTTCTCTGACTTTTGGGGAGGTTATGCGCTCCAATTCACCTCTGACAGAGGCGATGTCATGGTGGTGTCTTCTGTTTTCTTATGAAACTTTATTTTGCGGATTAATCTGCTGGTAGCATCAGCAGTAGCAATGAATCTCCACTCTTAGTGGATGAGTCATCATTTTCTTATCCCCAAAGTGATCTGGATGCAGCATCATTCCAGAGCTTGGGAGTGGTGAAACAGCAGCTATAATGGCAACCAATATATATTTTTTCCTCTCTAAAATGCCCCTAATGCTACTACAGTCAGGGACACAAACAAAAGCAAAATAATGTTTGAAAAAGAAGCCGCTCCGTCCCCTGCTGTTTAAGGTGAGGGAGCTGGCAGCAATTGCATCAAATAGATGTTCCTTGAGTGATGGACCAAAAGTAGGGATCTGGTGGCTGCAATTCCTCCCTGTAAGAGTGGTGGGCTTGTTTGTTGCACGATCCAGAAACTGATGGATTCCTGATTGCTCTGGAGGATTTTCCAGTTGTAATAGATTATGATGCTGTCAAGGCCCTGTTCTCACTGTGGGATGACAAGATGAGACAGGTGGTTGACATGATTGTTCCTGAGCATCTTCTCCAGCATTGGAGCTGCTGGGTATCCTGGGGAGTTATGGGCTATGAAGCAAGTCAGATGAAGAATAGAGTGTAAGTCAGGCATCCCCAAACTCAGCACTCCAGCTTTTTGGGACTTGTTGTTGTTGTTTAGTCGTGTCCAACTCTTCGTGACCCCATGGACCAGAGCACGCCAGGCAATCCTGTGTTCCACTGCCTCCCGCAGTTTGGCCAGACTCATGTTGGTAGCTTCGAGAACATTGTCCAACCACCTCGTCCTCTGTCGTCCCCTTCTCCTTGTGCCCTCAATCTTTCCCAACATCAGGGTATTTTCCAGGGAGTCTTCTCTTCTCATGAGGTGGCCAAAGTATTGGAGCCTCAGCTTCAGGATCTGTCCTTCCAGTGAGCACTCAGGGCTGATTTCCTTCAGAATGGAGAACTCCCAAAATCCCTAGCTAACAGGACCAGTGGTCAGGGATGATGGGAATTGTAGTCCCAAAACAGCTGGAGGGCCAAGTTTGGGGATGCCTGGTGTAAGTGGTGCAAGCCCCCTCTGAGGTCAACCCAAAACTGGTTAGTGTACATATTCATGCTCACAACATGGCAGTGCATGCAGCAAAGAAGGTGTATTGCACAGCCTGTCTTGCATCCTCAAGTAGCTGGCTAGCAGAGTTCTTTTGGGAAGTCTGGAGGCTGCTGACTCCCACTGTTGGGGAAGGATTGTTGCCCCCCATAAAACCTGCTGTGACCAACACACATCAAGGACAAAGTCACTTCACTTTAGCTCCAGTGTTCATGATTGTCACGGCCTCCCCCTCATCGGTCGTTCAATAAGGAGGTCGAGTCATTTGCCTTTCAGTAGCTTTTATCAGTGCTCATTATTTACAGTGAAGAGCTAAATAATATCATGTCTACTCAGTCACTAGCAGAATCTGGAAGTGGCGCACGACAATTTTGGCGCCAGCAAAGTAACTTGGGGAAGCGGAAACGCCTTTTCCTCCTACGTGATCTCTGCACCAGACCTGCTTGCTGGGAGCTGCCAGGTCTCTCGCTGCATCCCTCGGGACCTGGCACCCCTTTCCCTTCCGAGGAACAGCTGCCTCCACTCCCCGACGAGTCGGTCGTCAGAATAGGTGGCTGTTCCCTATAAGCACTTAGGGCTGGACTGGAAGGGGGAGGCAGATCCCTGACAATGATAAATGAATTGCAAATGCAATGGAGCATTGACCCTGACCCCAAATGAAACAGAAGGTCTTCAGTAGCTGTCTATCAGTATCCTAGAACTTTGGCTCTGATATCTGTTAGCACTGAAGGAAACATTTAGAGACATCAAGACTGGATTCTACTCCGGAGAAAGTGTCTGAAAATCTGTGGAAATCGGGACAAAGGAAATGGAGTAGTGTTGGAGCACACGAATCCATCTCCATATTTAAGAGCATATCTCCTAAATGTATGCCACCTACGTGGGCCACCCATATTCACAGACTCCCTTTTGCTTGGCATTAGAGTTGCTCTGGGCTAAAAAATTCCATTGATTGATGCACTTAACTCATAAATTTGTCAGTTGCATTTTCTGCCACGAGGCTCTGGCACTGATGAGCAATCAATAAAAACAACCCCAAATCATTGTAAAGAAAAGGGGGGAATAAAAGACAGAATATAAGGAGTATCATATCATCAGCTATAGCATTTGACCTGAGAGGTGAAGCTTACATGGGGGGGGGGGAGAGAGAGAGAGAGAGAGAGAGAGAGAAGGAAGAGATTGTTGATTGTGACTTTGGCAGAGAATGCTCTATTTTACATTCCTACAGATTTCATGACAATGAGAGAAGGATCCCTGGCTGATCTTAACATTTTTTGAAGTTTGTATGGGGCAGGGATATCCAGTGTGGCGCCCTCTTAATGTTGCTGGACACCAACGCCTTACAGCCACCATGGCTAATGGCCAGGGGGGATGGGAATTGTAGTCTCAACAACATCCAGAGGACAGCATGTTGGCTATTCCTGATATGGGGGAAAGCGCTCTCTTTAGAGATGCAAGACTGGGGCCATTTCAGGTCTTTCAATATAGAAACCAGCACCATGAATTGGGTCCAGAAGCTAATTGATAGCCACATCAGACAAGCCAGAACTGTCCACTCCTTTGCTACTGTCAGCAGATTTGCTGACACAAATTACTATGGACATTACTATGGATACTTGGATCATAAGCTGTGCTGCTCAAGGCACCTAGATTGTTCTTATGGGTGGGATCTTCCCATCCTGTTGTTTGGTTACAGATGGATCCAAAGTGCTGTGCAGAGGTGGATTTAGAGCAGGGGTTGGCAAGGTTTTCCTCGCCTGCGCCAGTTCACTCCAGCGGAGATCCCTCTGTGGGCCAGATTGCGTGCGTGCGTGAGTGCGCACCCGCGATTTCCTGCGTCTGCGCAGATGCAATTTCTGGTGTTGAGACTGTGCAGACGCGGTTTTCAGCACTGCAGAAGCGAGTCCCCGCGCTGCGCTGTGCCGGTTTAGCGCAGCGTGCGGGGACTTGCTGAGCGGGCGGCTTGGTTCGGGGGTGGCTCGTGGGCTGGTTAAACAACCCCCGTGGGTCGCTTGTGGCCCATGGGCCTTAGGTTGCCTACCCCTGATTTAGAGCATGGGTAGGCAAACTAATGTCTGGGGACCGGATCCGGCCCAATCACATTCTAAATCTGGCCTGCGGACGGTCCGGGAATCAGCGTGTTTTTACATGAGTAGAAGGTGTGCTTTTATTTAAAAAGCATCTCTGGGTTATTTGTGGGGCATAGGAATTCGTTCATCCCCCCCAAAAAAATATAGTCCGGCCCCCCACAAGGTCTGAGGGACAGTGGACCAGCCCCCTGCTGAAAAAGTTTGCTGACCCCTGATTTAGAGAAACTTGACTGGTTTGCCCACATTGTGTGCTGAGCCAAGAGAGGACACCACAACAATGACTTAGAACAGAAGATGAGAAGTTAGGGGATACTGAAATTTGGCGTCACACAGGGCTCCCAGAAATCTGAAAGCCCAAACTCCACCACTGTTGTGTTTTATAATAAATCCTTATTTCCATCTTTACAGCATTTGAGAGGCCTCATAAGAAGTAGTGGACTGCAGATGATCATCTGCTCCAGCTGAGAAATATTGCACGGTACTTTCTTAAATCTCCAGAATTCCAAAACAAATAATCATATCTTAGTGCACCGACTATTGTTTTTAAACAATTTGAATAGTCCAGTATCCCTGTGACTGCAGAGAGGTATTCATTTATTCTTTACATTTTCTCCCCTGTGACTCCTAATCAGCCACCTTTTTTAATACCGGCATAACTAAACAGAAATGCCTTGATACTTAAAATTTCATCTACCCACGCATTACTCATCAGAATGATTCATCGTTTGCAGTTGTGTGGGTCCCCCCCCCCTTCTACAGACTGGTACTTCCCAAGAATATAGTTCAGCATATTAGTTCAAGCTGATACCTAAGACTTTTTGGTAGTAAAATAAGAAATAATCTGTACGTTTGGCAAGAGGCCGTGACTTCTCAGTAGAGTACATGTTTGAGGCAAATAACAGACAGAGGTAGGAATGGAGGAACCTGTCAAGTTCAATTTCCTTTAGTTTCCTGTTTTGCCAGGCTTAGGTCTGTTTGATCTATTTCCACATACAATAGTAATATATAATCTTTAAAGCTACATTAAAAATCATACTCAGTTTTGTGGGAATGTCTTCTAATATACACTTCTTTTGGTATGCAATTTTGCTTAGTATATGCATTTTTACAAAGGAATAGAACACAGCTTTGCACGTTATTGTCAATTTTTGTGTATATTACTTTCATAAATTTTCATATGCACTGTTTGTTTGGCGAACTGCATTGCGAACTTCAGAAAAGTGCAAATTTCAGAAGGGAGCTTCGTTTTGCCTTGAATATCAGTTCAGGATGTGTGAATTTTGTACATATATGTGTATACTTGGTAAGTGTAAATATTAGGATTCAGCTTGTTCCTTCACTTCAGGATAAGGCTGCAAGGTTCCCAACCCTTTTCATTACTGGGTTTCACTTGGGAGAATTCTGGTTTTCTACTTGAACTCTTTGCTAAGCAAACAAAACCTTCCATTCACTTTCCTAATTATCTCCTTCTGCAACCTCTCCAGTTACAGGCTACGTCCACCTCTGTTTAACCCTTCTTGCTCTGAAGTTTCTGGCAAACCCCAAACCTCCTGAATTCTGTACCTCTTTCCATGTAGTGCTCCCTCTCTCTCTCTCTCTCTCTCTCTCTCTCTCTCTCTCTCTCTCTCTCTCACACACACACACACACACACACACAGTAGCTCAAGATCTCAAGATCTCAAAGTAGCTGTCTTATTGTAAAGGAATTTCAGAAATAGACTGGAAAGAGAAGTTGCTGAATTGCAACTCATTACCAAGCTTAAAACCATGGAGAGACCTGGTCTGAACAAAGACATTGGATTCTTATCTCATTATACATGACAAAGCTATTTTTAACCTTCTCACCCCTTGCTTTTTCTTGTAAGACTAATTGCAGTCGTTAACAGTCGTCAACAGGTTTACCACAGCTATCAGCCTAGCACCCATTCCCACCACCCTTCTGAGTAATACCCCTCCCACCCTCTCACTATATATAAGGGTCTGGTGGCTTCTGTTTCAGTGTATCTGAAGAAGTGTGCATGCACACGAAAGCTCATACCAAGAACAAACTTAGTTGGTCTCTAAGGTGCTACTGGAAGGAATTTTTTATTTATTTTGTTTTCACACACACACACACACACACACACAAACTTCTTACTCTCCCTCTTGCTCCCTCTGTGTTCAAGCGCACACAGCCATTGCAGCATTCCAAGACTACCCTCTTCTCCCTCCAACACCTACTGCATCTAAGAGCAACACCCTAGACTAGCTGTTCCCACAATTTCCTCCTTCGGGCATACTCACCTCCGTATCCAACCCATCAGGGGAGAGGTGCCACCGCTGGGTGCAATGGTTGGTTTGCCCTCACCTTTCATCCTCACGACACATTATAATCTGAAGTGAACCAATTTCTCCCAATCCCTAGACGAAGACCTTTTTTGTGTGTGGTGGCCTTGCAACTTTGGAAATACCTTAAGACTCATCCTTTTTGCTGGCTTTCCATTGAAGTAGTTTTTAATTACTGACCTGCTTTTCCTGATTATATTTTAGTAATACCGGTTCTATTAGTTGCTGGTTTCCCTGTATTTACAAATGTCCTAGTTGTATTTCTGTGTTTTGTCAGAAGCCACTTTGAAAGAGTTTACTCTCACAAAAGCAGCATATACATGCTTTAAATAAAATGCATGCAGAAAGTCCTAAATCTGGCTCCAGGCATCTTAAGATCCAGGGTCTCAGAGAGTTTCCAGGGCTGTTATCAATTAGTACAAACAGTACTGGGTTAGAAGGACAATTGGTCTGATTCAGGGCTTGTCTTCCTCTTCTCCCACTGCTTTCCCTCAGGGAAAACTGCTCTTTGGTGCTCATGTGGAGCAAATGGCAATTCGGGTTTTCTCCAGATTGACACTTGCTGATTTAGCACTAAAGAGTGGGTTTTTCTTGGGAAAGGAGAAGGCAAGGAGTAAACCACTCATACCTATTCTTAGAAAATGTGGGTCAAGTGGGGAAACTATTTGGACCCATGCTTTCTAGGCACATAATAAGCGGAAATGCGGGTGAGCCCTCACTATAAGGCAGCTTCATATGTTCACATATTAAGTAGTGGCTAGGATGCCTGGAAATTTTGGTGAGGCTCAGCTGCATTATTCACCAGCACATCCCATGCTAATTGCTACAGCTCCACAAGCCCCATCATCACATGACCTACGAAGCTCCTGCTAGCTCTGCCAGCAGCTCTGCTGGAAAGCCAAGCTCCTCCTTCCACTAGCTGTCACCTGGCAGCAGCCATTCCATCAGGCTGTAGCAGACGATGGAAAAGATGGGATGCAGGGAGGGCTACTCCACTGATGCAGCTAAGGGACCAGCAACTTTTGCTGACTCCTCTCCTTGAACTTTTCCACCCCAGCTTGTTAATTAGGAACTTATACTAGAGTTTACTTTCTTCTCTCTTCCTCCTAATCAATTTTCATTTTTGTGTCATATTAGTGGCTGTCTTGTTTGTACTGATCTGCAAGACTCTGGAGAGGCTTTTTTGACTGAAGAGCAGGATAAAAACAAAACAAAACAATTCTCCAAGTGGCCTTTTAATTACAATTTTCTAAGTACTCCAGTTTTTGCAGCTAGCTCCCCTTAGCTGTGTTTTATGCTGATTTTAGTTTGCTTTTTGCTGAGCTTTCTGCTTTGTGATTTCTTACATTTTATTTTAAATGTGTTTTTTTTTAAACTGTACATTGTGCTTTGCATTTTGGTTAGATGGGTAGCATATACGTAGAATAAATAAATAAATAAATAAATAACTTCAAACACACCCACAAACAAATAAAAGGACCTACTTATTATATATTATGACCCTGGGAAAAGCCAAATGTTACAGATCATAGAATCATAGAAATGAAGAGTTGTAAGAGACCCTGAGGGTCAACTAGTCCAACCTCATATCATAATCTGGGTAGGGAACCTTTTTTAGCCCGAGGTCCATGTTCCATAGTAGACCACCTCCTGAGGGCCACAGACTAGTGGTGGGTGGGGCAATGGATGTGCCTCTTATATTTGTACCAAAGGTTACAGTCCCACCATTCAAGAGCCAGAGGTTTCTATAGGTACATCTATCCATGCAACCTAATAGAAGGCTTTACTATAGTTCAAGGACACATTCCTTACCCATATAACACCGGTTCTGAAAGAGCTACATTGGCTCCCAGTATCTTTCCGAGCACAATTCAAAGTGTTGGTGCTGACCTTTAAAGCCCTAAACAGCCTCAGTCCAGTATACCTGAAGGAGTGTCTCCACCCCCATCGTTCAGCCCGGATACTGAGGTCCAGCTCCGAGGGCCTTCTGGCGGTTCCCTCACTGTGAGAAGTGAGGTTACAGGGAACCAGGCAGAGGGCCTTCTTGGTAGTGGCGCCCTCCCATCAGTTGTCAAGGAAATAAACAACTATCTGACTTTTAGAAGACATCTGAAGGCAGCCCTGTTTAGGGAAGTTTTTAATGTTTGATGTTTTAGCGTGTTTTTAATATTCTGTTGGGAGCTGCCCAGAGTGGCTGGAGAAGCCCAGCCAGATGAGTGGGGCATAAATAATAATAATAATAATAATAATTTGGGGGAATCTGCCCCTCCCAACAACCTGTATAGGGGTGCCATCTCACCCTCAGGATTGTGGGTGCCCGCCGCTGCAATGTGGACATGTGACATCACACTCACATGCCTCTTCCTCTCCGCAGCCAGCGAGGTATTCTTTTCTGTGGAGAGGGGCTCAGACTCGAGGCAAAGATGCTGCCTCCACATCTGAGCACACACACCCCAGAAAAGGGTGCCTCGCTGGTTGGCTGCAGAGTGCTTTTCTCTCAGAGGCAGAGCCACTGCCACCTGCCGGCTTTTCTCCTTGACTTTGTGGGTGCCCAGCCCCCACAATTATATTATTGTGGGTGCCCAAGTACCCAAATCCCCCTGCAGTTGGCTCCTATGATCTTGTAACAGTATTTTTTAATCTGACAAAATTAAATCGATATCTGACAGCAGTCAACAACTGACAGCCTGTGGCATTTTAGATCTGATGGCTGCCAAGCTCAAATCTATCAAGTATTGTCAACAAGTAAAAAATAAACAAACAATAATTTGCATTTTGAAGTGTAAACTTCACCTCTAAAATATGAATTCAAATTTTTGAATTAAAAAACATTCAGAATCGAGAGATGCACGAGAAAACTATTTGCCAAATTTTGAATATTTGCAAATGGTCAATGGGCTACAACAGTGGTGGCCAACATGGTGCCTTCGAGATGAGGCTGGACTCAAACCACAATTAGCCCTAGCCCACTGGCCAGTGATCATGATGGGAGCTTTAGTCCAACAAAATCTGGGAGACTTCAAATTCAGTGCACATAATGTCGCACTATTGCAATTGCACGCACTTGTTCAAATCTATGTTTATAGAAGTGCCCACTGTGAGCATGGCTGTAACATAATTATGAAACCCTGGACATCTGAGTATTGTGGATAGTTCTGCTCCTCCCACAATGCTATCCCTTGCTCTCTGCTTAAAACTAAGCACTGGAGAGATGACCTCCTGAATAAGGATGAGCATAAGATTATTCATAGAATTGAGGATCTGGTAAAATTAATTCTATCCCGCATTGACAAAGAAGATGAGTCTATGGTTCCATGCACATGAATTATTTGCTGCCCTCAATAATTAAGTTTACTTCAGAGACCTTTGCATGCGCAACACATAAAATTCTAATGGTTTCCTTTTCCAGTTTCCTGCCAGAATGGTTTGTTCATCTCAGTAATATAAGCCGTGCCAAATAGGAATTGCACCCTAACTTAGCCAGCCACCCACGGGACAGCTAGCTTTCCTGGTCTTCAGTCACATGCTAACATCAGTTTCTTGTGTTACCAAGAAATGGAACCCAAGGTGAAATTACACAGATGAAGGGTGAAGGCTCTGTAGAAACGGGTTGGGGTTGCTTATTGGGCTATGAATCCTACTGAGTTTCAAGGGATAAAGTAATCAAGTATAATTGGAAGGAACTCACTGCCACACACACAATGGTATCTCTAAGAACATCCCTTAACCTCCTCCCCTGGCTACCATTCATTTCCATGGAGAAAAGTAAAGTGTTGGATTTGGGACAATGATGGATGCCCATCACTTCCATTCCCCACCACTGACACTCAAAATTCTATGACTACTGAATATGTTGAGTTCTCATTAGGCTATAATTTGAAGGGCAGGTTGCAATTCTTGGGGATTCCCATGAATATGACACTGTCAAGTGCAGTTATTTACAGGACTTAGCAGACTACATTGATGTGTGCATTGGCTCTTATCTATTGTGTTGGTTACACCAGTTGATCACAGCCCAATGTGGTGTTCAGCATCCTTAAACCCATTCAAATCAATTGTGACCATGCTCCAACCATCCATGGTTGGAAGCAGCAATGATTCTGAATACCAGTTGCTGCAAACCACAGGAGTGGACAGTGCTCTTGGGCTCAATCTTGCTTGTGGGTTTCTCACAGGCATCTGAGTAGCCAATGTGAAAACAGTAGACTGGAAGGGCCATTGGCCTGATCCTGCAGGCTCTTATGTTCTTGTGAATGCCAGTTGCTAAGATAGTGTTATGGTGCTCATGCTCTTTGTGTAGGCTTCCCAGAGGTATCTGGTTGGCCACTGTGAGAACAGAATTCTGAAATTGCAAAGCCTTTGATCTGATCCTGCAAGACTCTTCCTATGTTCTTATCTACATCACATAGTTCAGTTTTATACTGTCATGGCTTCAGCCAAAGAATTCTAGGAAGTGTAGTTTGTCAAGGGTGCTAAGATGTCAGGCTTCGGGGATTCAGCTTCCTCCCCCGTGGCAGTAAACCAAAGATCAAATGAAAGGAACGTCTTACCAGTTAGAATCTTTAATAATCACAGTGAGAGAACAAAGAACACATCTCCAAGAAATGGCGGTGCTCCCAATTAAGGGCTACCCCCTCCGTCCCTATTAATCTACATCACTCCTACGTCTTGAAATCTGAGTTTGTACCCTCTACGCTTTCTGTTCAAACACTTTCTGAGCTCTCCATGTCTTTGAAGAAAGGGGTGAATGCTGTCCAGAGACTGTGAATCTGTTAACTCTCTCTCTTCTAGTGTTTCTTCTGCTAGCTGTTCCCCATCCAGTATTTCCCAGTTTCTGCCTTCTGAACTATGCCCCTCTGCAAACCACTGTTCCAAATCTATACTGTCCTCCTGCTCTTGGGAAGATGCAGGAGCAGAAGCAGGGGGAGGGGGTGGCTCCCACCATTCCTCCTCAGTGCAGCCCTCCTCAGCAAGGTCCCTGACACAAGATTTCTCTGCTAGGGAGAATGAGGCAGCAATCCTTTTCACATTTACCTGGGAGTTGGCCCCATTGACCTCAGTTGGACTCATTTCTGAGAACTGCATTATTAGATGTCCTCATAAGAACATAAGAAGAGCCTGCTGGATCAATAGTCCATCTAGTCCAGCACCCTTTTCTCCCAGTGGCCAACCAGATGCCTATGAGAAATCCACAAGAAGGAACTCAGTGCAAGAGCACTCCCCAGTCCTGTGGTTTCCAGCATCTGATACTTAGAAAACTGTCCGCTCACCCCCTCCAAGAGGTGGGTGGGTTTTGCGCCCCCGCGCAGGACCTAGCCAGGTGTAACCCACCTTGCTACAGGGTGGCCGTTGCCCCACCCACATCTCAGCAGACCAACGGGCTGCCAGCTGGGGGTGGGGCAAGGGCCAGAAAAGGGCCAAAGGTCATGTCTCATTTCTGGGTGGTGGGCTCCAGGGACAAGGTTTTAGCGCGTGGGCTCTCAAACTTCTTTGACTATGGAGGCAGAGTATAGACACTGACTAGTAGCCACTCTGAATTCGTCTAATCCTCTTTTTAAAATTGGTAACAATTGCTGCCTCCTGTGGGAGTGAATTCCATAGTTTTGGTCTGTGGTCTAGCTATTTCCTCATCTTACGGTGCCAGTTTGCTGCAACAGACTACACTTCTAGGGATAACAAATGCCCATGAGTGTGAAAAATTACACCTTCATTCACAGCAGCATGACTTTGAAATGCTCTTGTGCAGGTGTGCCTGGGCTAATCTTTGGATGGGCAGAAAGGACTTGGATTTTTAGGTGGACCTTTGGCGCAGAGTAGCCTTCTTCAATTTGACATCCTCCAAATGCTGTGAACTCCCATCAGCCCCAGACAGCATGACCAGTAGTCAAGGATGATGAGCTAGGCTGATGTTAACTGCTGCTTGCTATATGCAGCTTTTGGTGTTTCTCTATTGTTTTATTGAAGGGGGTGGCTTTATTGCTTTGATTGTTCTATGTCATTTTAACTTTGTAAGCTACCTTGGGGAGGGGGTCCTTGCCGATCGAAAGGATAGGATATAAGTATTCAAACTAAATCATAAAACTAAATCAAAATAACAGGTGCCTGGTTCACATATTGGGGTGGTGTTCAATTAAGTTTTAAAAATACTAAGATTGATGGTCCAAACTTAGTTATGTTCAGTGGGTCTGCAGTGAGTAAAACTCACCCTTGGCTTCTTTACCCTTGATGAATGGCAACCGCAGAGGTGAGCTGACTGCATTGTCATGCATTGGATTTGAAATGCTGTGGAACTATTTGACCCTTTGATGTTAGAGCTGCAACGGCCAACGCTTCATATGCACAAGTCATCCCTTGATGCTGCAGTCAGCAACACAATGGGGCGGGGACACCCTGCGAATCAGTCCAGAGAGAGTGAGGAGATCTGCAATCCAGTTTGGCACGAAGTGTCAACCTTTACATCAGAATAAAGGAAATCTGTTTTCAAAACCCATGCATGCTCACATGGGTGTAAGTGCCATGGGACCGATTTACAAAGATTCCTACAGTCAAGCTGTATGGGTGATAGCCAACCAAGTCATCTTCAAGAGTAAACCCATTGAAATCACCGGCTTAAATTAGCCATGGCCAATTTATTGCTTAAAAATGAGTCTGCTCTGAGTATGACCTAAATGGATTCAAAAGTATAGGATTCAGCATCCCCAGTGCCCTCACCTTCTTACTCGGGTCAACCCACTCACGTTTTCACACGTGCCAGAATGGGCTTTCGCTCCTTTGACCTTGAATCCAACTGGAAGCGTAGCAGCGCGTTCTAATGACCCGCTTCCTCTCTTCGCCTCCTCACCAGGGCTCCCCACCCGCCTTCATTTCTATTCTGTGTTTTTTTTAATTGGATCGCTCCCCCGTCATTCTGCCTGGCTTGCCCTTCCCTCCACCCGCTCCCCGCTGTCTTTGTTGCAGCCTGTTCGGGTCGTTTCCTTCCCGTCACGCCAGCACAGAGGTACCTTAGGAGCCTTCGGAGGCTACATCAGCTGACCGGGTCTGCAGCAAGAGTCAGGAGGATGTAGCACTATTGCAGCATTTTTAATTGAGGCGGGGTGGGGAGGGGGGAGGGCGAGGCTGCTGCTGGGCGAGGGGGATCGAAGGACGGAAGGGTTCCCCCTGGCTTCCTTCGCCTAAAGTCACCTCACAAGCACACACGCAAACACACACACTCACACCGCCTCCTGTTCAATCTGCCGTTTCCTCGGTGGAAGCCTGGGGAGCGCCAGGCAGGCGGTGCCATTCTATGTCCTGGTTTACTTTCGCTTCTGACACGCCCCGCTAGGGACAGCATCTTGAAAGCTTGACATTCCCCAGCCATACTGCTCTGTTAACCTTCAGACGCCCCTTTGGAAGGGAGGCGGGCGGAGAGAAGGGAGGGCAAAATACTCCTCCAAATCAACACAATTTACCAACAGCTTGCGGGGAAGAGAGAGACCCCTCTGTCTCGAATGTATTAGGAGGCTATCTCCCTACTCTCTCAGGCTTGCGATGCCATCCTAACAGCCGTCGCCCTGATATTTGTCCCTGAGCCTCCAGCCTCCCTCTCTTTCGAGTCCCAGATTCTCGAGAATAACAATGAGCGTGATCACGGGTGTGAGGCATGAGAGTATCGCTTCCGCGCGAGAGGCTTTGCAGAGAAACTGCTGACTTCGCTTCCCACCCACCCTGCTAAATCCCCACCTCCACGACTGTTTCCGAAGCTCTCACGCCTTATTACAAATATAGCAGTTTGCTCCGTTGAACAAATGCAAACGCTTCCACACTCCCCTCCCCCTCCATCCTGTCAAAACTACAAGCGGGTGTTGTTGTTTCGTTGGGTTCCCCGTTCGATTAGGTGCCCACACCCCGGCAATCTGCAGTCAATCCCCTCCCTGCCCCCTCCCCATAACTGCAGGTGTGCCGGCAGCAACCTCCTGCGGCAGGAGCAGCTGCTCGCCTCTTGCAACCCTTACCGTGGGATGCTGGGGAGTTGGGGGGAGGGGGGAAAAGCGAGAGCCAGGCAAGAAATGCCGATCCAGCAGCCTCGGTGGCGGGAGGAGGAAGAGGGAGGAGGAAGGAGGCAGCGTAGTGTAAGGAGGGAATAGTGTCAGTGGGATGGTCCGGAAATCCCGTGATAAAAAGAGGGAGTAGAGAAAGTAAGGAGCTCGCGGCTTGTCCTTCCTCCGTTGCTGCCTCATCGTGCCAGGACCCTATTCAAAGGAAGATAACTTCTCGCGCCTCCTCCTGCCTATGCCCTTCAAACGACGCCTTTTAACTCCCGAGGAACACATGGACCCGGCTAGGAACGGGAGGCTGATCTGCTAGGAAAGCCGGGAAAGGACCTTGTCTCCGTATCTCAAGGAGGGGAGAGAGAACGGCAGGAACCCAGACGCTGCAAAGAAGGTATTTCTCGCTAGTCCTTTCCGCCCGTTTTCGAAAGGCCGGAGCTGTCCGTGGTGCTGAAGCTTCGGTGCTCAGCAATGTGTCCTTAGTACGGTAGTAGGCACCGCCCGGTCGCAGGGAAGTGTCCTTGGTGCTGAACACGCTCTTTCCCCCTCTCTTGCTCAAACGCCCTGCTGCTGCTTGCTGCTGCTGCGAGCTCCCCCACGGATAAGGAATTGCTCGGTTTTTTTTCTCTCGCTGTGCGGCGGGTAAGCTGTCCTAGGTGCTGAAAACCTCGCTATACTTTGTGGTTGCAGAGATTGGTAGTTGGCTGTGTAGAAGAGGAGGGGAAGTGCTAAGGATGGATCTATGGGACAAGCTTCGATACACGTACTGCTTGGCGAAGCCTCCCAAATCAGGGCATGGAGGGGGTTGCAGTCAGCTGCCTTTGCAAGTTCACTGGTTGAGAGTTTTATTAGCTCGTGGAGGGGTTCGTTTATATAATATTGGTACTTGGACGCCTTGGTGCAAAACACAATACCTGGAAAAGCCCCCCCCCCTTCCCAAAATTTTGTGTGTAGTCTCATTGCAACCTCATTGGAATTTCAAGCATGTCTCTCGTTCTTTTGGTGCATGCATTGACACCCCCCCAAGCAGGAGTATGAGGTCACAATATTTCTTTGCCTGTAGAAGTTTGAAGAGGGAAAATGCTCAAATGATGCAGCACTGTGTTCTGTTTAATAAGTTATCTCTAGTTCTCATTCCCCTTTCTCCAAAGGAAAATAGGTCTGCCTAAATGTCTTCAATATCATTATTTAAAACGAGAAAAGAAAGAAGGGTGTGTTATTTAACTGAGATGGAGCATTTTCGGAAGGATTTGCGGTGCATTTGGTTCTCTCTGCAGAGCTGTTAGAAAGGAGCATCATTGGTTAATAAGTCTTACCTGTGATCTTCCCTTTCTAATAATCCAATTCACTTTTGGAGTTCAAGTTCTGTTAAGCAGCTTGACATGAACATGTCAAATAATGTATAGCATTTTGCTTGTGAAAACTCCTACCCCTGGGGAGTGGGGATGTCTTATTTGCTACTTCACAGCTTTAACTTAGTTGCCGCAACCTGAAATTCTATGCTACAATTCTAAATTATTGTGCTGAATCCCAAGAAAACTTCCTAATAACTTTTAGTGAAATTGACATTGTTTTTAAAGGGAGATACATCCAGTCTACTTTAGGGTTTCCTAGCTTACAAGATCATGATGCCATTTCAGTAGCCAATTTGCATTAAATCTTTCTCATAATGTGTCTGATATTTAACTCAATTTGACTGGAGTAGCTCTTTTGGTCAGTGATGCAGACATGCGGTTGGCCATTAGGAGATTCTGACAGAGAAGCCTGCTGCTGAGAATTCAAGGAGCACAAGCACTTCAACCTTCAAATGCCCCCCAGCCAAACGTCTGCTCTTAATAGCTAGAACTTGCCCCCCTTTAAAGCACCATCTCTCAAAAATCACAAAGGACTACCAAGCTGAAAATGTTGGACTTTTTACTCATTAGAAAATGTCAACTAAACCCAATAGCTTTTGTAGTGAATTGAATATTCCTTTCTAATGACCCAGTATAAAAACTAAACGGGTGCCTGGCAAATTCAATTAAACAGCACTGTGTGCAGTTCTATTTACATAGCAATTGAATGCTCAGGTAGGTTTTTTCTTTTCTTTTCTTAAATAGCTCTTGTGTGCTTGATTTTCTACCAAAAGATTCAGAGTGAATAGTATCTAACTCTGGGAATAGTTCCCCATTAATTCAGTGCTGTCCCATGGCAATGTATCAGCAGTAGATTGCCCATTTTCTCTGACTCCCTAAAGATCATACTACAGAATGTTAAGGAATATACAGTACAATGCTCCCTAGTTGCTCACAACATGATCAAGTAACTTTGGCTCCAGTGTGATAAATGGCCGTGTGTGTGGAGCGGAAGGGAGGGAGTTCAACCTAGCAGACTTTCAAAAGGACATGTAGATCCAATGCAGTAAGACATAGAGCTGGGGCCCAGAATACAAAACGCAGCAACCCTAATGCTAATCTTTTGCTTTGTGAATTCAGCTGCAGGCTGCAACTCAAGAACTTGTCTCCATCTGAATTGCATGTGAGAACTGCTCTGGTGGGAAGGAATCTAAAGCCATCACCATGGAATTTGTAATGAAGCAAGCGTTAGGAGGTAAGAGGAAAATGGTGCTATTTTGTGACTGCTTAATGGGAAGGAATCTTAAGTCACCTCTCTGGAATTTGTAATGAAAGGGCAATTGGTGTGACTGCTGCTATTTTGTAAATATGGATTTACACATTTCCCCTCTTCCTTGACAACAACCAGTGAAAAAGTCAAATTGATACTCATGTTGAATAAGGGAATTTGAGGAAGCCCAGTGCTGACCACCAAACTGCACGGCTTACATAAATAATGCTTCTCTTTGCACAGTTACCTTTTATTCCTCCTCCCAATATATTATATAAGGTATCCAAACTGTGAAACTTGCAACTTATTATTGAGGTTTTACTATTTGCTGAATCACTGTGCCAGTAGGGGGCAGCACTGAAAGTTGCCTCAAGCCTATGGCTGGTTCCTGAACTTCCAGGCTCCTGTTCTAAATGCTCAGATACTGTTCATTATTTATTGTCCCTACTAAAAAAAGACAACAAACCGCTTTCACAGGATTCTCGCAGGAACTGTGAAGAGAAGAATGATCCAAACCAGAATAACTAGAAACTAGCCATATGCTTTATGGCAGAGGGAGAGAGGAAATATATTCTTAATAGCAGGCTTCCTCAAACTTGGCCCTCCAGATGTTTTGAGACTACAATTCCCATCATCCCTGACCACTGGTCCTGCTAGCTAGGGATCATGGGAGTTGTAGGCCAAAAACATCTGGAGGGCCGAGTTTGAGGAAGCCTTCTTAATAGACTAGCAGCACACCTGCATTAGAAATGTTGTTTTAAACCAGTTCATCTGCCATGGCTCTCAGTCATGGGATTTTGAGGACTGTAATTATGTGGTGGATTTCTGCTATGTAATTCTCAGCACAATTATTGTGATCTGCAGAGAAGGCTTGTCTCTGGGTGAGATGTGTTATGTGGTAGCTGGTCCATTTGGGTGAATGGGGAGCTGCCCCACCAACCTCCATCAGTCCAGGGAGTGGCTCTGGCTTCCAGCTTCCTCCACCTTAGCCTCAGTGCTGCCCTTGTAGAACTTAATAGGAAGGAGGATGGCAACGAAGCAATAATGAGTTGGCTCTCCTGCTCCTTAGCTCTGTCTCCAATTATTGTTGGTCTTCCTGCTTTCTGCCCTCCCTGATCCAATTCTCACCAGCCATCACTGGAGCCTTCTCTCTAATGGCACCTTATTTTTTGGAATTCATATGACTGATGCCTTCATTGATATCGTTTCGGCACCAGGTTAAGACCTTTGTGTTTACCCAGACACTCTGGATGTTTTAATTTAGTGTTGATTTAGCCTGCTCTGTGCTTTTAGCTGCTTCTATAACTTGAAGAGGGGTTATTTATTTATTTTTAAAGGGTTTTTTATTATGTATTATATATGTGTATTATATGACCTTATTTGATGTGCTGTACCCTGCCCTGGTATCTGCACATGAAAAGGGTGGGCTACACATATTGCTAATAAAGAATAAAAATAAAGAAACACACCCACAAAGCACCCAGGTTGCTCGGGGGAAGCCCTATCAGTCACACCGGTTTCAACCTCAAGCTGATGTGCAGTTGTGGTATAGAAGTATCAGATGGCACTTGGATGACTGGTGTGGATAAAGTGAAATGGAGAAGGCTGCAATAAGAAAGCCAGCGTCGATCATTAAAGATTCCTCTTGTGGTCTGCTTTGGCTGGTGTCTGCTCTTTTAATGGATGCTCCATTAGAATCAAGTGGGCATGGTACAAATGATTTACAAGAAAAGTACAAATGAAGATGCTGCTGTATGACTTGGCTGTTCAAGTGCCCTTATGGAGGGCTTCTTTTCCTCCTGTGCCATTACGGGGCGTATTTCAAAAGGCTTTTCCATTGGCTGTCATTTCAAGTCCTATTAAGGCGTGCTTTGAAGGTCATTGATAGACTCCTGGTGATTTTGCAAGTCATGCAAGGTTTTCTTCCGCATACATATTATCCTGTTCGTGATAGGATTGTTGTTTGTTATGCTGTGTGGATGCAATTTGCAATATAAACACATTATGAAGCTATTTACTTCATCAGGCACATTTATATTCAATTTAATTCTTTTTTATGTACAAGGAAATAGTTTTTCTCATTTGCGAGTGATTTAAACGAGTGGTTTGATAAGAGAGAGAGAGAGAGAGAGAGAGAGAGAGAGAGAAGGAAAGTGTTCGTATTTAGATTGTGATTTTTTATTTTTTTTAAAAAAAACCTTTTGGATTTTTGGCTGCAGTGCTGCACATGGCTGGGCTTGTAAATTCTGTTAAAGTCAATTTCTATTAAGAAACCTTATCATTGGAAATGTATAGCATGTTCCATCCCTTTGTGGGCATAGCTGTATCCATGGGGAAAGGATTGTCAAAAGATCCAATTGGGCCACATCCCTTCCCTTCCTTTCCCTTCCCTTCCCTTCCCTTCCCTTCCCTTCCCTTCCCTTCCCTTCCCTTCCCTTCCCTGGGGAACATTATACCTACTGTATGATGCAGTTTGGGGAACAAGTAGCACTATAGCATGGTGGGTACTGGGAGTTTCATGTCAACCACTTGTGAATCTCATTCTTGGTTTCGTGACTTGAAACTTACTCACACCTTGAGGATCAGCAGGGAGGAAAGGAAGTGGAACACTAAATATCTATTTGACTTATTACAACAATAATAAATTTGATCATGATGCCAGGTGTGGGGAACATTTTGCTTTCCGGATGTTGCTGAACTACAACTCCCATCAATCCCAGCAAGCATTGCTAATGGCCAGGGATGGTGGGAGTTGTAATTCAGTGATGTCTGGAGAGCCAAAGGTTCCCCACGACTGGTTATGCCTATAGTCGTTTTGCATCCAGCTTTAAAACATTGGCATGGAATCAGCAGAGAGGAAGAGAGAGGCAAGAGTAACAATGGTTGGACTCCTGTGTGAGGTAGGGCATCATTATTCTTACATTACAGTTGGAGAACTGATGCTAACTAACAGTGACTTGACCCAGATCATCCAATGTGACCGTGATGGCAAACTGCAATACACCAGGAGCAGGGAACTGGATCTGGCTGGTGGGCCAGATCCTGGGATCCCCCACCTTGATGGGCCATTATGAAAGGTGGCCAGGGCTCCACCCACCTGGCAATCATTATCCAGTTACACTATGATACCCAATGAACCATTCTTCCTTTGTAGCATGTCAAGTCACACCAAAAAGTATAAATGGAAGCCAAGTAGGGTGTGAAGTCACTGTCAATCAGCTGATAAGTGGTGACTCCTAGCTTGCTTTCTGCATGGAGAACTTGGTAGCACTGACAATCCCGTGAGCTTGAAGTTAACCGACTATCAGCTGATAGGTGGTGACTCCAAGATGGGCTTCCTTCAAGAGTTCTCTGCACCACCAAATCTCCATTTCAGTAGTGCAGCCAAGCCCAGGAGACTTGTTCTCCCTGCTAATCGTCTGATCAGAATTGTCTTTCACCTGATGTGATAGTGCATGTGTATTCTCATGAGCTCTTAATTTCCAGTTCTGACACAGTTGAGGCAAGGCAGGTTGGCCAGAGCTAAGGCAGGTAAGCACATTTGGCTGCAACATGGAGATCACATCTCAGTGACTTCAATTGGGCCCTCCTGAGGGTAGATGCTGGCCTCTGACACTGGCCATGCTGCCATTGTGTATAACTCTTCCTGCCAGATGAGTGGATGGCTGATTACGTGGGCCTTCCCTCCTGATTGGCAGCTGCTGGGAGGGAGGATACTGATTTGGGTGGAAGGTCCCATCATATCAGGTCTACCTATATATAAACACGCCAGTAGGTTACAAACCCAAACACTGTCATTTTGTGCTTCATTAAGATAGGTGAGCGCATGACTACAGTTCAGGATGCAATAAATCCCACCGGCTTTGGTGATGCTATTTATGGGCTTTTAATTAGACCTACAGTTCCGTTGTTCTTGAAGAGAGTGGATCTTTTCGGGGGAAAACAACACACCAGCCTAACCAATCAGCAATTTAATTGCTGCTTTCTAACATAAACTTACTCACATATCCCTCTTGGGTATTACATCAGAGACGAGAACTTGGGAGAACAGTTTGTGAGCTTTGGTCTCACTAAAGCTAGACATGTGGTGGCTTGTAGTATTAAAAGAGGTGGGGAGCACCTCTGAATATGTTTTGTACAAATTTAGTCTGCCAACATTTTGAAAAGAGGCAAATGAGTCAGGAAATCAATAAGAAGCACAGAAGCGATGCTCGCAAGGCAGGTTGGAACTGCACTGACAATACAACTGTATTTCCCCACTTTGGAGCAGACCGAGGTTATAATAGCAGGTTCAGACTCAATTGATTTGTTTGGCAATTTTAAATTAGCTAATTTCAAACTAGCTGGACTCCAGCATTGTGCAGACACATTGATATGAAACAAAACAAATTAAATCTACCAAGGCTTTTGCTTTTAAATGAGATATTAGAATGCTTCTTTGTCATTACCTAGGAACAATGAGGAATCTGCTTATGAACTGCTTATTGAGAATTTGTAGTGTGCTTGAAATTCTGGAGCTTATTTGCAGCAACATTGACCTTGAAACAATGTCAAACGTGCAGCCGGCATCAAGGCACACATTGGAATTTAGAGTGAGGCAAGGTTAAGAAAGCAAATGAAACAAACAATATGATCTGATCTGTTAGCTGGCAGAGGCCGTAAAGTTGTCTTGGGAGAAGAGAGTGACTATGAATTGATAGAAAAAATACAGGAGCAGGGCTGGTTCAACATATTTTGGTGCCTGAGGTGGGAAATCCAGTTGGTGTTCCCATCCCATGGGGTACAACCATATTAGCAATAAATTAATTAATGGAGAATGGCATTCAACTAAATTTTACTCAGAGTAGACCCATTGAAGTTAATGAACATGGTTAATGTAGGTCCATTTATTTCACTAGGCCTACTCAGAAGTAAATCCCACTGAGTTTAATGGGACTGTCTTCCAGGTAAGTGAAGGTAGACTCACAGCCTAAATCTGCTTCCTGCAGCTGCTACGATGCAGTGTATCATCATGGAGCCAGCAATGTACAGGGATACCTTGTTTTATCACACTTTGCTTTATTGGGCTTCACAGATATTGCTCCTTACATGGATGTGGGTGCAGCTGCAGGCAGCACAGCCACTTCCAGGGGAAGGAAGCCCACCACCACTGCTGCCCCTCTTCCAGTCACAGGAGTGGAGGTCTGACTATGGCTAGAGCTGGGTTTTCCCCTCCTGCCCCTGCAGCCAGGGAAAGAAATGTTATTCACTTTATTGTGATATTTGCTTTATTGTGGTGGTCTGGAACTGGACTCACAATATATCTGAGGTTTGCCAGTATAGGGAGACATTAGGCGGCAGTAGGGAACTTCTAGCTTGCAGGTCTAATTAGGACCACTAGCCTCCAAATTTGGTCCACCAGACCACTTTGGGCAAACCATATCCACCAGTTAGTCACCTGATCTCATATGGTGTCTGGGGCTGGGACCTATTTTCCCTGATCAAAGCACTTAGACTAAATGGAACACTAAGATTGCAGATAGGCCTTTAACCTCCTCCATTGGATTAGACTTTGAATCACTTGATTTTGTATGGTGACTGACAGGTAGGCAGCCCTGCCCACCTGCCAAGATGGCTCATGGAGGCATCTGACTAGGCATAGTATGCCCATTTTTACTTGCATTCATGCATATGCAGACAAGTGGACACATATGGATTTGCATAACCAGATGGTATTACATCAGGCTTCCTCAACCTCAGCCTTCCAGATGTTTTGAGACTACACCGGTCCTGCTAGCTAGGGATCATGGGAGTTGTAGGCCAAAACATCTGGAGGGCCGAGGTTGAGGAAGCCTGCATTAGATCATGAAATTAGGTAATATTGCTACATTCTTCTGCTTTTGGTAGATATTTAGATAGTAGAAGCACTGAATCCTGATCAGAATTATCCAAGATCGTTAAGACTTGAAGCAGGGTAGTGATCTCGCCTGCAGAGCAGGGGGGAGGACCTGTGGCATTCTGAATTTTGTTGGATCCCCATCGCTCATTAGTCTCAGCCAGCATGAGCAATGGTCAGGGGTGATGAGAACTATAGTCCAACATCATCTGGAAGACCACAGATTCCCCATCCCTGTGAGAGCATTCTGTCCCCAAATTTGCTAGAAGCTCCCTTCATGTATCATATTGGTGCTTTCTTTCTATTAGTGGTTCCGCAGTGCTGTAGTTTTACAAAGAAAGAAAAACTGCCCGGCAACAGTACATGACTTGGAGATCTAGCAAAGTGAGGCATTGAGGGTGCACAGCTTATCATGTTGCTATCATAAAGCATTCTTCTATTTGGAGACCTTTTTGAATAATGACGTGCACCCATCAATCTCTTTTGGCTGTCTCCAAACTTTCATGCTTTTGTTGCTTGAGCGTTTTCACACCAGTGTTCTCGTTCACACCAGCTCTTTCTGAGCAAATTTCAGTTCTTAAAATCCCTGCTAGGTGGCATTGTAAACCACTCTAGAGCATGCCTTGTCTCCGAAAGAGAGTCCTGAAGTCCTCATAGAAACGATGCATTAAGAGCAGGAGACACTCCTCTTTTTGAAACTATTTTTTTAATTGGGATTCTTAACGATATTTAAGAAAAGCAAGTAGCAAAAAGAGGGAGGATCTTAGCTTGGAGAATGAATGATACAGAGGGATGGCAAAAGGATGAAAAGCCTTATTGCCGAAATGAAACCAACTCCCACAGCAGCTCTCACATTGGCTTAGAGCAAGCTCCCCCAACTTGGTGCCATCCAGATGTTCTGGACTACAATTCCCATCAGCCACCGCCAGTGCAGCAAGGATGATGGGCGTTGTAGTCCAAAACATCCCAGATTTGACGAAAGCTGCTCTTGAACAGCATGCAGAGATCACATCACTTTATTTTCTACACAAGCTTTCTGTTTGCTTTGAGAGATTGGTAGCTGTTACTTTTCAACCTGTGATAGGCTTGCGTCCTGCATATTTTAGGAACAATATCTTTGGGTTTATTCTATCTCAGGAGCTATGGATGTGGTCTGGTTCTGTGTCTTTTCCTTTACAGGGATTTGTTCTGCTGGGACATGTGGCTGGGATTTTCCATGGTGGAACATCCATACTACTGAACTCTCTACCTAGAGAAATCCACTTAGGCCCTCTTTCACCCTCTGCTGTAAAACACTGGCCAAGGCATTTTTATTTCATAAGGTGCATTGCATGTTCAAGGTCCCAGGTTCAATCCCTGGCATCTCTAGGTAGCATTTGAAAAATTATTTACCTGGAGACCTGCTGCCAGGTGGTGTAGATAATATTGAGCTGGATGGACCAAGGGTCTGATTGGTTTAAGGCAGCTCTCTGGGGGTTCACATGTCAAAGTACTAAATGTTTTAGCTGTGGAAGTTTAAAATTCTTTGGCAGATGATTTTTAAAGTGGCCTTACTGCGGCTGGTTACGCTGTTTATCCTATAGGTGCAAGCAGCTGGTCACACATAACGCCATCAGCAAAGGGCTCAATAGAATCTTGCTGACTGCACACCATGCATTTAAAGCACATGAATTCTCCCCTCAAAGAATCCTGGGACCTGTGGTTTGTCCCCACAGAGCTACAATTCCCAGCACCCTTAATAAACTACAATGATAATATTAGGAACACCTATAATATTATAATATTATCAGGACACCTATAGTTCAGTTGATTAGAGCATGGTGCTGATAACGCCAAGGTTGCAGGTTTGATCCCCATATGGGACAGCTGCATATTCCTGCATTTCAGGGGGTTGGACTAGATGATCCTCAGGGTCCCTTCCAGCTCTACAATTCTATGAATCTATTTAGGGGAAGCCATGCTCGTTAAATTGATTCCTGCATTGCAGGGGGTTGGATTAGATAACCCCCGGAATCCCTTCCAACTCTACAATTCTATGATATGAATGGTGTGCATTCAGACTACAGGTAACCTGTATGCATGGGGCAAGGAAAGGTGCATGAGAATATAGGAGGGTGTGATCCAGGCTCCCATTCCCAGCAATGGTCTGTTGCAGCATGAGCCATCATGTGTGTGGTTGCCCATTCAGGGATGGGCTGCAGCTTCTGTTCTTTTGCTGTTCTGTGGTGTGTGTGTGTGTGTGTGTGTGTGTGTGTGTTGATCTTTATTGTTTTATTCAGGTAACATATTTTATTTTGTAGTACAGTTCATTGAATGCCTTGCAGTGACTCATAAATTCAGACATAGGCGAAATATTAAAACCTGAAAAGTTTGTGAGCACTGTTGTTTTCTACTCAGCGCACGTACTATTGCAGTGAAAAAAAGAAAGGAAGGATGCAGGTTCATTGTGTGACATGGGGAAAAACCAGATGGCATGAAAGAGTGGTTTCCCCTCTTTTCACATCCCTCTTTTACGTCCTGCTTTTCTTCCCTAGTTTGTGTAATATCCCTTCCTCCTTCATTTGCCAGCTGCAACAGTCCAGGTAATTCTATAGAACTAAAATCACACACACACACACACACACACACACACACACACACACACACACACACGAGAGAAAAGGCAAAGCATCAGCATTTTTTAAAACAAACTAACTGGCTGGAGACTAAGGAAATGCAAATTATGCACAGATGCTTCAGAAATGATAGGATTAGACAAGCGTACATGACATTTTATTGACAGGTTGTTAAAATAGTTCCAGGCCATAACAGGGCATCAGGAGGCTGCTGCAAATAAATGAAGGTGTGCATTACAGGGTGTGTTTGTGTGTTTTAAAGTAATGCAGAGTTATGTGCACTGGGTGAAGAATTTAGGAGCAAAAAGACTGCCACTAATAGCAGTTATAAATAGATAGCCTTTTAGCTACCTGCCACCAGGTCTTGGTTCTGTGATGGAATTGTTTGGCCAATCAAGCTGGCCAGTTCAAGCAGAACTGCTGTTCACTGCAGTCATCATTTGGTAGACCCATAGTGAATTTTCCAACTGTCAACACTTAGGTAGACCAAACTGTTTATGTGCAAGAGGCAGAAATGGCATGTAGGCTGGGGCAGAGCTGCTATACTAGGTTCCTGATGCGTGGGTAACTGTTGCTTAGTATTTATTATTATTTATTGAATTTATATACCACCCTATACCCGGAGGTCTCAGGGCAGTTCACAAAAAAGATCACAATATATAAAGTCAAAATAAGAAAAATAACACAATACCCTCCACAATAGCCACATTTTAAAAGGGTATAGGGTATCAATCAGGTCAACCAAAGGCCTGGTTAAAAAAGGAACATTTTTGCCTGGCACCTAAAAGTGTATAATGAAGGCGCCAGACCAACTTCCCTGGGGAGAGCATTCCATAGTTGGGGAGCCACTGCAGAAAAGGCCCATTCTCAAGTTGCCACCCTCAGGACCACTCAAGGAGGAGGCACGCAAAGGAGGGCCTCAGATGATGATCTCAGGGTCCGGGTAGGTTCATATGGAAAGAGACAGTCTTGAGGTATTGCGGTCCTGAGCCATTTAAGGCTTTATAGGACAAAACCAGCACTTAGTAGGAGGGAGAGGGACAGCAGGGAGGTTGGTGCAGTGAAGTGCGTCAGCAGAACCAATCCAACCAACACCTGCTGGTCTGTTTGCACTGTGCCAGCCTCCCTGCCACCTTGCCTCTCCCCCTCCTGGTAAGCAGCAGTGGCTCAGTTGCCAGGAAACTTGTGTCTTGGCCCTGGGCCTACTCAAGGATGGTAGGAGCTGTAAGGTAGAAGGTAAAGGTAAAGGACCCCTAGACGGTTAACTCCAGCCAAAGAGACTATGGGGTTGCGGCACTCAACTCGCTTTCAGGCTGAGGGAGCCAGCGTTTGTCCACAGACAGCTTTCTGAGTCATGTGACCAGCATGACTAAACTGCTTCTGGCACAATGTGATGGAAACTAGGGTGCACGGAAACACCGTTTACCTTCCTACCACAGTGGTACCTATTTATCTACTTGCACTGGTGTGCTTTCGAACTGCTAGGTTGGCAGGAGCTGGGACAAAGCAACTGGAACTCACTCCATCACAGGGATTTGAACCGCCGACCTTCCGATCGGCAAGCCCAAGAGGCTCAATGGTTTAGACCACAGCGCCACCTGCATCCCAAAGCAGGAGCTGTAGCATAGCAACACTGAGGGTATGGGGCACATGCTCCCCATCCCTTGCCTAGAAAACAACAACCCTACTGGTCCAGTAGTGGAGTCCTAGATAGTACAGCCATATTTGATCCAACCTGCCTGACTTTGGAGGATTTGGCTCATGATTTGACTGTGCCCGTCAGATGCTGCCTCCAGGCATTTTGCTGCCAAAGGCTGAGCAGCAAATGCTGCCCCAAGTCAAGGTGTTTAGTATCCAAACCCAGCCAAGTTATTCTGGCACCAGCGGCGGAAAATCCCACAAGCTCCTCTCCCGCTCTATGGAAGTAAAAAAACCCCACCCTATTTTCTACCCTTTGTATCCTTATCATGTCATCAGAAAAAATACTGTTTCTCTAATAATTACGTGCTTTCTACACATTCACAGATTTCATTTTCTAACGAAAAATGTGGTTTCTTGTAGGCTTTTCTTCTTCTTCTTCTTAAAGATTGGTGAGCAATCAGAACAGAAATCAGAGTAATTGGATTGTTTGGGTGAGAAAATATAAATGCACTTTGGGAGAATAAAGGAGAGGCTGTTCTGTTGAAGAACAGGAGTCCAACTGACAAAAGAGAGGGCATGTAATTCTGTGTTTTCCTCTCTGAAGCTATGGATGTGATATGATGCAACTTAATGAGGGAAGTGCAGTTCTTCTGTTGTCATAGCTTCACTATATGCTCTTGACAAAACCTTCTTCCATCTTGATCAAAGCTCTGCAGTGAGCTCAACCACCATCTAAAGAAGAACCCTTATCCATATTCCAATTCATAAGGATATTTTTCTTTCCTAGGCAGCAGAATTGTGGAGAAATGCATACACTTCCCAGGCATCCATAGTTTATTGATAATAAGCTCCATTAAAAAATGGTTGCAATGTAGAAATGGATTATAAATGCTTATGGATGTGACACAAGGAGTGAAATGGAAGTTCTAGGAGTTCTCAAGCTTGTCAATTGCTTTTTGTTTTACTTCTCTGAAAAGTGTTTGGGTGGATAACCAGCCTCAGGGTAACTCTGATAGCCAGAAAATATCAGATCTAGTGAGTCCAATATTGTTCAGTACAGGTGTGCTGTGGCCACTATATTTGTTTTGTTTATGTAGCATTTAGAAGCAGCCCAGTCTGTTTTGGATCTTCTGGCATGTGGACCTCCAAATGTAAAGGGATGCTGGAGAATTTTGAAACCTTTTCTTTTTATCCTGTTTTTATTCTGTGAACTGCCCATAGATCTTATGATGAAGGGTGGTAGAAAAATCTAAGAAAGAAAGAAGAAAGGGAAGGAGGGAGGGAGGGAAGGAGGGAAACGGGACCAGAAATTGTCAATGTTCGCTTGTTTATCACATGTTTGGAATGTAAATCATCTATCACAGGCATGTCCAACAGGTAGATCGTGATCTACCAGTAGATCACTGGACGTCTGTGGTAGATCACTGGTAGATCATGGGTCCTCCCAAAGAAGCTGAACAACTGTGCCCCCCTAAAAAAAGCTCAACATTTTAACTCCTCCCTGAAAAAACTCAACAACTTTGACCCAAATCCCCCAAAAACGGGCCTTCCTCCTTCCTAAAAAAAAAAAGCTCAATAACTTTGACCTGAACCCCCCAAAAGGGGATAAATCACAGCCAGTTTTTAACTCTGTGAGTAGATCGCAGTCTCTTGGGAGTTGGCCACCCCGATCTATCAAATACAATTGGCATTCATTGCTGCTGCTGCTGCTTTCAGTCCACAAATGTTACATAACTGATTACACCCCCCTCCCCTTTTGCATTATGTTTCCTTTGCATTGAAATGAATGGGGAATGTAAATTGTGAAATTCCGAGTTGCATAATTTACCCACAGCAGACAGTGAGATGAATATGTTTTTAGCTGAAGACCAACTGTAGTGGAAGAGAGACAGAGCTGCTTGTGATAAAGACAGAGTGGGATGGGAAATGATGCCTTGTTTCAGCCCTCATTGTGACAAGCATATGTTTGCAAGCATGTGGGTGCTTATGTGCGAACTTATAGGTGCACTTGTCAGGTAGCTGTGATTGACTGCAGCTCCCTGTTGAGTGTACACTGAAGTCATATTGCCTCTGTATAATGTGCGAAAAGTCCCTTATACCAGGCTCAACTTTAACCCAGGGTTTGATATACTTTCGAGAGCTAATCAAGGAAGAGGTGAAGATAGTTGTGTAAGAAGCTGCATTTGACGCATCTAAATGAAACTATCCTCTTTCCTACTACCCTTAAAAAAGAGCATGTCCTAGATTCTCCCTCTCCCAAGAGACAGTCCACTTAGTTGGTTAAACTGTGACTTCATTATAAATAGAAGGGTCCCAGCAGAAGGAAACAGATGCAACAAACTTCAGTTGTTCAAATTCTCACTTCTTATTTATTTATTGGCCTCTTCGGAAATTCTTTAGTGAGGATTAGGCTAAAGGCATTCACTTCCACAACAGACTTATTAAGCAACCCCAAAGTGTTTTGATGAAATCTATGCAGTTTGTACAGACGTGGGAAAATGTTACGCGGCCATTGATAAAAGATTTAAAATGAAGCATTAAGCTCGCAGAAAGCTAGGGTAAGCATATGCTGCTATGGTCTCTTTCATATTTCATTTGGGCCAAACCCATTAAGCATGCTGACATTTCTTTATTATTTATCATTTCAAGGCTTCTGAAAACAACACACGTTATCTCATAAATGGCAGCAGGAGGGCAAATGTTTAGCTAGAATAGGTGTGGATAACTAGGGGCACCAGCCATCAGTTGCCATCATCCCTGACCACCGTCCGTGCTAGAGAGCCACAGGTTTGCCATCGCTGAACTATAAGAACTGGAATGATCAGCACAGCTCTTTTATATAAGAAAGGGAAGGAGCTTTCCTTTATTTTTTGAACTCTGAAGGGAGGTTATCTCAAAAAGTGTTGAGGATGGCGAAATGGCTTTGCTGCGTGTGTTCTTACTTTGACAGACTGCTCTGCTGATAGTCACTGCCACAGAGATACTAATCTGCACTCCAATAGGTCACCATTTCACCGCTGCTACACACACACACACACACACACACACACACAGAGCTCCTGTAAGGCTGCTACATCACTATATATTGTCGTCTTCAGAGGCTTTGTGGGTAAAAAAAAGATGATGCCTCCTACTTGCTAACACATTGCAAACAGAGTCCTTCTTATGGGCGGGGTACTCTTGAAAAACTAATCTCATTCCTAGTCCCTTCACACTATTGCAGAAATGATTGTCTGTTACCCCAGCTATCATCCTGATGGTGCGGCTGTCACCCATTTCAGTTGCAGGACCCATGTGCTGCTCAGAGTCCCTCTTAGCGTGTGCACTGTGCCCCCACTGCTTACCCCATCAAAACCAACATCCCTGCATATTGTGAAAGGGCCAATATTTACAAAGAGTCTCATGATTTGGGGACAATGGATGGAAAGAATATTCTCTCCATATCAACAGTGTTATTTGAAGCAGGATGCGCTTAACTTTTGTGAGTATGTTTGTGTGAGATTTTCCCACCTTTACAAGTCTTTTAAACCATTCTGCTTTTGGTCAACTCCTGGCATTATTTATAGAACACAATGCATCCATCAGATGAGAGAAGCACTCAGCATCTGGTTTGAAATGTGTTAAGGTGTTCAAAGTTAATAATTAATCTCTCTCTCTCTTTCTCTCTCTTTTAAAAAGCAGTAAATAATTTTTCAAATGCTACCCTTGATAGACTGGAGGCTGATGATGCCACCAGCAACTCAAGAAAGTTTTGACGAACAGTTTTTGATAAGGGAGATAACTTTTTCAATGGCTATTTATTTATGTTGTTAAAACTATTTCTAAACCACCTTTCTTGTAACAACACAAGGCGCTGCACAAAAATTCATTAAAGTTACATTAAAACTTCCATACAGAATAAGTGAAAGAGTAACCAACATGAGGCCAGAACAGACATACTAACAGTGCAATTCTAACAATAGGAACTCAGAAGTAAGTCCTATTGAATCCAATGGTGGTTATTTGCATGTAAGTGGGATTAGAATTTATTACGTTCTGATTTATTATGGTCAACTAGTATCATAGGAATACAGGAAGCTGTCTTATACCTTTGGTCGATCTAGCTTACTACTCTCTACACCAGCCTTTCTCAACCTTGGGTCCCCAGATGTTCTTGAACTACAACTCCCATCATCTATGACCACTGGCCAATGATATGATTCATGGGCAAATATCTAGGAACCCAAGGTTGAGAAAGGTTGGTCAACGGTGACTGGCAGCAGATCTCCAGGGTTTCAGGCAGCTTAACCTGGAGATGCCAGGAATGGAATCTGTGGCCTTCTTCATGCAATGCAGATGCTTTCTCAATGGACTATATCTCTCCCCCCAATTTATCAATGTCAAGCAAAGGCTTGAAGGAATAAATGACCCAACTACAGAACTCCCTTCTTAGACAAGTAAGGGAGGCACCTATGTTGGATCCAGGTTAAAACTGATTTCTTCACCAAACAACCTGTTCATGCCTATCATGTTTACGATATTCTGCAACTGTTTTTCCCATTTTCCCCTCCTTTTTTTATACCATTTTTATTTGGCTGGTTCTTTTCCCTGTCCATATTTGCTTTATTCTTATATTAGTTTTTTTAGTCATTCTTTAATTTTTCCATGAATGCTGTTCTGAGCCACCTTACAGACAGTAGAATGGAATATCAACTTGGAATGGCTCAAGTCCTTTCAGAAAGGATGGAGAAGCTGCTGTGGCCCTCAACATTTTCTTGGATCCCAAATCCCATCAGCTCCAGTCAACATCACCAATGTTTGGGGATGATGGGAATTGTAGTCCAGCAACATCTGGAGGGCCAGAGATCCCCCTCCCTTGGCTCACAGGAATAAGAAGGAACATGAAACATGTATAACTTGGGAGGCATATCATTTGAACCAGGCCTACATGTCTATGGGATGTATTCAGTGATTAGCAATTAATATGACTGTTGGGTTTCCTGACATTCAACAGAATGGGACCCTAGAAATAGCTGCAATGGCCACACCCACACCTTACATTTGAAGTACTCTTGTACCACTTTAGCAGTCATGGCTCCCCCAAAGAATCCTGGGAACTGTAGTGTGCTAAGAGTGCTGAGAGTTGTTAGGTAAAGGTAAAGGGACCCCTGACCATTAGGTCCAGTCGCGGACAACTCTGGGGTTGCGGCGCTCATCTCGCTTTACTGGCCGAGGGAGCCGGCGTACAGCTTCCGGGTCATGTGGCTAGCATGACTAAGCCGCTTCTGGCGAACCAGAGCAGCTCACGGAAACGCTGTTTACCCTCCCACCAGAGCAGTACCTATTTATCTACTAGCACTTTGACGTGCTTTCAAACTGCTAGGTTGGCAGGAGCAGGAACCGAACAACGGGATCTTACCCCATCGCGGGGATTCGAACCGCCGACCTTCTGATCGGCAAGCCCTAGGCTCTGTGGTTTAACCCACAGCACCACCCGCATCCCGGTTGAGAGTTGTCAGAAGACCCTTATTCCCTTCACAGAGCTACTGTTCTCCCAGTGGCTTAGCAATCAACCCCTCTTCCCAAGGACAACTGGAAATTGTACCTCTATGAAGTGAATATGAGGGGAATACAAACAAATTATTTTGCATAACCCAACTGAAACTTCAAGGAGAATGTTACTCTGGAGGTTTTTTTGGGTCATATCTCTATGACTCAAGATCAGTAAATTATTTCGTGATTCCCCTTTGGCCTTTGGAGCTGGACACTGCCAGGGACATTTCCAGAAGTGAGGTAGTGTCTCTCTCTGAGATGAGACAGCCTGACATTTGTTTAATAGGATGTTAATGGAATAAGGATGACCTGACTTCTTTTCTCGGTCTCACTCAAATGTCAAGTTTTACTTTTGATGGCTTATCTTTCAGATGAGCCCCAAATGACAACAGGGCACAAGCAAGACCCATTGAATTTATTAGCATTATAGGGCACAGTCTAAGACAGCCCCCCCCCCGCTCTCATGTTTGGATTTTTCAGCCAATACAGTTGCAAGCCTCCACCCCCCCCCCCAGAATGGCATCAAGCCATCAATTCAGAAGCAAAACGCACTTACTGGTACATTGCCAGTAAAAGCAAGAAATTGTGTGCGTTAATGTGATGTTGGTAAATGGGTTTGCATAGGCTATTAGTGGGGCCATATGATTCAAAGTTAATGCAATTCAGGACTATTACAGTAAAATCATAGACTTCCCATAGTTGCGATCTAAATTTAGGTCTCCATGCTAAAAATTTGATGCCTCCTCCCTTGGCTTTGAAACAACAATAACAATGAAGTCATAGCTTGAAACCCCCATCAAATATTCTCATAAAGGAAGCTTCTTTATGTAGGCATACAGTGAAAATATATTTGCTCATTGCCAAATATACAGATGAATGAAATAATTTTAAGAGACTTGGAGGCTGCTTGCATTGAACAGCTCAGTTCTGATTTGTTTATTCCATGAGGCGAGACAGATGTCCTTTTGCGTGTGTAAGGCACCCAGTCACCCCCCCAATAACGCACTCTGGAAACATAATTTTGGTTTGGGTTTTTGGCATCTAAAAATTTAGGCCACAACTTTTCTTTTATTGAATACAAAACACGTGAGTGGTTGCGTAGGCATTGGTTCCATCCGTCCTACTTGGACAGTGCTGACCCTAGTCAGCAAGACTAGCTGTCCCGCTGGACAGAGCTGACCACTTGTCAGCGCAGGGAAACCATTAGCTGGGGAGAGTTAAGGAAGCTGGTGAAATCAGCGCCTCCCCCTCCCCAGGGGTTCACAGGGGCTCCGGCATGGCCCTGCAACCCTCGGGCCCGGACAAGCACTGTGGAGCCCCTGGCTTCCTTTAACGGAATTCCCAACACTGACATCACCACTGGGTGGGCCTTGCCCACCCCAACCACTGAACCAATGCCTAACCGCCACGAGCCACGGGCTCACCGCCAAACCACTCACATACCCAGCCACTCCTTCAGGGCCTCCCCAACAGCCCCCAACCATAAATCATTCCCCGAAGGAGACAAATGAACACCGTCCGGGCGATAAAGTGAATCATTCCTAGAAGAAATACACGGGTGAGTTATCACAGACCCACCCACATCCAACACTGCCCTGACAGCCGCACTATTGGTGCGTCTATGAACCCTTTCAACTGCAACAGCCGAACGTGCTCCCCTCCAGGAGCGGCGCTGCAACAGATGGGACCAAAATAACTTTGTGCGTGGGAACAAAACTGCGATCTCCCTCAAAACGCGCTGGAACTGCAGGCGTAGCTCCTGACACTTCGTGGAAGGTAAGTCATTCTCCCCCAGCTGCACAATCAAAGCATCAGGAGGACCCTCCCCAGCAGCACGATTGCGAAGAACAGGCATCAATTCCTCCCACAACATGCCCCTTTTGCCCAACCATGAAACGCTAACATTTGACAAAAGTCCAAAGTTGGGCCATAGCCCTGCTTCCCGAGCTCTGGCGCCGGCCCAGAAAACGATGCTGTGCCCGACGATCCAAACGCGTACGGGTGCAGGACCTTAAGGGAACAGAAAAACGACAATAAGCAACACATCAACGCCGAACATATCCCTTATAAGCGTCAGATTTCCACCTCCCCAATTCCTTGATTCGCTCAGTGGACAGCCCCCAGCGAGCTGCCGACGTGGCAGCACCGATCCGGAAGGAATGAGGGGCATAACCAGCCGCTGAGCGACCACTTGCAGTGATGGACTTGCGCATAATCTTGGCAAACTGCTGCCTGGTCAATGGCAAACCATCCTCATGGACCAGCAATGGGCCCTTTCCTGCGGGGCGCACCGCCAGAAACTTAGCGGTATCCTTAACAGGGCACGGCCCCGGCTCTTCCGTGGCGGGCAAACGCAGGAGCACACCCCGGCCCAGCTGGTCGGTCTTCGAACTGCGAACCGTGATGACCACCTCTGAGGGGAACAATTCAACATCCTTAAGCAACAAACCACGAGAACTGGCACCCTGGGAAACCTCAAAGACCACTTCCCCAACCCGAAGAGCCCCCAAAAACGCTAGTGAAAAAGCAGCTGAAAACAGGCGGGCCTCAAAGCGAGACCAACAAACTGTGCGAAGCACAGCTCGCATCTTGCACAAAAGGGGAAGAGTGATCGGCTTCCGAGCCAAGGCCTGCGACGGGGCCATCCTGGCCCAACCCTTCATAGCCTGTCTAATATAAAACTCGGCACAAGGGTCCACATTAAAGAAAAGTTTTACAAAAAACGAAATGGCCGCTGCTTGGATTCTAATGGTTCTGGGAGCGCGTCCCATCGCAAAAAGGTGGGTAAGATATTCTAAGGCCATATCGGCCGTAGGCGGCGAAGCCGGCCTACCCGCACTGGGCAAGCCATGAAAAGCCCCAAAATCAGCCCAAGCCTTTTTATATGACGCTAAAGTAGATGGGGCAACAGAATGAGCTACTCCCTGCATAGCTAAATGCCTCCAAGGCTCCAAAGCTGGTCTGGAAAGCTCTCCGGATGCTCTCGCGCTTCCGGGGCCAAGGATCTGAACCGGGCCATCTGGAAACGGGATAAAGCGTCGGCAATATCGTTAGAAAGGCCCGGGACAAAGCGTGCTGAAAAAACAATGTTAGCACGCAAGCATTGGAGCACAAAAGCCCTAAGTAGGGACGAAACTCTGGGGGAACGCGATGACTGTTTTGCCAGCGTGCTCACCACCGCTTGGTTATCACACCAAAAGCATACACGACGGTCCCTGAATTCCTCGACCCATATGTGCACTGCCACTGCAATGGGAAAAAACTCGAGAAAAGTCAAGTCCCGTGTAATCGCCTCCCCCTGCCATGCCGCCGGCCAAGGCATAGCACACCATCTACCCTGCCAATAAAGGCCAAAGCCCAAGGAGCCTGCTGCATCCGAGTGTACTTGGAAGTCGTTACGGAGGTTCAAGGTGTCCTGCCAAAGAGACACCCCATTGTAGTCCTGGAGGAACAGCAACCAGTTCCTCAAGTCCTGCTTCACCTCTAGGGGCAGTCGCGTGTAGTGGTGAGGCGCCCGCAAGCCAGAAGTAAGCCTCGCCAGGCGGGAGCAAAAGGGTCTCCCTGGCGACACCACCCTACACGCGAAATTCAGATGCCCCAGCAACGACTGAAGCTGACGCAAAGTCACTTTAGTGAGGGGCAGCAAATTCTCAATAACCCTCCTTAAAGTAACAATTTTTTCCAATGGCAAGCTGGACGTCTGAGCCACTGTGTCCAGCAAAATCCCTAAATAAACTAACCGAGTGGCCGGGCCCTCCGTCTTGGCCGAGGCCAGGGGAACGCCCAGTTCCCTAGTAAGCTCCGCGAAGGCCCCCAGCAACGCTAGGCAATCACCGGAGTCCTTCCCAGAGGCCAATAAAAAATCATCAAGGTAATGCGTGACCCCCTTTAGGCCCGTCTTTTGCCTCAAGGCCCAGTCTAAGAAGGTGCTGAATGCTTCAAACGCGGCACAAGCCACGGAGCAGCCCATGGGCATAGTTTTATCGAAGTAATAAGCACCCTCAAAATGAAATCCGAGTAGCCAAAAATCCTGAGGATTAATAGGCAACAAACGGAAAGCCGACTCAATGTCACATTTTGCCAGGAGGGCCCCCGGGCCGAATCTCCGTATCATTTTAATAGCATCGTCCAATGACGCATAGCGCACTGAACAAAGCTCAGGGGGGATTGAATCGTTAACCGATGTGCCCTTAGGGTGAGAAAGGTTATGAATCAACCGAAACTCACCCTGGGCCTTCTTGGGCACCACTCCCAGAGGGGAAAGATGCAAACCAGGAAAAGGGGGAGCATTGAAAGGGCCCGCCATGCGGCCCAATGACAACTCTTTCCCTATCTTTTTCCTGGCAACATCAGGCATTTCCCGAACCGACTTTTGATTAACAGGCTTACCCGCCACGGGATGCGATGAAACGGGTATCCTGAAACCAAGGGAAAAACCTTCCCGCAGGTAGCGAGCCGCCTCTAAATTAGGGTATTTATCAAGCCACAGGAGGAGAGGCTGCAATTTTATAGGGGTCGGTGCCAGTGCCAACTCATCACTACTTGGAAGGGCCTGCAGCGGGTTGTGAGGGGGCCTGTTTTGCAGGCTGCTGCCCCCCTCCCCGGCCCCCACGAAAGGGCCGATTCCCCCGCCCGCATGATACGGCCGGATGCGTCCCCCCGCATTTTTCACACACATGGGGGAAGTTACAGGGCGACCTGGAGCAATTATTTTTATTATAGCTCCAACAGCAAAAACGCTTAGCCGCCTTAGCGGAGGACGCACGGAACGGCCGTGGAGCAGGGGCCCTCTTGTGGACATACGGGGCGACCCAAGTAGACCAAAGTTCTACATCCTTCCTGTCCCACCTAGCCGACGCTATCTTGTTGGCCCTGATCCTAAACTTCTCATCGTAAGAAAGAGCAGCGGATTCCCCAGACATGGAATACGCTGACCGAACGATGGACTGATAAATGAAAAGATGCAGAGCCCGCTTGGGATAAGACGCGGAAATCACGCTGGCGAAGACTTGGAAACAATCCAGCCACCTCTCAAACGTTCTCTCCACCTTAACGGCACCCGAACGCCTCCTGGCGGTGGGACCAGACCCCTCAGACTCCTGACGGGTATCCTCGGGAGGGGCCAACTTAAAAATGTCGACATACTTTCCATCCAGGATCCTGTTCCGGATCCTAGACGAAAGGTGGCTACCCGGAATAATGTCCCTGGTCCTGTTTGTGGATACCTTCACGTCAGGGATTGGACGGCCATGCAGGTATTCTAAAGGAGCCCCGTACTTAGCCCTGTGTGTATTAGACCTACGTTGCCACGCCCACCGTGGGAGCCCAGGGGTCGATTCGCCATAACCCCAATAAAGCCTGGGCTCTTCCCTGTTATCAGAGTCAGAAGACCGTGTTGTACCTGTGCTGGAGGTGGAGGACTCGCGCCTCCGCCTCTTGTCGCTGTGACCACAACAGGAACGACGTCTGCGACGTTTCCCCCCCGATGACGCCTTGGCCGGGACCGGCAAGATGTCGTCCGGGGATGATTCGGACTCCGGGTCGGGTTGACGGGACGTCGACGCCACCGGGGACTTCCTACGACGCGCTGTAGCACCTTCTGGTTCCGAAGATGCGGAGGAACTCATCCTGCGGGAGGACCTGCCGGCCCTGGCCGTCTTCGCCGAAACTCGCTTGCGCCCACCCTTGGCGTGCGGGCGAGGAGCCCCCTTGCTGGACCGAGCTGTCTCAGGGGACCCACGATCACGGACTGGGCTGCCGTCATCAGACGAGCAACCTGAGGGAGCTAGGATAGACAACAAGCGTGAGTGGGCAGCCTTGCCCTTCCCCGTCACCTGCCGCCGTCGGGCGGCACCTCCCGGAGTTTTGGCAAGAGCCTTACGCCCACCCGACTGCCCCCCTTTTTCACCGCCCTTCCCCTTAGCCTTTTTCTTGGCGGCCACCATAGCAGCAGCCTGGGCCAAGGGAAGGTCCTCATCCATACTGGAAGAATCAGGTGGGGCAGCCAAAGCAGCTGCGGGCCGGGGCGAATCCGCATGCGCAGTACCCTGGGAGGACAAAAGCAAGAGGCCCTCCAGGTCATGTTCGAAGCGCGCCAGTGCTGCAGGATCGCCAGAAAGCTTAGCCATGGCGTTGCCAATTCTCTCCAGCTTCTCCCCAGCACCAGGCGTGGGCAGGGCCTGCGATGTACCCTGTCCACTTCCTTGAGCCACTGGGGCAGCAACCAACTGCAGGGTGTCCTCCATCCTGGACAACCTGTGGCAGTCACAAGGAGATAAAATGCAAATTAGGTGACCAGAATATCAGGGCAGCCAGAGAAAAGCAAATTAAGTACAGTCAACCGTTGTCTAGCGGAAATGGAACCACAGGTACAGTGAAGCCCCAGGTCAATACCACACAAAAAATGAAGAAAAGAAATAAAACTAAACAGTTAAAAGCAAACCAACCAAATAAACTACGCTGTAAAGTACTTAAGCTAGTAAAAGTAAATGAAAACAAATGAAAACAAGCTACAGAAAATTAAAATGAAATAAAATTAAAATAAAATAAAATAAACTAAAAATAAAATAAAATAAAATAAAATAAAATTAAATTAAAATAAAAGAAATTAAACTAAAATACCCAGGATAGGGGCAAATTAACCAACAAGGGCACCAAACAGTCGACTCAAAAGGAAATAGTAGGCTGGAGCAATAAAAGGACAACAACAAGCTTTTCTTTAATTATTACGGCCAATGCAATCCTATGGAAGCAATGTAAAAATCAGCAGCCAGGCCGCCCTTGCCAAAAGGGGCCAGCAGGTGGCGCCAAAGCGCAAGGAATCGGAGGTCACAAAATGGCGATTCCCGCCACAGCCTCAGAAGGAGAAGGCAAAAAATGGCGCCGGGCAGCAGAGGGAATCCAGGCTGAGCACCAGCCCTTGGCACACGCAGGTCGGCTCAACGCAGGCCACACGGCCGCGTGGGCAGCACCAACCCGGCGCCCACCCACTGCAGGAGCCCCCCAGAGAGCCAAGATCGCTCCCCCCTCCCCACCAGTTCGCCGCGCGCCACGTCGCTAGCCGCGGCAGGAGGAGCAGCGCCGCGCCGCCCGGAGCACCCCCGCAGGCTCCCGGGCACCGAAGAACGCGCCCTGCAGCCGGCCCCAAGCCGGCAGGAAGCCCACAGGGAGAAAGGAAGCGCCGCCGCCGCAAAGAGCCAGCCGGGCGCTCAGCACCGGCTGTCGGAGATCCCCAGGGGAACAGGCCCCAGCAGGTACGTCCGTCCCCGGAGCGCGCCCCACAAAAGCCCTCCAGGCCACCCAGGTAACCTCCGGAGGCAAGGCGGCAACGAACCCCTTAAGCGCAAAAGAGGGGGGAAGGGGGGGCCTCCCACAACCCGGGAAAAGGAAGGAATGGAGGGGTGGGGGGGGAATGGAAAAGGAGGCTACCGGAGAGGGGGGGAGGTGCAGGAAAAAACCAAGGCAGAGGCAAAACTCAAGAAATTATTTTAAAAGGGGGAGCTAAATAAGGAAAGGATTAAAACCACAGGCAAGCTGATAACAGTAAGGCAAGGCCCAAGAGACCATACAACCGTAACCAGCGACCTCCGTCCGGATTCGAAAACACCAGCCAGAGTGCTTACCTCACTCTGCTGAGAACCTTTTAAGGGACGCTGGGCTGTCCATCAAAACTTGCTACATGCAAGTTGACCCAGCAACAAGCTGGGTCATCACACAGTGGCCTAAGCTCTGCCCTCCCCAAACCAAAGGGGAGTGACTTCCATGCCCCCTCCGCAACGGAAGCTCTCTTTCTGAGAACTCTCTTTGCCAACTGGTTATTTACCCCAGGGTACAGGCCACTGCTGGGGTATCTGTCACTTGTTAGCTGTGGGCCCCTGGCAACATTCTTATGGCACAGAGGTGGAGAACTTCTGGCTGGTGGACCAAACTTGGTCCATCAGGCTCCCCTTTTGGGGAAGTCATGCCTCAACATAATGTCAGGTATGGGGCAGGTAAGGGCAGGGCTTCCCTTTAAGCTCGGGTTGCCAGATCAGGGGTATCCCAGTCCCTGAGATTTCAGGACCCAAACCTGAGACCTAGGAGAAGAAGAGGAGGAGTTTGGATTTGATATCCCGCTTTATCACTACCCGAAGGAGTCTCAAAGCAGCTAACATTCTCCTTCCCCTTCCTCCCCCACAACAAACACTCTGTGAGGTGAGTGGGGCTGAGAGACTTCAGAGAAGTGTGACTAGCCCAAGGTCACCCAGCAGCTGCATGTGGAGGAGCAGAGACGCGAACCCGGTTCACCAGATTACGAGTCTACCACTCTTAACCACTACACCACACTGGCTCTCTGGAGATTAATCTAATCACCTCTGGAGATTAAAGTTAAGTGGGAGAGGGCAGACCCCCAGAGTGTTGATGCTATAATGTGCAGCCAGCTCCTGTTGAGCTGAAGCCCCTCCCCAGAAGGAACAACGTCACCTTTAGCGCTGTGCCAAATTCTGTCCTCCAATTTCTCCAGAGTTTAATTGTTCCACGAAATAGGCTCCTACTTTTCTACCTGACACATGGGGCACATTGGAATTTCTTAAGACTTTGGTGGGTGTGGGTTGAGCTTCCCTTATCATTGGTAGGTGGCCAAGGGAGGTGGGGAAAGCATTGATTTTCCTACTTTTCAGCAAACATTTCTCCAGTGCTCTGCAACCTCCCTGACTGCTTGCACTTCCAAATCTGAAAAAGGCCCATGGGTTGTTGTTCTTGCAAACCAACCAACCAACCAACCACTTATTTTCCAAAATGGCTTCCAAACAGTTTACAACTATAAAATCAACCCATAATTATAATACACAATGCATTAAAACATATTTAATTAAAATATACAATAAAGCAAACACTTGGAAAGTGTAACAATTAAAACAACTGAAAAAACAGCTAAAATAGTTTAGAAGAATGGCTTGCCTAAACAGGTGTGTCTTCAGGAGGCAGCGGAATGCTAGCACTGATAGGGCCTCTCCTATTTTAGCAGAGAGGTTATCTCTTGATGTCTTTTCCTGGGTTTTGAGTTGAAATATACTCGGAATCGAGTGTGGATTTCATGCTCTTTATTCAGCTCATAGTAGTGAGGAATGAAAGTTCCCCCAGAATGTCTGCTTTATATACATTATTTACACAATGGGCCCCACGTGATTGGCTAATTCCGGGATACTCCTGTAGGCCAATCAGGTTACGGATTCACTTCCACCTGGAGCTGGATTGGGTGGCTCCTGCGGACCAATCAGACTGCTGCATTTTGGATCCTATTGAACTCAGTACATAACACCCCTCCCCTCTAAGTTCCAGTCCTGCCCGGGAGGTTGCATTCATAGTCCTCAAGGTACGCCGGCTGCCTACATATGCGTTGTGGCCTTGGGTGTTCCCTGGTCAGGGGTTCAGGTTCTGGCTCGTGTTCCGAGGCTGCTGGCTGCGATGGGGTCGTTTGGTCTGGCGCAACCGGCTCGCTCAGTCGTGGCTCTGCTTCCGGTATCCTTTCGGCCTCGTGGGTCCCCTCTGTATTTACTGATTCTGCCTCCCCTGCCGGCCCCTCCTGCTCTATGGGCCTCGCTGCCCCACTGTTCCCTTGGGACTCCTCTGACCTGTCCTCTTCCTGGTTTTCTCCCACATAACATGAGTGAAGCATGGACAGCTGGGGAGGCTGAATACCAACAACCTGAGATTGGTTGGTCTGCTAATCTTGTTTTTAAGGGAAATCTTTCCTTTTTAAAACAACAACACTGATTTATTTAAATGTAAAAATGTCTTCACTTTAGAAAACAATAATAACAATAAACAGCTGTCAGACACATGGTAAGTAGCCTCTGCAAATTCCCACACTTACAAGAGAGTATCAGGAGGTTTTCATTTCAGGAAGTGTGGGAACTCTGGAAAACTTGGGAATGAAGACCAGATATGATTTGTCAAATGAAAGACACTTACCGGTACTTCACCCCTTGAAAGTAATGTAAGCCCAGTGAAAAATCCTACACCCCACCTAGGAGAATTCCTCAGGGATTTTCTGTCTCCTCTTTTAAATGCCATTTCTTTCCCCAAGAATGGGGGAAAACAACAGCCAGGAAAAAAAGCTCAGGACAAATGATCAGCACAGCACCGCCCTGTGGTGCAGCCCTCTGCCTGGCCACAGCGCTGTAGCGCAGTCCTGTTTGCCTTGCTGCTTATTCTCTCGCATAAATGCACTCTGCTTACAAATATGCAAGCTTTCTCCCCCTGCTGCCCCGCTGTGAGCACTCAGCCGGAGATCTGCCAGTCAACCTGGTTTCTTTCTGTCTCTCATATCATTAACTGTAATCAAAGCCCTGCAGGCAAAATTAGTCTTTTACTGACTCCTGTGCAGCCCAGTTGTTTCAGCCATGCCCTTGTTGGGGGGGGGGGAAATGCCACTTTTTGGCTTCCAGGAGGATACCACTTTCAGAGCTGATGATCTTTTCAAGCAAGCAAGTCCCAATCAATGAAGCACTTGCCTTTCAGCTCTGTTTGTTCTGCCCTCCCTAGTCTTCAGAACTTAGTTACATGGATTTAAATGGGGATCCATGCAGAGGACATACAACCATCTTAATTGCTCCCAGCCATTAGCCTGGAGGCACGTAGCACCATAATTTCACCCAAAGGTGGATATGCACAGAAAGAATGCAGAGGAGAGAGAAAACGTGTTCTCTGTGATAAGCAGAAGGCATTGTTAATACTGACTATTATTAAATTATATTTGTATCCCACCCTTCAACCCAGAGGCTCCCAGGGCAGTAGAGAACAATATATTAAAATGCATAAGTAAGTACAAGAACCACAAAATGAACACCGTGAAACAGATCTCAAAACAAAGCAGGAATCAGAAATTCAGACAACCCACCAGCAACCTCACTCTTACATCAGCCAACTTGGGAAAATTAAGATGCATTTATCTGACACCTAAAAGTGGATAGTGCAAGGGACAGTTGAATCTTGGGGGCAGGGGAGTTCCACATCTGAGGTGCCACGCCAGGGAAGGCCCTGCTCTAGTAGTGATTACTGTCGCCACGATCCTTTTAGCAGCAGCAAGCGTGAAAATGAGGTCTAGCTTTGGTTCAGCTGCCTCTTTGCTTTTTAAGACAAAATAAAAAATAAAAAAATTCCTTCCAGTAGCACCTTAGAGACCAACTAAGTTTGTTCTTGGTATAAGCTTCAGAAGTGTGCATGCACACGAAAGCTCATACCAAGAACAAACTTAGTTGGTCTCTAAGGTGCTACTGGAAGGAATTTTTTTATTTTTTATTTTGTTTTGACTATGACAGACCAACACGGCTATCTACCTGTAACTGCTTTTTAAGAGTCATCCAGCTCTGCAGATGACTGGCTTTGGAGTTCATCATTTTGAAAGCCCCTTTGGTCCCCTTTTTTGAATTGAAGCTGGCAAAAAAAGCAACGTGCACATGAGCCACCAGAAGGAAATAACCGTGACAGAGAGATCAAGTGTATAAAGTGAATAGAGATAACAGTGTAATGCTGTCTGACAGCAGGGAATGGGAAACTGAGCTGTCCACAAAACCATTCTCCTGTAAGTGCAAGCCTCCATTATCTTTTGTTGTTGTTGCTTTTAAAAAATGATGAACACTGAGGTACAACTGGAGGCAAGAAAATGGTACCTCTTCAGAGATCTGATGATCAAAACAAAGTGTAGCAAACTGCGTCATATTGAGGATTTTCAAGTAGGTCTGCAAGCCTTCAATCAAAACTTCAGTCGATTAGTTGATGAGGGCTGGTTTTAGTAGCTGGGAGTAACTTTTACTGGTAATTGGTGAAACACTTTCTTTTCTGAAGCTTGTTTGGTTGTGGTATATTTCAATAGAAGAAAATGGGGGGGGGGAAACCCACCTTGAAATGCACCCCCCCATTTCAACAATGGATTGTTGCCTCCCCCTCCTGCAAATTATAACTTTTCTTATACCGGTATGTCTTTCCATAGCTCAAATTGGCCCCTGTACAGAGGTGTGGGTAATGTGAAATTGGTATCTCAAAACCTGTTAATCAACTAATTGGTTGAAAGGTGTGTGGTTAATCAAGAAAAATATCCTTAATCAGTGGACAGCTCTAATTTCTGAGTGAGCTCTCCCAGTTTATGGACATTGAAACAAAACGATGAGTGGAGTGTATTACAGAATATTCTGCAAATAAAATCCTGTGCATTGCAGTGACATGTTTAGCTGCAATGCAGCGTGGAGGGAAATCACTGATTGTAACGTGAAATGCTTTCTGCTCTCTCAGGGCTGCTTGATCCAAAGCAGCTTAATAGACTGTAGATTGTCCTCATTTTCAGTGTGTTTATCTTCCATCTTAAAGTGTTTAAACAACCTTCACTTCCCTCCATTTGCTGATGGCCAGAATCTATTCAGCTCTTACCATTCACCCTCTTGTACTCCAGTAAGTGGTACAGATTCTGCTAAAAGACTTCATTATCACCTTTTCCAGCTACAGAAGGAGCAGACACTTAGTCATAGAAACAAGTTGAAAATGTTCCCTGGAGCTATAGACATAACTTGAGAGGGGGGGGGGAACCATTTCAAAATGTGACATAATGAAACAGTGTTGCATTCAAATGATTATATTACTTTACAGGGTCAGGCTAATCTATTAGTTTGAATGCTTTAACCAATGAAGTTTGGAACACAGAATGAGTTAGCCTGCAAGTGAAGATGACAGGTCTATCGTGAGCTAATTAAGCTATAGATTTGATAATAATAACGATAGGCATTTCATTACCACTTTATTCTTTGGGTATTTCACTATGGGTGGAACTTGGTTCCTCATGAGGAAATTACATTTTCCTGTGCATAGGAAGATGTGGGTGCAAAGAGAGAATACAATGTAAAGGCTAAGAGCATGGATAGAGATGGATTCTGTAATTGGAAACCCAGAAACGAAAAGGATGAATTTGCTTCCAAAACTTCCATGCTGTGAATTGTGATGTTCAATATTCTCCAGACATTTTCGAAATCATAGGCTGATTGATGAATGCGTGGCAAGAATGTGATTTCTATATGTGGCACCCAATGGCATTTGATTTAAATACTTGATATTGTGACAGTATTTGATGGCTGACATGTAATGACATGCATTTGGCTGTATTTGCTATCAGACTCACAATTGTATTGACCACATTTGTTCGTTGGCATACCATGGTATTTGGGTGAATCTGAACTCGTGTAGCCAATGAATTCAATTAATATGTTATTCTACTTTTAGGCAAAGTGATTCAGATATGCCAAAGATATGTATGTGCTGAGACTGGGATTCATTTAATCCTGGAAAGATCATGAAACAAGGGTTGACCAAGGACAAATATCTTGGCAGTGTTAAACATTCAGTCAAGATCAGCACCCTTAGGAAGAGATTACCTAACCATTTGCAGGAAAGGTTGACACATGTGTGCATCATTTGTTGTCATATTATGTTACTACTCCACATTTGGGGCTGGTTCACACAGTTATCTAGCCACTGATAGTTGTTCCATAGTAAAGGTAAAGGTAAAGGACCCCTGGACAATTTAGTCCAGTCAAAGGCAACTATGGGGTTGCTTGCAGTGCTCATCTCGCTTTCAGGCTGAGGAAGCCGGCGTTTGTCCACAGACAGCTTTCTAGGTCACTTGGCCAGCATGACTAAACTGCTTCTGGTGCAACGCAACACCATGATGGAAACCAGAGCGTATGGAAATGCCGTTTACCTTCCTGCCACAGTGGTACCTATTTATCTACTTGCACTGGCATGCTTTCGAACTGCTAGGTTGGCAGGAGCTGGGACAGAGCAATGGGAGCTCACCCCACTGCGGGGATTCAAACCACCAACCTTGGGCAAGCCCAAGAGGCTCAATGGTTTAGACCACAGCGTCATAGTATTGGGTAGGAATAGAGAATGATGCAGTTTTAAACAGATTCCTGCCCAGGATTTGGTGGTTCCAGTCCAATAAGGCTTTGTCCATCACTGTCTATGAAACACCCTTCCTGTATAGATCTGGTTGCCCCCCTCCCCTAGTATTTTCCTTCTGGTGTCACCTCAAGGCCTATTTATTTTGCAGGTCTTTGGAGCACAATAAAACTGACCCTTCTGAGAGTCCTATGGCACTGATTCTTTTACACTTGCATTATTTATTTTTGATTATGATTTCAATGTGCTTTCAATGCTGCATTTTGAGATATTGTTAGCTGCCCAGGCTCTTCCTTGCCTTCTCTTCCCCCAAATCTGTTCTGGAGGTCCCCCCAGGCCTCTGAAGCAGGTGGGAAGAGAGGGAGAGAAAGTCCCATTACGGAAGCAGAAGTCCTTGTGCTAACAGGACAACGTCATTGGCTACAACCCAAGAAACTGAAGAGCAGGATGTTAAACTTTAACATAAATAAAAATGTCACACCATTGAGTTAGGTCAAAAGCCTAACCCCACTTAGCTGATAAGTGAATGTTCAAGCACTAGCTGATTTCTACTTCTTCTTTTCTGCTTTTTCACGTCACACCTAACCTGTTATTAGGCTCGTGTATAAAAACAGAGCTCGTGAATGAGGTAACAATTTATGCAGTCAAGCACGTATTCAGCAGATCTGCCAAAAGCGTAGTGTTCTTTGCCTTTTGAAGTGCACTTGAGTCAAGCCTGACAGACAGTGACTCAGTTGGACAGCCAGGAGCACCAAAATAGCACTTTGAAGTATCTTTGTTTTTCTAAAAACTAATCCAAAATGAAAGGCAGGCAGGTGGGAGTGATGGTGTTGGTTCTACACAAGCAAATCCTTCCACAGTTCAGCACCGCTGATTTCATTATCACCAAGGAGAAGGCAGGCCACTGCTGGTGTTGCTTGAGTAATATTCTATTTATAAATGTTTGGGTCGAGTTGGTGGAAAGTATCTCGAAGAAGAGGCCACGCAGAAGATGCACAACAAAAGCAACTTCAGTACAAAGTAGTTTGGGGAGGAGAAAAGTGTGGAGCACACTGCTGCTTGCAGTGCGGAAGCAAAACTAAAAACAGAGAGCCTGAGAGCTGACTCAGGCAGTTTCTAATATGGCGAGCCAGGAGGGCCAACATACTTCTGCGAGTGTCAGGTGCTCAGAATTGTCCCTGCTGCAATGGAAACAGGAAAATCAGTTACCTGTGAGAGTGGTGTTTAAATGAGAAAAGTGGGGAGCAGGGAACCAGAAGGTCACAGAAGATTTGCGTCCCCACTCCCATCCTATTATTATTATTATTATTATTATTATTATTATTATTATTATTATCCTTTGGCCTATTAAAAAAACCCAAAGGACAGAATAAATCTCACATAGCACCCTGTAGCTCAGGCATCCCCAAACTCGGCCCTCTATCTGTTTTGGGACTACAACTCCCATCATCCCTAGCTAACAGGATCAGTGGTCAGGGATGATGGGAATTGTAGTCCCAAAACAGCTGGAGGGCCGAGTTTGGGGGTGCCTGCTGTAGTTCATAGGAATATCAAAAGAAGTAGGAGTTCTTGTTCCAATTAACACTAGAATAAATGTTCCCAAGAACTCAGGCTGAATGTTTTAGCATAAGAGTAAGTTTACTCACAAGTAGAATCAAACAAAATTCACTATTTCCTATTGGAATACAATCTTAAACAGTAGTAATAGTTTTACAAAGAAAAGTCTTTTGAAGATGAAAGTTGGGGCTTCTGAGATACGAGAACTGGAACCCAGGACAGGGCCCTGTTTCGGACGATGCCTTCTTCAGCTGGTGGTATCAAATAACAAAATAACAAAATGCATCAGAGTCTAAGGTTTCAATGATTCTAATCAAAACAATAGTTGTGTTTAAACAATACAAACAATATACATAATGGTTCTAAGATATTATTCATTGCCCATAACTCTTCATACTATTTGGTTTCTTACCTCATCTTTTTAAACAGAATGTGAGTAATGTATGCTTTCTGTTTCGTTTGAGTCTTTGGTGAATGAAACGTCTGTAAATCATAAGTATTGACAACGGTTACATCTATGCAGTCAAATTATAGTTCATAGGAGCCAACTCCTAGGGGCCAAGGGGTATTCGGGTCCCCCAATAAAATATTTGATTGGGCCAGGCCACCCCAAAGTTGATTGGCATTGCCATTCAAATGGTGTGAGTGCACCACATCATATGATTGTTTATGCAGGGCGGGGCTTACCATGCCCCCCCCAATATTTTATTCAAGTTGGCACCCCTGCTGTAGGTGATAACAGAAGGATTTTGAAACCACACATAGGTGATAGCTTGTTAAAAATCAACCCACTATCCTAAGACACACTGCAGGAGCCTGGGTTATACTTTTCTCTTTCTATCTCTTTTCCTTCTGGTGTGGTAGATAGTATACTGTACATAGTATACTTAGTGTTAAGGGTTAAGACATATTATCAGTCATTGTAAGTTTAACTTAAGTCCGCTGCAACTGGATTTCTCATTGACAGTGCCAATCCTGAATGTATTGGATTTGTGACCATTATGCTCATTTGCCTTCAGCTGGATGAAATATACCATATTTTTCCGTGTATAAGATTAGGTTTTTTTGCTTTAAAATTATGTGAAAAACTGTGGGTCGTCTTATACACAGGGCAATCTCTTCCCTATTTTCTTAAATTGGAGTCCCTAAAAATAGGGGGCATCTTACACACAGAAAAATACGGCAATTGCCTCTGGTCTGTTTTTGGGAAATCCTGCAACGTGTTTAAGTTGTTACTCTGCTAACTATACATTGGAATCTGCTCTGGATCAATATTAAGTAGAATTTAAATGACATATTTGACACTGCTTGCACTGAAGTCACGAGATTTCACCATCAGAGGGCACTTTAGTCCAAGGAGTGTGCCTTATAGGCCTCACTCGGCTGTTTGTAGTTATGTGCCCTGAGGGAAGGAACAATTGAGCGAAACCAGGCCAGGAAGCACACAAACCATCAACTTCTGACAGAACCATCAAGGGCCTGAAACAATGATTCCCTGGAGCTCCGTGTGGCCTGAGGGAAGGATGAAGTGAGGAAGCCAGGGCAGGGAGCGTCTGCCATCAGCTTCCCAATGGCCTGAGGGGATTCTGTCACTCTACAATTCATTCTTGTATGCTTTAAAAATGGTAAGCTGCCTATGGTGCCTTGGCAGGAAGGCGGTATATAAATCAAATCAGTCAATTGTTCCATCAACATTAAACATTACTATAAATGGACCTGAATGAGATTCCAACTAAACTTGAGGAAGAACTTTCTGACGGTAAATGCTGTCCGACAGTGGAATGGTCTCCCTCGCATGGTGGTGGGGTCTCCTTCCTTGGAGGTCTCTAAGCAGAGGTTGGGTAGCCATTGTGATGGCCTGGGATTCGGGTTCGGACTCGGAACCAGAGGAGTCTCAGTCTGTACAGGATCTTCTGCCCCAGACATCATCTCACCCAAGTCTGGGGCCTAATCCTGAGGAGCCCCAGTCTGCACAGGTTCCCCTGCAACAAGCACCAGCTGAGCCGAGTCAGGGGCCTGAGCCTATCCTGGCTCCAGGTGCAGAGAATACCTCATTGCCGTCAGCTGGGCCATCACTGTCAGCTGCTCCACTACCGGCTGGGTCAGGAGAGGCTGAGGCGGCCCCTGGGTCTAGTAACCCACCGGTGTCTCCCGGGCTGCAGAGACTCAGGTCTGAAAGAAGGAGAGACCTGAGTACTCGCAGGAGGAGTGCTCACCTTCAGGTGAGACAGGGTGGTGAGTCGTCGGGGGATCGGGACTGGCCATTACCTCGTCAGAGATAAAAGGCTGCTGGACCCTGCCCCAGGTTGCAGGAGCAACATTGCTGTTTGCCTGATCCTGCCTGTGTTCCTGTATCTGACCTTGACTGGTTCCCTGCTCCGTTCCCTGCCTTCACTCTTCTGGACTGACTCCTTGCCAACTCTTTGAACCCCGGACCGGACCTGGACCTCACTTCCCGGATACCCTCGGGCCAGCACAGCCATCTGTCATGGGTGCTTTAGTTGAGATTCCTGCATTGCAGAGGTTTGGACTAAATGACCCTCGGGATCCTTTCCGACTCTACAACTATATGGTTCTATGATTCTAAAATGGCAAATGCGATTCATTGTGAGCAACATTCATTTGAGAAATTCAATTCAGTCACCTTTTAAATGTGAACGTAATAATTCTGAATTTCTGAAACAATATGTGAATCGAAGCACACAACCTTCCTCCAAAATTCATACATCTCTGAATTTTAGAACACAGTTTTTCAGCCAGGTAATGTGTGCACAAATGCATATACTAGGGTAAAGTATGCACAGAAATACACATGTAATTGAAAATAACATATAAAGTACAGGGTGGTTCATAATTCTGTATACTTCATTATGAATCACCCTGTGTATGACTAGCTGACTCTTGGGGTCCATTCTAACACTAGAATCCTATGATTCTATGATTTTATTGGGGAAATTGTTTTGCAAAGTAGTGTTTATTAGGAGAAAATTGAACTAAAATGCTGGAAAAAAACCATGGGGAATTTTTTTTTGTAAATGACTGCAGATATATGGAGAACTGAATTTATATTGGAAAAATGAGAAACAGAAAGAAGTGAAATTGACAGATCCATTGATCCCTAGAAAGTACAGTCATACCTCAGGTTGCGAATGCTGTGGGTTACGTTTTTTCGGGTTGCACTCCGTGCCGAACCCGGAAGTACCGGAATGGGTTACTTCTGGGTTTCGGCGCTCGCGCATGCGCAAAAACACCAAATTGCATCACGCGTGTGCGCAGACACGGCGCTGCGGGATACGAACGCTGCAGGTTGCAGACGTGTCTCCATCATGGATTACTTCCGCGACCCGAGCGTCCATGGTATATCATTTATGCACAGTGAGGCAGTAAACCTTAACTAATAGGGTCTGAACTGGCAGTGACTGACTAGGAAAGAGAGCTTGGTGCCACAGTGGATAGTTCAATGAACATGTCAACGCAGAGTGCAGGAAATGAAATAAAGTTTGATTCTTTGTTAGAGATCACCGGGAAATGGATTGAAAACAGGACTAGCAATATCATAATGACAAATACAAATCTATGGTGCAACCACACTTGGAAGGTCTTTCTTGGCAACCCTAATTGGGAGTCACACATAAAGTGAATGGATAGTTTGATTGATAAAGTTGCTCTTGACCTCCAAAATTCAGAATTCTGTTTTATTTTTAGTTTTGGAATTTTGAGTTGTTGTTGGAAGAAGCCTCTGTTTTTAAAACAAGTTCCGATTTAAGGCAGTACTGATAAGACCATCTTACTCTTGGCATCTGACCAACGCTATCACATGAAATATTGTTTTAAACTGCAGAGGTCTCCTTGAAAACATGGTCTTGTAATGGAAAACCTGACAGACTCTCTGCTACTTCTGGCGCTAACAAGAGTCTCCAGAAATTCTTACACGTTTAGCATTTCCCATCAGGGTTCTCCCGGAATGTAATACATTTATAGCAAGTAATCACTTGAAAATGTCGGCAGAAGCTTTTAGATGAATAACCTGCTGGGTTTTTTTTGAATATCTTTATTAAAGAACACTGATTGAAATATTAGCTTCTCAGTAGGGGTTATCTATATTTTGGTGAATAAGGGTTCTTATCAAAGTTCTTTAAACATTTAGGCACACTGATATGTTTTTGCCCTTCATTAAAGAAGGCGATAGTTCAATTATTTGTGAAAGGTTCCCCATGCTTTTGTTCCAATTCATTCTTTGCCAAGAACAAAGAAAACTCATTAAAAAAAATTAATTCCAGAATTGCATCATGTAGGCTGTTTGTTTTACATTGTTTAAATCCTATTGTGAGCAAGATCTTCTTCTGAAGCCCTCCTTTGAGTACCAATGCTGTTTGAAATGTGGCTGTTGAGGAGATGGCCTTTTCAGTGGTGGCACCCTGGTTATGGAATGCTTTCTCCCGAGAGACTCACTTAGGACATACCGTATTTTTCCGTGTATAAGACACGGAATAACCTGCTCCCTCTCTGTTCAGATCGGTCAGTTGTCTCCTCATGGCACATCAACACGCCTTGTGTGCTTCTTGTCTTTCCTCTCATTGAAGCCTGATCCAAGGCTGGCACAGCTGCAGTCTCTTTATGCAGGGAGATCGGGTGGGCGAGGGAATTCAAGGGGGTCCAGGGTTCTGCATTTCCTTAGTTGCCTCAGATGCACTCCAAATGCCCCACTACCCACCCATTGTCAGCAGAACATCTATGCTAGGTGTGGTAAAGATATGCATGGGGCTTTCCGTAGCCATAACAGTGGTCTTCAGCATCATGAATGCTATCCCACTACAAGTGCTGTCCCTCTGATGGCAGAGTAGTACTTATTCTACATTCAGGGGTTCTTCATACAGCTTTAGGATTGCATCCTCAACCTGTTTTTGTCCATTTTTCATCCTATGCTTCTTGAGTTTTCTCCTACAGTCATACCTCGGGTTACAGCCACTTTAGGTTGTGTTTTTTCATGATAAGAATGCGGCAAAGAAGCATTCTGTGTGGTTCGCGCATGTGCAGAAGTGTTCTGTGCACTTCACGTATGCGCAGAAGCGCTCTATCAGCGCTTTGCGCATGCACAGAGGCACCACTCTGGTTGCAGACTTTTCAGGGTGCGAACGGCACCCTGGAACGGATCGTGTCTGCAACCAGAGGTACCACTGTATATCATATTTTATTGTTACAGTTCTTAGCTTTTTAACTTGTTTGATTTTAGGTTGTAGGCCACCCTAAGAGCCTTATTTGTTACAGGGTGGGCCAATAAATGTTGTAAAGACATATTTTCCATGTATATGAAAGACAGTTGCTGTTTTTTTTTTTTTTTTGGAGGGGGGACTTTTTGTTTTACAATTTATACGAAGAAATCTCCATACACCAGCATTTTACTACCCACCAAAATTATTATTATTATTATTACTATTATTAATTAAATTTATATACCGCCCTTCATCTGAACATCCCAAGGAAAATAACTAATTACACGATCCTTTATCTAAATACTTCATTCAACGCTTACATTCCTCTTTCTTAGTATGAATACATCCAATTTGTTTTAGAGAATCTCCTTATATAAGCAGAAAGCAATGACCAATCATAGGAATTTGCTTGTCACTTTCAAGCTTTTCCAGTTTTGTTCCAAACGTTGAGTACACATTTCCTGACAAGCCTGAATAGCCAACTTTAATTTGTGATACCCTATATTTTAATATGCTATTCTCTGAGCAGAAGTATCTGATTCATTTCCCAATACTTTGTGTAAGCAATTCTAGCTCATGCAACCATCTAAAAGAGAAGTACCTCATTATCCTTAGTCACCAGTCATTTGAAAAATGTTAAAAGAAATGCCTTAGGATCAAAATGGAATTTCTTGTTAGGGATTTTATTTACAGACACCAGCACTGGTTTTCCAGGATCTCTTCGCTTGTTGACATTGCCAAAAGCAGGGGCAGTTCCTGGTTTCTGTCATGTTCGAGCTTGTCTTCTTCTCTGGCGATCACTCGTAGCTGAGTAAGATTGTCTTCCATGAACACAGTTTTAACAGTGAGTCCGTAAGTGACAGTGGAGGCCAATTCTGGATCCACACGTCCTTCTGTAGTGGGGACATATGTTTCTGGGCAGGAGTTGATCACGGTGAGGGTTTGCCAAGCGTGCCTTCCTCTTAGCACGTTTCTCCCTTTCATCCTGAGTTCGAGTGTCTTCAAAGCCCATGACACCTTTGGTAAAGGCTGTTCTCCAATTGGAGCACTCACCGGCCAGTGTTTCCCAGTTGTTGATGTTTATACTACATTTTTTAAAAAAAGATTTGCCTTGAGAGAGTCTTTAAACCTCTTTTGTTGACCACCAGCATTACAATTTCATTTTTTAAGTTCGCAATAGAGTATAGTAGTACCTCGGGTTAAGAACTTAATTCGTTCTGGAGGTCCGTTCTTAACCTGAAACTGTTCTTAACCTGAGGTACCACTTTAGCTAATGGGGCCTCCCGCTGCTGCCACGCCACCGGAGCATGATTTCTGTTCTCATCCTGAAGCAAAGTTCTTAACCCAAGGTATTATTTCTGGGTTAGCGGAGTCTGTAACCTGAAGCGTCTGTAACTTGAAGCGTCTGTAACCCGAGGTACCACTGTAGTTGCTTTGGAAGACGATAATCAGGCATCCGCACAACATGACCAATCCAACGAAGTTGATGTTGAAGAATCATTGCTTCGACACTGGTGATCTTCTTCCAGTACACTGGCATTAGTTTGCCCGTCTTCCCAAGTGATGTGTGCTCAACACAATTCAGTTCAGTTCTTTATTCGACTGTCAGTCAGAAAAGTGTGCTCAACACAAGGAACCTTAGTTCTGGAATGTTGGTAGGCTTAGTTCTCAACAGGTCCCATGGACTTATATGGAGCCAAATGAACAGTTATGACCACTAAGACTGCTTGGGGTTGCCAAGTCTTACGCTACCTGAGACATTGGAGGTCAGCAAGGGCAGCAGGTGGGCACATTACAGGAGTTGGGAACATTTTCAGATGAGGGCCACATTCACTTCTGGGCAATTGCCCAAGGACCACATGCCAGGAAGAGGAGGAGGCAAAAGTAGCAGAGCAGTGAATGTACACGTTGCCTTAGTTCAGTAGGCTACTTTCTACACATATTCACACACCTGTACTTATCTTCCAGCCAAACAAGCAAGATGTATTATTAGATACACATTCTAGCCTTTCTTTTAGGGATTATAGGAACAGAAGTTTCAAAAAAGAAAAGAAAAAGATTATTAAGTTGTTTATGCATGTAACAACAGCGACTTGGATTCTCTATGCACAAAAATGGAAGGAAGAAGAAGATCCCACTCAAGAAGAATGGATAAGTAAGGTGATGGACTATGCAGAAATGGCAAAATGAACAGTCAGAATAAGAGATCCTAACAATGAATGCTTCGTGGAAGAATGCGAGCTCTTTTTGGACTATTTAAGGAAAAATTATAGCTTGATGAACTCACGAGCAGGATTTGAAATATAAGCAACAGAAGGAATTATTGATACAATATTGATGTGTTGACATGAGAAATAGAAGGTCTTGTGCAGCTGGGGTGGGATTAAAACACCATGGAAAATGGGGAGGCAAGTTGAGAAAACATAAACTTATTATGTATTGAAGCTTATATGTCAAACTTTTGAAAATTCAATTAAAATTTACTAAGAGAGAGAGAGAGAGAGATTCCAGCCAGGCAAAGACACTCAAGGAGAGTGCAAAGCAGGGCCAGCTAGAGAATCCTGGAAGGCAACATTTGGCCCAAAGACTTGAGGTTCCCCACCTCTGGCTTAGTACATTCTGCAGAACTTTGCTTGACTGCACCTCTTTCCCTTCCCCCCAGAAATGTGAATAGATGCCACTGGGGACTCTATTGCAGTGGGGCAAAGCCTCTCCCTTCTCTTAATACTGGCCTCCCCTGACATGGACCCAACTCCTCCATGATGCCCCGCAGCATTCAGGCCCTACCTCAACACATGCCCACTTCCTGCCTGGAGTGACAGCAACAAGAGATTACCAGACCAGCAAGTTGGAGATATTCAAATACTCTGACATCATACTGAAGTTCAGTCTTCATAAAAGATAATATGTTTCTCCAAAAAGGCAGCCAGCTCTGATGGAGCACCTTCAACCAGGACAGCAGAAAAGTTAGCATGAAGCTATGCTCTAATGTCAGAAAAGTTTTGATTTTTAAGAAGCAGCATCTTAAATCCCAGATTATTCCCACCTGTACATACAAAGGTACTGAGTACATCCAACTCACTGAGCTGGAACCCACGGATTCATGAAAATTGCTGAGAAGATTCCTGGGAAGTCCAATCGGAATTGGTGTCAAAGAAGAAGCACCAATCTTGGCACTGGCTGGCGCTAATTAACAAACGGAAGGCTGCAGAAACAATGTGCCACTTGTCAGAGACTTTACTTTCAACGGTGTTAAAAAATGACCTGAAGATTTCTCAGGTGAGACATTAAAACCCTCATTTATGAACCAGGCTATGGAAGGCTGCAGACCACAGAAGTATTAACAAAACATGGGCTCAGTAACCAGTGCTTTTTCTGGGGGTATTCAAGTATATGCAGTACTGTCAACTTTTTTGCAAGAAGAAAAGCACTGGTTAAAAGTGTGGCACTTACTATAATAACTTCATGGTGAGTACCTGCATTTTTTTTTTCCTGGAAGAAAAGCACTGCCAGTAACTATACTGTGTCCCTTTCAAGTGCTCAGTACATCTCTCATACATTCACTTAGTAATTCTTATAACAACTCTGTAACGTAGACTGACATTCTTATCCCAATGTTGCAAATGCAGGCTGAGGCTGACAGAATACAGCTTTCCCCCAAGCCACCTAGTGAATTTTGAGTCTGAAGAGAGATTTGAATGGCTCAAACTCCTATGGCAGAAAGCGGAACTCCTGCTGCTGAAAATGGCAACACTTATTCAAACTCTCCCCTCTGTCTCTATAGAAGGTATAGTTCAATTTACAGATTGCTCTGTCTCTTCCGAAGCACTGCATGGCGATTGCTGTCACTTTATCCAGGGCTGGCATTGCCATTTGGGAGAGTGAGGCAGCTGCCTCAGGTGGCAGATGCTAGGGGGACCAGCAAGGTATTGGAGGAATGGTGGGGAGACAAATCCAAACTCTTCTTCTTCTTCTTCTTCTTCTTCTTCTTCTTCTTCTTCTTCTTCTTCTTCTTCTTCTTCTTCTTCTTCCCTTCACCCATAACCAAGTCTGCTATTCTTAGCAACAGGGGAAGATGCTGTCCCATTGCTAGTGCAAAAGTTAGAGTCAACTGTTAGGCTGGTCAACTCCTGTATAGGTCATAGGAGGGCTTTTGCCTCAGGCGGCAAAATATCTTTAGCCAGACCCGATTTTACCAACACAGGGAAACATCAAAACTGAGGACAAAAGAGGGCACACGTTCACATATGCTAAAATTAATGTTTAGATGCAAATACAGAAATAACCAGAGCCAGCCCAGCCATTGGGCAGAGAGAGACCACTGCCTCAGGCAGCAGAAGCCCCCAGGTGGATCTCTGGACTGAAATTGGCACCATCTGGCAAGGTGCATGACACTGCAAGAGTGGGCCATGGCAATGGCAGCAGCAGCAGGTGTGGTGGCAGTGGCGACAGAAGTGGCAGCGTGGCACTTCTTGTTTTGACTCAAGTGGCGAAATGGGACATGCCAGTCCTGGAAATAACCATTATAAATTAAAAAGGAAGAGAAGCCAAGGATTTGTGTTGGGGTTTTTATTTATTGATACTAGAATTGGTTTCCAAAATACCATAGCTTGTTGACATTGCTGCCTGTCCAGACACTGTCGGGGGCAGCTTTAAGACTCCTGTTCTCCTTTTGATGGTGCTTTATCTTGAATAGGGATGGGAGAGAATTTTGATGCACTTTGTATTTCAAAGGCAAACTTTGCACTTTCTGAAACAATATGTAAACCAAAACACAGCTATCTTCTTAAATTCACACTTCTCTGAATTTCTCAATGCAATTCTCCAGCCAAAAAAGGTCATATAGTGGCCTAAAGTGTGCCTATATCCATGAAGGTAACTTACAAAAATGCATAGCTTTAGGTGGGGATGATTTGCAAAAATGTGCTTATTAGTCGAAATTGCACACAAAATCTGTGCATAATAGGATAAATTTGCTCTAAAATGCTGACGAATGTTCATGAGGACATTAGAAAAGTTTGCACACTGGTGTGCAGATGTGTAGAAACTGAACTTATGATGTAAAAAATGAGATAAACTGGGATAAATTGAAATGGACAGATTGGCCTATCCCCAACCTTCAAACTGGACTTGGACCAGACAACATTCCAAGCAGAGAACACTTTGAAATAGATGCTTATCTTCTGTCAGCCCTTCAGACAGACAACTGTCCTCTGCAAAGTAGGAGCCATGATGCACAGGAAGGAAATAAGTGATGCAAGAAGATAATGCCTGCCTTGCCGAAATTCTAGGTCTTTTCAAAATTAGTGAGAGATGCAAAACACATTTAGTAAAGAATTGTTCTCGGTTTCCCGCTGCACTAACAGCAGGGAGTCCTTTGGCCCGTTTATAACAATGTCTTTCTGCCTCACTGATGGATGATGTAGGGAGCGAACCAATTCATACTGCTTTGCAGAGAGATGGTTGCTGGATAAACAATTTTAGTTACTGAGGAAGGCAAATCTCAATTGAATGCTAAACACCACACGGATCCCTAGATTAATTGCCTGTTGGCTGGACTGTATCTGTCCTTCCTTATGCTATGTGTTCCCATTCACTGTGTGCAGATCAGGGGGAGCGAAGCCTGAATAAAATGAGTGGCCTGTTGTAATGTCTGCAGCTTTATTGGGCCTGTTTCACTACAGCTTCAGATATTAGTTGTTTTAATGCCAATGATACATGGCCAATCAGATTTGACTTTCTGGAAAATGAGGCTGAGGTCACTTGAAGGTAGTTTGAATAAATGTGAGCACTTTCAAAAGGAGTTCCCTGCCCTCCAAAAAGATACAGAAAAGGTATCTAAATTAGTAGTTAAATGTATTTATATGTTCTTAACCATTTCTAAATGTTTTAAATACGGTATGTTTTATATTTACTGCATTGCTTCTATTAGTTTGTTGTTTTCTGCCTGGGGTTCCTTTGGAAGGAAGGCTCAGATTGAAATTTAATAAATGATAATATTGATAATGATGAGTGGTACCTCCTGCTCAGAGTTCCATACTCCATCCCATCCCCACCATTTTCCATTCCTCTTCCCCAACCATCAGTCAGCATTCTATGCATTCTATGCATTGTATGTTCACTGAGCATACTCAATTCACTATTAGTAAATATGGTGTCCATTCACCTATTGTGTTGAAAACTCTGTCCAGAGGCATGGTATTGTCTACTCCTTAACCCCCAAACTATACCATAAGGAAAGGAAAGTTACAAAGAAACAAAGGAAAAGAGGAGGATTTCTCATTCTCTCTTTCTCTCTGAAGGCCTGCAGTTAGCATGAACAGCCAACACGTTGTTGTTGTTGTTGTTGTTGTTGTTGTTGTTGTTGTTGTTGTTGTTGTTATTCCCTACCCATCTGCCTGGGTTTCCCCAGTCACTCTGGGTGGCTTATAAAAACATAATAAAACATTAAACATCAAAAACTTCCTGATACAGGGCTGCCTTCACATGTCTTCTAAATGTTGAGTAGTTCTTTATCTCATTGACATCTGAAGGGAGGGCATTCCACAGGGAGGGTGCCACTACCGAGAAAGCCCTTTGTCTGCTTCCCTGTTACTTTGCTTCTCGCAGTGAGAGAACCAGCAGAAGACTCTCGGAGGAGGACCTCAGTGTCTGTGTTGCACAATGGAGGTGGAGACGCTCCTTCAGGTATACTGAGTCAAGGCCGTTGTGCTTGGAAATGTACTGGGAGCCAATGTAGGTCTTTCAGGACCGGTGTTATATGGCCTCGGCGGCCACTCTGAATCACTAGTCTGGCTGCCGCATTCTGGATTAGTTGTTGTTTCCACGTCACCTTCAAAGGTAGCCCCATGTAGAGCACATTGCAGTAGTAGTCCAAGTGAGAGATAACTAGAGCATGCACCACTCTGGTGAGACAGTATGTGGGCAGGTAGGGTCTCAGCCTGCACACCAGATGGAGCTGGTAGACAGCTGCCCTGGACACAGAATTGACCTGCGCCTCTATGGACAGCTGCGAGTCCAAAATGACTCCCAGGCTGTGTACCTGGTCATTCAGGGGCACGGTTACCTCGTTCAGGACCAGGGAGTCCCCCACACTTGCCTGCCCCCTATACCCAAGACAGTACTTCTGTCTTGTCAGGATTCAACCTCAATCTGTTAACTGCTATCCAAAAGAATATTTCATCACATCCGAAGGTGCGGGGGGGGGGGGAAGAATTTTTGGAACCACAAGCTCTCCCTAAGTGTGATAGACAGCTGTAAAAACATGAAAGAGAATCCGTACTGGATGATGTTTTTTCTAAACCACAACAGCTAGGACCAAACATATCAGTGAGGACTGAGCAGACTCAGTGGACCTGGAATGTCGAGTGCCTGATGCAGAGCGGAACAGAAAACCAGGGTGGAAGGGATATGCATTGGAGTATTCTGGGGAAAGAGCATAACTGACAGGCTGGAATGCTGGACAGTAGCACTTCATAAAGCAACATCATCATCATCATTATTATTTTGCATGTCCCATACACAAACTGATTTATTTCATAAGGTCTTGGGAAGGGAAAACCAAGCTGAATGTGACAGTTTGGAGACAATGAAGTCCATTTCTTTCAATATTGGCATAGAACAATGCCAATTCAGAACTCAAGACAAGAAGTGTTAGTGCTGGCCTAATTTGATGCGTTGAAATGAAATTGAAATGAAATCTGCTTATCAGAGAAGCATGTTTATCGACCTTCCTTCCGTGAGCTCAACGTCTCCTGCAGGGATTATTCTCTTGAGCAAGTTGACTCAACAACTTGTTTTGCAAGCAGAAATAGCGTATATAGAGATAGAGATATGAGTGATTTGTGGAATCACAGCATCTGTTGGTCAATTTCTTCTGTTCTGATGCCAAATTTTCATGTATCTGTGACTCCCAACCAATTGTAAAAAACTTAAAAGGGGAAACAACTGTGCTGAGTGTTAATCATTAACAATAGTAAAACAGAGAAGCAGGAGAACCTTAATTTCTCAAGAGACTGTTTTGCTTGCATGGCATTAATTATTTTATTGATCTCTCACACACAAAACACAATAATTTGACAGAATTGGCCTCAATGTAAAGAAAGCCATGTGGGAAATGATAGTATGCAACTAGGACTGTGCATAGACTGCAGATGTGAAGGTAAATCCACTTCTGCAATAAGTTGTAGAACTAACTAATTATCCCTGCAAGAAGCTGTGAAGCTCAGAAAGAAATACAGCCTGGCTATCTGCATTGCAGTGCAGTTGAGCCTATTTGTTCATGTGCAACATCTTCTGCAGGTTGCAGAGAGAGATCTGCAGGTTCCTGTTACCAGTTACAGAGCTCCAATAATTGTCCCACTGGCTCACCCCAAGGGGCCATCTAGTCTGCCTGGAACAGGAATATACCAAGAGATTAGAGCAGAAACACAGTGTGTGGGGTGGTGGTGGTGGTGTCCATTATGGCATGGATGAAAATAGGGACATCCTATTCCACAATCATAATAATTTTACTATTTATACCTCGACCATCTGACTGGGTTGCTCCAGCCCCTTTGGGTGGCTTCCAACATATATAAAAACATAATAAAATATGAAACATTTTTTTAAAAAAACTCCCCTATATAGGGCTGCCTTCAGATGTCATCTAAAAGTTGAGTAGTTCTTTATCTCCTTGACATCCGAAGGGAGGGCGTAGCTCAGGGGTTGCATAACTCCATAACCTCCAACATTTCTCTGATGAAAATAGGGTCTAAACCACTGAGCCTAGGGCTTGCCGATCAGAAGGTTGGTGGTTCGAATCCCTGTGACGGGGTGAACTCCCGTTGTTCGGTCCCTGCTCCTGCCCACCTAGCAGTTCGAAAGCACATCAAAGTGCAAGTAGATAAATAGGTACCACTCCGGCAGGAAGGTAAACGGCATTTCCGTGCGCTGCTCTGGTTCGCCAGAAGCGGCTTAGTCATGCTGGCCACATGACCCGGAAGCTGTCAGTGGACAAACGCCGGCTCCCTCGGCCTATAGAGTGAGATGAGCGCGCAACCCCAGAGTCGTCCGCGACTGGACCTAATGGTCAGGGGTACCTTTACCTTTAAGGAAAAGCAGGACATTCCAGGGTCAAATCAGAAACGGGATGGCTTCTGTAAATCCGAGACTGTCCCTGCAAAACAGGGACACTTGGAGGGGCTGTTATTATAGCCTTTAAGGATATGGAGTTTATGTTGGAATCAGATGCCAAAGCGGGCAGGAAACCAGGGAACGGATTTGAAAAGGTTCACCATGTGACCTGAAAGAGGAGAGAAATGCCTGATTTTCAGCAGCTGAACTCTGAATAATGACGAGGGGTTCAACAACTCAGAAACGCCTCCAAAACTTCATCTCCAAAGAAGGAATGGCAGTGCTGTTCAGCTAAGCAAAAACTGATGCACTCCCTAATTCCGTCACTGAGCAGATGGAAAGATGAAGAGTGATTGCCTTCTGTTTGTGATGGTGAGAGAGCTCTGCTCTGCACACTACAAAAGGAAGCCCATGCGGCAGATGTTCAACTCTCTGTGGTGGAAAATGTAGAGAAAGAAAATAGTATTCTGTAAAAACAGCAGGGATGTGTTTACAGGGCAAAGAAGCTTCTCTCTGCAAAGTTATGGGATGCCTATGTTTATATTCCCAAAGCAAAGTACATCCGCAATGAGTCATATCCAACAACCACAAGCAAAAAAGAGAATTTCTGAAAGATCAACAGTAGAGCTGCATTTTTGCTTTCATGAGCTCTGGCTGGTTACAGATAAATAAATAAATAAATAAATAAATAAATAAATAAATGGCGGGGGGAAGAATAATCCACAGGAATTTTATATATTTTCCTGATTCCATACTGAGACACTTAAGGTGGGTATAGGTAAGAAATGTATGGAATAAGGATAATGTGATATTTTTCACTTCTTTTTATTTGGGAAGGAAAGAAAATAGCTTGCTAAATTATCTTTTATGAGTATTCTGTTGTGCAGATAAAAATAGTAACTTGCTAAACCACAGAACTGGATTTTAATCAGTGGATTAATCAAGTAATATTCCTGTTGGCTAATCAATAAGGGCAAATGTTGATTACTGAAGTGTAGAGTAAAGGGTACAATTGTTTGTTTTCTTGATTTTTTAATTTTATTTTTGAGGTTCTGGCCTTTTACCAGAATAGATAATGTTTTAAAATGGGCTCTCCTTTTAAGAAGTGGTAGTTCCTATTGGTGTGGGAGGCGGAATATCAAAATCTAAAAAGCAGAGCCCAGTTCATATTTACATGCATATAATGGATAACATATTAATGCTCTAGCATCTCTCTCATATATATGTATATCCCCAGAATAAAAAGCGTACCTTTTGCATCACCTGGAATGTCCAAAGATCAATTCGCAAAATGTAGCCTTCTGATAACCCAACAAAGGCTTATGCAATCTTATATACTCTCACCCAGGAGCAAGTGCCATCAAACTCAGTTGGACTTACTTCTGAGTAGACATGAGCTGGATTCCACTGTTAATCTAGGGCAACAAATGACTCCCCCCCCCAGATGACTTTCACACAGGAACACTCTGCTCTCACGAACTTGATGTATTTCACCTCACCATCCACCTCACTCTCTTCTCCCAGACAGTGGCAAGCTATTTAGTGACAAAATCTGGCAATATACAACCTACAGGAAAAAATTAACATTCAGCTTGGCCTCAGGCACTTGTCTAAAGAAGCAAAAACCTGGAATGTTTAACAGTCAAGTTTGGAAAAGGAGCTTGAATCAAAAGTTCATTCTGACAGATTTAAGATAGTCATTGTTGGCACAGTTGAATATATACGGTAGCATTTTGTATTGCGTGTATTTAACACCTACTAACCTTTGCCAGTAGGGGCGCGGGTGGCGCTGTGGGTTAAACCACAGAGCCTAGGGCTTGCTGATCAGAAGGTCGGCGGTTTGAATCCCTGCGACGGGGTGAGCTCCCGTTGCTCGGTTCCTGCTCCTGCCCACCTAGCAGTTCAAAAGCAAGCCAGTGCAAGTAGATAAATAGGTACCACTGTGGTGGGAAGGTAAACGGCGTTTCCGTGCATTCTGGCACTCGTCATGGTGTTCCATTGTCCAGAAACGGTTTAGTCATGCTGGCCACATGACCTGGAATGCTGTCTGTCCTTTAGCACGGCAAAGTGCAAGTAGATAAATAGGAACCGCTCCAGCAGGAAGGGAAACGACATTTCCGTGCGCTGCTCTGGTTCGCCAGAAGTGGCTTAGTCATGCTGGCCACATGACCCAGAAGCTGTCTGCGGACAAACGCCGGCTCCCTCGGCCAGTAAAGCAAGATGAGCGTCGCAACCCCAGAGTTGTCCGCGACTGGACCTAATGGTCAGGGGTACCTTTACCTTTACCTTTAAGTCCCATTGAACTCAGTGGAACTTACTTCTGATTAGAGATGCATAGGATTGTGCTACAAGTAACCAGAGGTGTGCCCCCCAATGGCAGGCATATTTATTTATTTTTTAAACTGGAGTCAGAGCTGGGTAAGTACATATTGTTCCAAAAGTTGGATGCCTCCCCTCCTCTCTGCCTAGCGGTTGCAAAAGTCCATAGGGTTCCAGGCACTCACTCAGGTTCTGTGCTCCTTTGGAGAATTGAGACACGGTTGAGACTGTCATAGCTTTAAGAAATAGGATTTATTCACCAATTTACACCTTCAGTCTGCATGAAGGGAGTCCAGATCTTACAGCATGGCCATTTCAAGAGGGGCTTGTCCGCCACAGCAGTGCAGCACTCGAGTCGACATCTCTCCCAGCCTCCCCAAGGTGGATCCCAGTCTTTCTCCTTCCTTCTTCTTTCCAGAACACCCTGTGTTATGTACTGAGTTGAATAGGATCCAAAATGCAGCAGTCTGATTGGTCCTAGAACAATAGGATTCAGAATGCAGCAGTCTGATTGGTCCGCAGGAGCCACCCAATCCAGCTCCAGGGGGAAGTGAGTCCGCAACCTGATTGGCCTACAGGAATATCCTGGAATTAGCCAATCACGTGGGGCCCATTGTGTAAATAATGTATATAAGCAGACGTTCTGGGGGAACTTTCATTCCTCGCTACTATGAGCTGAATAAAGAGCATGAAATCCACACTCGACTCCGAGTATATTTCACCGTGCAAAGAACTCTTTTTTCCTGTCACCTCACACCCAGTTACCCTGGCAACCTTCCAAACTCCTAGTCTCTTTTCACCCCCATTCTCTGTTCACACCTCAGGAGGGGGGAGGTCAGTTCTCTTGCATTGCCAATGACCCTCAATGGCCCTGTCTTATTTCTTAATGGCCCTAGCTTGGCCAGGTCATTTTTTATTTTTTATTTTGCAAAGGTTAGCTCAGGAATTCCTCTGCAGTTTGTATTTCTCCCTTCATATCCCAAATAATCAAAATCCTACCATTTGTTAATTTCTATGGTTTGGGGAGAGGCAAATCTATAACAATATTTTCGAGTAAGTCAATTACAAAAAGACAAAATGCGCCATTCAGCAATATTTCAAATGTGAAATACTAATACTTTGTGCAATGTTCCAAATGCAAAATGCACAAAAAAATTTTTTGCATCGAAGCAGGCGAGTTTCCCAAAATGAAACACTGGGCACATTCCTTAGGGTGGCTGAAAGGGAGGGAGGGCATTTAATGCAGATGCAACAAAAAGAAGCAGCAGGCAAAATTATTGAAGGTTTGGACTCTCGAAGAGCCCCCTCCTTCAAGGAAGAGACACAGTCCTTGAAGCTTTTTCACTTTGAAGAAAGATTGCCAGTGAGGAAGGACATGGTAGAGATTTCTAAAGTATGCATGAGGTACTGAGAACAGGCAGAGAGTTTTCTTTCTCTCCCACTCTTACAATACCACAACTCAAGGCCAAACAATGAAATTGATTGGCAGTAGGCTCAGAACAGTCAAAAGTGTTTCCTGATGGTGTTTCCTGCTTGGCAGGGGGTTTCCTGCTTGGCAGGGGTGTTTCCTGCTTGGCAGGGGGTTGGACTGGATGGCCCTTGTGGTCTCTTCCAATTCTATGATTCTATGATTCTAAAAGGAGCAGGCTGAGCCAGCATGGCTAATTTTGAGGAATGATAGTAGTAGGCCCACATATCACCAACCTCTGCGTTAAAGGATAGAGAGAGGGCTTATCATGTTATTCCTATAACAATCACAAGATGCTCTTTTGCAGATATCCTCTTGCATATAGCTGTAGTTCTTCCCTGACACCATTTGAACATGAGCGTCTGAAATTGTGTTGCTAATAATCCCAGTTCTGTATTATTTTTATTATTTCAAAAAGTGACATCTTTTCTAGGCCAACTGTCTTTGATCCAAAGAGCATATTAAGCCGAAAGCTATCCAACCTTTCCTTTATGCGTTCTCCCATCTAACAAGGATGCTAAATTGTATATTAGGTAGATAGGGATATATATTTTTCTCTCCCTCATCAATCCAGAAGTTCTGTGTCCTTCAGTTATCATTTGACTTTCCTCCAGGAAATGGGGGAAAGAACTGAAATGACATCAATTATTTTTCTTCTCCAATTATCCCCTGATCCCTTGAGCTTTTCTAAGTAATTCCACACACCGAGGTGACTTGATCTCCGCAGCTTAAAGAAACGTGGATCAATAGCAGACGTGGCCTATATATTGAGAGTCAGAGGGAGAAACTCAGCTCTTCATTGAGAGATGAAAATAGACCAAGCACAGATCTTTTTGCTATGCCGCTTGTGAAAAGAGCTATAAAAAGTTCTAATGCTTTTGGACCATAATACTGCTGGATTGGTTTTGCTCCCTGCACAAATAAATAGTGGTAAATTGATAGGACCATGGCCTTGTGACACATTTATCCCATTCTTGAAGTGAAGTAGCTGAGTCATTAAACTCTGGGGCACAGTCCATATCGAGTTTTGCCTTGCAGCCAGGGCCGGCGCTTCCATTTAGGCGAACTAGGCAGTTGCCTAGAGTGCCAAAATGGAGGGGGCGCTGGCCACCCTGCCTGCTGCCGCCCGCCGCCGCCCCAACCAGTGGCGGAGTGAGCAGGTTGGGATGAAAACCGCGGCGGCGGGGGCGCCAAAATGGAGGGGGCGCTGGCCAGCCTGCCCCTCGCCCCCCGCCGCCGCCCGGTGCCGCCCCAACCAGCAGCGAAAATCGCGGCGGCGCGGGGTGCCCGGCGGGCAGGGGGCGGGGCACCGTACATCATTGCGCATGGCGTACGGTGCCCCGCCCCCTCGCCTAGGGCGCCAAAACCCCTTGCACCGGTCCTGCTTGCAGCTCAAGCCCATGCTCTTTACTAAAAATTAAATGCCTCTCAGTTTAATGAAACTTAAAGGTGAAGGTAAAGGGACCCCTGACCATTAGGTCCAGTCATGTCCGACTCTGGGGTTGCGGAGCTCATCTCGCGTTACTGGCCGAGGGAGCCGGCGTACAGCTTCCAGGTCATGTGGCCAGCATGACAAAGCCGCTTCTGGCGAACCAGAGCAGTGCACGGAAACGCCGTTTACCTTCCCACCAGAGCGGTTCCTATTTATCTACTTGCACTTTGACGTGCTTTTGAACTGCTAGGTGGGCAGGAGCTGGGACCGAGCAACGGGAGCTCACCCTGTCTCAGGGATTCGAACCGCCGACCTTCTGATCAGAAAGCCCTAGGCTCTGTGGTTTAATGAAACTTACTCTCCAGTAACTCTGTATTTTGCCTGTCTCATGCTGTCCTCACATTGTACATTTCCCTGCTCCTATCTGGGGCAGCCAGTGAGGTGCAACATGGGTGTGAAAATGCAACATTCTGGTATCACGATACCGTGTGATTCAGCATTAGTCTCAGTGCTATAATTGCTCAGCCATTTCATTTGGAGAATGAGGCTCATGGTATGTAAGGCTATAGTCTTACCCATTTACCACAATTCACTAGCGAAGGGAAAATAAATCAGTCTGGCAAGATTATGGGTCAAAGCAGGGAAGAGACGGACTTGACATGCAGCCTCAGTTTTTGACAGCATTCCTGTGTTGAGAGGACCATGTAGTCCATGGGTAGGCAAACTAAGGCCTGGGGGCCAGATCTGGCCCAATCACCTTCTAAATCCAGCCCACGGACGGTCCGGGAATCAACGTGTTTTTACATGAGTAGAATGTGTCCTTTTATTTAAAATGCATCTCTGGGTTATTTGTGGGGCATAGGAATTTGTTCATTATTTTTTTCAAAATATAGTCTGGCCTCCCACAAGGTCTGGAGGACAGTAGACCGGCCCCCTGCTGAAAAACTTGATGACCCCTGATGTAGTCCTTCCCCTAATAAGGTTAAGTCCAGTCAAAGGTGACTAAGGGGTTGCGGTGCTCATCTCGCTTTCAGGCCAAGAGAAGCCAGCGTTTGTCCACAGACAGGTTTCTGGGTCATTTGGCCAGCATGACTAAACCGCTTCTGACGCAACAGGACACCGTGATGAGTGCCAGAGCACACGTAAATGCCGTTTACCTTCCCACTGCAGTGGTACCTATTTATCTACTTTTGAACTGCTGGGTTGGCAGAAGCTGGGACAAAGTGACAGGAGCTCACCCTGTCGAGCGGATTTGATCCGCCGACCTTCTGATCAGCAAGCCCAAGAGGCTCAGTAGTTTAGACCGCAGTGCCACCTCCATCTCTTCCCCTGATATGTGGAACTAAGGTCCCATGTTCAATCCTTAGGGCAGTGGTTCTCAAAGGGTGTGGTGCACCACTCTGGTGTGGCAAGAGAGGATGGCAAGTGTGGTGGGATAAGTCAAGGACCAAAGAAACATTTAAACATTTCAGGGTGGTATGGATATACAACCAGAAACAGTATCCATGCCTCTCTTCAAGAGCATGGGCTTTTCTTCTGTAGTTCTCCACAAAATATTTTTGTGAGCAGGGATTTTCAGCTCCGAAAAATATGAAAGATCAGAAAAGATAAAGGCTACTTTGTGTTGATGAGATGAGGGTTTGTTTGTCTCAAATTAGACCTCTTGTAAATGAGACTACCCAGCAAAAAAACAAGCTCACACCTCTTAGTGAGTTTGTAGACATACTTAAGGTACATATGTAAGAGCTTCATTTATAATTATATGTTGGGAATGATTCCTGTTCTTATGTAGCTGCATTGTTCTACACTTTTTGGATGTTCCATGATCATATTATAAAGTCGTTGTATTCTATGTTATAAATCAAACACAAGTTCGCCTGCTAGTATTTTGCAGGAGGCATGCAATCACATACCAGAAATTTATGTTTACGCCACTTAAAGTGGTTTAAAGTGCTCTGTTGCACTCAATCCAATTTAATAAAGCACGGACCTTTTGCAATTAGGAAATGCACTAAAAAGTGTGGGGTGATTAATGGGAAGATGCATAACGGTTATGCAAGCAAATCGGAATGAACGCTCATTGCTGAGTAACCTCCCCACAAACAAATCTGAATGCATGCCCAACAAAGACTAGACATCATAAACACTCTGCATGAGCTTTGTGCAAGCAAATCAGGATGAATACCCAACAAACAGGTTGCCTGAAGGAGCCCCAGGAAACAGTTTGCCACTTGAATCTACAGATGTGATAGAGTAGTCCAACATCACTGCGGAATCAATAGTGCTGGGAGAGTCTGCCTGCTTTTCAGACTGCACTGCAGTCTTCCTCCTGCCAACAGACCGTTCTTTTTCCTGTTCAGCTTGCTGCATGGATGGGCATGTAGAATAATAGTCAATGCAGGCAGAAAACGAACTTACATTTATATGCCATACAGAGACTGCATCTTTCTCTTGGAGGACTGCCATTGGCCCTAGACTGGTCTGTTTTTGTGCCATTGGTTTTGGAGAAATACTGCTCACCTGGTGCAATAAAAGTGCATCTGGATTCCGGATCAATATATGACTCTAGATCAATAGAACAGAAAGCTTATTCTGTACCAAGGAGTGCCCTTAGATTCTTGCAATCAAACGAGACAAAACCAAATCATATGGTCAGATTGAAGGAATGCTATTTAGTGTGACATGGTGCATTTCAGTCTCCAGAACACTTCACATAAGTTAGTAACCCTTGCAATGACCCTGTAAGGTCAGTGCTATATCCCCACTTTGCAGTTAAATAATAGAATCATAGAGTTGGAAGGAACCCTGAGGATCATCTAGTCCAACCCCCTGCAATGCAGGAATATGCAGCTGTCCCATACGGGGATCGAACCTGCAACCTTGGCATTATCGGCAAAGATCACACACGCAATCTGATCTGACACAAAAAAAAGTCACAATAATTTTAAAATAAACAACTCATATTAAATAAAGCAATATTCTACAATCCATTAGAATATAATAGTAAACAGTAACATTAAATATTAGCAAATAATAATTAATCAGTTTACACTTATCAGTTACAATAACGAATTACTAAGCTATCACCAATAAAAATAATGGCAAGTCACAATGCATCAAATACCACAAAACATACAGAACCATGTGAAAGGATCAAACTGAGAAATAAGGACACACAATTAAAAAATTTATAAAGAGAACTTCTCTCTCCTCAGCGGATTCTCTTTATCTCAAATTCTTGGTCTGGGAAAGGCTCCAAGGTCTGGAGCAAGGGTAGGCAATCTAAGGCCCGTGGGCCGGATGCGGCCCAATCGCCTTCTCAATCCGGCCCTCGGACGGTCTGGGTGGGAATCAGCGTGTTTTTACATGAGTAGAATGTGTGCTTTTATTTAACATGCATCTCTGGGTTATTTAACATGCATCTCTGGGAACCGCCAGAAGGCCCTCGGCGCTGGATCTCAGTGTCCGGGCTGAACGGTGGGGGTGGAGACGCTCCTTCAGGTATACAGGACCAAGGCCGTTTAGGGCTTTAAAGGTCAGCACCAACACTTTGAATTGTGCTCGGAAACGTACTGGGAGCCAATGTAGTTCTCTCAGGACCGGTGTTATGTGGTCCCAGCGGCCACTCCCAGTCACCAGTCTAGCTGCCGCATTCTGGATTAATTGCAGTTTCTGGGTCACCTTCAAAGGTAGCCCCATGTAGAGCGCATTGCAGTAGTCCAAGTGGGAGATACCCAGAGCATGCACCACTCTGGCAAGACAGTCCGCAGGCAGGTAGGGTCTCAGCCTGCGTACCAGATGGAGCTGGTAGACAGCCGCCCTGGACACAGAATTAACCTGCGCCTCCATGGACAGCTGTGAACAGAAAGTCTCTCCCCTCACAGTCCTTCCAAGCCCAAGTCTTAACCACTAATCAGGGCAACCAGCATAATCCCTACCTTTTGCCTGGTCTCCAGCTTCTGTATTAAATGACTGTAATTACAGATGCTTCGTTGCCAGAAGGGCACACCCATTTGGAGAGCCTGTGCCTGTGGCCTGGTACCTCCGAGAACTCTCCTATGCCAGGATTGTGACCTTCCCGCACCATATCAGAGAGTGTTTGCACTCCAAAGCTGCTGGAACATAGAATTCTAATTCATCTTCTTGATTATGCCTGAAAGAAATACACCCAGCAAGGACCTCACCCACCAAAGACACTTCTGGAGGTACTCAGGTTTAAGTGCATGATTAGTCACAATGAAGCTAATTGGGGGATGTGTACTTTCAGGTAAGCAGTGCTTATTTTGCTGATCAGGATTAGAATGCTGATTACGCTCAGCAGATCAAACCTTGATAGAAATAACACTGAGTGGAGGGTGGGGAAGTGTATCATCTTTTTATTACTATTTCTATAAGGCCTTCATAAATTTGTGTTTCACTTAACATCGCTTCAAATAACCCATGGCACTGCAGAGGTTCCTCTAGGAAAGTAAAAAGTAACCTGTAATGTCTTGTAGAATCTTAGAATTTTAGAGTTGGAAGGGATCCCAAGGGTCATCTAGTCCAACCCCCAGCAATGCAGGAATCTTTTGCCCAATGTGGGGCTCAAATCCATTACCCTGGGATTCAGTGTCTCATGCTATACCAACTGAGCTATCCCAGCTGGGTATAGGATCTGTTCAGAGGCAAGGGAATGATAATGAATTGCCAGCGGGGGGAGCGGGGGGGGGGGGAGATAATTCTGGCTTGTATTCTACTCATTTGGTACTAAAAGCGTGAAACTGATTTGACAGGGGTGGATCTGTGGGGATGTGGTGCAGAGACGACGACTTGAATGTGTAGCGTTCGCTTGGCAAGAATTGTAGCAGAACTAGGAAAGAGCACAGAACAGACAAGGACAAGGTGATACATTACTTCAACTTCCTTCCCCCAAAGCACTGTGATTGGAGAGTCCTGCTAAAATAGTTCATTCTGATTAGAATCTAGACCTGTCAGTTACAAAAGAACTCTCCCTCTTCTACCCACCCTGGTGTTTTCTTTATATGATAAGTTAGGGGAGAAATGTTTGTATTTTGCATGCGCGCGCACTGACTGCAGTGGGTTTTTTTAAAGATCCAAATCTCTGAATCGCCTTGAAGCATTTTGGAAGTCACCTGTTTGGGGCACTTTGGAGAAACCCAGGTTCACCTTGTGCAAGCCCTGGATCTGTCCAAAGCAGCCCACTTCATTTTGGGATTTATCCAGTGCACATCCCTGTAATTAATGCAACATGACGGAATCAAGCTCTTTCTGGCATGGGATTTATTTTCTTAGCACAAATTGCACACACTGTTCTTGAGTAGCAACAGAGAAATCTGACTTATACCAAGTTGTCCCATTGGTCCATCTAGCTCAGTACTGTCTGATTAGTAGTAGTTCTCTAGGGTTTCAAACTGGAGTCTTTCACCCTACCTGGAGATGCTGTGGACTGAATCTGGAACCTTTTGCATGAAAAACATATGCTCTATGACCGAGCTAATGCCCTGTTTGAGGTGCTGTAAGGTGATTAAACTTTGGCTTCTCACTTGCTGGATCATCACCTTGTCGTGGTGAGTGGGCTTGCACGTTCCTATGACCCCTGTGAGCGAAGCCATCTGGAGTCTCCTACTCCCAGCAGGAGTACCTTTACCAAAGGTGTCATGGGCTTTGAAGAGGCTCAAACTCAGGACGAAAGGAGAAACGTGCTAAGAGGAAGGCACACTTGGCAAACCCTCACCATGATCAACTCCTGCCCGGAAACCTATGTCCCCACTGTGGAAGGACATGTGGATCCAGAATTGGCCTCCATAGTCACTTACGAACCCACTGTCATTTGGAAAATTTCATAGTACAAGGGGAATCTCCCTGCTCCCAATAACCCCTGGGATATATGAAACATATGTGATGCAAGCAGCAACAAAATTAGCAGCCATCTTAAAGGCCTAGCACCCTCTAGCCACTCATTACCCAAAGTCTTTTGAGGATATATATATTTTTTGCACCATTTGTGAAGTCTCCCCTGAATTTTATCCGATCCCTTGCAGACTATGCTGCAGTGCATTGCTTTATGCCTTTCATTCCTCCTCTGAAAGAAAGAGGCAGTCTTTGTAGATTTGAAAGGCATTGTGTTGAGAACAAGGCTTTTGGAGCGGAAGAGGAATCTCATTCTGGCAGCCATTTTCCTTACTGCTGCTCATTTTGTTCTTTGTGCTAGGAAAATTAGGATGAAAGAGATCCATGTCCCCCAAGTAAATTTGTCTTTTCAGTGTGCCTTTTCACTAGAATCCACAACAGCAAATTCTCTTCTTCCTTTTGGTGGGCAGAGTGGGGGGCTTCTGAAATGGATGCGCCAGCGGCAAACAACGAGTGTGATGTGAAGCAAGTGGCCTGCATCTTTTAACAGATTCAACATTTAATGGGAGAAAACTTAACACTTTTTATAAATAGGAAAGTCTTCTCAAAAATCCCTGCCACCACAACAAACTAAATTGTTGACTGAGGTTTATACATAAAAATGCCAAATTCCTCTCTCATTCTAAAATAAATAATTACTTATGCCATCTGCAACTACCTCTTATTTTAAATAGAGGAATTACATAAGAAACTACTAGTAGTAGCCACAAGTAGCTTGGAAGGGTCTCTACAAGTCTTTTAATTCTTGCTAGGACATGTTAATGTTGGTCACATGACTAGCTCATTCCTTAATATATATTTTTGATAAAATTTTCAGAATTTCACAAATTAACTTCAAATCAAATAATTATATAACATCTTTGTTTCACAGACTGACTTCCCACTCACACCTCCACAGTGTTTTTATTTTACTGCATTGTATATCAAATTCTGAAGCTGAAAATAAAAAAAACTAAGATCATGGCCACTAGTCCCATCACCTCCTGGCAAATAGAAAGGGAAGAAATGGAGGCAGTGAGAGATTTTACTTTCTTGGGTTCCATGATCACTTCAGATGGTGACAGCAGTCACAAAATTAAAAGACGCCTGCTTCTTGGGAGAAAAGCAATGACAAACCTAGACAGCATCTTAAAAAGCAGAGACATCACCTTGCCGACAAAGGTCCGTATATTTAAAGCTATGGTTTTCCCAGTAGTGATGTATGGAAGTGAGAGCTGGACCATAAAGAAGGCTGATCGCCGAAGAATTGATGCTTTTGAATTATGGCGCTGGAGGAGACTCTTGAGAGTCCCATGGACTGCAAGAAGATCAAACCTATCCATTCTTAAGGAAAACAGCCCTGAGTGCTCACTGGAAGGACAGATCCTGAAGCTGAGGTTCCAATACTTTGGCCACCTCATGAGAAGAGAAGACTCCCTGGAAAAGACCCTGATGTTGGGAAAGATGGAGGGCACAAGGAGAAGGGGACGACAGAGGACGAGATGGTTGGACAGTGTTCTCGAAGCTACCAACATGAGTCTGACCAAACTGCGGGAGGCAGTGGAAGACAGAAGTGCCTGGCGTGCTCTGGTCCATGGGGTCACGAAGTGTCGGACACGACTAAATGACTAAACAACAAATATCAAATTCTTATCTATTATTTTTAAAAACCCTCTAATGCAATTATTGTATCATTTTCCCCCTGCTGCTCACATTAAAAAACTTCCCTATCTGAAGGGCTGCCTTCAGATGTCTTCTAAAGTTTGTATAGTTACTTATCTCCTTGGCTCCATACCCTCTGATGAAAATAGGGATATCCTACCATATCTTCCAACATTTCTCCGATGAAAATAGGGGCGTCCAAAGGAAAAGCAGGACATTCGAGGATCAAATCAGAAACCAGGACGGCTTCTGTAAATCCGGGACTGTCCGTCAAAAATAGGGCCACTTGGAGGGTCTGGTATTCAGGATTGGAAGCAAAAGTTCACAATGGGCAAGATACAAAGAGCATTGGAGATTTCTTCTATCCAAAAGCGAAATGTTCTTTTGATCCATGGTCCAAAACACATGGTTCACAAAATGACACTGAATAAACTGGCACACACCCAAAAATGTATTGTTTTAGCTGAAGCCAATGGAGCAATGCCTCTTGTTTCATTAAAACTCTTAGTTTTCCTATGTGAATATAAATGGATTGGAGACTCATAAGTGGCGTGTGCTTTATTTTACTAGCAGATAATCTATTAAGTCAGCAAGGGGTTCTGTACAGTTCAACTCTTTCAATTTGTTCTTTCCCCTTCCTCTAGTGCTTCGTATTGAATACCGGCCCCATGAGGACTGGGGCAAATTAAAAATAAAATAAACCAGCAGACATAAAACAACCTGTCTGAGTATGTTAAATATCCCTGCTGCTAGCACAGAGGGAAGATCAAGGCTCAGGAGCAGAAAGAGGGGGCATGGACAGCCCTCTGTAGACCCACAACTGGATCTCCCAATATATTTTTAAAAGCAACTGCAAGCGCCTCAAATTGGACTGCACCAGTGGTGGCAACCAGAGGATTGGTTAAGCCTTTCCTCTTCACACCATTTCCCCCAACTGTTTGATTCCACCCCACCTCTAAGTTGCTGTCAGCCCCATTTGGAGAGGAGGGAGGCATGGTTATTTATGTCTTAATGCTTTATTGTTTTAATACTGTAAGCTGCTTTGTTTGGCCACATACAGAAAAGCAGGGTGAAAATAATACTGTATTTACTCGAATCTAATGCACGCCTCCTTTTTTTGGCCAAATTATGTGTAAGGGCTCGGGGTTGTCTCCTCGAGAGTAAAGAGGCAGAAACATCCATTCTTCTAAAGCTAATGCTTTATTTACAGTCTATGTAAGATTCATGTCCGCTTGAGTCGGTTCCAGAATCTGAGAGTGGCTTTTGCCTATTCCTCCCCCAGCATAGAAACTTGGGGATTCCAAAACGTCTCCGCCTTTCCTTACGCTTTCCCCCTCTACACAGCTGGAGCGACGGAAGTAGCTGACTGCTTTGCTCAGCAACCCCCTCAGGTCGATCCAGGGCTCTATCAGCATCTCTGACCCTCAGCTCTACTGCACTGCCTGACAGTTCCTGCTCCTCACCACTGGGGCTGACCTTGCTATCTCCGCTGGACTCCGAACTCCTTCTCAAGAGAGGCTGCGCTTCCCTCCATCCCTCCTTCCCTGTCTCTAGTTCCTTGTGTGAGGTCCGGTCCCTGACATTATGTTACGAAGTAAGGGAGCACATTAGATTTGATGGTGCATGACATTCAAGTAAATACAGTAGTTTTTCGGGTCAGGAATGAAGAGGCCTTGGTCAACGTCTAGGCCCCATCCCCACTCGGAGCGCAAGCACTCTCCTCCAAGCCCAGGCCCTGCTCTCTCATTGGCAGTGAGGGCTGGGGAGAGGAGGGCAGAGGGCAGGATTGCCATTGCAAAAATAGTGAGGGCAAAATAGTAAGAGTAGAAGAAGAGTTTGGATTTGATATCCCGCTTTATCACTACCCGAAGGAGTCTCAAAGCGGCTAACATTCTCCTTTCCCTTCCTCCCCAACAACAAACACTCTGTGAGGTGAGTGGGGCTGAGAGACTTCAAAGAAGTGTGACTAGCCCAAGGTCACCCAGCAGCTGCATGTGGAGGAGCGGAGACGCGAACCCGGTTCACCAGATTACGAGTCTACCACTCTTAACCACTACACCACACTGGCATTCCCCTCCCTCAGTGGTGCTGCCCTGATCCAATTTGTTCCTCCTTGGAACTGCTTTTAAGTTTGCTTGCTTTGCTTCTTTGAAATGGGGAATCTGAGCACAGAGCTCCAGTGCAAAGTGTAGCTTGGCGCCATTTTTCCATTTCTGCTGCACCTCATGAATTGCCAATGGCAGGTGCAAGATGGTGGAGCCTCCTTTCCAGCTGATATAGGCAGCCTAGAATTTTTAGAAGAAAAAGCTGTGCCCCCACTACATTTCAATATTACCTGAAGTGGAAATGAATTTCAAATTTGTGCAAAATGTCTTCAGGATTGGTACTCTTGTTTCAGAACGCCACACAAAAATTGGAATTGCTTTTGATGTTTTAATTGGAGAGAGACGTTTTTAAAGACCTGTGGGCACGAGCCAGCTCAAGTGGTACACTTATATCCCGTTGATTTCAGTGAGAGAGCTAAGCAAATGCAGGGTTGATGAGATAAATGTTGAAACAAATCACAGCATCCCTTTATAATAAGTATGATTCGTATGTTCAGTCCCTTTTACATAGGCTTGAATGCAGTTTACTTGAATATTTCTCTTTGGACACAATCTCAAGATCATTTCAAACAGATTAGTAGTCCACTGGTTCCCTAATTAAGCAAGCTCTAGCCCAGGGTTAAGGGACCCAGGTGGCGCTGTGGGTTAAACCACAGAGCCTAGGGCTTGCTGATCAGAAGGTCGGCGGTTCGAATCCCTGCGACGGGGTGAGCTCCCATTGCTTGGTCCCAGCTCCTGCCCACCTAGCAGTTCGATAGCACATCAAAGTGCAAGTAGATAAATAGGAACCGCTCTGGCGGGAAGGTAAACGGCGTTTCCGTGTGCTGCTCTGGTTCGCCAGAAGCGGCTTAGTCATGCTGGCCACATGACTCGGAAGCTGTACGCCGGCTCTCGGCCAATAAAGCGAGATGAGTGCTGCAACCCCAGAGTCGGACACAACTGGACCTAATGGTCAGGGGTCCCTTTACCTTTAGCCCAGGGTTAGGGAACCTGGGGCCTTCCAAGTGGTGGTGGTCTCCAACTTCCAACACCCCCAGGTAGTGTGGCCAGCGGTCAAAGATGATGGGAACTGGACTCCAGCAACATCTGGTGAGTCACAGGTTCCCCATCTCTCGACTAACCAATAACTACTATGTATTTTGGGAAATTGTTTGTTCCTTTGTATGGTTTTTTTGTTTGTTTATGATTATAATGATTACAGACCCTTCAAGTGTCCCTATTTTCCAGGGACACCCCCACATTTACAGAAGCCGTCCCGGTTTCTGATTTGATCCTGGAATGTCCCGCTTTTCCTTAGGACATCCCTATTTTCATGGGAGAAATGTTGGAGGGTATGGAGTTATTGTGACCCCCAGGCCAAGGAGATAAGTAACTATACACCAGGCATAGGCAAACTCAGCCCTCCAGATGTTTTGGGACTACAACTCTAGCTAACAGGACCAGTGGTCCGGCATGATGGGAGTTGTAGTCCCAAAACATCTGGAGGGCCAAGTTTGCCTATGCCTGTTATACAACCTTTAGAAGACTTCCTTATAGGGAAGTTTTTTCATGTTAATGTTTTGTTATGTTTTTATATATGTTGGAAGTCGACCAGATTGGCTGGGGCAACCCAATCAGATGGGTGAGGTATAAATAATAAAATTATTGTAGTTATCATTATGGAATAGGACATCCCTATTTTCATCAGAGAAATGTTGGAGGGAATGTGGTTATCTTTTTTTGATTGCACATGCAGTCTTGATTTTCTGTTTTGCTTTGCTTTACCCTTATGTCTGGGATCACAATGTGGGCAACTCCACCTCTCTTTCCAGGTCTGATATCAGAATGGCTTTTAAGTTCTGTTTGCCTCCTGCCTCTGCCCCCACTTGCTGTACATGTTAGAAACCTTAGAGACGGGAAGCTGAAATAATAACAGATGAAGCGATGCAAGAAGTGTTCCCCTGCTGTTTGTCTCTGCCTTGAGAATTAAACAGCAAAGATCCTTCCACTGCTAGAAACTGTCTGCTCCCAGACACGAGCTATACAAATGGATAACAATGCCTTGGCTTGGCTTGGCTGAGGCACATGCTGCTGCAGCTTCAAAGCAAGGAATGATGTTAGAAGGGTCACTGGCTCAATCTACTACATATATTTTGGAAAGTGGTTTGTCTGTCGGTCCATCTGTTCTCCATCCATTTGGACTTCCCTTGAGATACCACCACCAAACTTGGCATGATGGTTCTCAAGATGAAGGGGCCAGTTTTATCTACATTTGGATACAATCAGATGCTGTAGTGAATCAAGGTAGTAGACTAAAATGTTCCAAACTACACCAATATGGACACCTCTTTTGCCCAATTTGGCACGACAGTTCCAGATATGGAGCAGCAGGTTTTGGTCTGTGTTTGGAAACCGCTGGACGGTTTGAATGAAGATGACAGATCGAACTGTTCCCCACTGCACTGATTTGGATATATTGTCGCTCTATTTGGCATGGCAGTTCTTGAAATGGAAGAGCGGGTTTTGATCTATGTTTGCAAACAATTGGACTTCATTTTGAATCAACATGGCAGACTGAACCATTCCACACAGCACTGTGTCGGATGCTTCTGAAGATAGCATAGTTTTGCATTGTCCATCAGGTGTGTGGTTCAGGGGAAGATTATTTGCCTGTTACCTGCTTCTTCTCTATGCCAATTGAATCATGGCCCAGTTATGTGTCTGAACTTTGGTAGTATCTAAAGTAGACATTTCAAGTAATGCAACTTAAATTGCTGCTTATATTGTTTTGTGATGTGAATCCACAGCCTATCGATGTGATTCACAGGTCGGTAGATGGATGAAATATGCAAGCAAGAGGCCTAGCAAAGTTTTGAATAAAAATACTGGGAACTGATAATGCCATGTTCAATTTGTACATAGGGATGAAAGTTCAAATATACCCTTGTGCATTTACATTTAATTTCATTTCTAAATCACTTTCCATGAAACATCCTGGAGTGATTTAACAATAAAGACATACATAAAAGCAGTTTCAGATCTTAACACCACAGAGGTTGTCTTACATAAATTCTACACTTTTACCGTACTGTTGGAGGGGATGCCAGCAGGTGGGTACTTATAGACCAGGCACTCCCCAAACTCAGCCCTCCAGCTGTTTTGGGACTACAATTCCCATCATCCCTGACCACTGGTCCTGTTAGCTAGGGATGATGGGAGTTGTAGTCCCAAAACAGCTGGAGGGCCGAGTTTGGGGATGCCTGTTTTAGACATACGGTATCTGATGGGATTGTGGAACAGTACAAAAGTGGTGCCACACACCCATAACTTGGACAGCCACTCCAGAAGGATACCATGGTCAATGGTATCGAAAGCCACAGAGAGGTTGAGGAGAATTAACAAGAACACATTTCTCCTGTCTCTCTCCTGACAGAGCTCACCATACAGGGCAAACAAATGAATCTAGAAAATCAGTTTCCTCCAAGAGCACCTGGATCACATCCATAACCACCCACTTAAGAACCTTGCCCAAGAAGGGGAGATTGGCAACTGACTAGTAATTACTTAGAGCAGGGTTTCCCAAACTTGGGTCTCTAGCTGTTTTTGGATTACAATGTCAGGAGTGCGTGCAGGAGCCAGGCCCTGGGACCAGCAGGGCTTCGCAGGACTGGGGCCTTCCTCAGTTTGCTCTGGAGAGGCAAGGTGCGGCCGCACAGGTGAGGCTGCTTGGAAACTTGCTACACCTGGTGGCAAGAGCCGGGGAGGGATAAAGGTCAGCATTTCCCTTCGGCTCTTTGCCACAGCAACACGCTTCCTGCCTTGCTGCGTCTGGCCTCTCGACCCTTGGACCTTAGCCTTCGTGACTCCTTGCCTCTCGACCCTCGGACCTTAGCCTTCGTGACTCCTTGCCTCTTGACCCCCGGACCTTCGACTTTGTGACTTTCTGCTCCCTGACTCCCGTCCTCTGCTGGGACTTCGTTCACCTGTAGACCAGACCATGACATACAACTTCCATCATCCTTAGGTAGCAGGACCAGTGGTCAGGGATGATGGGAAGTGTAGTCCAAAAACAGCTGGAGACCCAAGCTTGAGAAACCCTGCTTTAGAGTTTCCAAATCCAGGGAGGGTTTGTTAAGGAATGGTTTTAGCATGGCCTCCTTCAAGCAGGCAGAAACCACTTCCTCTCGCAGGCAGGCATTAATCACCTCCCTGGCCTAGCCGTCAGTTTTTATCAGCCAAGAAGGGCAAGGCAGCAGCGCACAAGTGGCTGTTCTGGCCAATCCAAGCACATTGTCCACATCCTCAAGCCTTACTAACTGAAGTGCAGTGCTGAATTCCTCCCCTGATTTCTCCATCATATGGAATGGACCTCCTGGTGAGATGCTGCCTGCGGGAGGCCTTCTCCTGCAGAGTGCAGTGATTTGTTGGGCATATAAGGGGTGAGCCTATCTTTTAGGTGTTGCAGGCATACAATCAGGAACAACAACAATTCCTTATTTTGAAGACGGCTTGTACAAGGGGAAGATTTTTCTGTGCATCCCATAATTAATTTCCATTGATCCGTCACTGATTTATTTTTAGATGAATTAGCTGGGTTTGGTCTTCATAAGCATTTTCTCTTTTTCAATTATTTTGTTTGGTAGTCGAGATTTTAATGAATTGTCTTCTACCACTCTGGCAAAATGCACACTCACACAGGTAAAATGACTACACATCATGGCTACAGTCATGGGACCATTCTGAATGAATGAATGTGAATATATATTTAGATGTGCATCTCCAACTTAGTAATCATTTGAAATTTGCATGATGAATCAACTGAGGATGCAGTCCTGAGAGGCTGTAGAAAGTGGCATGAGTGCCATTCTGCTGGCAGAGAACAGCTCCACCCATGAGATGGCATCTAAAAGGTAAAGGTAAAGGACCCCTGGACAGTTAACTCCAGTCAAAGGCAACTATGGGGTTGAGGCGCTCATCTCGCTTTCAGGCCGAGGGAGCTGGTGTTTTTCCACAGACAGCATTCTAGGTCATGTGGCCAGCATGACTAAACTGTTTCTGGACAATGGAACACCATGACGAGTGCCAGAATGCACGGAAACGCCGTTTGCCTTCCCACCACAGTGGTACCTATTTATCTACTTGCACTGGCTTGCTTTTGAACTGCTAGGTTGGCAGGAGCTGGGACAGAGCAACGGGAACTCACCCCGTCACGGGGATTCGAACCACTGACCTTCTGATCAGCAAGCCCAAGAGGCTCAGTGGTTTGGACCACAGCGCCACCTGCGTCCCATAGAAGGCATCTACCACGTCCCATAGAAGGCATCTACCCAGAGGAGCCCCTAGTATTTGTTAGGGACTGGTTGGACACTGAGGAGTGGTGGTTGCCACTGGGAGAAGGAGGGCTGGGGACTGCCTTGGAGGAAGGGATCACTGAACTGGAGGAGCCTGTGACAGCCAGGAAATGAGAGTCAGAGGCAGGACAAGCTATGGGATTGGAGAGTGAAGAACAGGAACAGCAAGAGGAAGGAGAGATAGGTCAGGCAAGTGTAGAGTCAAAGGCCTCCACACCTCCTCCTCCTCCTCCTGCCCCCACTTCTCTAGCTCCACTGTCTCCCAGGACCAGGCAACAATTGTGGAGGGAGGAGCAAGGTTGCACACAGAAACAGTTCACCTGCTTGCACACAGCACATGTAGAGGAGATACATAAGCTGAGGTCAGGGGCAGGGCCTCTCTGTTGCTGCAACTGCCTCATTGGGTGCACACCTAAGAGTTGTGGATTGATGGATATGTACTTTTGACAATGAAGAGTTCATTCCTCACCCAGGACATTCCTTGTCTGACAGCACTGTGAGATATAGTGAAATATAGATGTACCACTGGTGGGAGGTGGGAGGGTTATATTAGGGCAAGTTTGGATACATAAGATTCAAATTCCCTTTGTTCACTTGATATGCCCCTCTCCAAAGATTTGACAACTGTGCTGGCCCTGCAGGTGGCATGGTTAATACCCCATAACTGGTGTCAATGCAGGGGGGATTTAAAAAACAAACAGAAAAAGGCAGGAGTGGAGGGAGAAGAAAAATCCAGCCCACACCCCCTGTCCCAGCTGCAATGAGTAGCTAGGGCATAGGATGGAGTGATAGCTTCACCATGGATTCTCACTATCACCACCATAATAGGACTGCTCTGTTAATTTATTTAATCAGGCAACAGTTCCTTGATTTATTATGGACAAGTCCCATAAATATATTCCAAGAACATTTCTGTGTGAGGGGAAAAAAATCCATTATAAGACAAGTCTGGGCTTGTAGCACCAGTATGAGCTCATAAATCTTCTGCTGTCTGGTCATCTTGTCATAGTGCACAGATCAATAGACATATTCAAGGGAGATGAAATAAAAATAGCGTTAGAATGTCCACATGGCCTATAGATAGCCTTGATGCTTAACTGCAACTCACCGATTCTTCCTTTGTCGATGCAACTCAACATCATAATAAATAATAAATACGGTATAATATGTTACGTGATTTGGTGCTACAGAAATACTTGCATAAATAAATTAATAAATGCATTAGTAAGTATACACAAATCTCAACAAGTGTGTGCAGAATAAAAAAAAATCTAAATTTCCCCCCAGAACTGCCTTACTTTTTTCTCCCCGGGACTGAATGAGTTGCTCCTATGCAGCCTAGAAAGGTCATTGGAAAGTGCTGACCTACTTTAGAAGTAAGGGTTTCTTTCAAGCTGCTTTGCAGCTATTCTTGGCATTGGAGATTTTTTTATATATAAAAATATTTTTTTTACCAAATTGCATGGCAAGAGAAGAAATCCTTTTGGTTGGTTTACTGTGAGCCTTGGTGTGACAATCAAACTAGCTCAGACACACAATGGCACCTGTCTTTCTCCTGATTATTATTTGTTAAGCAGAAGCAGTCTCAGAAGCTGTGGGGCTTTGAGTGGCACAATGGCAGAGGTGGCTGCTTAACCCTTTCCTCTTCACCTGACCCATATCTTTTCTCCATGGTCGGAAGGAGCTGGGAGTGTGTGTTTCAAGCAGAGAAATGGACAGAGAGGACCTCTCTCCCATCACTTCCTTAATCACAGCTTTGTGGAAGGAGGAAAGAATTAATACCTATTATACATGACCTTATGGTCACTGCACACCCCGACAGGTAGCCTAGGAATGATCAGTACTAGAGAAACAAAGCAGATGTGGACTTGTTACCTGTACACACCATGAGTTCAAAGTAAGCCGCTCCTTGCACCACCCTGAATTCCAGGATTTTTAAAATGTGCTGGTTCAGTTATTGGGTGACAGATAACTTAAAGGTAAAGGGACCCCTGACCATTAGGTCCAGTCATGACCGACTCTGGGGTTGCGGTGCTCATCTCGCTTTATTGGCCGAGGGAGCCGGTGTACAGCTTCTGGGTCATGTGGCCAGCATGACAAAGCCGCTTCTGGCGAACCAGAGCAGCACACGGAAACGCCGTTTACCTTCCCGCTGGATACCTATTTATCTACTTGCACTTTGACGTGCTTTCGAACTGCTAGGTTGGCAGGAGCAGGGACCAAGCAACGGGAGCTCACCCCGTCACGGGGATTCGAACCGCCGACCTTCTGTGGGTTTAACCCACAGCGCCACTGGGGACATGTAAACTGGATATCAGTTTTTGTTGGCATCTGTCTGTCTCAACAGACAATGGAGTGTGCCTCTGGGGGTCGAACTGCTGTGTTAGCAGCAACAAAGTGACCACTCCAGGGCACGAGCCTGCGCAGTGTGTATGGAGGTCTTGGGCTGCCCAGATGACAAGACCTCTTGGCCTGGCTGTTGTGGTCCAAAGGCAAGCAGGACTTTCCAGAAGGAGATGTACAAGGCACCATCCAGCCGTCTTAAGGACTCCACTCTGGATTTGTGTAGGGTTTGCTTCTTAGCCTTTTCTTCTCCCGAAGATATCCCACAAGGCAGCAGTGGTTTAGGATCAGGATTTTCCTTCTCCTATGTAGGTGGGCTACCTTACCAGATTGGATAGCAGTGTAATAAAATAATAATGTTGCATACCACCCCAATCTCTGAGCGGTGCGAGATTCCAGAGGTTCCATGCACTTTACTCAGGGTTTGTGGGTAAATGAGGCACAGTGGAGACTGTGGTGTCTTTATGATATATGGTTTATTTGCAGATCTATACAGCCTGAGAAGGGGTTCATAGCATTAACATCCCAAAGGGTCTTATTTGTCCCATAACTACAGCCTTGGGTCACAGCAAAAAGCTAATGCCATGCTCTGACTTTTACAGCCTGCAACCTTTCCCAGCTTCTTAATGGCTCATCTCTCAGGAAACGAGCCTAGCTTATATTTTAACCCTTGCTGGATCTAGGGGTTCAGGAAGTTTGATTAAATTCTATTTACTAGATCCAGGAATTTAGGGTATCCCCAAACACATAACACTATATACATATGTAGAATAAATATCCAGAGTCTACATTGATTAAATAGATTGCTTTTGCCCATATATCCAAAGGCTAAGGAGGGAAAGCCTCTTCTACCAATATAGGACCGCTGTTTTGACAGAGAGAAATGACCCAGTTCAGGTTTTCCAGGGTCTTAAAAAACAACAACAGACACACAAACACATGCACACACAAATCTCTTTATCTACTCAGATCCAGAAAGGCAAGAAATGTGAATTTGCCTGACTTGATTAACTACCCAAAGAAATTCCTTCACTGTAGTTCTAAAACGTCAAAGAATCGCTGTGTGGGAATCCAGGAGCTTTCTATCTCTGTCTTATTTTCCCAAGCAGGGCAGAGAGAGCTTTCCTGAGGTTTTAAGGACAGCAAGAGATGAAAAAAGTGTCTCCCCCTCCACAAGTGCCTGGTGAGAGAGAGGCATTTGCAAAGGATCTTTAAATTGGTTTTTTAAGCCACAGCGCAGCACTCTGGGTCCCTCAGCAGGCTGCCGTCTCCTCAGCTGAATAAACTAGATTGAAGGGTTGTCATTTACATAGGCAACCTTGCTTTTTGGAAATTGTCAGGTGTATCGATGTGGGTGGAAAAGACACATTGCCATTAAGCTTCTCCTTACACAATAATAAAAACAGTAAAGTTTCATTAGGTGGGCTGTAATCCATTGAGGTCAATGATACAGATCCCACTGAGTTTAATGAAGCTGAGTTGCATCCATGGGAATTAGAAATATTTTCATGCAGAAGGAAAGTTTTACAAGTCTTTGGTCTTTTGTGTAGAACGAAAAGCAATACAACTTGCTGACATATTTTCCTCTTTGGGCTACATTTTCAGGAGATTCTCATGGATGTTATTTAAGGTTCTCTCCCCTTCTTCTTCGAAATATCACAGCTTCTTAGCACCATAGAGGTTGTTGGATCCCCCCACAGATCCAGAATGTAGCTTATGTCTAAGGCTGTGCCAAATAATCCCCCATTTCACTGTTCAGTTCCAAAGTCGTACATTAGACCCAATGGAGCAAATTACCAGGAAAGGCTTCTCCAAACATCCATGGTATTTTGATGCTGTCTCCTTCCTCCCAGAACCATCTTCTTCCTTGGCTCAGCGTTTATGACTTCAGTTGACCCACATTGCCATTAAATCTGGCTGCGGTGACATTCATGATTTTGTTTACAAGTGCCCATGAATGTCAGTTACGCTACTGAACAAAATATGTGGATCATCATAGTTGATAGGGGGGAAAAAAGCAATGTAGGCAAACAAGGTTGATGAGGACTATGAAGGTAAGGAACAAGGTCATCTTCTCAACTTAGCTATGCATTCTCACCCAGTGAATCCTATCGCATGCAAACAGTAGAGCAAAAGTGGAAAATCTAGCCAAAATCTAGCCTCACAGTGGCTTTCAGTACTATCAACCATGGTATCCTTATGGACTGCCTTTGTGGGATGGGACTTGGAGGCTTTAAATGGACTCTGTTCCTTCCTAGAGGGGCAAACCCTGAAGGTGATACTGGGGGACTATTGTTTGACGCCTTGGCTGTTGGCCTGTGGGGGTCCCTCAGGGTTCTGTTCTGTTGCCCATGTCATTTGACATTTACATGAAACCACTGGGAGAGGTCATTCAGAGTTTGGGGTTTGGTGTCACCAGTATACTGATGACATCCAATTCTCTTTCTCCTTGCCACCACACCTCCGTCGGCTTAGTTATGGAATATAGCACAGGTGGTTTTTTACTTTTTTAAATTTATGGTAGTTTTGTTAACTTTGATATATGATGCCATTCCACTGTTTCATTTGGGTCTCAGCAGAGTTTGAAATTGAAATGCAGGATCTTATAGCCGTGGTCTAACTGTCATATCCATTATCTTCATATTTAATCAGCTCTATTGATCAAATTGAGTTGTGGAAAAGTTTTGGCACAGCAAAGCTCTCTTCTCCCATTTTTGTGCTGCACAGAAATTGTCAGGCAAAACACATGAGGTAGAAAGCGGTATAAAAACAAAGCTATAAAACAACAGCATGGGGAAAGAAATATAGGATGAATTCTGGTTTTAGTGGGACACTGGGTTTAGTGGGACTTGTTCCCAAGGAAGTATGCCCAGCCTGCAACTTTGCTCATGAATTGGTGCCACCCCCTTTTCTGACTGTCAGTGTAAAGGAAAGGCTTCTTCTTTGGCAATCACTTGTAGCTGAGTAAGATTGTCTTCCATAAACACAGTTTTAAAAGTGAGTCCATAAGTAACTGTGGAGGCCAATTCTGGATCCACACATCCTTCCACAGTGGGGACATAGGTTTCTGGGTGGGAGTTGATCATGGTGAGGGTTTGCCAAGCATGCCTTCCTCTTAGCACGTTTCTCCCTTTCATCCTGAGTTTGAGCATCTTCAAAGCTCATGACACTTTTGGTAAAGGCTGTTCTCCAATTGGAGCGCTCACAGGCCAGTGTTTCCCAGTTGTTGGTGTTTATACTACATTTTTTTAGATTTGCCTTGAGAGAGTCTTTGAACCTCTTTTGTTGACCACCAGCATTATGCTTACCATTTTTAAGTTCGGAATAGAGTAGTTGCTTTGGAAGATGGTAATCAGGCATCCACACAACATGACCAGTCCAACGAAGTTCATGTAAAGGAAAGTACATATGTCTGTAACATGGAAGTACCGTAATTCAGAGACCAGTCCTAAATTTATTGTGTTTGCTCCCAAGCCCCAGTCTACATTCACAATGAGACTTACTCCAAGTAAGTGGGTATTAAGTGCAGCCTTAGTCACACTTAGTTTCTCATTTATTTCTGTGGGGACTAAGTGTGTGACTAACAGTCTGATCTAACTCAAGCTCTTCAATGTACTTAGTTTAAACAAGGAGTGGGAAACCTGTGTCTGGACCGCAACTCCCATTATACCTGACCATTGCTCATGTTGGCTGGGGCTGATGGGGGCTGGAGCTCATCTCAAGGGCGACAGCTTCCCATCTCTGTTTTACACCTTCAATTGCAAGAGAATGATCAAGGGATGTACATTCATGTGTGAACTACAGCCTAAATCTTGATTTGGGCCACGAAACTGAAAGACAACAGAGCTGGAAAGAAATTAACTGTTCACCATGCCTTGAAAAGGAGCTACTATTTCCTCCCTTGCCTCCCTTCCCCTTTCTTCTCGAATCCTGATTTGTCTTTGTAACTGAGAAAATAAAGATGGCTACAGGGGGAGAAAGAGTTGCTTGAAGGTATCTGGGTAGCATATGGACAACTTGGCAAGGTAAGCAAGGCAGGAATTGCAATATCCTCACGGGCAAACAAAACCTGTTCCTCAGAATTTGCATCCCAGTTTTCACTCCACTTCATTTAGATGTGCATCTTTTAGAGAGAAGCCATAGTGAAGAGGAGGAAACAGGCAGGTGGCCCAGCACAGGGCAGGGACAGGAGTCAGACTTGGCAGTTCTACCACAGAGCCACTCTGACAGCTTCTAAGCCCTCCTCTCCCAGAACGAGGCGCTTATTGCATGTGGCCAAGCAGAGAGCCAGGCTGACACAGAGCTGGTCCCTTGGAACTAGCAGTAGACAGAGGGAGGGGCCTACACAGACGGCTAGGGAGTGAAGAGGGAGCTACAAGCCAGTCCAGACAACAGGAGGAACCTTTAGAAGTCTCTTTAGAAGAGCCAGTGTGGTGTAGTGGTCAAGAGCGGTAGACTCGTAATCTGGGGAACCGGGTTCGCGTCTCCGCTCCTCCACATGCAGCTGCTGGGTGACCTTGGGCTAGTCACACTTCTTTGAAGTCTCTCAGCCTCACTCGCCTCACAGAGTGTTTGTTGTGGGGGAGGAAGGGAAAGGAGAATGTGAGCCGCTTTGGGACTCCTTCGGGTAGTGATAAAGCGGGATATCAAATCCAAAACTCTCATCTTCTTCTCTTCTTCCTGGTTCTGCTTTCCTTATTAAAGAAACTATTTGTAAGTTAGCCAAGTGTTTCACTCTTTTCCTCTGATCTGTGAGTGACATGCTCTCCTTGTCGGCTCCCTGACACGTCCTGTGTGGACCAACATGGAAATGAATGCACAAATAGGGCGTAAGAACCAATGCAACCGAGCTGCTTCAGTGAGGGGAAAGCCAAAAAGAAGAAACGACCCATGCAGTTCTCCTCGCCCCCAGCCAGACACACTGTGAATTGCGTCAGGTGCTTAAATTATCATTTCCAAGGCCTGCGGTGGCTTGGAAACGCAGTTCCATTAGCTTTAGCTGTCTCAAACAAGGCTCAGCAAATAGAATGATGGAAGGGTTTTGTGCTCAAAATCTTGGGCCTGAACTGCACATGCAGCAGAATGATGCAGCAATGATACGGCACTACCCTGATCACATCAGACTGCAGGGCAGGGTGACAAAGAGGGCATGTTTTCAAATGCTCCTCCTAGATCAAAACTGCTCTCTGCCAGCAGATAACTGGGACAGCAGGGAGCAAGCTGGGTTACAATTTGTCTTCTTAATGTCTTGGGCTCCCCCCACTCCCCCCCTTACTTGAGAGAAATTTTTGTTTGTTTTTAACATGAAGGAGCATTCAGAAATGACTGCTACGGCCAGACAGATCTGTCAAATTTGCTTTCTCGCAGTTTCTCATTTTTCCAGTCTCAAAGTTCAGTTTGTCACTGAACTGTAGTAGCAGTAGGGTTTTTTGGGGTGGGGTGGGAGGAATCCTCAGCATTTTGGTACACACTTCTATTATACTTGTTTCTGACGGCAATTTTGCCTGCTCTACACACTTTTGCTAGCAATTTGAGGTAATATGCATTTATTTTCACCAATATCTGCATTGTTATGCGCACTTCATGCACATTTTCGTACATTTTTCTGGTGAGAGCACTGCATCGCTCACTTTGGAGGAATGCCAGCTTTGAAGGATAGATGCACTTAGGTTCACATATTGCTTTGGGAGTTGCAAATTAGGTAGATTCACACTGAAGCCAAATTACTTTCATCCCATCCCTATTTCCTGTATACTGAATGCTACAGCCCACTCTTCAACCTCAGGATTGCAGAGGCTTGGGATCAGAATTTTGCTTCTTCCAGATGGGCTACCTTCCCAAGTTGATGAGCCCCATCTGTCCCTCCTTTCTCCCCATAACCCATGCAGAAACTGCCTTCTTGACCATTGGACCCACTATGGGTCTTGTCCACTCAATTTGCTAGACCCTGTCTTTTCATACGGGGTGGGTGGGTCTCTAACTCACTGAGTGTTTGAGACCCATCAGCTACGCTCCCCTGGCTGTTCCTATGGTGTGGCTACTGTCACATGATGACAGCTTCTAGGAGCTAAGTGCAGTTTGGGGACCCAAGGTGGACAAACTACCCCAAAAGAAGCATGACATTTTCCCCCACCAGAGGTACTAACCTTCCCCTGACACCCCATACACCCCTAGTTGGTGTATAAAAGCAGATGCCAGCACTCTGAGGCTGGGATTTCTGAGGTGTCCATCTGGAGGTTTGCTCTGTGTCTTTTAAACCTAACCTTAAGCAGGAGACTTGAAAGTAACTATCAATCTCTCGCACCAATATGGTTGCAAGTGTCTGTGCAGTGCACCTGCTGAAGTCAGAAGCCAAAGCCATCAGAGCTCTCCATCACTCCTTGTCCTTTACCAGAAATGGCAGGGGCGGGGGGAACGGACTCTGAATAACTTATCCAGCAGAATACAAATTGATGGATGAACGGTGTAAAAGAAGAGGGATTATACAAATAGGCTTACGTTGTGGAATTTATATAGGTCACAGGCATCTACTAGTCTTGGTGCAGAATTTATTTTGCCTCTCGAGTACAGAATTTTAACACAGCCTGACCCTGTTGTTGTGCAGGAAAAGTTAGCCATCTAACTTCATTTTTGCTGGTCTACACGCGCAGCTCTATGTTACTCAGAGCCAGTGTGGTGTAGTGGCTAAGAGCGGTGGACTTGTAATCTGGTGAACCGGGTTCGCGTCCCTGCTCCTCCACATGCAGCTGCTGGGTGACCTTGGGATAGTCACACTTCTCTGAAGTCTCTCAGCCCCACTCACCTCACAGAGTGTTGGTTGTGGGAGAGGAAGGGAAAGGAGATCGTTAGCCGATTTGAGACTCCTTTGGGTAGTGCTAAAGCGGGATATCAAATCCAAACTCTTCTTCATCTTCATCTTCATCATCACAGAGGTATGGCTGTTTTCACAGAATCGGAGAATTAGAAGGGACCACAAGTGTCATCTAGTCGAACCCCCTGCAATGCAGGAATCTTGTTGCCCAACACGGGGCTCAAACCCATGACCCTGAAACTGAGTCTCATGCTCTATGGACTGAGCTATCTGCTCTGGCTGATGGTTCCATTTTGCATTATGCTCCTTGCAGGGACTATTTAATTCCTCCCAAGTTGTCTATGTCATTACTTTTTTACTGATCATTATTTATTGACTACCTGATCTAGGCAACATTGGTGTGTTGAATGATTCAAACATCAGGAGGCTTTGCTCTTCTCTATTAAGAAATCATAAGGCAATTGAAATGACAGGTAGAGAGGGCAAGGAGGAAGAGAAAGGCCTCAGCTGCAGTATACTTTTAAAACTGTATCATGCTACTTTAAATAGCCCCCTACTGCCTTCACAGCTACAATTCCCAGAGTTCCCTGGGATGAGGGATTGGCTGTTGAACCACTGTGAAAACTATAGCTCTGGGAGTGGAATAGGGATCTCCTAACATCTCTCAGCAGCCTCTACAAACTACAGAATTCTTTGAAGCCAAATTATCAATAATTTGCACTTTTCAAAACAATATGTAAACTGAAACACAACTATCTCTTACAATTCGCCCTTATCCAAATTGTTCTATGCCGTTCCTCAGTCAAACGGTGTTTACAAAAATGCATATATTAGAGGAAAATGTGCGTAAAAATTAATCTGTCACTGAAAGTAACAAACAACATGCATTATACAGATGGAAACTGCTTGTAAAAAGTGTGCATTAGTCAAAACTTCATGTAAAATGCTTTTATTAGGAGAAATTTGCACTAAAGTACTGATGAATATTCATGTTTGTTTGTTTTTTAAAAAAATTGCAGATAGCTGCAAAACATCTGAACTGAAGACGTAAATAATGAGAAACTGAGAGAAATGAAACTGACAGATCCTTCCATTCCTAGTTTCACATAAAGCAAAGCCTGGAACAACCCCAATCCCATTCGTTCCCATTAAAAAGTAGGCATCATTAATTGGTTAAGATGATTATAACCACAAACTGTAACAGAAATGGAAGATATGAGTTATAACAACAAGCAGAACAACATTTTGTTTCGGGGGGGGGGAACCCCAGCTAAATTGTGTGGTACAAAACTATTGGGATGAAACAAGGCATCTCTTAATTAAATTATTTCCCTGCTACAGTCTGTGACCTCTGTGACACTATAACAAGCCCAATCTTTGTTTTCAGTGAGATAAGTGGGAAAACAGTGCCAAGATGGGCGAGGATAAAAGATTAACAAGTGATGGGGAGGATGGGATGAGATGGGGAGGCAGGTTTGTGCCTGGCTTTGCAAGGAAACTCATGATCCAATCACAACCATGGCTGGTTTGGGGCAACATTGTTGTAGCCAAGGCACCTAAAAATATTATTAAATTTGTGTAAAGTACTTCTCCATATGTAATTGCTTCTGGGCAACATATTGTGATGGGGATGCTGGTGTGTTGGCGGGGGCCCTCCTTGCCTTTTGTACAGATTCCCAGCCAAATGGGCTTCCTTAATAGGTCACAGAGGGCTGGCTGATAATCCTAGAACACAGGTAGGTACCTTACCTGCTAGTTACAGAACAGACAGTGTTGCAGTTGCAAGGTGCCCAATGGAAAAGAGAGCAGCTGATTCATTGGAAATGGATGGCCTGAGGCAGCCTTGGGGAGCAGGGAGGGCAGATTGTGGCTTGTGGGGGGCAGGTGCTGCTGCTTTGAATACTAGCACTAGCTATCTGAGTCTATGCTTTCTCCCTCCCGCTTAAGGTTGTATAGTTCTAAATAGACATTTCCCAAACCCTGTAAGGGGCTGAGATTCAGCGGCTAAGAGAATGCAAATAGTCTTCCAAGCAACTGACCGTTGAAATCAATCTGTGGGGTTTTTTTTCTTTTTCTTTTTTGAAAAGGGAAATAATTATTCGTTTTAAAAGGAGGCCCTTCCCACCCCACAGTGACTCAGCTCTTTTAATAAGCTCCATTGACCTTCAATTAAGGTCCAGACATGTAAAAGTTGTCTAACTTTAATAGTCTTTAGGGGGGAAATGAGTTGTCATGTAGTCGCTTGATTATGAAAATGTCAAGGGTATTTGCTTTAATAAAAAAAAAAATCACACTGGCTGCTTTAGAGAGATAATGAAATAGTTGTGGCAGGGGTGGGGGAGAGATTAAAGGGAAACCTAATACAGTTGTAGTGTGTGTGTGTGTGTGTGTGTGTGTGTGTGTGTGTGCGTGCGCATGGGGGTCCTAAACATACCGCCCCACTGTTCCTAACTCCTGTGCTTTATTGCACCCTTCCCCAGATGTTCTGGGCTACAACGCCCATCATCCCTGACCATTGGACATCCTGACTGGAGCTGATAGGAAATGTAGGTCATAGCATGAGACTCTTAATCTTGGGGTGGTTGGTATGCTGGTCCCGTGGGGTATCCAAAAGGTGAGGTCCAAGTCCAGTCCGTGGTCAGAGGTACAACGTAAAGGCAGTCCGTAATAACTGAAGCTGGGTGCAGGGCAGGGAGTCAGGCGAAGTCAGGAACAGGTAGGCAAGCAGGGAACCAGGGCGGGTCAGGAGCTCAGGCAGGAAAGCAGGACAGGTTTCAAGCAGGAACACTGGCAGGAACTGGTCACCAACGATGTTGCTCCTGCAACTTGGGGCTGGGGCTGGCCGGCTGTTATCTGCCCCGAGGCATAGGGCGGCCCCGATCCTCTGGTGACTCGCCTCTCCTGGCTTGGAGGCGAGCACTCCTCCTGCGGGAACTCAGTTCCCTTCGCCTCTCTGCCCTGAGCCTCTGCAGCTCAGGAGAGGCTGGAGGGTTACCGGACCCAGAGGCAACCTCAGCTTCCTCTGATGGGACTGAGAGTGGAGCACCTGCAGGCAATGGGTCCTCCATCCCATCAGGAGCCAGAGCAGACTCAGCCGATGCCTGCACCTGAGGATCCAGCACAGGTGAGGACCCTTCAGACTCAGGCCCTGGCCCTGGCTCTGCTGGTTCTGGAGGCAGGGAATCCTGTGCAGGCTGGGATCCCTCAGGTTCTGCATCTGAGTCTGAATCCCAGGCCATCACAGTTGGGTTCAAATCCCACATTGGGCAAAATAGATTCCAGCATTGCATTGGAGTTGAATTAGAGGACCCTCATGGTCCCTTCCAATTCTGCAAGTCTATGATTATATGATTCATGCCTCGGGACATTGTTCATAACATATTAACATCTGGAGAGCACTAGGTGGAAGGTTACTTTATTGTATCTCTGACGCATGTCCCTGCTCACCTCTAAAATATTTAGAATCCCTAAGCCCACCCTTTCCTAACTTCATATTGCTCCCTTTTGAGATGTGATCCAGCTTCTCCTCCATTCATCTGACTGGTGGGGCCTGACCAGTCCCTCCTGAGAACCAGAATCTGGTGTTGGGGTTTGAGTGTGGCTGTGGAAGGAGGATTTAAAGGATGGGTCTTAGTTAGGAGGGGAGCAGCTTTGTTTTGTCAGGAGATGATACTTCCCATCGGCAGAGGTAGGGGCAAGGACTTGCACAATAAGGCATTCTCCTCCCTCATGCACCCTAAAATTGGTGTGGGGTGAGAGGAGAAGCCCCAGAAACACTGCACGCGTAAAAGAGAAGGGGGATCATTATATATGGCAAGCTGAATGCACAATCCCATGTGACCAGTTGTTGCTGAGACAATGTGGAACCTGACCGCATGGCAGCAGGTTATTAGTGGCTAAGAGACTGGGGCATTTGGCCACAGATTGACAGTGAGAGTTAATTAGACTATTTCTTTCTGACTTGTTGTTGGGGGTGGGGAAAGGAAACCATGACCTTTTTGGGGGGGGAGTACTTTCCCCCAAAGCCCCCGAGAAAAGACAGAATTTGCTTCTCTTTCTTTAGACAGCTGTTCTAATTGCAAGGATTTCTGCTGAACATAAATTAATCATTGGGGCTTTTGTTGCTGTACAGCCAAAACAAAAAAGTAGCTCTTAATAGCATCATTCAAGAAAAAGGAAGGCGGAGGAGAGGGATGGAAGATTTTAATCCCCCCCCCCTTGCACCCCAAGTAACATGCTGAATAAAGAACAATGCTACAGCAGAACCCCTTGTAGTACACGGCGTACATGACAATTAACAATGTATCACAGAGCAACAGTCAGTGTGATTAACAAGTGCCTTTTCTGTCTTCGATGACATGGAGAGCATCTACAAGAACTCTGGGAAATGTCCTGTTGTTCCAAGGTGTCACCTATGCATATGGGTTTATAAATGAGGAGCACCATCCATCCCTCAGTTCACACACATGAAGGGCAGGTGCCTGCATCTGCAAGGAGATGGAGACCTGGTGTGCACGCCCTCTGTGCCCACAAGGGAGTTATCACTCTAGCATGGACCTGGAGGAGACATCATTGAGCAGTTCACATGCTCCAGGGGACGTGGTAGGTGTTGGGATTTTTATTTATCCTCTGCTGCTACAGCAGGACTATTATGATATTATGTTTAGTGTAAATCACATGAGTGTCTGAGTAAGAGTGTGGGAACGGAAGTCTGTCTCTTATCTCTTCCGCCTAAGAGTGTTATTGTAATGTTAGTTCCACTTCTGCCGTGTCGCAGTTCTGTACTTTTGTTTGGAGAACACAGACGTAGAGATGGAGTCTCTGTACATAGACTGTAAGTAAACATAGTTCTCAAACGAAATCCGATCCGGAAGCCCATTTGGCTTCCAAAACGTTCAAAAACCGAGACGCAGCTTCCCATTGGTTGCAAGAGCTTCTTGCACTCAGCGGAACACATTCGGGTTCCGAAAAACGTTCGAAAATGGAAGCATTTACTTGCGGGTTTTCGGTGTTCAAAAACCGAAACGTAATACAACGGAGGCATTCAGGAACCGAGGTTCCACTGTATTTCTATAGAAATAATTTAGAAACATTTACCACTTTGGAACCTAAGCATTATTGCCTTTTACTAACCAGCTTCATATAACCAACATTCTTAAGTCTAAGTAAAGCAAGAAGGAGTTAATGTCATAGAATAAGCTGTCCTGCCAGGCTTGGCTAGGTCACTCTCCCTCACCTTGGGAAGAAGGTACTAAAACCTCCTGCTGTACCTTATTCTACCTGAGCAGGTCAGCGTGTAAAGAGATCCGAGCTCAGGCCACATGAATCTAACAAGCATCTCTTGAGTTCCTATACCAATAATATAGGAACTTTCACTACTGTAACTAAGCCAAGTTTTACTACCCGTGCAACCTTTTCTTAATGCTGTATGGAAAAGCACATGAATTGCACCTTTGAAGCGTTTATAAGTAAACCATTTTAAACTTACCAAATGTGTAGTCTCTTTCTATGCTAAGGGAAGAGGGAAACTTTGGAAGCAACTTAGAAGGGGATATTTTAACTGTCTAGCAGCCTATTTTTCCACACTTTATTTTTCTGCATATTTTATGATTTTAAATCTCTGCTGGGGCTCTCTCACCAAAAGACTGTTTGCCCTAAACCTGGATCTTAGGCATCAAAGGAATCCTCCTTTAATTTACTTATTTTTCCTTTAAACAAACAAAAACAACAACAACACAAATCTGGATCAGCCAGCTATTGCTTGTAAGGGCTGGATTGATGCTCCAACAATAGCACTGATTTCCATAGTACAGAATTTTACCCTCAATATCCAGAAGCAACAACGATTTGCAGCCTCACCTTAGCCAACAGAAGCAGCCAGGCTAAGGCTGTGTTGTTGTGACATAATGATAGCCTATAAAGCAATGCTTAGAAGCAATAACCGTATCTTTTCTTCTGTCACTATATCTCTGAATTCAGTTTCCTGAGCAGCTTACCTCATTACAGTCAGGGCAGCTCTAAGCAGAGATAAACTAACCGAAGATAAAGCTGATGTAGTTTTGCCGACTCAAAAATATCTAACGGAAATAAAAATGCTAAACTTAGGATATGTCTCTGCCAGCAATTTTCAGATGGGCTGTCCTAGTACAGTGCTAGCCGTGTGCAATGGCTCTATATATGAGTTGTTGTTACTACTAGTATTATTATGTTTTCAATCTATCTGTTGCTTACTGCATGAGCAGTCCTCAAGCAAATTTCATAATGCACAGAGCATAATGCTAGACTGGTGACTGGGAGTGGCCGCCGAGACCATATAACACCGGTACTGAAAGACCTACATTGGCTCCCAGTACGTTTCCGAGCACAATTCAAAGTGTTGGTGCTGACCTTTAAAGCCCTAAAGGGCCTCGGCCCAGTATACTTGAAGGAGCGTCTCCACCCCTATCATTCTGCCTGGACACTGAGGTCCAGCCCCGAGGGTCTTCTGGCGGTTCCCTCACTGCAAGAAGCGAAATTACAGGGAACCAGGCAGAGGGCTTTCTCGGTAGTGGCGCCCACCCTGTGGAACGCCCTCCCATCAGATGTCAAGGAAATAAACAACTATCTGACTTTTAGGTAAAGGGACCCCTGACCATTAGGTCCAGTCGTGTCCGACTCTGGGGTTGCGGCGCTCATCTCGCTTTATTGGCCGAGAGCCGGTGTATAGCTTCCAGGTCATGTGGCCAGCATGACAAAGCCGCTTCTGGCGAACCAAAGCAGCACACGGAAACGCCGTTTACCTTCCCGCGAGAGCGGTACCTATTTATCTACTTGCACTTTGACGTGCTTTCGAACTGCTAGGTGGGCAGGAGCTGGGACCGAGCAATGGGAGCTCACCCCATCGCAGGGATTCGAACTGCCGACCTTCTGATCAGCAAGCCCTAGGCTCAGTGGTTTAACTCACAGCGCCACCTGGGCTGACTTTTAGAAGACATCTAAAGCTAGACCTCCCATAAAACCTGAGAGGCTTTGTTGTAACAGTAACTTAGAGGTGTTCTCTGGGCATCACCAAAACAGACACAGCTCCCTATGAAAGCACCTGTTCATTTTATATTAAAAGCACAACTGAGTTCAGAGCCTCCAGGCATCTTAAGAACAGAAGCACCATTACCATCACCACCTCAAAGGCAATTTTCCCCACACTGCTCCTGGAGGCAGCTGCCCCCTTCTCCAAATATGATCTCCCTACTCAGCCCAATGCTGTTTCCATGCTCTTTATCATAGACTTGCCCAAGGCCACCCTACAGGATTCATGGGTGAACCAGGGCTTTGAAGCCACATCTTCTCTGTCCACATCCTCTTTCAAGAGTTCTTCAACTTATACAGAATGAGAACTCCAAGAATTCTCATTTATTGCAGCAAGGGTATCTCACCCGTAGTCCTCCGGATTTTGCTGGACTTCAGCTCCCAGCGGTCCTTTCCATCAACAATACCAGCCGAGGCTGATGGGAGTTGGATGCCAGCAATGACTCGGGGGACAAAGTTCAGCCACCCTTCCATAACCACCATTTCCAGAGAAAATGCTTTGATTGAAAAATGAACAAAACTACTGAGGATTTTCTACGTTGCAGCCTTTCTGTTCACTCCAAATGTATCGTGCCTCTGTCATATTAAATTCTACAGAGTGCAATTATCGGTCTGTGAGCTGTCTCTCTTCTAGTGAGAATGGACCCAGTTGATATTAGTTGGGTACAATCAGTTCATGACTGACTGAGCAGAGATGAAGGGTGATGCCAGTGGATAGGAGATTCGTCAACATCAGGGGATGAATTGCCTCTGTGTGTGTGTGACCACAGATCTAACACCCCAGATAAAACTCATATATCACTTCGCATCACTTCTCACAATGTGAGCCTAGTTTCCTTTTCTAGCTGCCAATCATCAAATGTACTGTAATCTACCAGAGAGACCGAGTGATGCATGCATGTTAAACCAGCACGCAAGTCATCATGAGAGGCTGAGAGAGAATTCAAGCATAGGAGGGTATGTAGACTGAATCCATAATAACATCTGAGTCCAGAGGAAATAAAATGTACTAGTTTGAAATCTGGGTAAATATCTAGTACAGACATCAAGCTGAAAAGGAGCTGAAATATGTGTATGTTGGGTTGAATGGAGAATGTGAACAAATTATTATTATTATTAATTGAATTTATATACCGCCCTATACCCAGAGGTCTCAGGGCAGTTCACAGAGTAAAATCAAAATATAAAACCACAAAATATATAATCAAAATAAAAGCAACAACCCAATAAACCCGCCCCTCCAAATACCAGCTATTGTGTACATTATGGGGAACATACACAAATGAACATCTTAAACAGGATTTTGCATACTGCATGGTCAATGTACTTAATCTCCAAGTGATACTGGAGAATGTGAGAATTTCACACACTCGTAAATGTACATAATATCTCTTCAAGGGAATATTATTCAAGGGAACCATATGTGTAGTGATCTAGCAAAGGATGAAATACTCTATTTATGCCACCAGATTGTGCATAGTCTACAGCATCATTTGGAGTCTATGCACATTGATCAGGCAATACAAAACCCCCGTTTATTCTCTTTATTTGGGAATGGGAAGAAACAAGATTTACTTGTCCTTGACCATATGTATGGACTGATGCATATTATATGTAAATGTGTGTGTGTGTGTGTTTGTGTGGACTTTAAGTGGCCATTCTGCGTGGACTGTTGTCTATCATATGAAGAAGCATGTCAGGGTTCAAAATAAATTCAGATAAAACAAAAATGTTGGTGAAAAACATGGATGATAAATTGAAAAATATGTTAGAAAAAAATGTCTGGTTTGCAAATATGTAAAAAAGTTAGATATTTGGTAATCTGGCTGACAGTAAGAAATCTGAATTTATATGTTAAACTGTGGAAAGAGATCAAGAAAGAGTTGGAGATTTGGGAGAGAATGAAGCTCTCTCTGCTTGGCAGAATCTCAGCTATTATAATGAATCTATTGCTCAGGATGCTGTTTTTATTCCAATCAATTCCAGATGAAAATAATTCAGGCTGCTTCAAAGAATGGAAGAATGATATTTCTAAATTTATCTTGCAGGGGGGAAAGCCAAGAATCAAACATAAAATTATGATATACGTAAAAGAAAGAGGAGGCTTTGCCCTGCAAATGTATTATGAGGCAGCCTGTTTGTGTTGGTTAAAAGAATGGATTACATTGGATAATGCAGATATTCAGGACTTATAAGGTCATGACTTAAAATTTGGCTGGCATGCATGTCTTTGGCATGGGAAAGTGAAAAATTTATAAAAGTTTTATGAACTGTATTCTCAGGAGGAATCTGTATAGAGTTTGGGAGAAATGTAAACATTTTCTGGAAAGGAAAACACATTTATGGCTATCTTTTATAAAGGCTGTTACTATTAAGAGAGTTGTTGTTGTTGTTGTTGTTGTTGTTGTTGTTGTTATAATTATTATTACTCCTTAGCTTTTTCTTTCCCTGAAGATGTCCCACAAGACTTTTCCTTCGGGTTTACTCCCGAAGCCACAGTAACAACATGAATTGGATTTCGAGTTATGTGAGCAGATGTCCACTTCCTTCCTGTCCCCTCTGAATATCCACTCTGGAGGACATGGGAGACATGCCAGAATAACTTGGGAGGGGCCAATGAGGATGCTTGGGGATTTTACTTGGTTCAGATTGTTAAATAAACTGACCTGATTTGCACTTCCCTGGTCAATGCTCAGCTTGGAAAGCAGCTCTCATTCAGTTTTCACCCTTCTCTGATTCCCCCCCCCAATGCTTTAGAAGACAGCAAAATGCATATAAAATGTGCGTTTTAGGGTAAAAGGCACCAAAAATGCACAAAAAATATACAAAAATGCTGAACAAAACATATGCAGTGCATTTTTAAAATAAATAAATCACAGATTGATGTGGATGAGAGGTAGAACAGATTTAGGAATGAGCATGTGCAAAACTGTCTTGCATTGGAAATAAAGTTACCTGTTGATTGGCAGGGGAAATCAGCAACATTTATCTTATTCTGCCTCCTTCTGTTTTCAAAAGGCTTCTCTGAATCCAAGCCCCTTCTTTGTAAGGAAGGACTCCTTTTTAAAATAAAGTAACTGGATTCAGCTCCTCATGCACAAGGGCAACATTGTACTCACCCACAAAGGTTCTTCTTAGTGTCTCGGTTTCTTCTCATATTGCCTTTTTGTTGCACTCTTTCCTTAGGGGCTACCAAAGATATGGGGAAGATGCTGGGTGGAGAAGAAGAGAAGGATCCAGATGCTGCCAAGAAGGAAGAAGAACGACAGGAAGCCCTTCGGCAGCAGGAAGAAGAGAGGAAAGCTAAATATGCCAAGATGGAGGCTGAAAGGGAAAATGTGAGGCAAGGGATTCGGGATAAGGTAAGACCAGCTGATCAGAGCGTCCAGCTGGGACATAGGCATGTGTGGATGGGGAAGTACAGTCGTACCTTGGAAGTCGAATGGAATCCGTTCCGGAAGTCCGTTTGACTTCCAAAATGTCCGGAAACCAAAGCGCAGCCTCTGATTGGCTGCAGGAAGCTCCTGCAGCCAATTGGAAGCTGCGGACATTAGGTTTCTAAAAGAAAATTTGAAAACCGGAACACTCACTTCCGGGTTTCGATCGTTCTGGAGCAAATTTGTTCGGGAGCCAAGGTACAACTGTCCCTTAGGGTGTATTTAATAGGGGTGTGCATTGGTGCTGCATGCTTCCTCAGTTACATGGTGAATGAAGGTAACAGGGGTAACAAGTGTTGGGTTTTTTAAAGTAATTAATTAAGGAACAAAATGAGAATTCACACTTGCCAAAATCCAGCATGGGGTGGGGAAGTACTCTTTGGTGAGAGAGCTCCAGCAGAAATTTAAAATCACAACACCTGCAGCAAAATAAAGCATGGAACCCCTTCCCAAAACTACCTACTTCCTCTTAGCATAGAAAAAGACTACACGTTTGGCTTACTTACAAACTCTTCAAAGGTCAGATTCATGGGCTTTCCCATACAGCAGCAATAAAAGACAGGCAGTTTAGCTTAGGTTACAAAAAGTGGTAAATGTTTCTAAATTGTTTGTATAAAAACACAAAGATGACTTGCTAATGCCACACAGCCTCGGCTTGGAGCAACCAGCCCAGACAGCCTTACTAGTCAGTTCACATGGTGGGGGGAAAGAAAAAAAGTGGGAGAACAAAATAAAGCAGTAGCCTTTCCTCCCAAGGTGAGGAGGTGTGACCTAGCTAAGCCTGGCAGGATAGCTTACTTTATGATCCTAACCCCTTCATGCATTAATTAGAGTTAAGCATGTTAGTTATATGAGATTGATTTATGCCGCAACAAAACCTCTCAGGTCACCTAAGGGGCTCCCTAAAGTCCGAAAAAACTCTCTGGACCTGGATTTTAAAGGCAACAGCAGCATTTTAATCTCTTTTTTGTTTATTCCTGGTTTTAATTTTTTTGAATATTTTATAGAGTTGCTTTTAACCATTTGCACAGATAATTATATTGTTTTCCTCCTTGAGGGTGTTTTTTTTTAAATCAAGCAGTGGATATGTTTTATTAAATAAATGGGGGGAAAATTATATTATTTGTAAAAAAAAGCAAAAACAAACACACCCATTACAGCCCTAAATGGCTCTGGCCCTGTATACTCCACCCCCATCGTTCATCCTGGACACTGAGGTCCAGCGCCGAGGGCCTTCTGGCGGTTCCCTCACTGCGAGAAGTGAGGTTACAGGAAACCAGGCAGAGGGCCTTCTCGGTAGTGGCGCCCGCCCTGTGGAATGTCCTCCCATCAGATGTCGAGGAAATAAACATCTATCTGACTTTTAAAAGATATTTTAAGGTAGCCCTTTACAGGGAGGTTTTTTAATGTTTGAGGTTTCTTGTGTTTTTATATTTTGTTGGAAGCCGTCCAGGGTGGCTGGGGCAACCCAGCTGGGTGGCATGTAAATATTATTATTATTATTATTATTATTATTATTATTATTATTATTGACTAAAGAAACATCCTGAGCATGATTGGGGAAGGCATAGAGTAGCTTTCATTTTGACAGACAGGTCCAGGTTTTAATAACAGTGAAATATTTCGCCAAGGCATTCCAGCGGCATTCCAGCGGCTGGATAGTAATTTTTTGGCCAACAAATGGATTCACGTGGTTTCAGTAGCCTGGAGTGTCTCTCTCGCTATTTATTTGAATGTGGGGTTGTTTATGTGAAAGTGCGAAAGAGACATTTCAAATTCATGTGAGCGTTTTGGCTAATGTGTATTTTGCATAAACTGATTTTGGGGTGGAAATCACTAAAAGCCTTGTGTGAGAAGGCCCAAAGTGATATTTCTCATTTCCTCCCTCCCTCCTTTTCTGGATTCAAAGCTCTACTTAGAGCATCTTTGATGGGTGGATGATTTATTTATAGTTGTTTGCTTTTGATATGGTTTTCTAGGGAGTGTCAGCTTTCTGAGTTGTACTTCTAATGTGTGGAAGGTCTTTGAAGAGGGAAGCTTTGTACCACATAGGCATATCCAAATATATTGCAGGTATTAAAAATATTTTACCAGGCGTTCCAGAATTCCCAAGACTCTATTTATCATCACGTATCTCTAATCTCACTTTTAGTCTCGTTCATGCTAGCTATGTAGAATCTGGAGAGAAAATTAAGTTCCAATATATAGAATCATCAGAGGTTACAGTACAGCAAACTGTAGATTGATGTAGGTGTACTAATTTTGTAATTGTGTGCTACATAAATACATAATTCATTGCATACAGCGACGGGCTCCTGTTGACTGAAGGCTAAGATGTAGCATATTCTCTATGGACCCAGAACAGGGAGTTCTCTGTAGTGAGCACCCACCCCCCACCCCCGATGTAGATCTCCCTCCCTCTGGATGAAAAGTAGCCTTGGCACCTGCCCAATCTGAAGATTTTGATGTTGAAATACATCAATAACTCCTTTACTACCTGAATCACATGAGAGACTGGAATCAGAGGAATCAGAACAAAACAGGTTTGGGGGCATTTTAACAAAATTCCCTAGTTTCAGTGGGCTGGATTCAACTTAAAAGTTGTGCTTGAAGGAGGCTGTGCGATGAGTCCCACTTCTACTCTGTCCTTCCCCTGCCCCACAAATCAGCTTTGAGAGGTTAGGAGAATCCCCAGAACACCACATGTGTAGTGTAGGAGAGAGAACATCATTCTATTTGGCTATTATTTATTTTTACAAACATATTGTTGGAAGGGAGAATGGGGGAGGTTGCTATCGCTGGAAGCCCCAAGAAAACTGGCTCAAAAGAGAAAAAAACTTGTTGTGTGAAAATTCAGGTTTGAAGATGTTCTTTTCCTGCTGGGTAATGTGGAATATTCATTCCGCATCTGAGACTTCCCGCCCCACCGCCATACTGCAGGCAGAAGAATATTCTGGGCTTCTCTGAAGGTCAGGGGCCTCAAACAGAGATAATACTTTTCCCTCCCCATTAATCATGTTCTGTAATTCTGAAGATAAAGTTTACATCCCAGGTGACTGCCGTGTCCTCTCCAGCAGACTTTAATGACATCTTCCCTTTTAATTATTGATAACTCCCCAACGATGTGAATTTCAACTAGCACCAAGGATTAATGGGTTTCATAAATAATGTGCCTTAACTTTTACGACTATTAAACACTATTGGTAATTTTAAATATAAAATAAAGAGGGCTTTTGTTTCGCTTTGAAGAAGGGAGGCACGCAAAGTGCTCCCCCCCCAACTTATTTCAAATGCTTATATTGCTATTTCGGATCATTATGGATATTTAGCTGCATAAATAAATAAACAAACAGCAATGTTCTGTATTGTAATAAACACCTTTCATTTGCAATATTGGATATTGCCTGCATTTTAATCTAGTTACCATAAATTCATTTTAAAAGAATCAGAGGATAATTGTGGACCGTACCCCCCAGAGCAAAATAAATATCAAACAGCTCATATGCTTAGCAATTTTCTTTCAACAATGCCCTTTTCATTATTATGATTATATTTTTAGCACCATCTCAGAGCAAGTGATAGGAATGCCTAATACACTTCACCTCGCAGTTCGGGACCTGGCTTGCGTCACCAATCCTAAACCAAGCTGCTGTGACCCCCCACCCCCTTGGAGTGCAGTGAGACCAGCATTAGCACCTGACACAGGTGGGGGGTGGAGAAGAGGGTGTCCTATCATTGCCGGTCTTCAATGTTTCACTTTTACCTCTGGATGGTATACAACCCATAGTGATATGGTCCATTGGGGTGCAGTAAGATTAGAACCTGTCATGTGACTTAGTTTTTTTTAATTTTTATTATTTTGGTCTGTTTTTTGTTTTTTTTTTTCATTTTCTTCTGTACTTGTTCTGTATTACATCTAGATTATTCTCTTGAAATATTGAATCATCCTGTTTGTTGTGTTGGCTTTATTATTATTTGGAACTGTTGGTAATCTGTGTAATAAACTGGGGCCCCACCTCCTTTAATTGTTATGTATTTTGATAAAAAAATTAGTGTTCATGGTGCGGTACTTCGCATACAACAACTTTAATCAACCAACCAATAGTTCTTCTTTCTCTATCTTTGTTCTCTTTTATGTTTTTCTTTTGGATTGGGTTTCTTGTGTGATCTTTGATTTTTGGTGGTAGTAGTATTAACTAGATGTGTGTCTTTACATATATTTGTGATAAATGGAGATATGTACAGGGAGGTGGGAAGATTCAACTCTCTGTATGTGTGAAGAGTAAGATAAAACTTTGACTGAGGGCTACACAGATATATTTATAATTTTGTGTTTTATGAGGATCATATGAAGATTATTATTAATGTATCTTACTTTCTTTTTCTCTTTGGTTTTTTTTTTCTGTTTGATATATGGTTTTCCATTATTCTTTTTAGTTTAGTTTGAATCTTATTGTATATTAGGTTGAAAACATTTAATAAAATTGATTAAAAACACCAACCAACCAACCAACCAACCAACCAATAGTCTGTATAACAGCTTCTGGCCTTCTTCTGCTTCAATGAGTTAAAATGGCCAGGCTGTTATGTGTGGTAACAGTGTAATCATCATGCAAATGAATGGGATATATGAATGAACTCTTAATCAGGATTCACCATTCAGTCCTTCTGTGCTGTAGAAGCTTATTCAGATGGCCACTGCTGGGAGTGGGTGGCACGCCATACTGATAAGATCTTAATGCACTTAAATGGAGGTACACATTATAATCAAAAGGCCTGGGAGACCAAAAAAAACCCCACCTGTTGCCTGAATAGCCATACTGTGGGCACCAGCTGGGGAGAATATTCCAGCTTCAGGCATGCCTGGAGGAAGTGGATTATTTAGATTCAGTCTGATTTGAGGTTTATGTTTGGTAATGAAATGGATTCGGTCACCTTGATGAACTTTTTTTTTGAAGAGGGGCACTTCCCGGAGCCTGGGAGTGGTGGGAGAATAATAAGTGATTCCATCTAATGCAGTTCACATCAATGTTCTTTCCCACTGGGTTTATTGGGATTTTGGCCAGGTAAAGGTAAAGGGACCCCTGACCATTAGGCCCAGTCATGTCCGACTCTGGGGTTGCGGCGCTCATCTCGCTTTATTGGCCGAGAGCCGGCGTACAGCTTCCGGGTCACATGGCCAGCATGACAAAGCCGCTTCTGGAGAACCAGAGCAGCGCACGGAAACGCCGATTACCTTCCTGCCAGAGCGGTTCCTATTTATCTACTTGCACTTTGACGTGCTTTCGAACTGCTAGGTTGGCAGGAGCAGGGACCGAGCAATGGGAGCTCACCCCGTCGCAGGGATTTGAACCGCCAACCCTAGGCTCTGTGGTTTAACCCACAGCGCCACCTGGGTCCCTGGGGATTTTGGCCAAGGCCCAACCAACTACCGTATTTTTCCATGTATAAGACTATATTTCCCCCCTAATTGGGGGTCGTCTTATACATGGATATTGCATATGGGGGATTTCTTTATTTTAACTCCCCAAAAATAGGGGTTGTGTTATACACGGGGGCGTGTTATACACTGAAAAATACGGTGGTAGTAGTAGTAGTAGTAGTAGTAGTAGTAATTTATTTATATCCTGCCCATCTGGCTGGGTTTCCCCAGCCACTCCTGGTAGCTCCCAACAGAATATTATTATTAATAATAATAAAGTGATAAAATATCAAACATTAAAAACTTCCCTAAACAGGGCTGCCTTCAGATGTCTTCTAAAAGTCAGCTAGTACTTTATTTCCTTGACATCTGAAGGGAGGGCATTCCACAGGGCGGGGGCCACCACCGAGAAGGCCCCCTGTTCACTTCTCACAGTTAGGGAACCACCAGAAGGCCCTCAGTGCTTGATCTCAGTGTCCAGGCTGAATGGTGGGGGTGAAGACACTCCTTTAGGTATACAGGGCTGAGGCTGTTTAGGACTTTGAAGGTCAGCACCAACACTGACCCAGTGGAAAGAGACATTGACAGGAACTGGGTGGAATTTGAAGGATGCATGAAGGTCATACAGGGCACATGGAAGAAGAACAGCCTTCTAAATTGCTTGAAACAAGGGATGAAGATTTCCCCCTTTGAAATCCAGGGAGCTGTGGGTACCTAATTCCCTTAAAGACTAAAACTCAGCAAGGTGTCAAATCAATATATGTATCAAAGCCTCCTCCTGACTCCTAATGAGATCTGGGCAGCTTGGTCCCTCATGCTTCCTTAGCAAATCCCAGCTCTTCCGGAACGTCTAGTTCTGTTTGGTTCTTATTTTACCTAAACAAAGCTCCTATTTGCTGAGACTACAAAAAAAAGCAAAGGGAAAAATTCACCAGAGACTAGAACGAAATTTCTAAGCTACATCTAACTGTTCAGAGCAGAACAGTGAAAACCCCAATGAGTTAAACCTTTCTGTGTCCTTGCAGCTAGCAGTGGGGGATAAATTTGATTCAGTTTATTTTTAAAGACAAGCTTCGCTAGGGTGCTCTTTCCGGAACAATATGTGAATCGAAACACAAGCATCCTTCGAAAATTCACATTGCTCCAAATTTTGCAATGCAGATCTCCAACCAAGGAATGTGTACAAATATATACTCGGGTGAAGTGTGCGTATAGAGGGAAAGCATTATTGAAAACAGCATTCAAAATGTATTCTATTACAGGAAGTTGCTTTGCAAAAAGGTGTATATTAGGCAAAATTGCATTAAAAATGTGCATATTATAAGAAATTTGCACTAAAATGCTGGTGAATTTTCACGAGGACTTTTAAAAAACAAAACACAAACTGATGTGGAAATGTGGAGAACTGAAGACTGGGAAAAGGAGGAATTGGGAGAAACAAAAAATGACACACTTGTCCATCCCTATTTGCAGTTTCTTTTGAGGTTTTATTTGAGTGGCTGTGCTGTGTTGCTGAAAAGGTCCTTGCTTGAACTAAGCAAAGATTGATAGCCCTGGTATAGCCACTGTCACTCAAGGCTTCCCCTTTTATTGAAGGGACAGCCTAGTTTACATTAAATTTAAAAACACCTTATTCTCTAATTCAGATATTCCATTCCAGGGAACCCTTTTCTTCACTGACGACTCTGTCGAGAAATTCCTACATGCCCTATCACAGAGCCTATGTGCATTGGTGGGAATTCCAAAACGATGTTCTTGTGATAGGCATTTTTAGATCTCCCATTATAGTGAATGGGGAGAACAAGGAGCTTTGCTTCATAAGAGCATCCTGGAACCAGAAACACAAATCAAAGCAGAGACAGCTCAGAACAACTCAAAAGCAGGTTGGATTTTTTTTTAATGCACATATACACTGTTCTTGAGGTGGAATGAATGTCATCATAGTTCAATACTTCCATGTTCCAGTGAGGCAGGATCTCACCTGAGATCTAGGACTATATGAGCAATTAGGAACATAGGAAGCTGCCTTACCCTGAGTCAGAACACTGATCCATCTAGCTCAATATTGTCTGCAGAGACTGGCATCAACTTTCCAGGGTTTCTGGCATACCTAGAAATGCCTGGAATTGAACCCAGGAGCTTGTATGCAAAGCGGATGCTCTACTATGGAATTATGGCTCCTCCCCACTGTCATTGTCAGCAGTCCTGACAGCAGACCCACACCAATTAATCATCATATTAGAGCTTGCTGAAGAAATTGAGGTCAGTCAGCCCCCAAAGGCTTGAACGGTGCAGTCCTATACATGTCTACTCACAGACACTCCCCATTTAATTCAATGGAAAATACACTCAATTAAGTGTACACAGCAGGGCTTTCCAAACCGTGAGCCACTAGACCACCAGTGATCTGCAAGCTTTATTCAGGTGCTCCACAGCATGCCTGTGAAGAAGATTACAATTTTAGTTCTATGGGATTCAAACTGTTATAGAATGCAATGCATTGTAAGAAATAAAAAAGCAATAAAATGCAATTGAAGATCACACAGCATATGGCACAGTGCATCACAATTGATACAACAGGCAGAAAAAAACCACCAAATGATCCACCAAGACCCTCATATTTTTTCAAGTTTCCCATGGGGTGGTGGTTTGGGAATCACTGGTATACAGGATAGTTTACTTCTGTCGTGATCCATAGCATTTTGGTAGTTTGAGACTTGTAGATATGACTATTAACTTGAGCAAACCACAATTTATTGTGGGTGGGTGAAATTTGTCTACATGTGACTTCTCACCATTCAAATTTCATGTCTGAGATTTAAAATTTTACCTCAGAAATTGAGTGCTATACTCTTGTTGATATCTATTGATTATTTTGACATTGGAAGGTGTCAGACATGAAGACTCATAAGTTGCCAGTTGTCAGATACTAAATAAATGTAATTGCATGTCTTCTATTAAATCCTAAATACTTCTATCAAATCCTAAGGACCATTACGTGACATTCATCAAATATTGTCAAATACTAAATAGTATGGTATGTTTGCTATGAAATACTATCAGTAAATACTAATGCAGAATTGAAATATCAAAGATGGAAATTGGTTTCATTGGATGTAGAATACCAATACTGAATATTCAAAGATCATTCAGCAAATATTTGACTATTCAGAGGAAATCCAGGGAATATTTAATGTCAATATATGAAGAGGAGAATTTTGAGAATGGGTTGGAACCATTCTTATGATTCTTAACAGCATTGCATATTTCAGGTAACAAAAACTAACAGCAACTTTGCAAAAAAAAGAAAGAAAGAAAGAAAGAAAGCTCAGCAACTTTTGTGACCAGATTTTCACTTTTTGAAATATGGCAACCTTATATTATTAGTATTAAATGCTGTAGCTGTGAAGCAAACAGATCTCTCCTCCACCCCTCTCTGAGAAAGTCATTTCATCTGAAATTATTAAGGAGGACCACAGCTGGCTTAGTTTAGCTTTTAGCCCGCTGACATAATAAATACCTGATTGGGTAGACATTACAAATTGGCTCCTCTTGTAAGTCTACACTAGTCAAAATGAATCGTGCTCTGTGAGGCATTTGGACATTTCATTTACGTCCTAATAAGTGTCAGTTGCTTGTCCTCAGAATCGTGTGTGAAATGGGAAAGACTGTTTAATAATCCATTATATGCAATAGAAATGAAATATAGGGGGCTACTGTTGATCTTTGAAGCCCTTCATAGATCAGAGATGTCACTGGCCATGAATGGGATGCCTGTGCAAGTGAATTAACTGATGAGCTTTCATTGAAACAAGCAGGGGTAAATACCTGCTATCTTATAGGAAAGGTTTGCAAAAGTCATTGTATGAATTAAGACGCCTTACAGATACCTTAATTTCATGGCTGTATTCAAGGACAGTCTTCAATCCAGACATTCTGCCTTTGACTCTGCCTTGGGAAATGGCTCAGACCTCAGAAAATTTAGTTAGTCCGGAAGATGACTAGGAGATTGATAATTGAGGCTGGGCCATATTACACAAGTGATTCATCCATGCCCTTCAACATTGGGCTGATGAAAATAGGAATGTCCTATTCCAATAATAATAATAATAATAATAATAATAATAATAATAATAATACAGTGGTACCTCAGGTTACATACGCTTCAGGTTAAGAACTCCACTAACCCAGAAATAATGCTTCAGGTTAAGAACTTTGCTTCAGGATAAGAACAGAAATTGTGCTCTGGCGTGCAGCGGCAGCGGGAGGCCCCATTAGCTAAAGTGGTGCTTCAGGTTAAGAACAGTTTCAGGTTAAGAACGGACCTCCGGAACGAATTAAGTACTTAACCAGAGGTACCACTGTAATAATAATAATATCCCACTCATCTGACTGGGTTGCCCCAGCCACTCTGGGCAGCTTCCAACAAATATAAAAACACAATAAAACATCAAACATTTTTTAAAAAACTTCCCTATATAGGACTGCCTTCAAATGTCTTCTAAAGGTTGTATAGTTACTTATCTCCTTAGCTCGGGGGTTTGCATAACTCCATACCCTCCAACATCTCTCTGATGAAAATAGGGACAGCCTAAGGAAAAGCAGGACATTCCAGGATCAAATCAGAAACCAGGATGGCTTCTGTAAACCTGGGACTGTCCCTGGAAAATAGGGACACTTGGAGGGCCTGTTGATATACTTCAGTGGCTTCCAGACTGTTTCCAGGCTCAGTACAATGTATTGCACTTGACCTTGGAAGGTCCTTCACAGTTTGGAGCAAGATTCCCTGAAGGATTGCCTCTTCCTACCTGGACTTTGAAATCTTCTTCAAATGCCCTTCCCTGAGTTCCCTCAGATAAGTGCCTTATCAGTGGCACCCTGGTTTCAGAAGATTGCCTGGCTTCTTGTTCCATGTGCACAACAGAGCTTCCTTTTCTTCGTCTGCCTTCGGTGTACCTTCAAAATCAGCTCTAGAAGGTTGGGGAAGCATGCAGAGCAGATTTTGGAAGGGTACAGGGGGGAGGAGATGAAACAGAAATTCCGTTGTACCAGCGGAAGCCTGCTGGCATAGCACTGGATAGAACCTCCTGTCTGTCATTGTTCTGCAAGCTGCCTGGAAAACATTGCAGTCCATCATATCAATGTTGTGTATTAAATGAAATGAAAGTCATCACATTTTTAAAAGATATATTGTTTGAACAAAATGCCCCATATATTGAATTCATGAGTTCAAACTCTGAATGCATTAAACACAATTGGCTGGATAGCTCAACTGGTAGATGATGATGATGATAATGCTGAATATGTTTTTGACACTTGAGGGGTGTATATTTTTAGGTCCCACCTTATTTCTGTGGTTGTAAATTGTTTTAAGTTGTTTTAACGTTCCAACTCTCCCAGGGACCTCAGGGTGAACGGTGGGCAATGTAGCAATAGTTGTAGTTTATTAATGCTTGGGTCATTGCCCGTTCACATATCAGATAAATAGGTACAATACAAGAACCAACAGTATAAAATACTGCATAAAATCACATTGCCACCTAGAACCATATAAAAACCTACATCATAACGATACTACGTAAATCAAATGTAACATATATAAACCTTACATATTGTAAGGGTGAAGTTTAATACAGATAAAAACATTAGTTGTTAAAATATATTATGGTTAAATAAGAGCACCCCAAAAGCAGCCAACTGCAATCTCATTAATAGCTCTTGCCTGGATTTTCATTGCAGCTAGGACAAAAAGAGAGACCTTGTGAGTTACCCTAAGATCAGTGTCTGACAAGAGATGATGATGATGATGATGATGATTTATTTATACCCACCCACCTCTGGGCGGCTCCCAACAGAATATAAAAAATATGATAAAACCTCAAACATTAAAAACTACCCTAAACAAGATCCTGAGGCTCTTAATCCCAGGGTGCTGAGTTTGAGTCCCACATTGGGTGAAAGATTCCTGCACTGAAAGGGGTTGGAGTAGATGACCCTTGTGTCCTCTTCCAACTTTGCAATTCTATGAAATCATTACACTATTATTTTGAATAGGATGCTGCAAACTTTTGAACTCATTCAGAAACCACTCTGGGTCATGCCCCCCCCAATGTTTTCAGCAGTGTCATAAATGCTTCCCTTTTCCCATGACTTTGGTCAGTCCCCTCCCCCCCCACCCCCTGCAATCATTTAAAAGACACCAGACTGAAAAATGGCACCGAGCAAGTTAAGGTGGTGGTGGTGGTGGGGGGTTAATACAAAATGTATTTTAATACACACAGACACACACATTTCTACACCATCGAAATCTATCTTTGCAACCTAGGCTTCAAAAACTGGAACATATCCAATTCAGTCTAATAAGTATTTAGATAAAATACTTCAGCACCTCAACAATATGTCTGCTGCATTCTTGTTGCCAGAGTTGCTAATTTGGTTTATCCTCCCACAGTGCCTTGGTGTATTCTACTCCTAGTAGTACATACATACATACATACATACATCAACCTTTTATTGTCATCACATACTCCTAGTAGTGCCCTATGAAAGCAAATGAGATCATAGCACTTGGTTTGATAAGCAAAATTCAGTGGTCAAATTTCTTCTGGGGCTGCCCCACTTCAGGCTGTAGGACAAGGAGTGCATATCTGAAGGCAATTAGCTCTGGATTTTTCTGTCTCAAACGAGGGAGGGTGTGTAGACTAGATGGCTTAGAGGAGCCCTTCCTACTCCCCACCCCCGACTCCAAAATAAAAGCTGTCAATTTAACCACACTCATTTGGCCCTCAGATTCTAAGTAGCGCCTTGGTTCTGGTTCTGGCTTTCGGTGGTGCCGTCCCCCAAAGGTGTGTACTGTTGCTGATCAATCTAATTACGCTTCATTTGATGGGTTTGCCTAAAAGGAAAGGCTGCCAGCCACAGATTCAATTCATTAGGTTATATAAGCTTCACTGTGTTGTTTAGATCTGTCATATTCCTTGTCTTTGGGGGGGGGGGAGAAGGTAACAATGTAGGGAAATGGCTATTTTGCATAGTGTGAATGACATAATGACATGATACTCATGGCAGGTTGGGGGCGGGGGACCCAGTCGGCAGTCAGCTGCATTGCTCCAGGAAACACACAGAGCTGGTAAAGGACAAAGCAAGGTTACTTTAGATTTATACCAAGTGATGAGCTAGTGATCCAGCAGTAAAAAACCAACTGGGTCCATCTCTGCTTCCTGTGTGATGGTGCAGGACTGTGCAGTGACACTTTGTCATGGCCAGATGGCTTTAATTAGATGGGAGCTGAAATAAAATCACTTTGAAGAATTTAGCAGCTCCCCACCCTCGCCAATGTCACAGTTTGGATGTTGATCTCAAAATCTAATCTCAATATTTTACATTAATTGGTTGAAATTTGAGTGTTTTGATGGATGAAATGGATGAATGAAGTTAACAGAAAATGCGCTCTGTACTATTAGCAAGCCATCTATTGAGAACAGTCAACCACTGATGCCTGCTGTATGTAGGAGCAGAAAAACATGGTGGGGTTGGGTGTGGCTGTTGTCCTGACCTGACCTCAAGTTGGTCTCACTGCTGCTGCTTACCGGGAGGTAGAAGGAGAGCAGGAAGGTGGTGGCTTGGTCAGTGTAGTGCAAATGCACCAGCAGAGAACTGCCGGTGCATTTGCACCACACCAACTTCCTCGCAGCCTTTCTCTGCTTGCGCTACCCCCCTGTAAGCAGCAGCAAAGTGACCAACTAGAGATCAAGTGAGCTGGTTGTATGCCAGCTATCCAATATTGACTGCTACCTGTCAGGAACCACTACTGACCACTAGTGAAAAATCTGACACCAAATGCTGATGTCAGAGATTATTTGCAAATATATATATATAAAAAATACCACCACCATTTTCAGACGAGAATTTTGGAGGGCAGATTCATTTTAGCTCAGGCTGTGATGGGATCCATTAGTAAAGAGCTGTTCCATGTATACTTGTTGACCATAGATAGTAGAACTGCTTCCATCCTCACCCATCTGCAGAAAAGCAACTGTAAGGCCCCAGTAAGGTAAAGGTAAAGGTACCCCTGACCATTAGGTCCAGTTGCAGACCTTCCATTAAACCCTGGTGTAGTGATGTGTGCTGCTGAGGATAACTTGCTCCAAGATCATGACCCGAGCAAGCTCATATGGAGCCATACACTTAAGGATGTGGATGGAGAGGAGGTCTGGTGTTTATAAGTAAAAAATGAGCCGTTGAGGAAGGGGGTCGTCTGTATTCTCGAGTGAGGGAAGTTGTCGAATAAGTATTTAAAATCTGAGCAGAAATGTGGGCCGTTATTCACTAAGAATTGACATATTAATAAAACCTTAATAGTAATAAAAGCTTAATACTGCCTGGGTTTCAGTACTCAGGGAAACAAAATTCCAGTTTCTGAGTTCAGTCTGTCACATTCTAGTGTGACCAAACAATCAAGAACATGCTTATGCATGTGAAGGGACAGTCTACTGAGATAATGGCTCCCATAACAATGTTGGTTAGTAGTAGTAGTTGTTGTAAAAAGAAACCTAAAACAAAAATATGGGTAACAGGTGGGAGCTGCAACTAATTGTTGCAGTGTGAAGTACTCTGTGCAGTATTCCAGCCAGCAAGCCACTGCTTTGGTTTTCCATTTCTCCATCACTCAGCATTCTGAGATCTTCATTGAATTGTAGGGGTGGTTGCCTCCTTAGTTTTTGTAAACCTTGGGGTTCTGTTGAGCACACTGAAACCTCTCTCTTAGAATCACAGAATCATAGGGTTGGAAGGGACCCCGAGGGTCACCTAGTCCAACCTGCAGCAATGCAGGAGTCACAGCTAAAGAATGCCTGTCAAACGGCCATATTGTTTGTTAGTGTCTCTATTTTTGCTAAATAGGCATCATAACTGAGCATCTGGGTTTAATTGTGGAATATAAATGATACTTCCCCCCCCCCCATATCGTTATGTTGGCTCTATTGCAAACCAAAGAGAAGCCATTTTGGGGAGATTTCTAACTCTGACCCTACCCTCTAGAGCAACAGAGAACTTACTCTTCTCTTCCCCAGGCTAAACATAAGCAGGTCTTTCAATGATTTCTCATGGAATATGGTTTCTAAGCTTTGCACTGTTCTGGTCACCTTCTTCTACACATGCTCCAGTTTTTTAGTGTTCTTAAAATGTGCTGGAAAACACTTGATGGAGTTCTCTGGATGCTCTAGGCAGAATACAGTGGAAATATTCCTTCTTTTGATCTAGACAGTGTGCTTCTGTTAATGCAGCCTAGGACAGCATTAGCTTATTTTAGCAGCTGCATCACACTGCTGGCTCATGTTCAGCTTGTGATCAACTAAGACACCCAGTTGACTCCTTTTTACATTACTGCTGCCAAGCCAAGTCCCCCCATCCTACACTTGTGCCTTCGTCTTTTTGTTCCTGAATTCAGAACTTCACTTTCATCTCTGCTGAATTTCATCTTTGTGAGAATCCTTTTCTAATTTTCCAAGAGAGTATCTCCTCACATTTTTTCAGAGTAGCATCTCCTCATCTGGTCTCATTTGAATAAAAGCTTTTCGCAGTACATTAGCTCTCTCCAATTCTTGATCTTTTCAGTGCTTGATGTACAAAATGTCTGATGTGCAAATATTGAAACCATTGTGGTTTGTATGGAGTGCCACCTCATCGCAAAGACCAAGTCCTGTCAACTGAATTGTGTTGGGGCTGGACTTTGGGGAACAGTCTGAGGGTGAGCCAGGAACTGGGGCCCTGAAGTCATCGAGCAAGCCGAAACAACAAGCCAGGATTACAAATCAAACCAGGAGGCCGGGAACATAAGAGAAGCCTGCTGGATTATTATTATTTTTAAATATATTTATTCATATTATAAGAGAAAACAAACAAACAAACAAATATTAACACAAACAAAACACAAAAATTTATTATACCAATCCATCCTTTTTCACATCTTTGGGTGACTTCCCCAGGTTCCCCCTTCTGGGCTCCAAGATCAATCCTCTTTAGCAATTTCCTAAATTTAACAAATACCTGAAATTTACTAATCCATAAATCTAACAACTATTAAAATTTCTTACCCTATAACATTTTAAATATAATTAAACCTAAATCTTACATATTTTACCGAAAACCTATAATACCTTCCCTAGGGAATCTATATTTTATTTTTTATTTTTTTGTTTTATTTTTAATAATTTATTATTATTATTAAAATAAACTTTATTTAATTTAAGAGATTACAAAAAAGAGACATCACAAAAAATCAAAACACAAAGAAAATAAGACGTGTACAATATACAAACATTATACAAACATTCATTATACATTTTCCACACACACCCCACCTGGTGTTTGTTTCCAGCCTATCTGTTATTGCAGTTTTATATAACTATATCTTTTGTATACCTATTTTTATTGTTGCTCCTTATTTAATTCGCTTTGTACCCACTTATATGTTAACTAGAAGGTTGGCTCTTTCCACTGTATTTCCTATATATTCTTTGAAAGTTTCCCAATCTCTCTCTATTTCCTGATCTGTTATTCCTCTGACTTCTCCTATCTTTCATGCCATTTTTTGATATGTTACTAAGGGAATCTATATTTTAAATATTACTATATTTTTTCATATAAATTCTGAATTTCTTCCAATCTTCCTCCACCGTCTCCTCATTCTGGTCGCGGATTCTCTCAGTCAGCTCGGCAAGTTCCATAAAGTCCATCATCTCCATTTGCCATTCTTCCACCGTAGGTATGAAGCCTGCTGGATAAGGCCAATGGCCTAATCTCACAATGGCCTGTTCTCACAGTAGCCAACCAGATTCCTGTGGGAAACCAGCAAGCAGGATTCAAACACAAGATCATTCTCCCCTCCTGTAGTTTCCATCAACTGGTATTCAGAAGCACTGCTGCCTCCAGTTGTGGAGGTAGTGCATAGCCACAATAACTAGCAGCCCTCAAGAGCCCTCTCCTCCATGGCCGCACAGGTTGGTGGCCATTACTGCCTCCTATGGGAAGGCCAAGTCAAAGAGCAAGCCACAAGTCAGGACTGAAGGACGGACCAGCAATCAGGAGCAACCCACAATCCAGAACCGAAGCACAAGTGAGGATGCAGGACTACACCAGAGCTCTGGAAGTCCTTGTTGCTCAAGCAAGGTTCAGCTGGAAAAGCAAGTCATGTGTCAGGGATCTGCCCGCCCCTGCCAGTCCAGCTCTGAGTGTTTATAGAGAGCCACAACCTGTGTTAACAACAGATTCATCTTCGAGTGAATCTGGCAGTCCCCTTTCGGGGGAGGAGCAGTTAGTGGCTGGGAGCCAGGGAGTGCCAGGTGTCCAGGGAGTTGATGGGAGACCTGGTATCACCCAGCAGACTCGCTCGGAGGGGGAGGCGTCAGTTCCGGCGCATGTATCATGTAGGAGGAGAAGGCGGCAATTTAGGATGCCGAAGCTTTGGTGTTGGCGCCAAAACAGGAGGGAGGCACTTCCGGATTCTGCTAGTGACTGAGCAGACATGATAAGACTGAGCTCTGCACTGTAAATAGCTTGGCACTGAATAAAAAGACTTAAAGACAAATGGCTTGGCATTTCTATTGAACAACCAATAAGAGAACCTGACATCATGCTATACCCCTTCCCTTCCAGAAAGAACCAATCGTCAGCCTTGGTTTGCAAAGTCAGTCTGGTAAACTCTTCACTAGGAAAGCTACCGCTTGAAGCTTGGTGGATCGTCACCAACAGTCTGTCAGAAAAGCCTTCCCCAATAGGAAAAACCTCCTCTATTGTTCTCATTAAGTTCTGAGGGACAACATATACAGGCTGCAATTGGCAAGGCAGGTCAGAGAAGAAGCAAAATTTCCCCTCTCTCTGCAAACTAGTTGCTTATTTAAAAGCTGCCAACACCACCCCAACACGATATATCTGCATATCTAGACCCTTTTTAAACTTCTTTGCTGCCTGTCAGCAAGGATGGAGTTTGCATAGTACAGGATATAGTAACAGACAATTTTTTTTTTTAAAAAAAATCTTAATATGATAGGTCTTTGGGGGGAAAAGATTTTAAATCAAGGCTTGCTGCACATCACTGATTATTGCTGCAGTCTCTTACCATAAAGCTTCTCAACTGGAAAATTCAAATGGAAATGAAGGGAAATATTAGTCCTATTCAAAATATTATTAATTAGTGTCAAGCTCTTTGACTTGCCCTAGACATATTGGAGCAGCAAAAATAAAATAAATACCACTTCCCCCCTTCCATCATCCCTCTCCTCTCTGACTCCAAAACCTACAATTCAAGTGAGTTCTGATAGCCTGATCCATGGAACAATGGAACTAACGGATGAGCTTTAAAGCTGAGCACACTTGAAAGCAAGGAAGTCCCACTCAACCAATTCCTGAGTCGGCAATCTCAGCACCATTCTGTAAGTCAGGCATAGGCAAACTCGGCCCTCCAGATGTTTTGGGACTACAACTCCCATCATCCCTGACCACTGGTCCTGTTAGCTAGGGATGATGGGAGTTGTAGTCCCAAAACATCTGGAGGGCCGAGTTTGCCTATGCCTGCCTATGTCAAGTATTCTTGACATCTGGGTTAGTATTCATGTAGGTTTTACTCACAGTAAGCCCGCCGAAATGAAAGAACACGGCTAACTTGGTCCTCTTAGCTTCAGTAGGTCTACTCTAGGTAAAGCATAGCTGAATACCACCCCTGGTCTTTACGTACAGAATTACCCACTGTCTCTCATGTGTGCAGCTCGGTGGCGCACTTTAATTCCTCTCCCACTCCCTCAAAGGCCTCTAACACAGAGGATCCTCCTGGAGGCTTCCCATTAGGTAGAATACTGGGGTGGGGAAATGTATTCAACCAGAGGGCCGCATTCCTTTCTGAAGGGCCACATGCCAGTGGTGCACAGAGTATGCGTTGCTCCAGCTCGATTTGCCTGTTCAAGGAACAGATGCAGCTGGCTCACCCTAAACTGGGCAAACACACTCCTTGCCACAGCTGCCAGATTTATATATTTTTATATAAAAAATTGCATCTATGATTTAAGTAGAAATACAGTACATCTCACCATAGTGCAGAAGACCTGTGTTTGCCTGCTTTACACTGCTGTCCAAGTGCTGATTCCTGATAGGCAACTTCAGGACCCCCTTTCCTCTCTTTTTATAGTTCTTGATATTTACACTGACTTTGTAGCAGACAGTCCTTCAAACAGAGGACTCTTTCAAAGAGAGCACTATCCTCCGACAGCCCTTCAAATCAGACAGTTGTCCTCTGCAAAGTAGGACACACGGCCACCTTGAGCTATATTTAGGTATTGATTGGTCCCCAGCCCATTCACCAGGCAGTGAGTTTCAGGGATGTTGTGGTTGTAAAGATATTTAGGCATTCTTTTAAACACCCAGTGAGCAACTAGTTTTCTTGGAGGGTGGTTTCAAGTTTGGAATGAGAGGTCAGTGGGCCAAAGTCTCAGTTCCTCTTCCCCCAAAGTGACCTGCCAGTAACTTCAGTTTCCGTAGAAACTGCTTCTTCCACAGCCTTTCCCCACCCTTCTAAGTAGGCAACTTGCAGGCCCAGCAGTACCCTTCAAGTACAGTCAGTTGTTGATCCCTACTTGTTGTTGTTGTTGTTGTTGTTTTTGTTCAGTTGTTCAGTCGTTCAGTCGTGTCCGACTCTTCATGACCCCATGGACCAGAGCACGCCAGGCACGCCTATCCTTCACTGCCTCTCGCAGTTTGGCCAAACTCATGTTAGTAGCTTTGAGAACACTGTCCAACCATCTCATCCTCTGTCGTCCCCTTCTCCTTGTGCCCTCAATCTTTCCCAACATTATACTAAAGCAAAGGCTAGATGCATTTTTATTTAAAATGGGTGCAGAATTCAGTGCTTCCATTACATTTTACAGAAATGGAAAGTCTGGATGCTGAAACCAATGCTACCATCATGTCTGGCTCCATGGGAATTGCTCACCAAAGAGTAAAATCTATGTAAGACACCTTCACCTCTGGCCTTATGGCATGATTTTGCTCTTCAGTGAGCAAATCCCATGGAGCCAGACTTGATGGAAGTGAAGGAAGTGAAATGAGTTTTCAGGTCCACGCTGTCCATTTGAATAAACTGCTTCAGAAGCAGAGTGCCTTTCCTTCAGTCTTCCTTACTCCTGCTCCCAAGTGCTTTTTAGCTTCATTGGGAAGGGCGAAAGGGATAGATTGGCGGATCATTACATTTAGAAGCAGAGTTTTCTACCATCTAATCAGCTATGAGACTGCATTTCAGTGAGCAACTTGAAATCCTTCCCAACCCAAATAATCTAGCTGTGTTAATTGCTGAGTAGGAGATACATGAAATGCAGCCAGGAGACAAGACAGCAGTAATCTGAACATCATCCAGGACAAACTGCAATTAGATGTTGTGTTCTCTGCATTCTCCCTCTCCCTCTCTCCCCAATCACTGCAATAGATAAAACTAATATCAGCTTTTAAATCAGTGGGCAGTTAGGTAATTTTAGATTCTGGACTTAATGGTCATACCATTAGATGGCAATGTTTATTAAAGGTAAAGGGACCCCTGGCCATTAGGTCCAGTCATGTCCGACTCTGGGGTTGCGGCGCTCATCTTGCATTATTGGCCGAGAGCCGGCGTACAGCTTCCGGGTCATGTGGCCAGCATGACAAAGCCGCTTCTGGCGAACCAGAGCAGCGCACAGAAACGCCGTTTACCTTCCCACCAGAGCGGTTCCTATTTATCTACTTGCACTTCGACGTGCTTTCGAACTGCTAGGTGGGCAGGAGCTGGGACCGAGCAACGGGAGCTCACCCTGTCGCAGGGATTCGAACCGCCGACCTTCTGATCAGCAAGCCCTAGGCTCGGTGGTTTAACCCACAGCGCCACCTGGGTTTATTACAAACTTCCAAAATGTTTATTACAAACTTCCAAAATGTGGCATGCCAGCCCAGGGCTTCGCACAGTTGAATGAGCAGCGCTCCAGTGGAAAAAGCTCTGGGACTTTTTGTAGAGTGAGGACAACTTTGTCTGCGAAAGCAGCGGGGTGATTGACAGGCTACTTTGACAAGTGAATAAGGAGTTTGTGCTTATTTGTGATGTCTACCTTAGAGAATGGTGATGAAGAGTTTAAATTAGAATGCCAGAAAATGAAAGAAATTACCATGCAGAGGTTGGGTACTTAATCCTTTTTCTTTGACGAGGTTCCTCCTTCATGCTAGCAGTTGGAATGGTACAACATCGTTGCAAGATTGTCTGCATCTCTGTGCTGGCTTACCACATCTTTGAAGTAAGTAAGTAATATTGTCATCTAATGGTAAAACCAGAATCTAAAAAACCATCCATTGTAGTGAGTGGAAGATGCGAGTTGGGGGGTTGGGACTGGAGAGAGAGAGAGAGAATATGACTGTGACATGTAATTGCAGTTTGTCTGGGATGATATTCAGATTACCACTGTCTTGTCTCCTGGCTCCGTTTTATGTATCTTCTACTCGGCAATTAGCACAGCTAGATTATTTGGGTTGGAGAGGATTTCAAGTTGCACATTGAAATACAGCCTTGTAGCTAATTAGATGGTAGAAAACTCTGCTTCTAAATGTAATGACCCGACCCTCCCTATTCATCCCTTTGGTCCTTTCTGGCGGAACGAAAAGGCACTTGGAGGAGAGAGGAGGACTATAGGTAAGGTACTAACCCATAAAGTAGAACTCATTTGCAAAAGCACTTTGGTTTTCCTTGATACAATCTGCCAGAGTTAATATCATCTACGGCTTTAGTCTGAGGCTGCAGACCTGCAATTTGCAAGCACAAATGGCATGGAATAAAGTGGCTCTCATTGTAACCCTCTGCAGGCACTTGCTACCAGTTCATCCATCCTATTTGGCACACTCTGACATTGTGGCCCTCCAGGCACTGTGGGACTACAACTCCCATCATCCCTGATCACTGGCCATGCTGGTGGGAGCTGGTGGGAGCTGGGTCCAGCAGGATGTGGAAGAAACTGCTTTGGCTACCCCTGACTCTGAGCCAAAACTACACATTACCCAAAAGTAATCAGAGGTAGTAGAATTTTAGTACTAGAATTCCTGCATGTAATAGACAGCAACTGGAGAGTCAGAGAGGGAGCCAAGATAGCAGTGCAAGCAGAAGCTTCTGCTCTGCTGGGTTTTTTTTTTTTTTTTCATTTTCCTTTTGCCATTGACCTGTTTTAACTGCTGTGTGTGTTTTATTTTCTAACTTCCCCCTTTTATTTTCTAACTTCCAGCCTTTTCTCAAGGCTGACATTTGGTGGGAGAGCAGAGCAAATTTCACCCAGGAATTTCAAAACTTAAAGGTTCTTCCTGTGGTTCTGAACTGCTCAGGTTGCCTCACTTGTTTTATTTATGTGGGAGATATGGGCACACAAAGTCAGCCAACTAATAGGAATCTATATTAGACCTTGATGAAGAAGAGGAAAAAAGAGGGAAAGTGGTAAGTCGTGAGAGATTGTTCTGCGGGGGACTTACTCAAATGCCAAAATTCATGTTCTGCAGACCAGTGGGTCTAGGTCCTTTATTCAGTGTGGATGTTTATGAGGGGGTGTCTACAAGTCTATACTCACTGCTTGTCTGAGGTGAGTAACTAGATATAAATAAAGACTGTGTGGCATGTATTAAACTAGCACTTTCAGGGAGAAAAGTCTAGCATAGCCCTCTCCCTAATGTGCCAGATTACTGTACTCAGCATCAAATGTGGAGGGGTATAAGTCTGCTCCATACCATTTCTGCATTAATCTGGTTTTGCTGTTATTGTTTTTTTTTAAATCTGCATTAAAATTCTCATGTAAATATGTATATTAACAAACATTTAAAAATGTATTTTCTCTCAAAATGCAGTTTTATAAAAACACATTTCCTCACAAGACATATTTGAAAAGTCTGCTCACCTTATCTGGTGGGCGGTGTTGCAGCCACGGGCCTTGTGGTGACCTGGTGAGGGGACCGGAGGCTTGACTGACCACTTGCTGGCGATTGGCCTGAGCCAGGTCTTGGGCGGGCTTTCCCTGGGGGCAGCGGCCAATCAGCACTACCTGGGGTACGGTCCAGAATTCTACCCCCTCAAGTCTATCCACCACATTCTGCATAATAGTTAGACTGGCTCCCCAACTGTAGAATAGTTTGAAGAGCCTGCGATGAAGTTCTATAGCAGAGACTAAGTAAGAAAGGGTTCCATACTTCTAATCCATATGACCTTTTATCAGATGCCTCCCTTGCTTGCTTTATGATGGGGGTGGATCTGGTGTAGGCCGATTCATGTAGTTTCAAAGGTGATGAAACGTTGAGGGGATGCTAATCAAATTTGCAGATGACACCAAACTGGGAGAGGTAACTTCTGGATCGAGATTCAAGATGATCTTAACAGGTTGGAGAACTGCCTCAAAACTAATAACATTAACTTCAACAGGGACAAATGTAAGATTCTACACTGAGGCAGGAATAACCAGCTGCACTTGGCTTACATGTGAAAAGGAACTAGGGGTCTTAGTAGACCACAAGCTTAACATGAGTCAACAGTGTGATTCAGCAGCAACAAAAAAGTCAATGCTCTTCCAGGCTGAATCAACAGAAAAATAGTGTTGCGATCAAGGGACCAAGGGCCTATTCTGCCTTGGTTAGACCACACCTGGAGTACCGTGTCTATTTCTGGGAACTGTAATATAATAAGGGTATTGACAAGTTGGAACATGCACAGAGGAGGGTGACCAAGATGATAAAGGCTCTGAAAAGCAAGCCTTATGAAGAACAGTTGAGGGAGTTGGGTATGTTTAGCCTGAAAAAGAGGAAACTGAGATATGATAACCATCTTCAAATATCTAAAGGGCGGTCATGTTGAAGATGGAGCAAGCTTGTTTTCTCCTGTTCCAGGGGGTAGGACCCAAACCAATAGATTCAAGTTACAAGAAAGGAGATTCCAACTGAACTTCAGGAAGAACTTTGTGACAGTAAGAGCTGTTCAACAGTGGAACAGACTTCCATGAGAGGGGGTGGACTTCCCTTTCTTGGAGGTTTTTAAGCAGAGGTTGGATGGCTATCTGTCATGGATGCTTTAGTTGAGATTCCTGGATGCTTTAGTTGAGATTCCTGCATTGCAGGGGGTTGGACTAGATGACCCTCAGAGTATACCTGAAGGAGCGTCTCCACCCCCATCATTCAGCCTGAACACTGAGGCCCAGCGCCAAGGGCCTTCTGGTGGTTCCTTCACTGCGAGAAATGAGATTACAGGGAACCAGGCAGAGGGCTTTCTCGCTGGTGGCGCCCACCCTGTGGAACGCCCTCCCATCAGATGTCAAGGAAATAAACAACTGTCTGACTTTTAGAATACATCTGAAGGCAGCCCTGTTTAGGGAAATATTTAATGTTTGATGTTTTATTCTGTTTAATATTCTGTTGTGAGCCACCCAGAGTGGCTGGGGAAAAGCAGCCAGATGGGCGGGGTATAAATAATAAATAATAAATAATAAATTATTATTATTATTATTATTATTATTATTATTATTATTATTATTATTATTATTATTATTATCCCCAACTGTATAGCTCCATGATTCTAAGATTTGGTGCCAAACACAAACCCAGGAACACATGCAGTCCCTTCCCTGGTGCAGAGAGGATTTGTTGGGGGCGGGGATTGATGGACAGGGGTGCTGAGCTCTCTCCCACCCACAACATTTCTCCTATACCACACCCCAGACCGTTTTTTTCTTCCAAGCTTTCCCAGATGAGTGTGTGCTCCCCCTGCCATCCACATCAAGTGAGGGGAAGTCTTGGGATTATAGGAAAAACTTTAGCTAGGGTTGGAGTTAGGGTGACCTGTCTCTCCACTGCAAATGATTCCACACACCCCCTCACCAGCTGCTGCTGTTTTGTAGCACAGAAGCAGTCTCCTCATGTTTCCAGAGCCATCTTTGCCTTGAAACATCTAGTTCCTCGGATTCAATCTTCCAGATGAATGAGGCTATGGAGCAGTCCCCCGCAGCTCCCAATTTGTTCTTGCTTTTAGTGTCTGATTTGTGAGTCTGGCATGTGCAGATATCTAATCATACATTTCTGTCAGGGCCGTGTTCTTTCCAGGAGGAGAGAAGCTTGCATGTGATGTTCACAAGTGCTGTGTGCATTTCTCTTTTTCATTTCAGTGGGCGAGATTGGCTGGTTCATTTTCTCTTCTCATGCCTTCCATGCGCTGTCACCACTGCCCTATAGTTCAGCAGAAAAAAATGATTGTATCGTAATTGCTTTTTGTCGTTCTCTATGTGGGATAAATCAAGCTGGAGCTGTCTTGGCTTCACACGGTTTTGTAAATAACATCTTAACCAAGTCCTGTTTGGATTCCCACCCAGCGTTCCCCCCAACTCTTTTCTTTCACTTTGCAGATTTCAGTTTCGTCCCTTCACTTCAGGTTCTTGTTGGATTTTGGAATCCTGCTTCTTGTCCCTAACCTAGCACAAAATGAGAATTTCTGAACTTTAGCAACTGCAGGCTTGTCTTTCCCCAAATATTGTGAGGGTACAGAGTGTAGTAGGAGAGCTGTCCTTGGTAGTGGTCATGGGACTTAGTGACCTCTGTAGTATTTTTTAAAATATTTGTACAGTAGTTTTTGATGTGTGCAAAAATTCATTTTGTCTCAGGTTGATTCATTTTGCAGGGAGACAGCTAAGGATCAGAGCTGGAGTTTTGTCAATGTATGTAGTCCATATTATATGAATGAGCAACTGCCCCCACTATCCCTATACTGAGTGGAATGAAAAGACCATCCTGTATCAGAAGCTTAATGCTTTGCTTAGGGTATGTTCATGTTGTTGTTTAGTCGTTTAGTCGTGTGCGACTCTTCATGACCCCATGGACCAGAGCATGCCAGGCACTCCTGTCTTCCACTGCCTCCTGCAGTTTGGCCAGACTCATGTTGGTAGCTTCGAGAACACTGTCCAACCATCTCGTCCTCTGTCGTCCCCTTCTCCTTGTGCCCTCCATCTTTCCCAACATCAGGGTCTTTTCCAGGGAGTCTTCTCTTCTCATGAGGTGGCCAAAGTATTGGAGCCTCAGCTTCAGGATCTGTCCTTCCAGTGAGCACTCAGGGCTGATTTCCTTCAGAATGGATAGGTTTGATCTTCTTGCAGTCCATGGGACTCTCAAGAGTCTCCTCCAGCACCATAATTCAAAAGCATCAATGTATGTTCATAGTACTATTCATTCTATTCATGCACACACCAAGGGGTGTGGGCAGAGATGTCTTTTCTCTGTGCTAAGGTGTTTATACCTTGGCTAGAAACAAATTAAGAACAATTTAAGGACTTCAATCAGAGTGAAGCTGGTTTGAGAAAAAAACTGCCTCAACCGCAGTATCTTGTAACTACAGGATATATCTGCATTGTGGATAATGTCATGTAAATACAAATTAAGGGAAGTGGGTGGCACTGTGGTCTAAAACCACTGAGCCTCTTGGGTTTGCCGATCAGAAGCTCAGCGGTTCGAATCCCCGCGACGGGGTGAGCTCCCGTTGCCCGGTCCCTGCTCCTGCCAACCTAGCAGTTCGAAAGCATGTCAAAAAAGTGCAAGTAGATAAATAGGTACCCCTGCAGCAGGAAGGTAAACGGCGTTTCCGTGCACTGCTCTGGTTTCGGTGTTCCGTTGCGCCAGAAGCGGCTTAGTCATGCTGGCCACATGACCCGGAAAAACTGCCTGAGGACAAACGCCGGCTCTCCCTCGGCCTGTAAAGCGAGATGAGCACCGCAACCCCAGAGTCATCTGCGACTGGACTTAACTGTCAGGGGTCCTTTACCTTTTTTAAAATACAGATTAAAAGCCCAGTACTGGAAATGCAGCAAGTAAATGATGGTATGAGCACAGCCTTAGAGGTGGCCTCTCCAAGATTTATTTAGCTAAAACAATATCATTCATTCATTCATTCATTCAGACTTTTAAAATGATGCCCAACTTTTGGAGGAACTTCTTCCACCAGGAACTTATAGTCCTCTGTTTGATAAGAAAATATCAAAATACATAATGCATTACCACTAAATGACTATGCAGCATAAAAAGTAGTATACCAAAATACCATATAAAGCTTAACAGCAGTAATGAAAACAACATTAAGGTATAAAAACAGCAGCAATAAAAAAGCAGGCTAATGGAGGAAGGCTTGGGAGCAAATAAAAGTTTTCAGCAAATACCTACCTACCTACCTAATATTATTTGTATGCCACCTTTGCACAGTTCAAACCATGCTCAAGATGGCTTACAACATGAAAAAATACGTAACTACAACCCAACAAAAGTAATAAAAAATAAATAAAACAGTAAAACATATACAACCAAACTGAACAATTTCCACATAACCCCCCCCCCCACAACTCACAACTCCACCAAACAATATCCCAGCCCAAGAGTATGTTCAGCAGCCTCAGCTTTTGTAGCTGGAGTCAGTCACCCTCCTCGTTGATGGCATTTGCGTTCACAACAGTATGTCTGATTCTGTTCTCTCCTCACCCATTCCTGGTACAAAAGACCAATCACTCAGCCAAGATCACTGGCATTATTGCAGCGGCTGTTAACTGAGTCAGGATGGAGCCCACTGCTGTGATTGATAAACACTCATGTGATCCTCGCCCACATCCTCCATTTCAATGGACAATTCTGAGAACATCATAATTGATTGCTACAGAGAAGGTGTTTAAGGGCTCCTTCCTGTGGTACAAATTTAAGGCATAGATGTCTGATGGATAATATTCCATATAACTAGTTCGGTGAGAGAGAGAGACACTCTGAGACTTCATAACAGCTTTTTAGTTCATGGATGTGCTTCAGTGCTAATTATACGTATTAACCACTCTGACAGGGTCATTCAGATTTAAAGAGCAAAGTAGAAAGAGGCCTTTGGGGAAAACGATGTTGAAATCCATGTACGAGAGCACCGTTGCTTACAAGCTGGAAGTGAACTTATTTCGTGACTAAGGTTACCTACCTGTACCTGCAGAAAACTTTCTCAGCTTTCCCTTGGGATTTTTAGTGCTATTGCACTCCTGCTCCCTGCAATGAAAACAAAGAAACAAATGTTTATGCTAAGGTGTTAAAACATATTCGCCATCATACTTATCTACATGGATTCCCATTCATATACCCTTTTCTTACCTTGCCCACTGTTCTATATCTCATGTATAATGAGATAAGAATCCAATGAGAGACCTGGTCTGAATAGAGACATTGGATTCTTATCTCATTATACATGATAAAGCTATTTTTAGCCATCTCACCCCTTGCTTTTTCCTGTAAGACCAATTGCAGTCGTTAACAGTCATCAACAGGTTTACCTCACCTATCAGCCAATCACTCTTCTGAGTAATACCCCTCCCCACCCTCTCACTATATATAAGGGTCTGGTGACTTCTGTTTCAGTGTATCTGAAGAAGTGTGCATGCACACGAAAGCTCATACCAATAACAAATTTAGTTGGTCTCTAAGGTGCTACAGGAAGGATTTTTTAATTTTTTATTTTGTTTCGACTACGGCAGACCAACACGGCTACCTACCTGTAATTAATTCAAGAGGGCTCTGGAAGCTTCTCTGTGTGAAAGAAGCCGAGTACAGCTGGTTTAAACTGGTTCTGTTATCTCTTCTTCAATGTCATGCTGACTATAATAAGAGGCCAGAAGGAGCCTGGGTTTCACTTATTCTATCTCTTTTCCTTCTGGTGTGGTGTTCTGTACATAGCATGATATAGTGTTATGGTTTAGACTTATAAGTTATTGCAAGTTTAAGTTAAATCTGCTGCAACTGGATTTCTTATGAACAGTGCCAATCCTGAATGTATTGGATTTGTGACCATTATGCTCATTTGCCTTCGGTAGCAGTAAAGCTCTGCTGGATGAAATACAATTGCCTCTGATCTATTTTTTGGGAATCCTGCAATGTGTTTAAGTTGTTACTCTGCTAACTATACATTGGAATCTACTCTGGATCAATATTGAGTAGAATTTCAATGACAGTGTATTGAGCTGGAGGCCAGAGTCGGAGGAGCAATGAATATTGGTATAGATTTGGGGACCCCACCTCTAAACCCTAGAAATTAATAAATTGTAGGATTTTGATTAATTGGGATATGGAGGAAAGTACAAGTTGCAGAACTGTGTCAGACAAGGAATCCCTGGGCTGACTTATGCAAACCAGCCTGGTTGGCCTAGTGAAGGGCAAATCTGTTAACAGGACAAAAGAGGTTGATGGGCCATCTAAGAGAAATCCTTTGGCCTGGGGAGACAGATGGTGCCAGGGTAACTGTGTGTGAGGTGACCAGAGAATCCAGTCTTTTAGCAAGATGTTCTGGGAAGAAGAATGGGGGAGAAGAAAGACTGGGATCCATTTTGGGCAGGCTGGCTCTTCAAGCCCCTCTTGAAATGAACGTGCTGTAAGATATGGACTCCCTCCATGCAGACTGAAGGTGTAAATGGGTGAAAAAAACCATATTTATTAAAGCTGTGACAGTCTCCACCAGGTCTCAATTACCCAAAGGAACATAGACCCTGTGTGAGACCCTGTAACCCCCTGTAATCTTGCTACTGCTTGGCAGAGAGAGGGGGAGGCACCCAATTTTTGTAACAATATAAAATTTAGCTTTGTCCAGTAGGATAGTTTCTACACACATCTCTATCCAGGAAAGGAAGAGGCATTATCAGAGTTCAATGACACAATCCCGCCAGGAAAAACACTCAAGGGTGGTGTGAATGTAGGCTGGTGAGGGATGTGGCCTGTGGGAAGAGGGTGTGATTGGGGAAGGAGTGTGGCCTGGGGAGAGTACCAAGAGCCAGATAGATAGGCCTAGAGGGCCACATTTGGCTCTTGGACCTGAGGTTCCCCATGCCTGCCCTAGACCAGTTGGGAGAATACCACTGAATTTTCTGGTGGTGGTCTGTAAACTGAGCTTCCCTTTGTTTTGCAAAGGCAGAACCAGCTACTACAAGTGACACACAACATCTAGTGCTGCTGGAAACTGCAGCCCTGCATCTCTTTCTCTCCCTCTCCCCTGTAACCTCCAGTAAGCAAAGCTGAGTGACATGACACCGCTGTGGTTCAGGTTTCCATGCCTCTGAAAGGAAATGTAGAATGGAGGTGGGGAAATGTTTGGTACAATGGCATCACTGTTGGGTATGTCTGGTCCCAGGACGTTTGGCTTTAGAATGAAAGATTGGGCTTCTCTGACGTAGAAGGTGGTTGTGGTGGAATTGTTGTGACGGGTAGCTCTGTTAATGTTGGCTTCTCTCTGTTTCCAATTTTCCCAGTTTTATGTTCCATTGGCCACATTTCTGCAGCTATTTGTGACTTCTAAAAAGTCATCCTGAAAATTCATAAGCATTTCCATTACAGCTTGCTTTGTAGAATGTATTCCTTACCCTAGAAGTTGCCAGCCATACAGCCAGAGATCCAAGATCCAAACACGATTCTCTTGTGGGTGAGTGAAGATCTCCATTCATACCTGGGGAAGCAGCCAATGATCATGATTTACCCGGTGGAGTACCGGGTCAGGTTCAAGGTGCTGGTTTTGACCTTTAAAGCCCTATGCGTCCTAGGACCCTTGTACTTACGGGACCGTCTCTCCTGGTATTTCCCGCAGAGGACCTTAAGCTCCATGAATAATAATAGTTTAAGGGTCCCAGGCCCAAAAGAAGCCAGACTATCCTCCACCAGGGCCAGGGTTTTTCCAGTGATGGCTCCGACCTGGTGGAATGCTCTGTCCCACGAAACTAGACCCTGCGGGACCTGATCTCCTTCCACAGAGCCTTAAGACAGAGCTATTCCATCTGGCCTTCATTTTTTCCCTTCCCCTTTTCTTTGAAGAAACCTTTTCTGAGACCCTACATTTAAACCCTTCCCTGGTTTCCTTACTGGCCCTAGCAGGAATAACTTGGCCGGTTAGCCCTGGTGATGTTCATTTGTTGTATTTGATGCTGTTTTTAACTTTTTCTTTTAAGTCGTTTTTAATCAATGTATTATATTTGTTGTTAGCCGCCCTGAGCCCGGTTTTTAACCGGGAAGGGCGGAGTATAAATAAATTATTATTATTATTATTATTATTATTATTATTATTATTATTATTATTTTTAATTATCATTATGTGATCAGCTTCCAGGGGAGAACTGTCAGGAAAACCAATTGGGATGGGAAACCACAGCTTTTGAACCTGTTGGAGTTGTCTGGGGTCGGCCAGGGGCTCATCTGTTATCCAAACCATGCAGGGAGGGAGTCCTAATACAAACAAGCAAATGGCCCCTGTCGTATTTTGACATTTCTCTTCTTACTGAAATATTTCTTGATTCTGCTTATCTACCACGTTGCCCGCTCTTTTTCACACCTCCCCATCTTTTTCTACCTCCCTTCCCATCACATTTTCTTCTCAAAGGATGCTAGTAGATTCAGGCGAACCTTCCTAAGGGTCATTGACATGAAGCAAAGCCCTTGTTAACGGGGTATTTCAAATGCTGGCATTTATTAATTCTGCCTCTAATGAAGAAATCAAACCCAACCATTTGTTTTCTTCATCTGCGAGTTACGTCATGTCATTAACCCAGATTCCAAGCTGTTTCAGGAAGGGCCTCGAGGTACTTGGCAAAATAAATAATAAATTCAGTGAGGCAATAATTAATGCGGTCGGGGGGAAAGTCTCCGATAAAATTCAGCTATTTTCCTTTTCGTTCTGAAGCTAACAGTAATTAATGCACAAGAACAGTATCCTACCCAGCACAGGCATGATTTAATAATGCTGTCTTTTCCCATGGTCTCCCACCCCACCCCAAGCTGCAGAGAGCCATTGTGGTGTAGTGGTTAAGAGTGGTAGACTCGTAATCTGGTGAACCGGGTTTGCGTCTCTGCTCCTCCACATGCAGCTGCTGGGTGACCTTGGGCTAGTCACACTTCTCTGAAGTCTCTCAGCCCCACTCACCTCACAGAGTGTTTGTTGTGGGGGGAGGAAGGGCATAGTTGATGTTGCCAGCCTCCATGTCACAATTGAAGGCATCTTTGTGACACAGAGTTGGTATACCAACAGGCCTGGTGTCTGAGGCCATCTCCCCGTAGAGCAGGCATAGGAAAACGGGGCCCTCTAGATGTTTTGGGACTACAGCTCCCATCATCCCTAGCTAACAGGACTAGTGGCCAGGGATGATGGGAGTTGTAGTCCCAAAACATCTGGAGGGCCCCGTTTGCCTATGCCTGCCGTACAGCACATGAATTTTTTGGGGGGGCACTTGGCCCCCCAGCCCCCCAGCCCCTCAGAAGCCCTTGAATCCACCACAAATGCACTGTGATTGTGCCAATGATGTGTTGCAGAAGGGCACGCTCATCCATGTTTCACTTCTGCCTTGACATCCTCCCATTTTACTTGCCTCTTGTGCTTACCCATTGCTCTCTCAAGGGATGTGTGTGTGTGTGTGTGTGTGTGTGTGTGTGTGTGTGTGTGTTGCCCCTTAACAATTTGGGAACAATTTGCACCTCTCACTCCTCGGAGAGAATAGATTTCCCAGCACAACTGGAGCACTGCTAGTTACAGGGAGACACAAATACATCTCAACATTTACTTATGCTGTGGCTGCCTCCAAGCCAAATGACACCCTCTCCTGTTATATATACATGGAATGGAACACAGATATTTTCTCCCCACCAAACAGCATAGGCAATGCAGAGAACAACTAGGAATGAAAATAAATGTATGAGTTGTCAGCCAGAGTGCCAACACAGAGGTGCTATTTAGCGGTTTTGCTGCCAGTCATTTGAACCTCAAAATCAAACTCCTCAAGGTGCATCTTAATCCATGATAATGTCAAGGACTGGCTAGATGAGGAGGAGTGGTGGAAGCCATCTGACCAAGAGCCCCCCAGGGAAAGCACAGAGGATCCTGGATCCTGGTGGTGGGAAACTGGCCACAGGGAGCTTGAGAGATAGTGAAGAGGAGGAAACAGGCAGGCGGCCCAGCACAGGGCAGGGACAGGAGTCAGACTTGGCAGTTCTACCACAGAGCCACTCTGACAGCTTCTAAGCCCTCCTCTCCCAGAACGAGGCGCTTATTGCATGTGGCCAAGCAGAGAGCCAGGCTGACACAGAGATAGCCCCTTGGAGCTTGCAGTAGACAGAGGGAGGGGCCTACACAGACGGCTAGGGAGTGAAGAGGGAGCTACAAGCCAGTCTGGACAACTGCTTCATCAAGACAGGAGCAACCTTTAGAAGTCTCCATGTGTTCTTTGTCCTGCTTTCCTTAACAAAGAAACTACAGTGGTCCCTCGGGTTACATACGCTTCAGGTTACAGACTCTGCTAACCCAGAAATATTACCTCGAGTTAATAACTTTGCTTCAGGATGAGAACAGAAATCGGGCAGTGGCAGCGCAGCGGCAGCTGGAGGCCCCATTAGCTAAAGTGGTTAAGAACGGACCTCCGGAACGAATTAAGTACGTAACCAGAGGTACCACTGTAACTGTAAGTTAGTCAAGTGTTTAACTCTCTTTCTCTGATCTGCGAACGACCTGTTCTCTTTGTCAGATAATGACCTCCAGTTACCGTTGGACTCTGGCTCTCATCAACCTGGCCAATGATCAGGAATGATGGGACCTTTGTCCCAATAATATCTGGTGGGTCACAGAACCCCCACCCCCAAAATTCCTTCCAGTAGCACCTTAGAGACCAACTAAGTTTTTTCTTGGTATGAGCTTTCGTGTGCATGCACAGTAGTACATTTTGATCCAAACTGTTCTGATCCACATCCCTCTGACTAATCGGAACTTTGCCAAGTTAGCAGTGATTGAAGCAGCTATACAGCCTGGTCTCAGAGAAGGCAGGCAGCAGTGAAGAAGAGTTGACTCCAGTGAGCCCCCCTCCAAAAAGCAACAAAAACTGGATCCAGCACTCACTGTACAAGCTAAGAAGTGGTGGGTTATTTATTCCTTCTGATTAAATAGCTTACCCACCCATCAGAAATGGCTCATCTGCAACACAGAGCTGCAACACTAGCTGCCCAGCAGTGGTTTTGCTGCAGCTTACCAGGAGGTAGAGGTGGAGCAAGTTCTACAGGGAGGTCAGGACTGTGGAAGTGTATTAGTGGAGCCAGTCAAGCTGGATTTGCTCCACTAATGTACTTCCACATTCCTGACCTTCCTGCCACCTCCGTTCACCCTCCAGGTAAACCCTCAGTGGCACAATGGCCAGAAAGCTAGCACTGGTGCTCCACCCCACTGGCTGAGCCGCTTCTGTTACCCACTGCATCCCTGGCACACCATGTGGGTGGAGACAGCTGCATCTTCTGGAGGGCTAGCACATTATTTCACAGTTGTCTGAAATGCTGCGAGATAAGGTAGGAAATGACAGCTTGCCTTCTTGTAAAATTAGGAATGTGCAAATCTATATCTGTGTCTGTATCAATAGCCCTAGTGGAGAAAGAGCCTGATTAAGATGGGCATGTGAGAGTCTGAACAGTTAGTCACCATGATCTTGCTTTCTCTGATCATTCCTGCCAGCAAACGCTTAATAATCCAGATGTTCATAAATATTCAGATGAGCGGGGAGGGGGAGAGTTTGCAGATGCAAAATAAGTAAGCTTTATTACTCAGGATATTTGTAAATTCCATTTTTTTAAAATTTATTTTTTGCTTCCTTGTCCCAGTGCCATGAATGTCCTAGTTTGCTTTCTTTCTCTACATAACAGCAATGGTTGAATTTTCAAGGAAAGCAAGTGTTAGGACACTGTTCCTGGCACGTAACCATTTGCAAAGAAAGGCCTCTAATGTGAGACTTTAAAAAAAGGTCCCCATGTTAGTTCCTCAGCTTCGTTTCAGTTTTCACAATAGTTTCACACTTGGTGGTATTTAACTAAGCTTTACTGAGAGTAAAGGTAAAGGTAAAGGGACCCCTGACCATTAGGTTCAGTCGTGTCCGACTCTGGGGTTGCGGCGCTCATCTCGCTTTACTGGCCGAGGGAGCCGCCGTACAGCTTCCAGGTCATATGGCCAGCATGACTAAGCCGCTTCTGGCGAACCAGAGCAGCGCACGGAAACGCCGTTTACCTTCCCGCCAGAGCGGTTCCTATTTATCTACTTGCACTTTGACGTGCTTTTGAACTGCTAGGTGGGCAGGAGCTGGGACCGAGCAACGGGAGCTCACCCCGTTGCGGGGATTCGAACTGCCGACCTTCTGATCAGCAAGCCCTAGGCTCTGAGTAGACCCATACATAGTGACTTAGTTGAGTAGACCCAACATAGTGACTTAGTTGTTTGAAACTGTTTTTAATATTGTATTTTAATGTTGTGACCTGCCCTGGGACATTAGTGTGAAAGGCGGGTAATAAATAAATTTAAAAAATTCATCCATTAATTTCAATAGGTCTGCTCTGAGTAAAACTTAATTGAACACCACCTCTTGAAATGAATGTGAAGCCCATGTGGAAACATTCGTTTTCTGAGGCTACCGGTATTACAGATCTGTGCCGATGATGAGTGGCAGTTGAATGTGTGAACAGAAAACATGTTAGAGCTGAAGTGACATGAAATTCTTAGGCCTTCTACCTTTGATGACCAATTCACCCATTATCACTAGGTGTTGCAGTCATCATGTGAAGTACATATGTGTGTTGCAGCCAAACCTATGTAGTGATGGGTGACGACAAACTGGACCCTACACATAGCAAGCAGGATGACACCTCAACACCTGGTATTCCTGGTATATCAATCTCAAGGATCTGGACTTGTGTTTGGTTGTCAGGGACTGTGCGGAGGAGGGCTGCACTGAGGAGGAATGGTGAGAGCCACCCCCTTCTCCTGATCATGAATCTTCCCAGGAACAGGAGGACAGTATAGATTTGGAACAGTGGTTTGCAGAGGGGCATAGTTCAGAAGGCAGAAGCTGGGAAATACTGGATGGGGACCAGGTAGAAGAAGAAGAAACACTGGGAGGGAGAGGGTTAACAGATTCACAGTTGTTGGACAGCATTCCTCCACCGCCCTCCCCAAGGTCGAGAAGAGCTCAGAAAGTCTCAGAAAAAGAAAGCTCAGATTACAAGACATAGGAGTAATATAGACTAATAGGGACAGAGTGAACATTAATTGGGAGCACCGCCATTTCTAGGGACACGTGTTCTTTTGTCTATCACTGTGATTATTAAAGAATCTAACTGGCAAGACGTTCCTTTCATTTGATCTTCTTATTTACTGCCATGGGGGAGGAAGCCGATACCCTGAAGCCTGACATTGGTAGACAGAGCTAATATCTTTTGCCCACTTTCTTTCAGCCTCTTCCTCCAGCCAGCAGCACTAGCGCAACCTCCCAGTTTCCCAACCAGATAGTTGGATGGTGCTTTGTATGCCTCCTTCTGGCAATTCCTGCAGCCAAGCCAGGACCTCCACAGACACTGCCCAGGCTTGCATCCCAGAAAGGCCACTTTGGTGTGGCAAACACAGCGGTTTGACTTCAACCCCGGAGGAACACTCCACTGTCTCTCGAGACAGATGGGTGCCAACAAAGAACACATATGCAAGGTCTGGATTCTGGTAAAGCCATCCCTGATCTAAGTAGTGCAAACTGGCCCAGAGGTCCTAAATTTGCTCCTACTCTACCCCTCCTCCTCCACCACCCTCCCCAAAAAAATTCTGGATTTCTAGCTTTAAAAAAGGGATTTGGAAGGGTATTTCAAGAACGCCAAGCATTGTTACAATTTCCGCAGGAGAAAGCCACTGGACAATCTGGGAAATGTGGTGCAGAGGGCAGTCAATTAACTCAATTAGCCAAAAAGCCAATGCTCATTTTCTAGAGTTTGTAATTTAAAGTGATGCCTTTCTCAGTAACTTTCCACAATTGCTAACAGCTGCATGGCTGCAACGGCAGTCTGTACTCAACGGCAATTCACATACTTGTGAAAATGCTGAAGCAGTGAGATCTCTATCAAAATCCATTTTTCCAAACACCAACAGCAAACAAAATACAATTTCTGCCCAACTTTTTTGAAAACCGCTACACATCCTCTGAGCTCCTGCAGCTGATGGCTTGTGAGATAGCATTGACATGCAATTATGAAATGGAGCATCTTCCAGAGAACCAAATAATAGCTTGTTGGATGTGAACTAGCCTGATAGACCCTCTCCCTGAATATCCGAAGTAAAAATACACCTGCAAATTCACATAAGGTGAATTAAATCGATGAAAACAATGTCATTGGCCACATATAAGTGGTGCATACACTAATAATAATAATATAATATAGGCAAGCATTGCCCTGAACAGAATTTCCGATTTTATTGTTTTAAATGCTTTCTTTGTATATTTTAATATAGGATGTTTTAATCCCCGAGACATTTTGGCATATATGTAGTAAGTAAGTAAATCATGGAATAACAAAGAAGCGGGACACCCTTTTTATTCCCTGTCCTAAAGCAATAATCACCACAGAGACAAATTGCTTGTATAAACTCTGTGATCTAACTACTTCTGTCCATCTGGAAAAATGCTGAAAAGTGTCTGCCTTCCCCCAATCTCCTTAAGGTATTTGCAAGACTTACTGAATCTGTTTGAGTGTGCCTCAAAATTTCTCAAATAGTTCTTCGTGCAACTTTACTCTGAATTTCAGTTAAGGCAGTTTTTCTCTAACAGATGTCTCTTCTTCGGAGCCTAAGGTACACTTTAGGCCATAGGCAGCCAACATCCCTGATCACTGGTCTTGCTTACTGGCATTCAACAGAGAGCTCCTTTGAAGACACTCCGATCAGAGGATCAAAGAAGCTAACGATGAACCCCTGTGATGTTGTCCATTTGCAAGCATGGCTTGCATGCAAACTGAGCCTGCAAGTGGACATTTCCCCTCTGCATACAGATTTGCAGAGGGGAAATGTTCATTTGCAGCTGCAGTTTGAATCCAAACCAGGTCTGCAAATAGACAAAGCAGGGTTCCTTGTCAGCACCGATCAGCTGATCAGCACTGACCGCAATCCCCTTTGAAGGCACACCGTCACAACCAATCAGCAAGCCCCTTTGACCTAGCCACCTGAGATTTTAATGATGTCAGATGATTGACAGGTGGGCAGCCCCACTCACCTGTCAAAGTTGCCTATAGGGAGGTGGAGGTGGTAGGATCCATCTCAGCAGCCAGATCCAGGTCCTCACCACTGAGATGACAACTCAGGGTCCGAATTTGATGGAGAAGAGCTTATGGGATGAGTGGTACTTGATGTGCAATGCAGCAGCAACATCTCGGCTTCTCATCAGCCATCACACCATGCCTAAGTCTCTATGCACGGCTGCATCAGCTGTTGCTACGTACCTCAAGCTGACGGTGCTGTCTGTCTGTATGGACTCCGATTTCTGAGTTTCATTTCAGGAGAGATGGCACCTCAGTGAAGTGTTACTAGCTTTACTACAAAGCTGCTCAAGGTACAGGAACAATCACCAAAAAGATGATGGGCGCTTTTAAGGTCTTCCTTGAAATAGCAGGTAGCGGCACCTGCCCTTGAGTAGGAATGCCAATTCTCCTATTTGTGATGCAAGCTGAAGCACCTACCCATGTTAATAGACTCACAGCAAAGAGCACTAGTCTAACAATCAGTACAATATGCCCCATGATTTTTTTTGAAAAGTCTTTTATGATCTGTCACCCATACTGGGTAAAAAAAACTCCATCATATCCCCAGCAGACAGGAAGCCTAACTTTGAAGATACACCCTTTGATATTTGTTTGGAAGTTCTTTTTATTTCCCACCATAAATTTTTATTGGTTTCTCGCTCTGTACTAAAAACTCCATTTCCTTTACTGCAGCAGGCTGACAAGGCTGACATATAGCTTTAGTTATTTACACACCTGTGGTCTGATATTGTAGGGCTCAGTTCTCTGGAATAATGACAGCTAAGGTTCTCTTCATGGCAGTGAATGGTGAGATTTCTCCTTCCTTGCATCAACAGTTAGGTCCATTTTACATTTGAATTGGCGTCCAAGTAGATTTCTTCTCTTTGTGTGCAATGAAATCTTGCATAAACAGAGCTTGGAGCTGCAGCTACTGCTACAAGGCTTCAGAAACTTGGAAGAATCTCTTTTCGTTGCACCAAATGCTAGGATTTAGCTGGTCTTTATCGCCAACAAAGTATCTCATATTAAAGCAGGCCTGACCAATGTCTTCAGACTGAGGGGGCAGATTCTTCCTGGCCCAGTTCCTCTAAGGGTGCCATATTTCTCCCACTGGCCATGGCATCTTCACCCCTCCCCTCAGTAGCCTGAATAGAGACCACAGATAGCCAGGCTTAAGAGGATTTCTTGGAAGTCCTTGTGAGATAATAAGTGGGAACCAGGAGAATGTACCCTTTACCCAGAGCAAGGACTGGCAAACTTTTTGTTTTTTGTTTTTTTAAATAATTTTTATTAATTTTAAGATTTTATACACATAAGACCTTACATTTCGGTCAGGATTCATCACTCCCCACCTCTCACCATGAGGAGTTATTTAATCTTACCCTCCCTCTCACAGAGGTAAACCCATTCATTATTTTCCCTGACCTTAGACCAATCATTATCTAACTTCGGCCTAACCCTATTCTCAGGTAGACCATTCTTGGTTACAAAACATATCCATAATGACTTCCTCCGCACCTCCCCAGTGGCTGCATTAAACAAAACATAATTCTGGTTCAGGTACATAGGTGTGCTAAACATATCTTTAACATTATTCCAAAACATAATTCTAACTCAAATACAATATCCTTAATTCTTATTTCACCTCATCTTCTAGATCCAACCTCCGCGTCCTCCTCCCAAATCTTCTATAAGGTTCCTTCTGACTCCCCTTAATCTTCAGGCTCCTAACTTCGAAAGATCCTAACATAATCCTAGCTCAAAACCATGTCCGGCATAGATATTCAAAATCCGCATATATAATCAGTCCCTGGTTGCCCACCTACCCTGCTCAACCCTCCCCTCGCCGTTCCCCAGTCCAAGCCCAAGTGCTTGCTTGCAGTTGGGCTTCATCATCTCTGTGTCTTCTCCGCTGTTCCAGCTCCCAGTCTTTTAAAAAAAACTTCTTCTCCTTCATTGGTGTCCTCTTGTGCTGAGAAACGTTAACTTTCGCAGATGTTATTTTCTTGATTCTTTTCTTGGGTCCAGTTATCTTGTGCCGAGAAGAAATTTTCCTGCAGCGAGGCTTCTCTTTAACCTTGGGGGGGATTTCTCCCCCTTCCATCCTTTGTGCAGCTGGGATGACATCACTGTTGTTTACAACTCCTCTCATTCTTGCGGTTTCCGCTTGGAACTCCTTTCTCAGTTCCCAGATTTTTTCAAGGACCCTCTTCCAGCCTCCTTTGTCCAAATCATCCTCCATTTTCAAAGACATAGTTATGCAAAGTTGCACACCGAACCAAATCCAAACTCAAAATCCAGGTTCCACAATAAAATCCAACAGGTCCGATTCAATCCACTACATGTCAAAATTGTTAGTTAGTTGCCCCCCCGATCAGGGGTATCAAAAGGATCGAATCTCTGTTGCCAAACCAAATTCCGTTACAATTTCAATCGCATCGGTAATAAAGTTCCTGATTTAGTGCCACAATAGCAAGGGACGGACCTCCGTAAATTACATCCCTGTACTTCGTCAAATTAGTCCAAATTCTTCGGTACTTTTCTAGTACTCACGGTTAAGATAGCCAATCTTGTCCTTTTGCGGAGAAATCAGCGCGCTCAGCTGGGAAGGGCTCGCAGCTTCAACCCGACGGGCAATGGCGGTCCGTGGAGCTCCGTCGCCCCGCGTCTCACACGGCAGCCTCTACTGTGGCCGCCGCGGGAGTTGGGGCGACGTTGAGAGCTGCTGCCGGACCTAAGGTCCCGGGATCAAGACTCCCGGGAGTTTTGGGGGCTGCGAGGACTGGCAAACTTTTTGGGCCAGTGGGCACATTAGGAATTTTGAGAAAGTGGAATGGGTATCAGTCTCAAAATGGCTGCCTTGGAGGGCATAACACAAAATGGTTGCCACATCTAAAAGAGCATAAAAGACACAGAACCACGAAATGGGGTGGGCATGATTCCCCCGCCACCAACAGCCACTCCATCAATGAAAAAAAAGCACCTACATTAGCCACTATAACTGTCACTCATACAGAGAAGATATTTGCAGCTCTCCTCTGTTCAGAATAGGATGGGAGGGTGGGTGTCCAAGCCTGTCTCTGTCAGGCTTCGGGGAATCGGATCCTTCCCCCGGTGGCAGTAATTAGGCAGATCAAACGAAAGGAGCGTTCTTACCAGATAAGTTCTTTAATAATCACAGTGAGAGACAAGGAATGCATATCGTGCAACAAAATGGCATTGCTCCCAATTAAGGTTACCCCCTCCGTCCCCACTAATCTACGTCACTCCTATGTTGGTTAATCTGAGCTTGTTGCCTCTGTGCTTTCTGTTCTATCATTCTCAGAGCCCATGTAGTCTTAAGGGAAGGGCGTCAGGAATGCTGTCCAAGGACACTGAATCTGCCAGCCTGAATCTGCCTCTCTCCTAGTGTTTGCTCTTCTAGCTGCTCCTCACCCAGTATTTCCCAGCTTTCCCCCTCTGGACTATGCCCCTCTGCAAACCACTGTTCTGAATCAATACTGTCCTTCTGCCCTTGGGAAGGTTCAGAAAAAAGGGGTGGGGCTCCCACCATTCCTCTCCAGTCCAGTCCCTGAATGAAATGCATTTTTATTTAAGGGGACATAGTCGGTGTTGCAGAAGCTGAGGCAGTGCATACAAGAACTGAGCAGGAAGAGCTAACAGCCTCTTGTGCGGGCACCACACTGGAAGGTCCTCACAGGGTTCTGGAAGGTCTTCACAGGGGTCTCTGAGGCAACCTCTCATTTCCCACTGGGACAGGCTCCACTAAGGGAGCATCAGTGTACAGCTCTCCTAGCCAGCGCCTGGAGAGTACAGTACTCGGCACCTCACATTGCAGGCATCCCTCCCGGAAAACGAGTGGGGTGCCTGTCAGGTAAGAAGTGTGGTTCATTCTCTCAGTTACCCATAGAGGCATGTTGGGTTAAAATCAGGCTTGCAAGGGCTGGCTCCATGTTTGAAGGGGGGTCCTGGCAAAGTGCTTCCTTGGAGGCTCCCTCTTGCATCAATGGGCTCACCTGCTGCTGGCTCCAAGGAATCATGGGTAAATAAATTGCTCCCCAGTAGGGGGGTGCCACAGATGAGTAATAGATAAATTAGTGCATCAGTCCTGGAGTGGGGATAGTAGTTTCCCCTCCAGCTGATGTCAATGGAAGAGAAAATATAAAAAAGCAAAACGGAGACACGCACCTGGAAATCTGAAAAAGCTGTGTCTCCTTCCTGGTCAGTCCACCCTCATCACAGAGAGCAGGCCTTAAGAATGGAAGTTCATATGTCACTGGATCTGCGCCACCGCTTCTTTAGTAATGCTCAGATAATCTGAAACCAAGTTTAGAGTATGCAAAGGTGTATTCATATCAATGTGTCCCATGACATTTTAAATAGACACAGAGTTTGAGGCACTCAGCTGAACGTGCACGCAAATGAAAATTTGTGATTCAGCTTGTGAAATTGTTCTGACTTTGACCCTTTGCCTGAGAGAAATCATATGTGATCAGTGGAGAGTGGAGTTGAAACTATGTGCCTAATTTTGCGTTCTTTTCTGTGAGTGTTGAAAGGGTTTTGTCGGGGTGGGGGTAGGGGTGCTGCACCTGCTGAAAACACATTTGCCATCACTGTCCTTGGTGTCATGGACACACCCTAGCCTTGCTCCCCATTGGAGATGGCAGGCAGGATGGTTTTGCCAGGGACCTTGTGGTGCTGTGTACGGTTGTGATGGAGGCTTGTACACAAAATAACGTGGGTTGCTGCAGTCAGTTGAATTGAAGAGTGGGCAAAGGAGGCCGTGATCAGTGAGAGCAAAGAAAAATGGTGCTGAGAAGTCAAAACTGGGTAGTGGGGGACAAAGGCATTCCCAAACAGCATCAAAATAATTTGGCAAGATATATATATTCCCAGTGATTTGTCTGACAGCATTGAATGTTCTACTTGGAACCAGGGTGGATTTGATTTAAATCAAACTGATTTAAATCACGATTTAAATCACAATTTAAATCATGATTTAAATCACTAGCAGGGTGGATAAAAATCAATGATTTTTTTAATTATTATTTTTAAAAATCAGATTTTTAACATTTAAATCGGATTTTTTTGATTTAAATCGGATTTTTATTTTTATTTTTTAAAAAAAATCATTGATTTTTATCCACCCTGCTAGTGATTTAAATTGTGATTTAAATCAGTTTGAGTTAAATCAAATCCACCCTGCTTGGAACACGAATGCCAGAAAATGGGAGGTGATTTAGCATAGCCCTCCATCAGTGAGGTCTTTTGGCATGATGAAATACATAGAACAAGTAAAGAGTTAATTTCTTTTTAGCCTTCAAAGGCTGCATATTAGTCCTTTCCTCTCCCTCCCACTCTTAGGGGGCAGGAGAGTGTGTTTCATTTCCTGCTTCAGTGCCTCAGCCTCATGGCTCAGGCTGGATGGCAAATCTATTGACTCATCCCCATTCTACCACCAGGGCAATCCATATGGGTCCTTATGGCAGCATTCTTGGAGCAAAGTGAGCTCCCACGATAATGAAGAAGATAATGAATGAGCTTATGAGAAGGGGAATTGAGCTCTTCACACCTGGTGAGCAGCGTACTGCCAAGCAGATGCCTGTGCCTAATGTAAATTAATGGAGCATCCTTGGTGCTTAATTGTACTGAAGTAATATCACGCCTAATGACCTTAGCGTGGCCTAGTGTTGCTGGGGAGGGAAGCAAAACTCAGGCACAATTCACTCCAAGGAGTTCTCTCTCTTTCAATGCCCTTCCCATGTCTTTATAATTTAAGACTTAAAGTATCATCATAACATTTCTACACCCTTCTCTACAAATGGTAAAAAAAAAGATGGTAAAGTCCAGTCAAAGGCGACTATGGGGTTGCGGCGCTCATCTCACTTTCAGGCCGAGGGAGCCGGCATTTGTCCACAGACAGCTTTCCGGGTCATGTGGCCAGCAGGACTAAACAGCTTCTGGTGCAACGGAACACCATGACAGAAGCCAGAGCGCAAGGAAACACTGTTTACCTTCCCGCCACAGCAGTACCTATTTATCTACTTGCACTGGTGTGCTTTCGAACTGCTAGGTTGGCAGGAGCTGGGACAGAGCAACGGGAGCTCACCCCGGTGCGGGGATTCGAACCGCCGACCTTCTGATCAGCAAGCCCAAGAGGCTCTGTGGTTTAGACCACATCACCACCCGCATCTACAAATGGAAACAGGTTGAAATTGCTTCCTGGAGAGAAAGAAACCTGCCCTCCAGTGAACTGCCTGGTTGAGCCACAGACTTAGGGCCAGATGTGAACTGACGTGATTCACACCATTAGGAATGGTGTGGATCCCATATACTCCAACATTCCATGCGGGAAAAGCGGGGAAAAGACGAAACACAGAAGACCAAGGAGGAAGTGGCAGCTCCTCCTCCTTCTTTTCACTCCCATTCCTTTCTGGTACTCCCTCCCTCCCTCCCTCCCTCCCTCTCAGCCAGAGGGGACAAAGGAGGTGGCACTGGCAAGGGGAGCAGCAACAGGTCCAGGGGGCTCTATTACCAGTAGCGGAGTCCCCTGTTGTCTCAGCAAGTGCCTGATGATGCTATGACCTTGAGCCACGAGGAAGCATCAGCGATCAACCCTTATGGGTGGTGTGGCTGATGAGAGCAAAATAATGTTATCTGACCATGAGTGGGACTCCTCATACCCAAAATAGAAGGGAAGGTGAGTTCTGGTGGCCTGAGGAGATGCTGGAATGGAGTGGAGGCCAAGGGAGAAGGGCAGTGGAAAGGCTGAGGACTATGGCAGAGATCCTTTTTATGAAAGCAGGGAGGAGTCCTATCTATCCCAAGGCAAGGGAAGGAGACAGAAACAAGATCAACTCTACTTGAGCTCATCAATGCAAGGGGTGATTTTCCCTCAAGCTTTCATCAGTTGCAAAAGCACATCCCCTTGCCAGTGATGGGTTCCTGCAGGCTTCCCAAGTCCCAGTGCTTTCCATACGTTGTTGGGCTACAACTCCCTACAGCTCAAGCCAGCATAGCCAACCGTCACTGAGGATGTCTTCCCCAAGGTTCTTCAAAAACCTGTGGCCAGCACTGCCTCTGAGAAAATAAAATAAAATAATAGTTCAATCTCCCCTCCATGCCAGTATGCAGGTCAACTCCAGAAGTTGCTGTCCCTTGCATCCATACTTGGAAGTACCCACTGAAGTCTGTTGGTTTGACTGCCAGGGGATTAGGTTGAATTATGGAGAATAGTTTTGAAAGTCTAGACCAGTGGTTCCCAACCTTTTTTTCTGGCCATGCCCCACCTAAGCATCTCTAAAATCCTGATCCCTCCCCCCGTGACATATAATTCTTATTATTTCCTATTCACGTGGAGGAAGCCTAAAAGGCCATTCACAGTTAATAACTCATTCTCGAATTGCCCCCCCTTAAAAATCAAATTGCCCCCCCCTGTGGGGCACATGCCCCACGTTGGGAACCATGGGTTAGACCCATTGATGCAAATCAATATGAATCATGCTATACAATGAGCTATATTTAAATTAGCCAAAGGGTGATAAAGGTAAAGGGACCCCTTACCATTAGGTCCAGTCGTGACCCACTCTGGGGTTGCGGCGCTCATCTCGCATTATTGGCCGAGGGAGCCAGTGTTTGTCCGCAGGCAGCTTCCGGGTCATGTGGCCAGCATGACAAAGCCGCTTCTGGTGAACCAGAGCAGCACATGGAAACGCCGTTTACCTTCCCGCCAGAGCAGTACCTATTTATCTACTTGCACTTTGACGTGCTTGCAAACTGCTAGGTTGGCAGGAGCAGGGACCGAGCAATGGGAGCTCACCCCGTTGCGGGGATTCGAACCACCGACCTTCTGATCGGCAAGCCCTAGGCTCTGTGGTTTAACCCACAGAGCCACCCGCGTGATACTGGTGTATAAAAAGCAAAATTGCATGAAAAATGTGTATAGTAACAATGGCAGATCATGGGGTCTCAAATTTCAGCAATGCCCTGTGCGATGCCAAATTCCCCCCCCCACCCCTCACCTTTCATTCTACGTAATAATTGTGGGGGGCCCTGCGGCGCCCCCGAGGCTCTCCACCCATTGTGACCAAACCGGTTGCACTCCCCCAAATCAGGAGAAATTTGCAGCAAAATGCAGACAACTACTTGTGGGGATTTTGAAGGAAATGGTAATGGGGTGCAGAAATGTGTGGGGTTGAATTTCTGGCTGGGGAAATGGGAAATGGAGAGCAACTGAAGCTGACACATTTGCTCATCCCCCTGAGGCAACGGGCTCTTTGCTGGTCTTGGAGCCCTGGCAAATGCCCAGCCTTCCCTCCCTCCAGAGCCGGCCATGCTGCAGATTCCCTAAGGCGTAATAAAGAACTTTGAAGTGTGTTTGAGAAACGAATAAATATTCATGATGCACGCTGAAAAATGCAAGCTGTAGCATAGTCCGTGATTTTTTTGGGGGGGGGAATACACAGAGACAGCTGGATCTGTCAGAATTGTCCTCCAAACTGCAGGCGAGGTGAAAGTTATCCACAGGATGGAGAGGAGAAGAATGCTGAAAACAAAATGCGCTTAATTATACTTGAGAAGCCAACAATATTATGTACTCAGGCTGCTGAAAGTTGTTGTTCTGAAATGAATAGGCTGATTTTCAAGAGCTTCTGACTGAATCGTGGGGATTTGTTCCAAAAAGAGAGGGAGGGGACTAGCAGAGCAGTGATCCATTTCAAAGAAAGGTTGCCAGGCTTGAGATCTGCATATAAGGCATGCTTTCTGACCCGGAAGCCTTGCTCCTTATTAACCCTATTTTTAATGGGCTGTGAGGCTGCCATATGTGAGGGCAGGATGTAGCTATTTGGTGGTTTTCTCTGCGTATGTTTGGAAGGAATTCAGGTAAATTCATTCAAGAGATGCAGCACTCTCAAGTGTCCTGAGTGCTTCCCAAACCTTATATCGCTGCAGCTATTACAACTATACAGTGGTACCCCTGGTTAAGTACTTAATTCGTTCCAGAGGTCCGTTCTTAACCTGAAACTGTTCTTAACCTGAAGCACCACTTTAGCTAATGGGGCCTCCCGCTGCCGCTGCTTCTTATTCTGAAGCAAATTCTTAACCTAAAGCATTATTTCTGGGTTAGCGGAGTTCTTAACCTGAAGCGTATGTAACCTGAGGTACCACTGTACTGTAAGGCACTAACACATGGCATGGTGGAGTGCTGCTGTTCACCTGACCTCTGGAGAGTAGTGTTGCTGCTTCTTAGCATGAGGTAGAGGGGGATGTGGCAGGGAGGTTGATGTGGTGCAAACACACCCACAGGAACACCAGATTAGCTCCTCAGGTGTGTTTGCACTGTGCCAACCTCCTCGCTCCCTCATTCCCTCCTCGCCTCTACCTCCTAGTAAGCAGCAGTAATGTGACTGACCACTGCTGCTCAGGTTCTCAGCTTGCATGTATTAGGGCTGTGCATCGGATTTGGCTGATTCCTGAAATGATTCAGGCTAACTTGCACCCTGCTGAAGCAGCTACCAATTGCTACATAGTGGATCTGTTGCTCAGAACTGTCTCTCAGAAAGCCAGACAGTCTCCAAACTGTTGCAGTTATTAATTACAGCACCATATATGGCAAACTCCAGGGTGGGAGGAGGAAAGGAGAACTGGACTTTGCTTATTGAGAGCTGCAGGGCTGAATCAATCTCCATTTGCAATGCTTGAGGGGAGGGATGCTGAAGTCTTAATGCGTAAGTTCTGTCTCTTAGAAAGAGTTTGGTGTCATTTGTTCAGCTTGTGATTTGTTTCCTTCACAGTATATATCTGTTTTTGAATGTTTTCCATCATTTCCTACTTGTCCCATCCTTTTTTAAACAGTACCCCCCCCCAATTTTAGCTCTAGTTTTGACAATGTTTGTTTACAGCTGTGTTCTGTTTAAGGTGTATTTCTTTATTAGAACTTTGTTGTGAGGTAGGAGTCCTTTGAGTACAATGTATACCAGGGGTAGGCAACCTAAGGCCCAGGGGCTGGATGCAGCCCAATCACCTTCTCAATCTGGCCTGCGGACAGTCCGGGAATCAGCATGTTTTTACATGAGTAGAATATGTGCTTTTATTTAAAATGCATGTCTGGGTTATTTGTGGGGCATAGGAATTCGTTCCTCCCCCCCCCCAAAAAAAATAGTCCGGCCCCCCACAAGATCTGAGGGATGGTGGACCCGTCCCCTGCTGAAAAAGGTTGCTGACCCCTGATGTATACAGTCAAGTGTACAAGCAGCACAAATATTGTGTAATTACAAAACAACAAAAACCCTGGAGCTTCCTGTCTATAATTTTGCAGTGTTACAATTTTTGTATTTTGTTATCTGGGTCAGACCAGATGATGTTCAGATTGATCTGGTCTGAATCAGGTCCAATCCAGAACTACAAATCAGATTTGAGGAATCGGTGTACAGCCCTTGCATGTGTACACTCCTGGAAAGGAAAGCCATAACGTCGGGAGGAAGTGCACAAAATGTAGCTACAAATGAAAGTGCTCCAGATGGTTATACAATACATATCAAATTGCAATCAAAACAGAGCAGCTAAGGTGTGGCTTCCCTGCTCCCTTTATTTGGGGTAGCTGATGCCAGCTGATTATCAATGAAAGATGAATTTCTTGTTGGAAGAGCTCCTTTCTCCAAAGCCGATCCCCTCCCCACCCCTTTAAACATCCCCATATGCCAGTGAGCATTTGTGTTCCAGGGCATGTGGCGCTAAAGGTCAGCACTGACATCCAGCTGGCAGTGTCAATTTATTTCAAGTCCCAACAATACCCATGTGGTTTGCCAAAATCTGTAATCACAGTAGGAAGACCTTAGCAGGGAACAGGTTGGGGTCATTTGGATGGTGGAAGAAGAGCAAGGAGTACTGGGGAAATAAACCAAAATAGCAAAACGGAATAATTTCTTATCATAGGAACATATTAGCTGCCTTAAACCGAGTCAGGTCACTGGTCCCTCTTGCTCAGCTCTGCCCACACTGATCCCCACATTGGTGGGCTTACCCCTTGGCAACACTATGATGTACTGAGCAGGGGCGTAGGAAGTGGGGGGGCGGGGGGCGGTCCGCCCCAGGTTCCATCATGGAGGGGGTGACAAATTATCAAGGAACAATTACTGCCCTACTAGGGTGGTCCATAAAAAACTTTTTTTTTCTTTGTGAAAATGCCTGCCCCAAAGGTCTTATCTTACTACACTAGGGATTATATAGCTATATATAAATTTCATGTATATCAGTTAATATCTTGACCCTCCTCCATGAAAATAGCTGTTTACTTGGCTGTTTTCCTATGTCGTGAAGGCTGAAATTTCAATTCAGTGGAGCACTTACTGTTCCCAACCCTAACCTTGCGGAAAGCCATCTAATTAGATTTTAATTTGATTTTGACATGTTTTTAGGAGGTAATTCAATTATTGTTTGATTTTATATCAATATTATGTATCTGATGTTAGCCGCCCTGAGCCCGACTTTGGCCGGGGAGGGCAGGATATAAATAAAAGTTTGTTTTTACTTATTATTATTCATTTGTAAGAAAATATGAAATAACGTAAAACCATTTTTGCAGGCAAAAAAAAAAAAAATCAATGTGTGGGGGGTGACAAGAAATTTTCCACCTGACCTCCTACGACTCTGGTACTGAGAGCCACACAGCCACTTGGCTGTTGACCTATTGTAGCCTTGCCCCTGGGTAATCCTGTGAGCCTTATGCAAGGTCAAGGATAGTGACCACTGGGGATCCAAGTGAGAATGAGGGCTCAGGGGGGCTGGTGAGAGAGGTGAGGAAAGGCAGGACATACTTGGTTTTCCCGACGATGGAGTCGCTTGCTGCTTACCAGGAAGGAGAAGAGGGTAGGAGAGGCTATGGGGAGGACGGCACCAAGAGGAGTGCCAGAACAGCTCCACTAGTAAGTTTGCACCCCTCTGTGATTCAGCAGCTCAAAACATGAACCAATCTCCGCCCACCTCAACTGCTCTGCCTGAAACAAGGGAGGGATTAAAAAGAACAGAAAAAGAAAATTGTAGGAAAATGTTTATTAAGTAGCAAGGAGTTTATTGGCATCCCAGTTAGATGGCCAGGGTGCAAATAAAATGATGATGTTGATGATGATGATGATGAATCACAGAGGGATGCAAACTCACCAGTGGAGCTATTCTGGCACTCTTCTTGGTTAATAATAATAATAATAGAATAGAATAGAATAGAATAGAATAGAATAGAATAGAATAGAATATTTTTATTGTCATTGTCCCCTTCAGGGACAACGAAATTATTTGGCTGCTCCATCCACCCAGATAGGGCACTCCACTCAAAAACAAAACAACTACAAAAACACTGATTAAAACCATACACACTGATTAAAACCATACACACTAATTAAAACATAACTGGTAAGAGTAGATGACTTCAAAGTCCAGGCTTCCCATTCAAGGCTGTGATTGCTCTGGAGAAGAAGCTGTTTCTAAGACGGCTTGTTCTTGTTGTCATCGTCCTGTATCTCCGTCCCGATGGCAAAAGTTCAAATAGACGGTGACCAGGATGCGATGGATCTTTCACTATGTCCAGTGCCTTTCTGTGGCACCTCATGGCATAAATCTGCTCTAAGGTGGAGAGCGAGCAGCCAACAATGCTCTCTGCTGCCTTAACAACTCTGTCCAACCCCATCCTGTCCTTAATAGTACAGCTTCCGTACCACACACATAAGCCATAAGTGAGCACGCTCTCAATGGCACAGTGATAGAAGGCAAGCAGCAGCTTCTGTGGAAGATGGTTTTTCCTTAAAACTCTCAGGAAGTACAGTCTCTGCTGCGCCTTCTTCACAAGCCCCCTTATGTTTGCACTCCAGGACAGATCCTCCTGTATTTCAATGCCCAGAAATCTGAACATTGTTACCCTCTCCACACAGATTCCATCAATCAAAAGTGGTTGGACATCGTTCTTCTTTCTCCTGAAGTCCACCACAAGCTCCTTTGTTTTCTTTGTATTTATGAGCAAGTTGTTAGCTCTGCACCACTTCGTCAGCTGCTCCACCTCATCTCTGTAGTTTGTTTCACCCTCCTTATCAGAGATGAGCCCAATCACGGTTGTGTCATCTGCAAATTTAACAACCCTATTACTAGGGTGAGCAGCGACACAATCGTACGTATAGAGAATATAAAGGAGCGGACTGAGAACGCATCCCTGTGGTGTTCCTGTGTTAGTCCTGAGCATATTAGAGGTATAAGGGCCCAACCGAACCCTCTGGGGGCGATCTGACAAAAAGTCCAGTATCCACCCACAAAGTGATAGCGGGAGCCCCAGATCTCCCAATTTAGACATCAGACGTTGTGGTAGAATGGTATTAAATGCCGGTATTATTATAATAATAATGGTATTATTATAAATAATAATAATAATAATAATAATAATAATGGTATACCACCCTTTTTCTGCAGATCTCAGGGTGGTTCACAATGTGAAATTACATATAAAGAATGCAAAATACATAATAAAAATAAAAACAGAAACAAACCAATAAGCCCCCTGCCACAATACATTTAAAAGGGCATCGGATGTCAAGCAGCCAAAGGCCTGGTTGAAGAGGAATGTCTTCTCCTGGCACCTAAAGTGGTATTATGAAGGCACCAGCCGAACCTCCTTGGGGAGAGCATTCTACAAATGGGGAGCCACAGCAGAAAAGGCCCCTTCTCATGTTGCCACCATCCAGAGCTCTCGCGGAGAAGGCACACAAAGAAGGGTCTCAGAGGAACTGGAGCCATGCTGAGTGTACCTTGTTCCCCTGTGGAGTTTATGAAAAAGTGGAGCTGAGTTATTGACACTTGGCTGGTCACATTAATGCGGGAGGGAGTTTCAGCAGGCCAACTGTCAAAAGAGCACCTGCAGCTTACAATAGTCAGTCCAGGGGAAACACTAAAGAGTTTGTCCCAGGATAATCCTTTGACCCCTTTGCAAATCCCATGTAATTTTCTTTTTTTCTTTTTGAAGCTGCTCGTTCTCGTCAAGTGTTTTGCTAGCTTTTGCGGAGAGTTTGTCCATACCAGTTATCCCGCGGATCATGTATATTGAATTCCATCTTGATTCCAACACGTGGCTTAATTAGAATGCAAAAGTGAAAGGAAAGGTGGGGATCATTCAGACAAAGCAATTACTTTTGGATCAGATGGATGAGTTCTTTTGCAGGAGATAATCTGACACCCTCTGTGCCCTTTCGCTCATGAAGTGCCTTCTTAATTCAGCATAATTGAAATCGCTTGGAGTGGCCAGAAGCAGGTCATTTCCCAAGCTATAGATTTTCACGTAAATCTGAGCTGAAGGGATCTGGATTGCTAACGGATTTCATTTTTTAACTGCTAGACTATTTATTTCGAGGGAGTCCTTTTAAAAAAATATGGCAACATTTTATTATGCAACAGCTACATAAAATCATAGAATCATAGATTGTAGAGTTGGAAGGGACCCTGAGGGTCATCTAGTCCAATCCCCTGCAATGCAGGAATCTCAACTAAAGCATCCATGACAGATGGCCATTTAACCTCTTCTTAAAAACCTCCAAGAAAGGAGAGTCCTATTGGAATAACAATGAGTTATTCAACGCAGCAGCTGGGGTTTAATGTAGATTACACTTAAACCCACAGACTATTTACCAGCTGTGTTACAAGGTGTCCACAACTCAAAACCTCACAAGTCCACCACCTTCCTAGGGAGTCTGTTCCACTGTTGAACAGCTCTTACTGTCAAAAAGTTCTTCCTGGTGTTTAATTGGAATCTCCTTTCTGGTAACTTGAACCCACTGGTTTTGGTCCTACCCTCTGGAGCAGTAAAGAACAAACGTGCTCCATCTTCTTTGTGACAGTCCTTGAGATACTTGAAGATGGCTTTCAGATCTCCTCTCAGTCTCTTTTCCAGGCTAAACATACCCTACAGCATTTCCCTTTTTATATAATGATGAAAGTACAGAAGCTGTTACATAAGAACACAGGAAGCTGCAAAGTCAGACCATTGGTCCATCTACATTCGTACTGTCTGCACTAGCACTCCAAGGCTTCAAACAGGGAGTCTTTCCCAACCCTAGATGTGGGCTCAAATGGGACTGGAAATTTCAACTGCTCATACCCAAAGTTAAAATCTAGCATAATTGTCAAACTTTGATTTTACCACCCAACTCTGTCATACAACAACAACAACAACAACAACAACAACAACAATTTATTTATTCCCCGCCCATCTGGTTGGGTTTCCCCAGCCACTCTGGGCAGCTCCCAACAGAATATTAAAAACACGATAAAACATCAAACATTAAAAACATCCCTAAACAGGGCTGCCTTCAGATGTCTTCTAAAAGTCAGTTAGTTGTTTATTTCCTTGACATCTGATGGGAGGGCATTCCACAAGGCGGGTGCCACTACTGAGAAGGTCCTCTTCCTGGTTCCCTGTAACCTCACTTCTCGCAGTGAGGGAACCGCCAGAAGGCCCTTGGAGCTGGACCTCAGTGTCCAGGCTGAACGATGGGGGTTTAGACGCTCCTTCAGGTATACAGGACTGAGGCCGTTTAGGGCTTTAAAGGTCAGCACCAACACTTTGAATTGTGCTCGGAAACGTACTGGGAGCCAATTTCAGGACTAATGTTATATGGTCTCGGCGGCCACTCCCAGCCACCAGTCTAAATGCCACATTCTGGATTAGTTGTAGTTTCTGGGTCACCTTCAAAGGTAGCCCCACATAGAGCACGTTGCAGTAGTCCAAGCAGGAGATAACTAGAGCATGCGCCACTCTGGCGAGACAGTCTGCGGGTAGGTAGGGTCTCAGCCTGCATACCAGATGGAGCTGGTAGACACCAGAACTACAGTATAGCAGTCTGCCAACCTAGTGTCCTCCAGATGTTTTGGAACACAGTTCTCATCAGCTCCACCCAGCACAGGGCTTGTAGGAGTTATAGTTCAACACATCTGGAGGGGACCAGGTTGGTGAAGGTTAAATTTTAGAGTTTGAAGGTATCTTGGGCATATCCAACCCAATTCCCTATGCCATGAGGAACCCATGCTTTAGGATACACCTACAGCATCCCTGACAGATGATAGATAGATAACTTTATTGCAGCTATAAGCTCAAACATATATACATAAATAGGCACACAAATCAAGCCTCTCTTACAATCCGTTTATAAAAAAATAATAATTAAATAAATTAGATTTACATAGGACTGATGAAATAAAATATATACAATCAGTCAATGGAAATAAAAATGACATCAGCCTATGATGTCATCGGAACTATTGACCTGGAAAGGGTGAAAATAAATTATTGAGATTCGTGTAATAGACCATTTCTCCTCTTGTGGTTCAGAACCGAAGTCAGATACCTTGCCACTTGCAAGGTTACCATAGGGTTGGAATCCTGGAATAAGACAGATGATGGACGAGTATCTCCAGTGAACAAAAAGCTCTCTGCCTCCCAAGGCTGCCCGTTCTACATCAAACTGCTCTTTCTGTCGGAACAGCTCTCCTAAAATGTAGCTTATTTCTTGCCATAGTCCTTCCCTCTGAAGTGACAGAGGGCAAGTCTGCTCCACCTTCTTCATGACAGCCCTTCAGACATTCATATACCCAAGGCAACTTGGAGAGTGTGTAATGAATAATTCTTCCCCAGAGCAGCCACAGAGAAGCATTCCATATGGTTGAAAATCCACTCAGTAAATTACCAGTTGGGTTCGGGCTTTTTTTTTTTAGTCTTCTGTATTCAACTTTTGTGCAACCGAGCAGGGGATTAAGAGGGATTTGTTTCTTTATATAATGTTCCTTGATTTTTAGGGGTCATGCCTCTTTCCTCAGCTTTGTCATTCAAGGCTGGCCTGACATTTTAAAGAGGCTGTTTGATTTAAAGGCTCAGCAATATTGACCACCAACAGGCCACGGCAGAGATGAGATCTTTGCAAGAAGCAAATATTAACATTCGGTATGGCATCCTCTCCTGCTTTAATTCCTGGTGTTAGCTGCGAGAGTGACAAAATTGTGTTTTTTTGTCCTTCCCTCCCTCCCTCTCTCTACTTCCCTACAATCCTCTCCCCCCCCCCATTCCCCGATGCAGTACGGAATAAAGAAGAAGGAGGAAAGGGAAGCAGAAGCCCAGGCTGCTCTGGAAGCCAATGCCGAAGGGAGTCTGACACGTCCAAAGAAGGCCATCCCCCCTGGCTGCGGCGACGAGGATGAGGAGGAAGAGGAGAGCATTCTAGACACCGTTATCAAATACCTGCCTGGTCCCCTCCAGGACATGTTCAAGAAGTAAATGGCTACAGACTGCCAGTCTGTCCGTGGACAGTAAAGGAAATGGATTTCCCATTGACCAAATGGGGAATTTATACTTGCCACACATCACGCAACCTCTCCCCACCCACCCACCCACCGCTCCAGCCCCTTGCCATTTACTCAAGCCCCACCCCCGACCCACACCCTCCCCCCCTCTCCCATCCATTCCTTAATTTGTACATATTCACATCTAGTCGATGCCTCCAAGTGGATGTAAAGATGAAGGAGCTGCAGTCTACACAACTTTTTATTATTATAAAGCCATAGTTCTGCGTATGTTAAACAGAGGCAGGTGTACATTAAGCAGAGAAAAGGGACTACAGCATGCTCGTTTTTTTGATTCCCAGCAAGAGGGAGGGTTCACCCACAGTGAATGATAGGTGACACACACACACACACACACACACACACACACAGCCCTCATTTACTGAATTTGTAACTAACAGAGAATCAAGGCACCCATTAGGATGCCCCTTTATAGGTCTAAGTTGAAAGTACTCACTGTTTTTGGATTGTATAAAAAAAGAACCACCTTCCTCTTTTGGGTGATGGGGGCGGGGCAATGTCCGTGAAATTCTTCGCCTGTCCAATGACATTGCCCACCCTTCTTCTCTCTTCCAACTGACTTGGTTTGCCCTCAGCGACATCACCACATAGACAAAACTGATCCGCTGCATAATGTAGTAATATTGCCATGTTCCCTGTGAGATGCTTGATTGGCTGGGATCACTTCCATGATTAATCTAAGCAACATTCCTCTCTTAGATTTGTCCTCAGCGATGCCACCAAAATGCCAAGTATGATTGGCTACATAGCAATAGGGCATTGTCCCAGTGACCAGCGTGACTAACCCCAGAAGGCGATGGAGGCAGGTGGAAGTGGCAGATAAGCAGAGCTGCTAAGGGAACAATGGCCAGTGTCAAAACAATGAGGGCCATGAATATATTCACAATCACTGCTTTGGAACAAATATTCCAGCCTCCACAAATCACTACGTTTGGCCCAAAAATGGAAATGGGAGGATATTCAGCAAAGCCCTACCCTTGTAGGGTGTCTCCAGCCCAGTTGAAATGGAAACATGTGTTTGTTTTCTGCTATTCCCATCATTCCTCATCACTGATAAGAGATAATGTCGAAACTGGACCATTCACTGCCCATAATTCCAGCCCAGATGTCAGAGGAGTGGAAGAGCTGCATCCAACCTCACTTTATAAGAAAGCATCTACGTGCCTCAGAATATTCTAGGCAAGGGTCTCGTAGCCTTGAAAACAGCCATAATAGGAAGCTAGTGAGGAATTTTCTTGACAGCACAATCCTATGTATGCCTGTCAGAAGTAAAACATAATATCAGAGAACTGTGGAGTTGTAAGTGACCTTGAGGGTCATTTAATCCAACCCACTGCAATGCAAGAATCACAATGAAAGCATCCATAGCAGATGGCCATCCAACCTCTGCTTAAAAATCTCCCATGAAAGCACTTTTAGTATGGTGAAACTTACTCCCAGGTAAGTGAATATAGAACTGCAGTTTGGGCTTGCAATGTGCTCCCTTCCCTTTCTAGCTTAACAAAAGTCCGCCAGTACATTTCCTTTAATCTATAAAGTCTCCAGCTTGTTTGGAGACACTTAGATAGTCTGCACTATCCAGTCAACTCACGTTGAAGCCTTCAAGTTGTTTTTCATGGCCAGACGGGGAGGGTTAAAGGAACCATGCTTCCTTGGGGAGACAGGGGGTCCCTTCACTGAATTTCCAAGGGCTTAAAAAGCGAAAGTGCACCTCTAATGCTTTACTTACAGAGAGACTGGGAGCAGGGAAAGTGCACACTACCATATTCCACCCTGTTGTTAATTTAGAAGCAAACCTGCTCCAAATTGGTGGGTACTTGTCACTTAAACAATTATTAAAATGTAGATATGAGGCTTCTCTGTATTGGCTTGTGATAGGCATCCTGCTTCGTACCCCCTTCAGAAAATAAACGGGTGTGAGCCTTTGTCCAATGACAACGACCAATTTTTCACCTGTGAAACTGAAGTTTGAAAACACTGAAGCCTATCCCAGATCAGAGAAGGGCCATAGTTCACTAGCATAGCAATACTGCGGAGGTAAGAAATCCCAGAGGGATGTGGGTGGAGTGCTTCTGTTTGAGATCTGGGATACAGGTAGCTGTTGCTTAGCCAAGAAGGAGATATGGAGCCAGATGAGCCAAAAGTGTTAAGCAGGTGCAGCAAGATTCTCTCTTGGTGCTTTTGCTTTCTAGATACTGTTGGCTTTCTAGATACTTCTGGAGATCAGCTTCTGCACACCGGCATTAATTCCGCCCCAGTGCCAGAACTGAGGTTACCTTGCTAGTGTGGTGGAACACAGTGTTCATTGTTTTCTATGTGTAACATTCCCCAGTCTGATCCTGGAATCGGAGCTGAAACACATGGTCAGCAGGACCATGTGAAAAGCCTGTTTGTCGCTGGTCTATCTATACCACTACTGGTAGCCAGGGAAGTGGGAGACTGATAGGGGGCTTCAACTTGTGCATCGAGGCTTTCCCCCCTCTCCTCCCCGTGTGTACTTTCCATGCCCCCAAAATTGTCTGGGGTGGTGTAAGGAGACCCCCCAGAATGACACACAGCGGGAAGAGGATCATTCGATTTTGCAAGCTGATACACTTCTGCAAATGGAATGTTTGCGATAGTCCAACATTGAATTCCAACCTGAATGGTTGAATAGAAATCTTCCGGCATTAAGGCCTACCGCACCCAGTGGTCCCGCCCTTCTGCCTGCTTCTGCATTCATTGAGGCCAAAGGTCTGGATCAGGGGGTCTAGCTGTGCATATATCGGTTCCCCACATGATTTAGAATCACACAGGGAGCCCAATGCTTATGGGTAGAGGGGGGTGAGGATGCAGCAACAGGGGTTGAGCCAGCAATTGCCTTTAAATATTCAGATTTCCCACCTGTATTCCAATCTAACAACAGATATATAATGTGAGCTTGCAAATTGTGAAGCTCAGTCCTATTATTGAAAGTTTCCCAAGGAAGTGTTCTTGTAGTCTGAATGGCCAAATCTGTATTGGCCCCAGAATAAAAACTCAGTTGGAAATCAGCCAAGCACTGAGTCAGTTTCGCCAGACAGTGGCAAGGCCAGCTGATGAAATGAGCAGCCATATTGAATGTGTGTGTGTGTTTTTAAAATATTTATTAGCATCCAGCATCCTAAGGTGTGAGGTGGCAGGAGTGGGGTGTTGTTCATTGCTTTGCTGTGTTCTAGTTTGGCATATTGGCCATGCCTGTTGTACAAAGACAGATCAGTTTCCAAAACGTTGGCTATCGTTATATATCCATAATGCCAGAAAAACAATTTTAAGGATATGCTATATCTAGGCAGAACAACTCCGTTCTGAAGCCCCATCTAGATCAATGTTTAAAAATCTGACTTAGAGCACATTTCTTAATCCAGTTTAGAATTTTGTTATTTTTTGAAGACAACAATAACCTTAACTTCATATTTCCACAGATAAAACTAGGTATGTTTTCCCTTGAACCCCAGCAGCTTGGGAGTAAGGTCACAATTTTTGCATTTATAAAACATATGCCCCATCTAAGGTTCAAAGAGAGGTGGTTTATGACATACTGGAACCCTTACAAAACAAACTTATACTTTAATTATTTTATTTTTTTTTAAAAAAAAACCCTACAAGTATAGAGAATAAGAGATACAAATACCAATACATCTAACCTTCCTGGTCTTCACAGGGCCACAAACGCCCTCTGAAATCATTTGCTTCTCTGCCATCTTCTTAAAGCAATAAGGGAGCAGGATGAATGTGGCTTCTGGGTCGGGCGTTCCAAACTGAGAACACTGTTTCTGATGGCCAGCATTTCCGGTCAAAAGGAAAGCCCCACCAGATAACCTTATGGGAGGAAAGTGGGCTTGTCATGAATCCTGAGGTAAACTTTTCATTTTCAGTGAACTGGTAGTGTAACGAGATTTAGGCTGTCTGCATTCCCTCACTGTATTGTCTTACTCATCCCTCCATGCCAGCATAAGGCTGCTGAGATGTCCTACCACTTTCTTTCCCAAATGCCAGGTTTCAAGTTGAGGCCGCAGGTTTCTGAAACCCCATCTATAGCATGAATATGAGCTTTCTATTGGCATGTACCAATGTCACTGATCTGGTTTCCTCCAAAGAATCCTGGGAAATGAAGTCTGGTAGAGGTGATGAACATTCCCTGATAGTGCTTCCTTCGCTTCCCCTAACCCTGCTCACAGAACTGAGATTCCCAGGGTTCTCTGGGGGAAAGTGATTCCTGTTATACCTATTAGAATCTGTAAATGTGGGGTGTGCTCTTATTCAAACTCTCATAGTGACTGACCCTTTGGCTGTTTGGGCAAAGGGATCTTTATTCTTTGACCAACCATGAACCAGTGTATTGTCTATCTACAACCATCTAGGCAACATTTTCCCTATTAAGGACCAGTTCACACAAAATCTGCCCTTGCTGAATGGTGAGTTCACTCAGTATGCCTTCTAGCTGGTTCTGTCCATAGCAATGCTTTTGTCTGGCTGATCCAAGAAATACCCATCTGTTTTCAGTCCACAGCGTCCCACTTTGCAGAAGAGCAGTTGGCCAACTGAGTTACCCTATGACCAGCTTTGCAGCTTCCATTCTGCATGCTGGCCATATGCACCTGTTTGACTGTGGCCAAAAAAAAGGGGATTAAGGCTGCAATACTAACCATATCTACTCAAAAGTAAACACCATGCAATGAGGTTTGCTACTCCAGGGTTAGTGGGGTTCAAACTGCACCTATAAACATGAAGAAACAGAAATAGCTCTATATGAGGTGTACTCCTGATTCTGGCCCATTAACAGAGACAGACATTTAAATATTTTATTTTTCTAGGAATAGAGGTAGACATGCTATTCTGCTAGTGTATCACTCAGAAAAGCAGAGCGAGTGAATTTCTCTCAAACGATTTTTCTATAGATGGACTTGAAGCCCATCTACATGCTCACTGGAATCGTATAGTAGTATTTTTTCCTGGCTTGTTCCATTTCAGGCAGCAGGTAGCTTCTCAAAGTTATGAATGTTCTCTAATGTTAGGGGAAAGCCCTTGCACATCCAAACCTAGCACTCCATGCATAAAGGATCTAGCCAGACAATCTTCTTGATGTGCTGCTTTTCAGCATGCAAGGATTTTATTTTTCTATTTTTTTCAGATGGGGGAATATTCAGAAATGAGATTCTCCCATCACCTGTTAAAATATGAACTGGTACATTCCAAGAAGAACTCTTGCCACCTGGTTTGACTGACCAGACCGGCCCTGAATCAATGACCTGGAGCAGTGCTCTACTAGAACTTTAAGGTCCCTAGCCTCCAAAGTGCCTAAACTGCTGTCAACACAGTCACAATGGGCACTTCCCTTCCCTGAAATGAAATGTGGGCACAACCCCTCAGTTCTTTGCTTCTGGTATCTATGGAGTTGAGGACCACTAACAAAACACTAACACTTAGCACTCGGCAACTTGATGTGCACAAACCAACACCAAAGAGAAGTGTGATTCTTTGCTTGGGTTCTGAATATCTCTTTCTCCTTCCACAGCATTTTTCTTACTATTATTTTAAAAAAGAATTAAATCACAATATGTTCAATCTCAGGTATATGGGTTCTTTTTTTCCCTTAAGAAAAAAAATAGTTTGTATTGATATGGAAAGCTTGGGCAGTTCCCCATTTCTGCATTTTGTTCACCTCCCTCTCCCAAAGCCTTTCTGTTTTATTTTTAAACAATCAATAAATTAAAGCAGCATTAATCAAAAGGCCTTCACTTTCGGGGGAAGCCAGGTGATTACGAGTGAGTTTGGCATTGAGCTCCATGCATATATCTTTAGAGAAAGCCATATGAAATCAGACTGCAATATTCATTATGAATGCTATTCTGTGTTTTAAACCAACCAACGAACAAACTTGCATTGTGTGCTAAATCACTTCAGCATTTCTCTGTCTATGTTTCCGGTACAATATGTTAGCTTAGTTTCCATCTGCCCAGTCCTTCAACATACCAGTGATGTTCAGTACATCAATCAAACAGGCTCTTAGAACCAATTATTGTTAGGAATTCCATTGTTGTGATCTGAATGTAACGTCCTTTGTATCTCTCTGAACCCGTTTACCTGTATCCGTTTTATTCTGTGTTAACCAAGATTCCGGTTATATGTGCTCAGTCAGCAACATCTTTCAGTAAATGTCTTTTTAAACAATGCTTGTTTTCACACTCGCGTAATACTAATACTAATAATAAAAAAAGCGCAGAACACTAACTAGATGGGCATTTTCTAATAAGTGAAACGAAACGAAACAAACAAAAATGCTCTTTTTTTCCTCTTCGGAATGCATGCAGCACCTTCGAAAGCAGCCGGAAGGTGACTTCAAGTAGAGACTTTGTGAATGTAAATTCTGTTTGTAATCTGCCTGCTACCTTTTCCTGCATGATGTGGGTTCAATGGTACAATGTTCTTTTCAAATGGAATCACAGCCAATAAACAACAACAACAAACAAACAAACAAATGGTAATAATAAAAGTGATTTCATCCCTTTCCCCTCCCCCTCCTATGCTTTCCTGTGGAATTCCTATTAGGCACTAAGAATATAGGACTAGCCACACATCCCATGATTCAAAATTTGGGTTTCCAACCAAGGGTACACTTTATAGAAAACTGCGGCCGATCCCAGCTCTCTGGTGAATGTATTTGTACAATGCCTGTGTATCCAAACAGCGATGGTATTATTTTTTTATTAATCAATTAATCACCTTCCACATATATGTCTCAAGGTGATGTACATGGTATAATAGAAACAAGTATTTAAAAAAGAAGTTTAAACAGCACAGAAAATAACAGCACATGAATAGCGAAACAATAAATGGAAACGCCCCATGGCAGAGACCTATTTATCCAGTTGGGAAAGCTTGTCAGAACAAAAAATGTCTTCAGTTATTTCTGGAAAGGGATGCTGTTATAGAATCATAGATTTATAGAGTTGGAAGGGACAAAAAGGGTCATCTAGTGCAACATTCTGCAATGCAGGAATCTCCCACCCAATATAGGGCTCAAACATACAACCCTGAGATTAAGAGTCTCATGCTCTACCTACAGAACAGGAGCAAATACGTCTTTGTTTCATTCATACGTTGCATTTTTACCTGTACCCTAACACCGCTGTCTAGCTGTAGAGATTTTAAAACTGGGACATATTAACAACATATCCCGCTGCATCCAAATATGGCCAGAGGTGCGCATTCAAATGTGCAACCTATTGAAAGCAATGAAATGTAGCAGCAGTCGGTGAGAGGGGTGGCTGTGCACACCTGGCCTCTTGGCAGCGGCATCACTGATGCTTACCAGGAGGGAGTGTACGTGGGGCATGGCGGTGAGAGGTCAGCACTGTGCAGGCACATTGGGACAGTGTCAAGGGCTGGTCTGGATCAGAAGATTGGGGAATGCAATGGCAGGGAGATCAGCTCCTAACAGAAGCATTTCCAGAAGCAGAGAGACAGGCAAGACACAGAAGCTGCACAGTTGAGAGAGGAGCTACCCAGCTATGAGAAAGTAGCTATGCAACCAGAAGGGAGGGAGCAGCTGGGGAATACATCAATCGGGAGTGGGGGGAACCCCCTCCCTCTCCCCGAACTTGGAGGTCCGAGTGTGTCAGAGAACAAAGGAGACACAGGGGGGAGGGACTTCCTGTTGGCACTCTTCTTGCTGCGGAAGTGAGGAGGATATCCTTGCGGAGGATTACCTGTTTGTGCTTGCAACATAATGCTGTAATAAAAGGACTATAAATCTACCAAATGCCCTTTAATTCTTATCGGTGAGCTACCAGAAGGCAGAGGGGAACCCCTGTACTTGATAGAAGGCCAATTCTGCATGCTGATCAATGGACCAGCACAGCGCTGACCCCTCCTGCCTCCCCCCAACACTTCTGATGCAATGTGAACGGGCCACATCCACACTTCAAAGCCTGCTCCAATGTGCATTTGGATATACACCTGCTCGATTTTGCTTATTCATTGAATAGCATTTTTGTACCACTTAACATAATAGAAATCTGCGAGCAGTTTGCAGGAAAGCAATAAAAGTACAACAATGACATTCAATATCAATCGATTGATCTTTATTGCGGTCAAAGACCAGACAGCAAAGTTAACAGCAACATATGCCACATCCGCATCAAGAAACAGAATTAAAAATAAACTTAAAATAAACTTATAAACTATAAACTTATTTACATTAAAAAAAATAGCACTTCTTCAGCTGACGTCTGTATTCCAGAGATTAAAATCAGCGCTCATTCGTTGGCCATCACTGTCACCGCGGCCTGTCTTGTCCTCGTTGCCATGGCAGGCCTGATGATATCCAGATCTTTTAGGCATTTGATAAAATTCCCTACAAACGAGCTGAAAATGGAGACTACAGTATATACAGTGATCCCTCAACTTACGAATTTAATCCGTTCCGAATGGACACTCGTAGGTTGAAAAGTTTGTAAGTCGAAAAAAGCGATTTCCCATAGGAATGCATTGGGAGAAAAAATATTCGGAAACATTCGTAAGTCGAGGAAACCGCATCTAAAATTCGTAAGTCGAGGAAACCGCATCTAAAACCGGCAACAATTTCCATTCGGATGTCGAAAAATTCGTAGGTGTGCGGCCACTTTTTTCATTCGTAAATCGAAAAATTCGGATGTCGAGTACTTCGTAAGTCGAGGGACCACTGTATCACAAATAAAGCAGGGTGCTTTATACCTCATCCTTCAGATTATGATTATACCTTGTGCTTCAGTTTCCAATGAAACGCAGAGTGGCGTTCAGAATAAAACAGTTAAAATGCACAATTTCAAAAACACCATAAAATACAATAATTAAAGAGTAAAAAAACAGCATGCAGAGCTGCCAGAGATTTGAATTCCTTCAGTTCATTAGTATTGTTTCTTCCTTTGTGTTGTAACAGCAGCATGAAGTACACGATAATAAAAGATTGCAAAACAGCGATTTCGATAATTAAAAACAACAAATTAAAACAATTTATTATTTATAGACTTCTCTGTGTGCAAAACCAATGTTGATACATAAGTCCAAAAATAAATTGCAATGAAATAATCGTGTTTTTCACTGCAATAATCACTGCAATTCAACACTCTGTATAAATAAAAAGGCGCTGTAACCTTCCAACAGATTGACTTCACCCCCAAAGGAGCACTCCTCCATTGCCTCCTGAGACAGACAGATGTCAACCAATAAATAAAACTGCTTAGAAGCTGAGGCAGCAACATCTTGCCATGATTATATATACCTAAATAAATCCAGATTATTTTTGTGTGGCGTTGTACTGAGGAGTGCTTACGATCCTCCAGAATGGTAAATTATTGCATGAAAAGAATGAGAATATAGCATATATACAACCTCATTGGGACGCGGGTGGCGCTGTGGTCTAAACCACTGAGCTTTGGGCTTGCCGATCAGAAGGTCGGCGGCTCAAATCCCCGTGACGGGGTGAGCTCCCGTTGCTCGATCCCTGCTCCTGCCAACCTAGCAGTCCGAAAGCACGTCAAAGTGCAAGTAGATAAATAGGTACCGCTCCGGCGGGAAGGTAAACGGTGTTTCCATGTGCTGCTCTGGTTCGCCAGAAGCGGCTTAGTCATGCTGGCCACATGACCCAGAAGCTGTCTGCGGACAAACGCCGGCTCCCTCGGCCTATAGAGCGAGATGAGCGCGCAACCCCAGAGTCGTCCTGCGACTGGACTTAACGGTCAGGGGTCCCTTTACCTTTACCTTTACAACCTCATTAAGGTTGTTTGGGGTTATTGGTTGGGTGTGTGTGTATCAGTATGTATAAGCATATTGATAAGTTTGGGTTACTTAAATTTATGCATTGTTTCCCACTACGAAAGGTCCTGAAAGCATTTACAAGCAGAAAAAAATTACAAGGTAAAAACACATAAACATGTTCAAAACTTGGAATACAAACATTTATTTTATATCCTGCCTTTCTCCCAAGCCAAGCACCAGCAGGGAGCAGAGACAGAAGGCTGTGGCAAACCATTGTTATGACAAGAATTTTAGAAATATCCCAAGTAATCGCTCACATGATTCAAAGCTACCCCGTGAAGGAAAAGAACACTACATATATGAAACTAGCATGCTGTGGATGCGTTTTAGACTAGAGCCCTTCTCCACAACATCTACTTTTCTAGATGCAGGGAACTTTCTTTTTTCTTTCTGTATGGAAGAATCATAGAAACATAGATTGGAAGGGACCCCTGAGGATCATCTAGTCCAACCCCCTGCAATGCAGGAATATCCAGCTGTTCCATACAGGGATCGAACCTGCAACCTTGGTGTTATCAGCACCATGCTCTAACCAACTGAGCTAGTTTTCAGTCTTTTGAGCCCCAATCTGCATGCAACCTAATGAGCCTTCTCCCTGACAGGCTAGCTTTCTATGTGCGGGGGAATTATTTAGACCAGCGACCTGAAATATGAAGGGTTCCACAGCAGGAATAGAACTAAGCCCCCACAGAACTATTTTACTGGGCTTTTGTGACTTTGGCAGGCTGACAGCTGATACATTGGCTCATGAAGAAGTCTCTCCTCCATTTCAGCCCTTTCTTGTGCACTGGGGGTTCTGGACGCGCAAGAAATTTAAAACCCCTGTATTTCAAATGGCCCCAGAAGCAGGTGGCAGAGAAAAACAGCCTGGGGGCTTGTCAGACTGGTCAGGAAGAATACGTGTCATTATGCCACAAGCATACAAGACTGAATTGAGCTTCTATTACCGGTATTTCAGTACCTCACCTGCAGCCACATTTTCAAATATTAGACCTTACCATGCAAGCACCACTGCATGTCAGCAGAATCTCCTTCAGGGGTGACCCCTCATCCAACTATGTGACTTTGGACAAGACCATTTGAGCTTGCTTCTTTATATAGTTTTAGCTACCCATTTGTAAAACACAGAGATTAAATGGGCCTAGTCATTTCCTGGTGTTTTGTGTTTATAACTGTCATAAAGTGTTTTGTACACCAAAGTGCTCTGTAAATTATTAGTAATTGGAAAGCAGGCCTGTCATTTGCATACAGCGTTAATGGAATGTGCAGCTACTCTATTAAGGCTTACTGAATCCGAAGCAGAAAATGGCCAAGCAATAAGATGAGCAAGTTACTCGCTGGCAATCATAAGCTAATGCTGCTGTTCATAGTTCTTTTGTGTGAGGAGATGAAGTCAAATTAAACCTGAGAAGGCTGGTGACTTGGGGGTATAGTATGAAATTTCATTTTCTCATGGTTTTTTAATGATAGTGTTATGTACTGAGCTGAATCCTAGAACAATAGGATCCAAAATGCAGCAGTCTGATTGGTCCGCAGGAGCCACCCAATCCAGCTCCAGGTGGAAGTGAATCAGTGACCTGATTGGCCTGCAAGAGCACCCAATCAGGCTCCCAGATGAAGTGAATCCGCAACCTGATTGGCCTACAGGAGTAGCCCAGAATTAGCCAATCACGTGGGGCCCATTGTGTAAATAATGTATATATAGCAGACGTTTTGGGGAAAGATTCATTCCTTGCTACTATGAGCTGAATAAAGAGCATGAAATTCACACTTGACTCCGAGTATATTTCAGATAGCTTAACTCCACATTTCTTCCAAAGGAGAGCTCAGGACCGCATACAAGTCACAACTCCATCTCCACATCAACAGATGGGACGCGGGTGTGCTGTGGTCTAAACCACTGAGCCTCTTGGGCTTGCTGATGGGAAGGTGGGCGGTTCAAATCCCCGTGACGGGGTGAGCTCCCGTTGCTCTGTCCCAGCTTCTGCCAACCTAGCAGTTTGAAAGCACGCCAGTGTAAGTAGATAAATAGGTATGGCTGCAGCAGAAGATAAATGGTGTTTCTGAGCTTCCGGGTCATGTGGCCAGCATGACTAAGCCACTTCTGGCGAACCAGAGCAGCTCACGCAAACACCGTTTACCTTCCCGCCGGAAGCACTTTGACGTGCTTTCAAACTGCTAGGTGGGCAGGAGCTGGGACCGAACAACAGGAGCTCACCCCGTCACAGGGATTCGAACCGCGACCTTCTGATCTGCAAGCCCTAGGCTCTGTGGTTTAACCCACAGCGCCACCCCATTCCATCCTTGGTCATAGACAATAGACTATAGCAAAACTTGGTGACTCTCTTCATAGTTCCTCCACCCTCAGAAGCTCAGGGGATGGTGAGCCAGGAGAGGGCATTCTCTGTAGTGGCCCCTAAGTTGTGGAAGTCCCTCCCCACAGAGTTACATCTGGCACCTTCGTTATGCAGCCTGCTGGCTTTCGACATTTGAAGTGCACAAATTTAGAATCCTTTAAAGAAGGAAACCTTTACTAGTCTATTTAAAAAGTTGTTTCCCATATGTGAAGACCACATCAAGGTTTGAAGTGTAAGAAAATAGCAGAATATATTAAGAAACACATTACAGAGGATGAAAATAGATAAGACGGAACCTTAAAATGTAATTGTATGCAATTTGGGTTGTAAACATTGATGTTGGGTGAGTGGGAAGTCACTAGTTTTGTTGAATTGGAATACAACTGTTGAGTAACAAATGTAATTTTCAATAAGGAAAAAGAATAAATTATTATTATTATTGTTATTATTTATTTATTTATCCTCAGCATAGTTCTTGGATGTTCCTGCTGCTCTGTGAGTGTTGGGAGGACTGCTCCCCGTCTGGCCAATTCCATCTGGCCTAGGGGCGTGGCCTGCACTCACCCACAGCATAAAAGACTGCAGAGAGGCGTCAGGACCATCACTGCTGCTCTGTGAGTGTTGGGAGGACTGCTCCCCGTCTGCCAATTCCATCTGGCCTAGGGGCGTGGCCTGCACTCACCCACAGCATAAAAGACTGCAGAGAGGCGTCAGGACCATCACTGCTGCTCTGTGAGTGTTGGGAGGACTGCTCCCCGTCTGGCCAATTCCATCTGGCCTAGGGGCGTGGCCTGCACTCACCCACAGCATAAAAGACTGCAGAGAGGCTTCAGGGACTTTGCTGCTCTTTGCTGTTGCTCCGTGACTGCTCCCCATCCGGCCAAATCCATCAGGCCCACAATCACACATCTTCTGAGCAGCAAGTGGCAAAAATGATTTTAAATGTTTTAAATGTTCTTAATTTGTTCCACCTTGAATGGTGGTTTTTATGATATTATATTTTATTTTATTTTCTGTTGGGGTGGGATAAATGTTTATTTGGGGCGGGGAGTAGTTTAATTTTAGCATAATTGTTTTTTGCTTCGTTTTTATTTTTATTATTTTGTTAAGTTATTATATAGTTTGTATTTCGCTTTTTAAGGGGAAAGGGTCAGGGCTGCTTGGGAGGGGGCCTCAGCCAACAGAATGGCTGGGGCAGGTTCCACAGGGGGGGATGTATTGGGACACGCGATCTCAGTGATCACGGGCAGGAGGAGGAGTCACGCTAAGACCAGACCATGTCATTCCCGAGGAGGCAGGTTTAGTCGTTGTTTGAAGACTATCCCTGCCTCCGGGTCTGGTCCTGGCCGGAAGGATACTGGAATCAGCAAGGGATACCCACATGACCTGAAAGTGTTGCTGTGTAATGCCAGGTCAATGATGAAAAAAACAACTGCCATCCACGACCTGATTGTGGATGGAGGATTTGACCTGGCATGTGTAACAGAGACTTGGTTGGATGAGGCAGATGGGCCTGTCCTTGCCGCTGCTTGTCCACCAGGTTTCTCTTACGCACAGCAACCCAGGCCATCTGGGCGGGGAGGGGGGGTTGCAGTGATTTTTAGGAAGTCATTAGTTTGCACCAGGCGTCCTATTGGGAAGACCCAGTTTTCTGAGTGCATGTTCTGGAAGTTGGGCAATAGGGGCAGTACAGGATTCCTTTTGGTGTACCGACCTCCCCGCTGCACCAAGGATTCCCTGCCCGAGCTGCTTCAGGTCGTGGCGGATGTTCTCCTCGAGACACCTAGTTTGGTTGTCCTAGGGGATTTTAACATCCATGCCGACACGACCTTACAAGGGGCCGCTCGGGACTTCGTGGAAAGCATGGCCTCCATGGGGCTGTCCCTGAATAAGTCTGGCCCAACTCATAGCCGTGGACATGCCTTGGACCTGGTATTCACCTCTATGGATGTTGGTGATCTGACACTAAGTAAAAGCGAAACAAAAGAAGTGCCATGGTCAGATCACTTCCTGGTGCAACTGGACTTCTCCGCGACCCTTCCCCTCTGCCGGGAGGTGGGACCAATTCGGATGGTCCGCCCCCGCCACTTAATGGATCCAATTGGCTTCCAGAGAGTGGTAGGGGATATTTTATCCCATGTTGATGGCCTTTCAGCCGATTCCCTGGTGGCCCGCTGGAATGTGGAGTTAACCAGGGCAATTGACTGTCTGGCTCCGAAGCGCCCTCTCCGATTGCATGGAGCCCGGACAGCCCCGTGGTTTTCCCCGGAGCTGAGGGTGATGAAACAGTCGCTGAGACGGCTAGAGCGCCGGTGGCGGAAAACTCATTCTGAATCAGACCGGACACGGGCTAGAGCTCAACTTCGAGCCTACCAAGTGGCAATGGCGACGGCGAAGAGGACCTTCTTCACCGTTTCCATTGCATCTGCAGAAAACAGCAGCAGGAGACTCTTTCAGGTGGTTCGCAATTTAGCAGAACCACCTCCGTCATCGGGGTCTGGTAGGGACCCCAAGATCTCCTGCAATGCTTTTGCAAAGTTTTTTGCAGATAAAGTCGCTCAGATTCGGAAGGAGGTAGACTCCACCGTGGGAGCAGGGCCGGGGCGGGAGAGTGCTAGAGCCCTGTCTAGTCATGTTTCATGGGATCAATTCCAATCTGTTACTTCCGAGGATGTGGACAGGCTGCTTGGACGAGTGAAACCGACCACCTGTCTTCTTGATCCTTGCCCATCCTGGCTAATAAAATCGAGCCAGGAAGGGCTGGGCGATGGGCTTCGCAGGGTGGTGAATGCTTCCCTTGGCGAGGGAGTATTCCCAGACCTGCTGAAAGAGGCGGTCATTAAACCGCTTCTTAAAAAAACATCTTTAGACCCGGCCATTATGGCCAACTATCGTCCAGTCTCAAATCTACCATTCTTGGGCAAGGTGATTGAGCGGGTGGTTGCTGAACAACTCCAAGCACGCCTGGAGGATGCGGACCATTTGGATCCCTTCCAGTCAGGGTTCAGGCCTCATCATGGAACTGAAACTGCCTTGGTCGCGCTGGTTGATGATCTCCGGCGGGCTAGGGACAAAGGTGAGAGCTGTTTCCTAGTTCTGCTGGATCTCTCAGCGGCCTTTGATACCATCGACCATAACATCCTTCTGGACCGTCTAGAGGGACTGGGAGCTGGGGGCACTGTTATACAGTGGTTCCGCTCCTTCCTCCTGGGTCCTGGGCCGTGTCCAGAAAGTGGTGGTGGGGGATGAGTGTTCGGACCCCTGGGCTCTCACTTGCGGGGTGCCTCAGGGTTCCGTCCTCTCCCCCATGCTTTTTAACATCTATATGCAGCCGCTGGGAGAGATCATCAGGGGGTTTGGACTGGGTGTTCATCAGTATGCAGATGACACCCAGCTCTACCTCTCTTTCAAATCAGAACCAGTGAAGGCGGTGAAGGTCCTGTGTGAGTGCCTGGAGGCGGTTGGAGGATGGATGGCGGCTAACAGATTGAGGTTGAATCCTGACAAGACAGAAGTACTGTTTTTGGGGGACAGGGTGCGGGCGGGTGTGGGGGACTCCCTGGCCCTGAATTGGGGTTACTGTGCCCCTGAAGGACCAGGTGCGCAGCCTGGGAGTCATTTTGGACTCACAGCTGTCCATGGAGGCGCAGATTAATTCTGTGTCCAGGACGGCTGTCTACCAGCTCCATCTGGTACGCAGGCTGAGACCCTACCTGCCCGTGGACTGTCTCGCCAGAGTGGTGCATGCTCTGGTTATCTCCCGCTTGGACTACTGCAATGCGCTCTACGTGGGGCTACCTTTGAAGGTGACCCGGAAACTGCAATTAATCCAGAATGCGGCAGCTAGACTGGTGACTGGGAGTGGCCGCTGGGACCACATAACACCGGTCCTGAGAGAACTACATTGGCTCCCAGTACGTTTCCGAGCACAATTCAAAGTGTTGGTGCTGACCTTTAAAGCCCTAAACGGCCTCGGTCCTGTATACCTGAAGGAGCGTCTCCACCCCCATCGTTCAGCCCGGACACTGAGATCCAGCGCCGGGGGCCTTCTGGCGGTTCCCTCATTGCGAGAAGTGAGGTTACAGGGAACCAGGCAGAGGGCCTTCTCGGTAGTGGCGCCCTCCCTGTGGAACGCCCTTCCAGCGGATGTCAAGGAAATAAGCAACTATCCTATTTTTAAAAGACATCTGAAGGCAGCCCTGTTTAGGGAAGTTTTTAATATTTAATGCTGTATTGTTTTAATATTTGACTGGAAGCCGCCCAGAGTGGCGGGGGAAACTCGGCCAGATGGGCGGGGTAAAAATAATAAAATTATTATTATTATTATTATTAGTTACTGAGTTGAAACGTTAGCACTTATGTTAATTATACTTTGGTATCTGCATTTGTTATATTACAATCATTTTAAAGAGACACAGAGACAAGGGTATAGGATTTAAAGTTGGATCCCAACTTTTTGTTACATAATTATATCATGGTGGGGAAATATTAGATCAATGGAATTGTGCAGATCAATGGCACCCTACAGTATAACTCACGGTGAAGCAGACAATGAATAAGTTAAAATAAGAGGAACACAAGAAAAGAATAGAACACACCGTGTTCTCTCTTTTTTTTTTTAAGGATTAAAGGGTGGGGTCAGGAAGACCTTCCACGTACTTTCTTAGTCCTTTTAGGAAAGGGAGAAAAAGGAAAGGCTCGCCCCACTAAGGAGGCTGTAGCTTCTTTAAAACGGATTGCTGAAGGTGAATCTTCCCACACGTACCCCTTATTGATCCTTTGATACAGAGAAAGCTGCAGTTCAAAGCTTCCGGCACCCTCAGCAGGCGCTTTCCTACTTTGAAGTACCGGAAATACAGGTGCTTGATCTTCTTTGGTGAACCAGCACAGGCATTCGTTCCAATTGCAATGGAAAGGGATGTTAGAAGTAGAATTTAGCACTAAGAACATCTCTTTCTACATATATAAGGATTTATACCATGATCGCTTACATAGCACCCACCATTGGTATAAAGGGGAGGGAGGGAGCCTAAATTACCACATTTTTCACTCTATAAGGCGCACCTGACCATAGGACGCACCTAGTTTTTAGAGGGGGAAAGCCCCATTTTTTGAGGATCAGCTCAAAGTTGTTGAGCTTACTTTGCAAAGGGAAAAAACCCTGTTTTATGGGGTTTAACTCACAGTTCTGCAGCTTCAGTAAAGGGAGCCATTTCTACAGTTTGCAGACAGATAATCTAATCAGCCAGTTACATGTCGCTGGGGAAACAGCCTCCCTCTGCAAGGGGGCGGGGCTGGAATCTCTCTCCCTTATCTCTCTCCCCAATGGTTTGCTGAGCAGCTGCTCAGGGGGCTTCCTTTCAACACCCCCTTCTCTCTCTTTTTTTTAAAAAAGCACGATCTGCTTTTGCCCCTGGGCAGTTCAGCTCCAGGGACCACACATTCGCTCCAGAAGACGCACAGACATTTCCCCTTACCTTTTAGGAGGAAAAAAGTGTGTCTTATGGAGCAAAAAATACGGTAGTCATTTTGAAGTCCCGATGCAATCAGGAGGACAAGTTAGTCATCACAGCAACTTAATTTCTTTTTTCAAATAAAAATGCAGCAAAATGGCTTTGACTGGACTTGTCCAGGGCTCCTTTACCTTTACCTTTACCTTTTACCTACGTGGGCCCTCCAATGTTTTATTCAAGTTGGCATCCCTGGTCCCAGCAACCCATAAGAATCCTTCTAACACTGCTTTTATTCTGTTTATTTTTTAAACTGTTGATATTGTCATTGGTATTAGCGTCCTTGCTGTAGGAAGCCCTGGAAATGTTTCTACGTTGAAGGGCATGGCCTAAATCGGAGTCTCCCAAACTTGGGTCTCCAGCTGTTTTTGGACTACAACTCCCATCATCCCTGGCTAGCAGGACCAGTGGTGAGGGATGATGGGAATTGTAGTCCAAAAACAGCTGGAGTCAGACCATTGGTCCTGCTAGTACAGTACTCACAGCTCTCCAGGATTTCAGACTAAGGACATTCCCAGCCCTACGCTGGAGGTGTTGGGGACCTTCTGCATGCTAGCCGATGTTCTGCCACTGAATCACAGCCCTTCCCCCAAAGTGCATGGCACACCTCAAAATAAATACATCGCCCCAATGTGCTTCCAGTCTAAACTAGGATAGATCACACTGCATCAAAGAAATGAAAAATCAAGCCGTGATTCAGCTTAGCAAAATAGGCTTCTTGGAAATAATTACATCTCTGCAGACAGTAGGCATCCCCGGGGTTGTACTCTATAAATATTACTTTTTTATTAAAAATGTAAAAAACAAAAAACAAAAAAAACACCATACATGTTGCTAACACAAATATGGATAGATGTTGTAGGGTAAGGATTAGTCCCTCAGCAATAAGCAAGCTAATCAAATCACCTCTCCCCCAAACACCTCCATGCATTTCATCATTGCATACACAACCCAGGAACCGCTCTAAAGATGCAGTTCTGACGCTGCACTCAGCCTCTCCAAGACTGTAAAATGCATGAAGGAGCAGGGAGAGGGAAACTGCAGCAGGGATGTGAAGCCATCCTGCCGGGTACTTTTGCAGCGCCTTAAAAGGCTTCTTCTCCGAATTGCTGTGTAATAGCTCTTTAGAAAAGAAATTGGTTTTTCTTTATGGCGAGGGAGCATTAAAATGATTGGATCTGAATATGCATAATAGGAAGGTGCTTTGTGCCACTTTTGTGGTGCTATCTCAGGTCAGGACAAGGAGGGAAGATTAATATGCCCTTCAGGCACAATGGGGGGCAGCAGCTTAGCAAGTGCAAGAGGAGAGCCATGAACTAGCGGGGGGGGGTTGTGTCAGGGGGGCACAGGAAAAGCCATTAAATATTGGATGCATCATCAGCCTTTACTGGTACAAGTATACCCTCCAACATTTCTCCGATGAAAAGAATAATCAAAATTTTGTAGTTTACACTCCACCCATCTGAGTGGGTGACCCCAGCCACTCTGGGCAGCTTCCTACATATATAAAAACATAATAAAACATTAAACATTTAAAAAACTTCCCTATACTTAGCTTGGTTTTAGAACAGCTTAGTTCTCAAATGTTTTGGCTCCCAAACGCCGCAAACCCGGAAGTGACTGCTCCGGTTTGCGAACTATTTTTGGAAGCCAAACGTCCGACGGTGGTTCCGTGGCTTACGATTGGTTGCAAGAGCTTCCTGCAGGCAGTGGCGTCGCGAGGGGGCGATGGGGGCGGGCTGCCCCGGGTTCCAGGGGAGGGGGTGACACTTGGGCCGGCCCAGCCCCGCCCACCCTGCCCCGCCGGCGGGCCCCGAGCAAGCTGCGGAGCGAGGCCGCTCAGCCCCGCGGCCTGTCCGGGGCCCGCCCGACAACGACGCTACGGGGCTGCCGCACGCGATCGGCAGCTCGTGGGGCTGCCCTGCCCCTGCTGCTTTTCGCGCGGCGGCCCAAACGGAGTGTGCATGTGCACTCTCCATCTGGGCTGGCACCGCAGCTCCCACGGCGACCTTGCGAGCTGCCGCGCGAAAAGCAGCAGGGGCAGGGCAGCCCCACGAGCCGCCAATCGCTCGGCGGCTCGCAAGGTCGCTGCGGGAGCAGCGGCGTTGGCCCGGAGGCGGAGTGCGCATGCGTGGCATTTCACGCATGCGCAGTCCGTCATGACATTGCGTCGTGACATCATGACGCCCCGCCCCTAGAGGGTGCCTCCGTTCGCTGCCCCAGGTAGCGAGGAGGCTTCCTCCACCCCTGCCTGCAGGAGCTTTCCAAATGTTTTGGAAGTCGAACGGACTTACGGGACAGATTCCGTTCGACTTCCAAGGTATGACTGCATACAGTGTGTGTGTATGTGTGTGTGTGTGTGTAATTTTTATTAAATTTTCTGTTTTACAATTTAAAATACTCATTTTACATCCTTAAGATGTCAATGACTTCCCTTCTCTTTCCATGGTTCATCTTACATACCATAAATCCCTGCATATTTTACAAAAACTATACCATTCAGTATTCCATTATTATTGCATTCATCAAAACTTAGTTACACTGTTGAATTTATCTTAATGCTGCCAGCGTTTTCAGCTGGACACAATTATTTCTCATATATTCAATAAATGCTTTCCAATCTTCTTTAAATGTATGTTCTTCTTATTCTATGTGGCAAGTCTGCAAGTTGTGCATATTCTGTCAACTTAAGTTGCCATTCTTCTTTGCTCCAGTGAAAATGGGGACATCCTAAGGAAAAGCAGGACATTTTGGCAGCAAACCAGAAACCGGGACTGTTTCTGTAAATCCTGGACTGTCCCTGGAAAATAGGGACACTTGGAGGGTTTGATAGTGTACAGAGCTGTACAGCATGATGCAACACATTTAAGCTTTTTAAAGCCCTGGTGAGTTGTGCAATGTTCGCTTCTGAGGCTGTACTCCCTGGTCAGTCCAAGAGAGGTGTTGGTTTGATGGGTATCAATGATGAGGCTTTTGCTGGTGGTCCTCTAATAATGAAATTCCCTCCCCCTAGAAATTCACAGGGCCCCGTACTTGTCATTTTTAAAGGTGAACTCGTAAGACGTTCTTATTTCAATCATCTTTTTAAAATTATGTATTTGTTCTAGACTATTTGAAATTAATTACATCCCTTTAATTGAGGAATTGCCACTGCTCATTTTAGCTGAGTGCAATGTAGGCTTTAATCTGATGCTCATATATACATTGGTACACCCACATTCAGGCAGCAGGGTGCCCTGAAATGTGGTTTTTAAAAATCACTTAATAAAAGAAAGTAATCATGGGACTAACTTTGCCTATTAATTTCAATAGGTCTCAGAAGTGCCCCTTCAGCTGGATTGCATCCATAGTTTCATTGTCAGGTTGTTAATATCTAGCTTTAGGTATTTAAACTATCGAGAAGTTTAGGGACTTCAAGAACTTTTGACAGCTGCTGCTATATTATGTATTTATGTATTTTACTGTGAAGGCTTTACACTGTAACCAAAGACAGGCCATTGCCACAAGGAGGTTTCAGTATAAAATGTAACCTAGATTGTGAGTCTTAATGCAAGAGCTGGTGTGGGTTCTGCCAGCAGAAACCTGCATAAGGACTTCTGCTAGCACAGCGGGGCTTCCCCTCCCCCTCTCCTGCTCCCAAAATTGGTTCTGTGGGGTCAGGAGAACCCTCAGAGCAGCATGGGCAGGGAGGAAAGGAGGGATTGTTCTGTCTGACAAGGCAAATTGCTTGCCCTGATGGGATGATTGCGGTAGAGCCATGTTGAATTCCTCTTTAAGGATGTTTGTTATTATTATGGAATAGGCTGTCCCTGTTTTCATCTTTAAAAGACAGCATCTTAAAAAATTGAGACATCACCTTGCCGACAGAGGTTCCGTATAGTTAAAGCTATGGTTTTCCCAGTAGTGATGTATGGAAGTGAGAGATGGACCATAAAGAAGGAAGATTGCCGATGGCAGAAAGTGAGGAGGAATTAAAGAACCTTTTAATGAGGGTGAAAGAGGAGAGCACAAAATATGGTCTCAAGCTCAACATCAAAAAAACTAAGATCATGGCCACTGGTCCCATCACCTCCTGGGAAATAGAAGGGGAAGAAATGGAGGCAGTGAGAGATTTCACTTTCTTGGGTTCCATGATCACTGCAGATGGTGACAGCAGTCATGAAATTAGAAGGCGCCTGCTTCTTGGGAGAAAAGCAATGACAAACCTAGACCACCTAAAAAAGCAGAGACATCACCTTGCCGACAAAGGTCCATATAGTTAAAGCTATGGTTTTACCAGTAGTGAGAGCTGGACCATAAAGAAGGCTGATCGCCAAAGAATTGATGCTTTTGAATTATGGTGCTGGAGGAGACTCTTGAGTGTCCCATGGACTGCAAGAAGATCAAACCTATCCAGTCTTAAGGAAATCAGCCCTGAGTGCTCACTGGAAGGACAGATCCTGAAGCTGAGGCTTCAATACTTTGGCCACCACATGAGAAGAGAAGACTCCCTGGAAAAGACCCTGATGTTGGGAAAGATTGAGGGCACAAGGAGAAGGGGACGACAGAGGACGAGATGGTTGGACAGTGTTCTCGAAGCTACCAACATGAGTTTGGCCAAACTGTGGGAGACAGTGGAAGACAGGAGTGCCTGGTGTGCTCTGGTCCATGGGGTCACGAAGAGTCGGACACGACTAAGCGGCTAAACAACAACAACAATTTTCATCGGAGAAATGTTGGACGCTATGCCTTACAGGCTGTTCTCGTAGGCTGTACAGATAAATATTGTGATGCCCAGGGGCTCCCAGTGGGCCCTTGCAGCTTCCTGAATGGTCCCCATCCCAAGGATGATAAGAATCATATACTAGGGTCATCTAGTCCAACCCCCTGCAATGCAGGAATCTGAACTAAAGCATCCATCTTACGTTCTTCTTATGTTCTTAGTGTAATGGCTCCAAACATCAGCCTTTCTGGGGCTGAACCTGCCAGATCTTTTTGCAGGTTTTTCCAGCTGGTGGGAGACTGAAAGCTAAAACCCCACAAACTGGATTATGGCTGTATTTCTCTCCCAGTGATGCTGAGTCCTTACAGATCAATGGAAGCTGCATGTGGCAGGCTCCTGTAAAGAAATACCCATTGTATCTCTGATTTAATCGATTTGTTTTTGCTGAATTGTCTCAGGCTCCTCATTAAAGGGTCCTCACTGCAGGCTTCCTTCTTTTCACTGGAAAATCTGTTTTCTGATATCCATCCTAGCCACATAAGAGCCTGCTTAAATGGCAGCTGCATGCTGACCTGGTATGTATCCATTTGCAGCTCCTTTCCCTCTTTGTGTGGATTGATGCAGAACATGGCAAACTTGGCAGTCAAATAATATAGGAGAATGTATCTTTGTCGCTGCCCCCAAATGGTGGAGGAGTCTTCCTCCTCAGCCAACCTAAGAGACTCCAGGGTGATTGGCGGTGTGTGTGTGTGTGCAGTTACTGCGTTCTGGGAGTCCATGAGACATGGGTGTACTTCCCTAGCTCTACAGATCCTTTCTGTGGGAATTTGCAGTCAAGATAGCCTTGCATATTTGCTAAATAAAGATTATGAAGGGGTTAAGACTCACAGAGTTCCTGAATACTAGAGAGGGCATTGTGTGAGGTCATTTCCCTTGAGTTAAGGAAATGCTTAAAAAGGAGTGTACATCCTGCCGGAGTGTGGGCTTAGCAGGTGCCTGGCCATGTCAATTTCTGACTCCAACCCTCACTGGGGTGTGCAGTTCTGCATTGCCAACAAGAGGATTTGCATCACCAAGAAAATACAATGAAAGAGGATACCAATTTGCATAAAATTTGGAAAATTTAAAAAATGGCCTCTCTCTCTCTCTCTCTCTCTCTCTCTCTCTCTCTCTCTCTCTCTCTGGCATATCACTGTCTTTTGACAGTCCAGCTCCCCCCCCCCCCCCAATACAGGTCATTTTATTATCCCAGTTTGGATCTGCATTGGATTTGAAATTAGTATTAAAGTTTGAAATTGTTTTAATTGTTAATATTGCTATTATTAAATTGCTTCAAGATACTGTATAGGGAATGATTGCTAAACAGAAATATACACACACAATACACATACACACACATATAAACCACAGAACCTAGGGCTTGCCGATAAGAAGGTCGATGGTTCGAATCCCCGCGACAGGGTGAGCTCCTGTTGCTCAGTCCCAGCTCCTGCCCACCTAGCAGTTCGAAAGCACACAGTGCAAGTAGATAAATAGGTACCGCTGTGGTGGGAAGTTGAATGACATCTCTGTGCGCTACTCTGGTTCGCCAGAAGCGGCTTAGTCATGCTGGCCACATGACCCGGAAGCTGTCTGCAGACAAACGCCGGCTCCCTCGGCCTATAGAGCGAGATGAGCGCCGCAACTCCAGAGTCATCCACAACTGAACCTAGCAGTCAGGGGTACCTTTACATATATATATATATATATATATATATATATATATATATATATATATATATAAGATTCTGCTATGTTATTGTTTCAGGTGAAACTGAATCATTCAATTTCAGTCCAGGGTCGAGTATCTGTTTGCTTGCCAAAGGTCCAGTTCAATCTCCAGCAGTTCCAGGTAGGTCTGGGAGAAACCTCTGTCTAAAACTTTTTCATTTCATTCCTGCTTTTTGTGATGGGCTCTCTGACAAGATGGAGCTTCACCGGGCAGAAATGCTGCAGTGCTATTGGCACACAGCAAGCTGCTATCTCTGTCAATGCAGCCCCAGAAACGTCTTCCAAGACCTTTCAGGTGCAAGTTGCTATTTGGGACTCAGGTCTTTCAGGAAAGGTTAGTTTTACCTTCTGCCTGCAAATCAGTCATCCTCTAATGCTGGCCTTCACAACAAAGCATCAAGTTTTTTTAATGGATTCTTCTTTTCTTCCTCTTTTTCAGGATCATCAAATTGCTGAGGCTTCAATGCCAGCAATCAATTTGATTGCCAGTCAGACCTCTGACCCTTCCTCTCTTGCTAAAGCTTTTCACAGACAATTATTGATTTGCTGCACTGGATTAAAACAGAGCTTAAACTCCATCATTGATAAATCAGAACGCTTTTCTCCTGAGAACTGGCCTATGATCTTTTTATAATGTTTTAATTTGTTGGAAGACGCCCGGTGACTGGGGTAACCTAGTCAGATGGGCATCATCATCATAATTTGGTGGCTTTCAGGGGACATTCAGGCTCATTGCTTCATGGTTCTCCTCCAGGAATTGAAGGGCTCATGGGAATTTTGGCTTCAATAGAAGGTCAGTGCCACCCAATCTGATCTGGAAAGGAAAGAAGAATGAATTTCCTTCTGTTTCTGCTCCTTCATACTCACTCCCACCACCATCTTTTGGGAAATGGACATTGTACATTGGAGAGGTTAAAGGGTGATCTTAACTGCTCCCCAGGTATAGAGCCCACCTAGCTTGGAACACCTTGGTATCAGTGGATGCTGATGCCACTGGGCCTGGCAGGTTTGCTAGAAGGATGGTCACATTGGTCACAAGGATGTGGCCAATGAGATCGTGGAGGTGTGGCCAAGTTGTTCTGGTTCCTCCCCATCCTCCTCCCTCGCAAAGATAAGCAGACACTTGTGACTGCGGTTGTACAAATGCGTAGCATCTAACTGGCCTGAGAAGCATCTTATATTGCTTCCAATGGATGGGAAGAGGGATTTGACTCAGTTCACATTTAAGGCAAATCTGACAAATTCATAGTTTCCAAAACAAGCTGAGAACTGAAACACAGCCATCCTTCAAAATGTCAATTTTCCCAAATTTTGTAATGCAGTTTCTCTTATAAGGCCCACGTGTCACATATGTGGTTGATAATGCATGTGTTACATTGTGGCTGGTCTCAGGCTTTTAAGACTCATCTACCCATGTACTGTAGGGACACGGGTGGCGCTGTGGGTTAAATCACAGAGCCTAGGGCTTGCCGATCAGAAGGTTGGCGGTTCGAATCCCTGCGACAAGGTGAGCTCCCGTTGCTCAGTCCCTGCTCCTGCCAACCTAGGAGTTCGAAAGCACGTCAAAGTGCAAGTAGATAAATAGGAACCGCTGCAGTGGGAAAGTAAACGGCGTTTCTGTGATGGCCTGGGATTCAGACTCAGATGCTGAACCTGAGGGATCCCAGCCTGCACAGGATTCCCCGCCTCCAAAACCAGCAGAGCCGGGGCTAGGGCCTGAGTCTGAAGGGTCCTCACCTGTGCTGGATCCTCAGGTGCAGGCATCTGCTGAGTCTGCTCTGGCTCCTGATGGGATGGAGGACCCATTGTCTGCAGGTGCTCCACTCCCAGACCCGTCAGGGGAAGCTGAGGTTTCCTCTGGGTCCGGTAACCCTCCAGCCTCTCCTGAGCTGCAGAGGCTCAGGGCAGAGAGGCGAAGAGAACTGAGTTCCTGCAGGAGGAGTGCTCGCCTCCAAGCCAGGAGAGGCAAGTCACCAGAGGATCGGGGCCGCCCTATGCCTTGGGGCAGATAAAAGCTGGCCAGCCCCAGCCCCAGCCCCAAGTTGCAGGAGCAACATTGTTGGTTGCCAGTTCCTGCCAGTGTTCCTGCTTGAAACCTGTCCTGCTTTTCCTGCCTGAGCTCCTGACCCTCCCTGGTTCCCTGCTTGCCTACCTGTTCCTGACTTCGCGTGACTCCCTGCCCTGCACCCGCTTCAGTGACTACGGACTGCCTTTACGTTGCACCTCTGACCATGGACCGGACTTGGACCTCGCCTTTCAGGTAACCCACGGGACCAGCACAGTTTCCGTGTGCTGCTCTGGTTCACCAGAAGCAGCTTAGTCATGCTGGCCACATGACCCGGAAGCTGTATGCCAGCTCCCTCGGCCAGTAAAGCGAGATGAGCGCTGCAACCCCAGAGTCGTTCGCGACTGGACCTAATGGTCAGGGGACCCTTTACTTTTCCTTTACCCATGTACTGTATGAAACCAAAGGAGAACATTGGTTGCCAGGTGTGATTTTTTTCCCCCACCTCTCCTACCCCACTACTAGATCACAGCAGGAATAGACCTAAAACTTGGCACAACTTGGCAAATACCTGCATTTATTAATGCAATCAAACCTCTTTCAACAAAAACCTCTATTCGTCCACCTGCAGGAAAAGCAGAAGCAACTTCTTTAAGGCTTAAGAGAGCGAAATATCACACCACAACCATCCATTTTAAGTTAACAAATGGTTAGAGGGATTTGTTTGTCTAATGAATCACATCCTTCCCCCTCCTTGCAATCTTAAGAGCATCTCTAATTAAAAGAGCTTTGCATTCAGAGATGGAAGCTACACAAAAGTACTTGTCAGCAAATGCACACCCCCTGATCTATCAGCATCCTCCTTTCCTGACAGAATATTTTCCTTTACCCATTTGAGAAGCAGCAAAGAAGCCAAGAAAGATTAGAGGGAGCCTTGCCAAGGTACCAGCTGCTGTGTACAACTAAACACAAAGTAACTTCATTACTAGTTTTGCCCTGGGAATCTGTACAAAATTAGACAAATCACTCGATTGTGTTTACATGGGATTCATGTTTTTCAAGGCAGAAGGGGGCATTAATTGGGGGAGTCCTCGTGCCTTTGACCCTGTGGTAAAAGCTAAACCAATCAGGATCTCTGGAGAAGGGATGATAGCCAATGAAGAGAGCCACATTAAATCAGCAAGCCACAGTTGGAAGAGATTATGGAACAGGCTAGCTGTAAAAGAGGTGGTGAAGGTGCTAATATGTTGGCAAGGAGTTTATTCTTGTCAACCAGTTGCTGAATTTGCATCCATCTGGGACTCGCTGATGCTACTGGAGATTTATTCTGTGAAGGGAGAAGTCAACCACAGTGGGCATGTTTCTCTCAGGGGCCATATCCTGCAGATGCATAATCCAGATTTTGATATGCATTGCCAGTTCTGCAATTGGCAGCTACCCAGCCTTTGGTTTCGCGCTGTAAAGATGCATATCAGAGAAATCCTCACGTAACAAAAATCTACAGGGACAGCGAGATAAAGCTTCCATTGCCTCTGGAAAACAGCCGACCATATGCTTCTCTTTTTAGAAGTTGACGGAGTTTCATTTTGGAAGGCTGCGAAGTCCCCAAGAAGAAAGAAAACAGGTGTCACCTTCATATTTCAGCTGGGGTGGTGAAGAGACAGGAAAGTTGATTGCAAAAAAAATAATTGTAAATTTTAAAAGCATCTGTCATGGTAGCTTTTTCACACCTCATAAGTATATCTGGATATAATAATGGGGGAGGGCTATTGCCATCCAATAGCCCTCCCCCATTATAGAGCTGGACCATAAAGAAGGCTGATCGCCGAAGAATTGATGCTTTTGAATTATGGTGCTGGAGGAGACTCTTGAGAGTCCCATGGACTGCAAGAAGATCAAACCTATCCATTCTTAAGGAAATCAGCCCTGAGTGCTCACTGGAAGGACAGATCCTGAAGCTGAGGTTCCAATACTTTGGCCACCTCATGAGAAGAGAAGACTCCCTGGAAAAGACCCTGATGTTGGGAAAGATGGAGGGCACAAGGAGAAGGGGACGACAGAGGACAAGATGGTTGGACAGTGTTCTCGAAGCGACTAACATGAGTCTGACCAAACTGCAGGAGGCAGTGGAAGACAGGAGTGCCTGGCGTGCTCTGGTCCATGGGGTCACAAAGAGTCGGACACGACTAAACGACTAAACAGCAACATTGCCATCATGTTCTGTTTATGCGTGACCAAGAGACACCTCACTGGCCACTGTGGGGAACAGGGTTCAGTGTAGCCTTTGCGCCCTAACCTGCCCCTTCATCAGGACTAAATGGATTACTGGTCTGGTGCAGCAGAGACCACCATACATGCTAACAACACATTGTGTTATCAACACAAGCAGATGGTCATGTAATTCTTTATCATAACTGTGTGTCAGGGGCTGGCTGGATGAGGAGGAGCGGTGGGAACCTCCTGCCCAGGAACACGCCTCACCCCCAGGAGGACAGGGAAGATGAGGATTTCGACCCTGGGTCCTGGTGGTGGGACCCTGGGGAGGAGACCGGGGAAGGGATGAGCTGGGAAGTGCTTGAAGCAGGAAGTTGGAGCGATCAAGGGGGGGGGGGATCAGAGGAAGAAGGTCCTTCCAGGACAGGGCTGGAGGTTGAGTGTCTCAATGTGAGCGCAGACAGGGAGGAATCAGAGGGTACACCTGCCATCCCTCAGCAGGACAGTCTGAGTCCTGCTGGCTCTCCTCCTCTCAAACCCCGCTCCAGGAGAGTCCTGCATGTTGCCGAGCAAAGAATCAGCCCAGCCCACAGGAGGAGCCTCTATGTCACAGTCTCTATCAGCTAGGGAGGGTCAGAGGTCAGTTCCCAGAAGAGGCAGAGCAAAGGGGTGTGTTGGGGGCGGTTCGCCCCGGGTGCCACCCTGGAGGGGGTGACACTCGGTGCCCCCCCCCGTGACGCCCAAGCCGAGCCCCGCCACCCGGTAAAAAGCCTCGCTCGGCAGCTCACTCGCTCACCTGCTCTGTGCGCGCTTTGCTTCTTCCTGCTCGGGAGGAAGTGAGGGGCGGGCCAGGGAGGGGCGTCAGCAGCCGCTGGCAACCCACTACGTAGCGCGCATGTGCAGCGTTGCTACATAGCATGCGCGCTATGTAGAGACACCCCTCCCCCGGGTGCCCCCGGGTTTGCCGCTCTGGGTGCCCGAGAGGCTAGCTCCGCTGCTGGCTCCCGGCAATATCTAAAGCTGAAAGAGCCGAGCTCTTCTGTGAATAAACGTCAGTTGCATTCCAAGCCTCCAGCCCTTTCTAAGCCTCCAGCCTGTGGAGACCCGGCATTTCCATGTCAGTCGCATGACATTGTGGCAACACAACCAGGGAGTAGGCCAGAAATATACAGCTCCCGGAGGGATAATCACACATATGGTGTCTGCACTAAATGGTACCCCTCAAACAGAAGATCACAAAATAATCTCCCATACCTTGGCTGTATGCCTTTGTATCCAGGCAGTAAATTCCGAATTTTGCCTCACTCACCATCCCTGAGACATCAATCGCACTGAGGTTTTTCTAAATACTTGACCTTGAGATGAAACAGAGGCAACTCAGCAATCTCTAATTCTTTCAGTCTTTGCCCTCATTATGGACTCACTGCAATTAACCCTTTTAACACATAGACAAAGCAGTAATTGGGCTGAGTTAATGGAGCATCATCTCAGGGTAGCCTCACTGTGTAAACAAGTCATTTTCTGTGAATGGGAGTGCAGGCCCATGTCCCCTCCACATTCCCCTTCTTATTTATAGGCTGAGCACAACCTTTCTTCTTACAAAGGTCTTAAAGCAGTTGTTTTGTCTTCTGTGCAGATGGATGAATGGCACTCCGGAAATAAAAATGCAGCTGATGATTATTTAAGCGTTGCTGTGTAAACTGGGAGCAGGATCTAAGATAATTTGCACCAGAAGAAACAGCTGTTGAAAGAACATTGCCAGTAACAAAGCAGCATGACTCTGTATGGGAAGCTTCTTTAGAAAATGGGGAGGTATTAGCTGTTGCCAATGTGTCAGACAAGCTGGTCCCAGGAATTTCTAGCAACAAGTACATACCGTATATTCCGGGGTATAAGACGACTGGGCGTATAAGACGACCCCCAACTTTTCCAGTTAAAATATAGAGTTTGAGATATACTCGCCGTATAAGAAATACGACCCGGCGTATAAGACGACCCCCGACTTTTGAGAAGATTTTCCTGGGTTAAAAAGTAGTCTTATACGCAGGAATATACAGTACATCCAGTTACAGCTATGTAGCTGTGTTGGTCTGCCATAGTCGAAACAAAATTTTAAAAATCCTTCCATTAGCACCTTAGAGACCAAACTTAGAGATACAAACTTAGTTGGTCTCTAAGGTGCTATACATGTTTTCTAATGGAAGCAATGTTTGTTAGCATGTTATTGGCATAAGCCCTGAGGATACTCTCTCCTTGCACAGCCTTCCTTAATTTCAGCAGAGCTCATACAAGCCATTTCCCCAATGAGTAAGAGAAGCCATGAATTGCCTTAATCCAAGGAGTCCAGGGATTTAAATTTATTTATTCCATTTTCAGTAATAAGGACCAACCAAAAGACTCCAGAGCATTCTGTTTTGGGGGGGGGGGTTGTTTGGGGTTTGTTTGTATTTTTACTAGATCTTTTAATATATTATTTTAATTTTATTTGTGTTTAATAACTTTTCATGAGTATCTTCTCTATGTTTTTAGCTGTTTCTATCTTATCTGTAAGCTGCCTTGAGTCCCAGTCTGGGAAAAGGGAGGGAGGGAGGGAGGGAGGGAGGGAAGGAAGGAAGGAAGGAAGGAAAGTCAAACCTCGGTTCTCAATTGGCTCTGTTTTCAAATTTTTCGGTTCCCAAACACCAAAAACCCGGAAGTAAATGCTCCAGTTTTTGAACATTTTTCGGAACTCGAACATCAGACACAGCTTCCACTTGAGTGCAAAAAGCTCTAGCAACCAATCAGAACCCGCACCTTGGTTGTTGAGCGTTTCAGAAGCAAACTGGGCTTCTGGAACAGATTCTGTTCAAGAACCGAGGTCTGACTGTAAGGAGGTCCGTTCTTAACCTGAAGCACCACTTTAGCTAATGGGGCCTCCCCCTGCCGCTGCGCCACCGCTGCCCAATTTCTGTTCTCATCCTGAAACAAAGTTCTTAACCCGAGGTAATATTTCTGGGTTAGCAGAGTCTGTAACCTGAAGCGTCTGTAACCTGAAGCGTCTGTAACCCGAGGTACCACTGTAATATAGGTAAAGGGACCCCTGACCATTAGGTCCAGTCGTGTCCGACTCTGGGGTTGCGGCGCTCATCTCGCTTTATTGGCCGAGAGCCGGTGTACAGCTTCCAGGTCATGTGGCCAGCATGAGAAAGCCGCTTCTGGCAAACCAGAGCAGCACACGGAAATGCCGTTTACCTTCCCGCCAGAGCGGTTCCTATTTATCTACCTGCACTTTGACGTGCTTTCGAACTGCTAGGTGGGCAGGAGCAGGGACCGAGCAACGGGAGCTCAACCTGTCGCAGGGATTTGAACCACCGACCTTCTGATCAGCAAGCCCTAGGCTCTGTGGTTTAACCCACAGCGCCACATGGGTCCCTTACCACTGTAATAGTGTCCACTAAATCAAAATGGTTTTGGATGCTCTGTTGAAATCACAGTGGCTATTCTTATTCTATGGTCCAGTTATATCAGTGAGGGCCAAACTTGGCCCTCCAGCTGTTTTGGGACTACAACTCCCATTATCCCTAGCTAACAGAACCAGTGGTCAATCCAATATTGCACGCAAAATGATATAGAAATGTAGAGAAACGTTTTAATGGAAATATATGAACCGCCTTTACATCTGTCTCATTCTTTGGATTTTCTTTCTAGCTATTTTCCTCTCATAAAGATAGTAACTGATAGATGAAAAAGACCTTCCGGCAGGTTTATTTTCTTCAAGGACTATATTGGCAAAAGTTCCATTAGTCAAACATGTATTTATTTGTGTCATTGGGTGGGCTCTAACACTCCCCTATTTGGCACTGCAAGTTACTCATTTCAGCAATCAGCTATGCTTTCAAAGTTAATTATGGAAGTAAAATGCCACTGTAATTAGATTTAACTTGAGTTAATGGGGTGGTGGGCAGATTAAACGAGGAAACAAAGCTTTCTCAGCAGGGGGTGATCTAGAAATGAAGGCACCCCTGAGAAAAGCATGATGCTGCTTTCTCTATGGATCTGAAAATATATGCCAGCTGCAGTCCTAGGTCATTCAAACACAGAATTTGCAAGAGGACCATGCACACGGCAATACATCGTCCTGTCCAATGTTCAGCGAATAAATGTTTGATTGTATTTATTAAGCTTTGTAATCCTCATGAGGTTCACCAATAGAGAAACAACAATGAATGTAAATGTTTGAGAGTGCCTAGATATGCTTGGGAATATTTGAGGTATTACTCTTCAGACCATGTTGGTCTATATCAGGTGTGGTGATATAGAAACTGCAATTTCTGTCATCCCTGGCCATTGGCCATACTTGCTGGGGATTATGGGAGTTCAGCAGCCTCCAGAGAGGCAAATGCTCACCAACCTGCTCTATATAAAAAATGATGATCTGGTCACAAATCTGTAGTGATACCTCCACTCTCAGAGGTGGACTTCATGTGTGACCTTCCAGGGATCATGTTGGTCTGATAGCCCTGATAAGCTGGTCAGGCCAGAGGACCAAAGTGGCTTCATCCCAATGAGGCATCTTGGAAAAGCCCATAGCTATAATCAGCTGCCTGTGATGAGGGGCTTATTGTTGAGATTCCATTCCACCTTAAGCTGCAGACATGGGGCGTTTATGTGTGTCACATGTCTGTTTACACACCAGCACAGATTGCTGGGAATTTCCGTTGTGTATAGCTTTTGCTTTTGACTCTCTCTCTGTGAAGAAGAAGGAGAGACGCCATGTCTTTATCTGTCCTGATTTTTGCTCAATAAACTGCTTGTAAATATGCTCCTACAAGCCTCTCGTACCACTTCTGTTCTGCACAGAGGGATCTGCTAATAAAGTGTGCTCTGCTATCAGAGGATTCAGAGAAGCATGAGTCACTATTTTCGTTGCACCCGACATTGGAGTTCGCCCGGCAGTTCGGCCAGGGAGGACCTGATACAGCTGGGGGCTAGCCAGCTGCCCTCCCAACTCCCTCTTGTGATGAGGAGCTTATATCTGCCTAGTATGGCTGGGCAGCCAGCTATGGATCAGATGGTTGTGACCTTTAAACTTTTTATCTTTCATGCTAGACTTAGCAAAACTGGCCAACACACTGCACATATTCACATTTTCACATCCATGACTAGGATAGATTTACATCGGATCCTCAGTTGTTAGTTTGCAACAAAACCATGATGATTCACACCATTTGGGGTTGTAGCCTACATGCCCAGTTTTCCACTGAACTGAACCTATTGCGTGCTAACTCTAGGCCAAGTTATAAAGTTCTAGACAGATGGATTCATGCATGCGTAAATTCACCGATGAAAATTTAAAGAGGCAGCCAAGCTGCTTGAAGAACATATCTTCATTCTTGTATGACATTTCAACATTTCTACTCATTCCACAGAGAGAGAAAGAGAAGGAATCAAACCACTGCAACTTTCTAGGGAGGAAAATACCCTTTCCTCCCAAGATAGAATACTGTGATCTGGAGCTCTTTTTTTAATTTATTCTGATCTTACCATGAGACTACCGCAAGTGCACCAGCGAAAATCTCTTTTTTCTTTTGGACCTCAGTTCCTCACTGTCAAGATATATAGTTCACTCAGGTTTGTATCTAAATGGCCACAACCAAAGAATAACACAAAACCCTTTCTCAATTCAAAAAAATAAAATCTGTTAATTTATATCACTCATGCCTTGCAAAGTTCGGAATGTTTTCAAATATGAATGAACTCCTCTGTGAGTTCATTTCAGCTTGGAATATGAAGCCCCATCACCCTAAGTTATTAAAGTGGGTGGCGCTGTGGGTTAAACCACAGAGCCTAGGGCTTGCCGATCAGAAGGTCGGCGGTTCGAATCCCCGCGCCGGGGTGAGCTCCTGTTGCTCGGTCCCTGCTCCTGCCCACCTAGCAGTTTAAAAGCACGTCAATGTGCAAGTAGATAAATAGGCACCGCTGCAGCAGGAAGGTAAACGGTGTTTCCGTGTGCTGCTCTGGTTCTCCAAAAGTGGCTTAGTCATGCTGGCTACATGACCCGGAAGCTGTACGCCGGCTCCCTCGGCCAGTAAAGCGAGATGAGCACTGCACCCCAGAGTCGTCCGCAACTGGACCTAATGGTCACTTTACCTTTTACCTATAACAAACAAACATATATGATGGCAGTTACAGTTACAACCCTACGCCAAGGGATAAATGGACATAAATCTGACATCAGGAATCACAAGACAGAGAAACCAGTAGGAGAACACTTCAATCTCCCAGGACACTCTATACAAGATCTCAAAGTAGCTGTCTTATTGCAAAGGAATTTCAGAAATAGACTGGAAAGAGAAGTTGCTGAATTGCAACTCATTACCAAGCTTAAAACCATGGAGAGACCTGGTCTGAACAAAGACATTGGATTCTTATCTCATTATACATGACAAAGCTATTTTTAACCTTCTCACCCATTGCTTTTTCCTGTAAGACTAATTGCAGTCGTTAACAGTCGTCAACAGGTTTACCACAGCTATCAGCCTATCACCCATTCCCACCACCCCTCTGAGTAATACCCCTCCCACCCTCTCACTATATATAAGGGTCTGGTGACTTCTGTTTCAGTGTATCTGAAGAAGTGTGCATGCACACGAAAGCTCATACCAAGAACAAACTTAGTTGGTCTCTAAGGTGCTACTGGAAGGAATTTTTTTATTTTATATTTTATATGTGATGGCAAATCACTTCAGAAAGCAACACAGAAACCCCTGTGCATCAGCAGCTGTGCAAGGAGTTCAGTCCTACCCAGTTGAGACCTCCCCACCCCTGTGGGCCAACTTTGATAGGTGAATGGGACAGCCCACCTGTCCATCTCCTGTCATTATGATGTTAGATGTGACTAGTCCCAAACACTTGTCAAAATTGGGCAACAAGGTGTGAGGGAGATAAAGGCCAATGATCTGAAGTGTCAACCAGTGTAGAAAAAGTTATGTTTGCATATACCTGTATTTGTAATATGCACACCAGGGCTTGATTTGTAAAGGAAGAATTGTATGTCTATGTGGTCACCCTTAAATATATTTACAATGAACACTTGGCCATACACATATCAACTTAGCATTCAAGCAGTCGATTAGCTGCCCAGAGGGATTTTGGATGTGCTAAAGTTTCATGGGTCCACACATACAACATTTCAATTTAAAATGCATGGAAAGCTCACATGAGTCAGGACTTTCCTCATGCCCACTTCCTGTCTAAGTCAGACCATGCTCAATAGGGAGCCAGGTTTATCCCTGGCACCTGTGGAGTGTCAGGCCCAGCATCACTACCACTGGAGGCCAATGTTTAAATTTCCCCCCAGTGTCTCAGAGTCACATTATGTCAGGCACACCAGGGCATTGTGGGAAATATTCATTGGTGTCTTGTAATCATTGGCTTTTGCCATTCAGTAAGCCCACAGTTGGAGGGGAGGGAGGAAACAAAAATGGGGGTCACCATAGAACTTTGCCAAGGCCCCCTCAAGCTTGGAGTTAGCCCTGTTGTATGAGTGCTTTCATTTTTGCCATCACTTTGTTCATTTGTTGATTTATTTATTGCCAGCCCTTCACTCTAAGGTCGAAGGATGGGTTTCAACAATTGAATCGGAATGCAGAGAATAGTTTAAAGCAATGTGCAATCACAAAAACAGGGTGGTCCTAAGAAAGATACACCTCAGGCATCACAAAATGTGCAAAATGTCCTTCAGCAGTTTGAATGGACGCCTTTTGCATGCTCACGACGCGTTTTGATTCGCATTTGAGGCATCTCTGTTCATGACTGCAATCACACCAATTATTCAGTCATTGCCAATGCATTCAGATGAACAGCTGTGGCAGGACTGCTTGTACGCCAATCTCAGAAGAACACAGACGGCAAAAGAATAAATGAGTGACTAAATACAAAATTAAATGTCCTGAGAATTTCACTCTCCTTCCTTCCTTCCTTCCTTCCTTCCTTCCTTCCTTCCTTCCTTCCTAGTCCTGCCTACATTGAAACCTTAGATTACCTATTCAGACAATTATATGACTCCCTCTACCCATTTTATGTCAGTGTCTCTTCCTCTGTTCTCCATTGAGAACCCTAACCTTGGGGTTTTTATGCGGATAAAATGGGCAGATGACAGAGCCATGTACATTGTCTTGACTTCCTTGGAGGAAATGTGGAATGTACATTTAAATAAGAGATCAAAGGACAGTGAACAGAAGCTAAATAGAACATCTGGTTGACCTTCAAATGGGATTATTTTGTGATCCTGATCTATGCTGTCCCTTCCTGATATTTATTTAACAAAGTGGGAAAGTCTTTTCAATGTAGTCTTGCCGCCTGCTAGCAGAATCCCCAATGCATCCAGTTCATCAATTCCAGTTCCTAATAGACTTTGATGTGACTAAGTGTTTTTTTAAAAATGTTAAACAGAAAAACAATGGCTTGTCAGGAAACAATTAACCTTGACGCAACATTTCATATGTTCTCAGCCCCTCTCCCTTATTAATGTACTTATTTGAGCAGAGTGTCTCCCCCAACCCCCTTCCACAACATGGCTTCTGAATTAAGATCTCTGTGATTATCTTTTCATCTGAAATGTCAATCATCTCAGCGTATCTGCCTTCCCTCTCATAGCAGGCTACAAAGAATGGCAGGAAGTCAGTCGCACCAGTTGCCCTAACCTTGAATAAAAAGGGAAACTCTGCCAGAAGAAGTTAAATCAACAACATATTTTCAAAATAGCGTACCCTCCAACACTTATCTGATGAAAATAGGGACATCCTATTCCATTATTAGAGGGGCAAGGGTGGCGCTGTGGTCTAAACCACAGAGTCTAGGGCTTGCCGATCAGAAGGTCGGTGGTTCAAATCCCTGCAACGGGGTGAGCTCCTGTTGCTTGGTCCCTGCTCCTGCCAACCTAGCAGTTCGAAAGCACGTCAAAGTGCAAGTAGATAAATAGGTACCACTCTGGCGGGAAGGTAAACGGCGTTTCCGTGCGCTGCTCTGGTTCGCCAGAAGCGGCTTAGTCATGCTGGCCACATGACCCGGAAGCTGTACGCCGGCTCCCTCGGCCAATAAAGCGAGATGAGCGTCGCAACCCCAGAGTCGTCCGCGACTGGACCTAACGGTCAGGGGTCCCTTTACCTTTTATTCCATTATTATTATTATTATTATTATTATTATTATTATTATTATTATTTATACCCCACCCATCTGACTGGGCTGTCCCGGACACTCTGGATGGCTTCCAACATATATAAAACATAATAAAGCATGAAATTAAAAAAAAAAAAACCCTTCCCTATACAGGACTGCAACCCTACAACCAGCAGGTGGGAATCCTCTGGCGAGAAGAGGGCTTGCTCCTGCTCAGTTCGACTGTGTTTGCAGGCGCATGCAGCTAAAGCTCCTTTTTCCTTCCCAACGCCCCACCCTCTGACAGCCCCAAATTGCTCTGGGGTAATCCAGCCAAGTCAGCCAAAGTGCATTTCTGTCCAAATCAGCCCTAATTTATACACTGCCATTAAGCCCCAAAGACTGGTAGTCAGAGTGGCTTCGAAATATCAGTACTGAGACAATCTGCCCTCAAGTTCACATTCTTAAAACAAAACCTTAATGGCAGTTAAAACTTTAATGGCATGCAGCTCGCTATGGTGAGATGCACTATATTTTATTGAAATTGTAACCGTTGTTGCTAAATGTGATTCTATGCAAATATGCGTCCTTTATTTGGTCCTTTTTTTGCTAATGCTTTCCCTCTTTTTGGCGATACATAAGCAGCACATCCTCCTCCTGCAGCCTGAAATGATACAGACTGCCACACCTCTTCTGCCACGGAAGCACGTTTGACCTCAGACTTCCATAACCGGACGTCTAGCCCTTTGTAAAAAAAAAATTCTAATAATTTTCCTGAGCTCCCATGAAAAGTGTGACCTCCATGAATTTTGAATGTTTCTCTCATATTCTTGCATAATGGAGCCAGGAGTCGTGACTGCCAATTCGGTCTCAGCAATCATAACAATGCCTGCATGAGATGCCTGTTGAATTAAGTAATGTGTACCTGGATTGTGTATCTGCCGTTCCTAAAGAAGGAAAGATTTGCCGGCCTGAGATAAGAAGGAACACAGTGTATAAGATTCCTGTGGGAGAGGAGAGATTAAACTTGGTGCTAAGATTACACTGGGTTGTGTACACCACACTCAAGATTATATCAGGAGAATTGTGATTCACACGTGTGTGTGTGTGTGTGTGTGTGTGTGTGTGAAAATCTCCAAATGACCGGCCACTTCAAACACTTTTTAGGTGAACATGTAAGTTCCTTTAAGTACACACCTAAGATGCATAATATTATTTCCAAAACCCATGTGTAACAGGTATTTTCTCCAAGCATCAGTTCCCCACTGCTGCCAGCTAACTCAAGGTCAGATTAGGGACTCGGCAAATAAAATGTTTTAAGTGTGTTTTAAGTGCAATATACAATGTGACACTAGATGGCGATGGTGAGCCTTATGGAAAATTCAATGTATTTTTAAAAACGCTTTTAAAAAAAAAGCATTTTCAGAATGTTTTTTATATGTTTCAAGTCAAGTCAAGTATCAGTTTATTGTGAGGACCCATGCCTTTACACAAATATCTGCACAACAATATTAAAATTCATTACATACTGTCCCAGCAAGACTATTTTCTATATGTGTCTAGATTCGACCTAGGTGTGACATGCATGTAAAATCAAATAAAAAGTATTCCCCCTCCCCAAAAAAAAAGACTGGGAGGACATTGGCACAAGAGCATTGATAGGTAGAAAGTGGGTTAAGTACTCTCTCCCACCCATTAATTCCTCTTCCAAAAATGTTCTCCTGCACCCCTCACCGCGCCCTGCAACACACACAAAATTGCATTTCTAAGGAAACATTTAGTCTGGAACACTGTGTTTCCTTTGCAGCATCTAGCTTGGCCTTCACAGCCTGCAAGGCAGCAACAGAAACATATGTGTCTACTGGGACGTTGTTTTTCTGTTGAAAGAACAGATGCTCTGAATGGCAGAGTGTAGTTAATTTGACCTTGGGCTACCATACGCAAACACCTCCTTCCCCAACTAGGAAGGCCTGCTTTCTCTTCCCCCTACATCAGAGTTACATTTAACTTTCTGATATTTTACTTATTATCTGCAAATATTAACTCTTTATCCTCCTGCAGTGCCCAAGCATATTACCACAATAAACCTAAAGGCAGATGGTTTTGAGTGAAAGGATTCAAAGGAATGCGAAATGATTCCCCCTCTTTGCAGGAAAATGATTGCATTGCCTATTTACAATCGCATTATCCCCACCCCCGCTTTCATGTTTATTCTGAAAGCTCGTTCATTTATTAATGTGTGCAGTTTTTTGCAAATATACTCTTGGTTGAGCAAATGCTCATATAATTTAATTTCACAAAACTAAAGAAGAATTCTCAATATTTTAAAGCTGTTTTTCAAGTGCAAGTGCATTGTGTTCTCAGACAAAGATGCAGGCTAATTGATTGGGGAGAATTTATTAGTCTGTGGAATTAGAGAAAATGCAGAACATTCTACTACAAGGCAACAAGGAACTGTGTGTACTCCCACCACTGCAGATAAAGGTGGGAACAAGAAATCAGGGGGCAGCAGGAGGGCCTCATTGGATTCTGCACTACTGAATCCAAGGGTGTCTCTCCATCAGGCAGTGGCATAGTGTGTGTGGGGAGAGTGGGGTGGCTGTTAGGGGGCACAAAATTTCAACACCCAGTGCTGCCTCAGTACAGCTGCATGCTTCCGTTCCTGGATGCCAGGCAGCAGTGGATCCAACCCCCATGGCAGGTCGCCAGGAACGGATAAGACAAGGAAAAGTTCTTACCAACTGCTTTTTATTCAATATTCACAGAGAGAGGCTTGGAAATGCAGCCTCTTGGAATAATGGTGTTGTCCCAAGTGGGTCTCCACCCCCTCCATCTCTCCCTTGATGTGTCAACACTATGGGTGCCCTTAGTCTCTGAGCTCTCTGCTCTCCTACTTTCAGTGCTCACCGGGTTCTGGGAGAGGGGGGGTCTGGAATGCTTTCTAAAGACACTGTCGCCCCACCCCCCAGTGCTTCCTCCTCCTCTCCCATTATTTTCAAGCTTTTCCCCTCAACTGCCTCTGAGCTGTGATCTCCCTCAAACCCCTGTTGTAATTCTGAACTGTCTCCTTCTTCTCTGGAAGGGTCAGGCTGGGAAGGCGGTCTCCACCATTCCCCTCTGCCGAGTCCCTGACACTGGGCTCCATTGAAAACAGCTTCTCCACACGAACCCAGAAGTGACCTCTCCAATCAATGGAACAACTCTTCTTTTGTTATCTCTGTGGCTGTGATATCCTGGGTGATGCGGACGCCATTAGGCAGTTGAATGCACATGCATACTCTGTCCATTTCCCTCCCTCCTACCCAGCTCCACACGGCCCCGGGGTGCTGGCAAACCATGCTATGCCACTGCCGTCGGTGTGCCTACAAGGAAGAAGCAGAAGAAATGTGACCAGGATTAGTGCAACAACCAGCAATAACCAAGTGGAACATTTAGATCAGGCATCCCAAAACTTCGGTCCTCCAGATGTTTTGGACTACAATTCCCATCATCCCTGACCTCTGGTCCTGTTAGCTAGGGATCATGGGAGTTGTAGGCCAAAACATCTGGAGGACCGCAGTTTGAGGATGCCTGATTTAGATGTTATGGGACTGGAGGACTGTGTCTGTGGGAGGGGGGGTTATTAGTTTCTTTTGCTTTTGTTTTAATATGTATTTGTTGTCTTCATTTTTTATTTTTGTTGTGAACCTCCCGTGATCTTCAGATGAAGGGTGCTATATGAATTTAATAAATAAAACAAATAAAAATAAAATCCCACCCAGTGGTCTCTTACAGTGGGACCCTGCACCTTTACACTTGACACTGGCCAACTCTCTGCAGTGCTGCATGAAAAAATAAAATAAAACCCTTTCCACCCCACTCAGATACACCTGGAGTGTCCTTCAACGCAGTGGCGAAGCTTCGCCGGAGGGCGAAGAGGAGGTGTGGGTGTGGCTGGTGCGTGTCCTGGGGACGTGGCACGCTGCCTGCAGGGGCGTGGTCCCAGCGTAGGCAGGGGGCAGCTGCGATGGCACCCCACCAGGATCACGCTGCCGGGGGCGGTACGCTCCCCCCTCACCACACTGAGAGCCAGTGTGGTGTAGTGGTTAAGAGCGGTAGACTCGTAATCTGGTGAACCGGGTTCGCGTCTCCGCTCCTCCACATGCAGCTGCTGGGTGACCTTGGGCTAGTCACACTTCTCTGAAGTCTCTCAGCCCCACTCACCTCACAGAGTGTTTGTTGTCGGGGAGGAAGGGAAAGGAGAATGTTAGCTGCTTTGAGACTCCTTTGGGTAGTGATAAAGCGGGATATCAAATCCAAACTCCTCTTCTTCTTCTTCTTCTTCTTCTTCTTCTTCTTCTTCTTCTCTTCTTCCTCCTCCAGTGCTTCAACGTGCCCCAGCACCAAATAGACGGTAATGCAATGCACAATTGCCAAGTGATGGATCTTGTGAAACTAGTGAGTGAAAAGAGATTACTTCCCAATTAAAAGAAAATCCTTAACTATCCAAGGTAGTCTCCTACAAAAATACAGGACAGCAAGTTAGGTGTCTTTGGTCTGGCTCCTGATGCTGCTTCAAATCCAACTTCACATCCCACTGCAGTTTATTTGTTCAGCAGAAAAGGGGAAACCACTTGCATTCTGAATAGCTGCTGAAGAGCTTCTTTAAAACCTCATTGATTTAATTCCTTTGGTTTTAAAGTACTACTCACTTGGAAGAAAAAGCTGCCAGCATGTAGGCTGGCGGAAGCGTAAAGAAGGGAAAGCAATGCAAATAATTTGTGTAATCTCTCCCCCCCCCCCCCAATTTGTTAATGCTTTTGTCGCTTCTGTTTCTAGAGCACCTGGTACCAGTGGGGGTTTCATTAATAACTGAAATTAATAAAAGAGGGGTGTTTAAGAAAAATGAAATCCCATGCCAGCCAGCATTCAACAGCATCTTCCAGCTTCCACCACCTCTGTTCCTTGCAGGGGTTTTTTCTTTTTCTTTTGGACCCCTGACCATTAGGTCCAGTCGTGACCGACTCTGGGGTTGTGGCGCTCATCTTGCATTATTGGCCGAGGGAGCTGGCGTACAGCTTCCAGGTCATGTGGCCAGCATGACAAAGCCGCTTCTGGCGAACCAGAGCAGCACACAGAAACACCATTTACCTTCCCGCTGGAGTGGTACCTATTTATCTGCTTGCACTTTGACGTGCTTTCGAACTGCTAGGTGGGCAGGAGCAGGGACTGAGCAACGGGAGCTCACCCCGTCACAGGGATTCGAACCGCCGACCTTCTGATCGGCAAGCCCTAGACTCTGTGGTTTAACCCACAGCGCCACCCGCGTCCCCTCCCTGCAGGTTGCTCAACCCAAATGAGAAAGAGTTCTGTAGTCAGGGCCATTCTTGACTCCAGAGAGGACTACAGGAATGATCAGCTTCTTAATAAAATATGCATTTGTTGTAACTACTGTTTGCTTGGAGAAATGCACCACAAAATTCAGATAAATGCAAATTTCAAAGGATACCTGTGTTTTGGGGGGCATGTTGTTTTGGGGGAAGTTATAAAGTTGACTTTAAATGCAAACAGAATTGAAACCCACCCACCCCCATCACTATATGAGCCTTGTAGTAGAACTGTGAAGTGGTATGGTCCAGAAGTCTACCACCTCTGCTTACTACCTCATTATATAAAATCAGTAAGCTTCTGGTACAGATGAAGCCTCTTGATATCAATAAGGGCAGCTAGTCAGTCAGCAGTTAAATGACCACTCGCCATCACTGGTCAGAAGTGTTACGGAAAACTCTAGGTGTGAGGCTGCTCAGTCACCCAGCTCGTAGGGCAGAGTCCGTGGGTCCCTGCGGAATAAAGGAAAGAGTCCAGCCACCAACCAGAGCAAATAGCTGTAGAACAAAGTTTATTGCGCAACAGGTTCAAGCAAAGATTGAACCCCGAAGATGGGGTATCAAGAACTTTTAAAACTTCCCTCATTCTCCCAGAACACAGTTCGTTAAGCATCATCACTACATCACTGTTACATGGGTAAAACGTCACGAAAGGGGAGGGTTACACAGGATTAACATAGAGGAAATGAAATGCAAATGTAAGATAAGTATCGGGAGGAACATTTTGAGTGTCCATCAGGACAAAACAATGAAACCTTGTTTGAATAGTCTGTCACCTGGATGGGCTCCAGAGGGAAGCCCTTGACTAGTGGTTACCCCTTGGGGTCCCTTTCCTGTGTGTACATGGTCTCTCGCTTGAGAGATCATGGCGAGAACCGAGCAGTTCTGAAGTCCTTGACCAAAGAAGTAAAATGGCGGTGGAACGAAGAAGATCCGGAAAGGCATTGATTTTATATAAATTTCCAAACATTTGAGGCTTTTTTACTGTAGCCAATACCGTTCGGAAGTGGCAACAATGTGTCAGGGCGAAGGGAGCCACTCTCCAGAAGGACTCTCTTGAGGGCATCGCTCCGTTCCCCGCGAGTTTACTCAGGAGGAGACTTCGCTTAGGTGCCCCCCCCATCCCGTTCCGTAACAGAAGCAATACAATAGGCCAGTGATGGCTAACCTTGACACCCCAGATGTTTTGGAACTACAACTCCCATCATCCCTAGCTAACAGGATCAGTGGTCAGGGATGATGGGAGTTGTAGTCCCAAAACATCTGGAGTGTCAAGGTTAGCCATCACTGCAATAGGCAGTGAATTGCTTCCCCCTGCAGTTTTGCCCAAATGCAATGCACTCGACTGCATACTTTGTGGTAAAGTTCAGTGCTCAAAAGAAGTATCCGACATGCTCAGATGTTCCCAAATTATGCTGCAATGTGGTGGTATTTAAGATACGTTTCAGCATGCAGATCAGAAAACACCTTCATGTAGGAAAATGGAGTTAGGTCAAAGCTTCGATTGAGCTTGAAATTATCTCTGATGTTCCACTAGTTCTGTTTCCTCCCCGCCCCCCCTTTCTTTCTTTTTTCACCTTTTCCCGTCATCGCACATCTGCGGACATTATTATATGTGACATCTCCGAATAACACAGCTAAATTGTGCGGTGCAGCCGCAGTCTACACAAATCAGAAGTGTGCAGATTACTGAAAAGTCTTATTAATCTCTCTGGCGCAAGAGAAGATGGGCCTGCATATTTAATGGCCTGGTGTTTTGTCAGCAAGCCATTCAGCTAAAGCAAATGAAGATGTGCTAATGGGCAGAGGAGGAAATAAGTGCTGGAGCTCGAGGGTTCTGCTCCTTTGCTTCTCATCATCCGAGCCAAGCTGAAGGAAAGCGGTCGCTTGGCTTTAATGAAACAGAAGAGGTTGGCTGACCCAAGGCCAGGTCTCCACTGCAGCTCGAGGTCGCGAAGGAAGGAAATGCTCCATGCACAGCAAGTCCCTAATGGGTTGTGTGATATTTGCTGCTGCACATTCTATAATTGATGCAGATGATGATGAAGAAGAAGAGTTTGGATTTGATATCCCGCTTTATCACTACCCGAAGGAGTCTCAAAGCGGCTCACATTCTCCTTTCCCTTCCTCCCCCACAACAAACACTCTGTGAGGTGAGTGGGGCTGAGAGACTTCAAAGAAGTGTGACTAGCCCAAGGTCACCCAGCAGCTGCATGTGGAGGAGTGGAGACACGAACCCGGTTCCCCAGATTACGAGTCTATTGCTCTCAACCACTACACCACACTGGCTCTCAGATGGCAGACTGGTGATTATAGAATCATAGAATCATAGAGTTGGAAGAGACCACAAGGGCCATCCAGTCCAACCCCCTGCCAAGCAGTAAACACCATCAAAGCATTCCTGACAGGTGGCTGTCAAGCCTCTGCTTAAAGACCTCCAAAGAAGGAGACTCCACCACACTCCTTGGCAGCAAATTCCACTGTCAAACAGCTCTTACTGTCAGGAAGTTCTTTCTAATGTTTGGGTGGAATCTTCTTTCTTGTAGTTTGAATCCATTGCTCCGTGTCTGCTTCTCTGGAGCAGCAGAGACGAAAGGAACTTTACTTAAGCAGTGCATCTCTGTGCAGTGACTTTCCTGTGACCCTCTTGATGCTACTGGACTCCAAAGGATGAGGGAATCTGTTCTGGCTTCTCAGTTTCTAGATTTTTAAATTCTGTTCTCCACATTTCTGCATCAGTTTGTATTTTTTTAAAAAAAGAAGAAGAAAGAAGTCCTTGTTCAAATGTATCGATATTTTAGCATGAATTTCTCCTGATACACACATTTTGTATGCGATTCTGCTTAATATCAACATTTTAAAAATGTTGCAAAAATAATGCATTTCTGTATGCTATTTTCACTCATGTACACATTTTTATGCACACTTAACAGTGGTTTGCAGAGGTGCATAGTTCAGAAGGCAGATGCTGGGAAATACTGGATGGGGAACAGCTAGGAGAAGAAACACTGGGAGAGGGTTAACACATGCACAGTCTCTGGACAGCATTCCCCCCCCCCCATCCCCAAGGATGAGGAGAGCTCAGAGAGTATTAGAACAGAAAGCGCAAAGGGTACAAGCTCAGATTACCTGACGTAGGAGTGGCGTAGATTAATAGGGATGGAGGAGGGCAAGCCTTAATTGGGAGCACTGTCATTCTAGAGAGATACTTTCTTTTGTCTCTCACTGTGTTTATTAAAGAAACTAACTGGTAAGACTTTCCTTTCGTTTGATCTGCTTATTTACTGCCACAGGGGAGGAAGCCTATTCCCTGAAGTCTGACAACAGGCCATTCCAGGACAGGGCTGGAGGCTGAGCATATCAGTGTGAGCACAGTCTGATAGAGGGGAGTCGGAGATTGGCCCTGCTACACAGCAGCAGGACAGTCCAATTCCTGCTGGCTCTCCTCCCCCTCTGACATGCAGCTTGAGGAGAGTCTTGCATGTTGCTGAGCAATGGGCCAGACGGGCCCAGGGGAGGAGCCCACCCCTTTGACACAGCCTTTGTCTGCTTGAGAGGGATCCTAGTGAAAAGGTAGAGGGGGAAGGGTGGGAACAGTGTAATTCCAGGACTAACCCTGAAAAATCAGGACACTTTGAGGACATGCTGTTCCACATTGTACCTTAAAGCACCAGGGTAGTGTCAGGGGCTGGACAGAGAAGGAATGATGGAGACCACCTCCCTAGCCTGACCCTTCCAGAGAAGAACAGTTCAGAATTACAACAGGGGTTTGAGGGAGGTCACAGCTCAGAGGCAGATGAGGGGGAAAGCTGGGAAATAATGGGAGAGGAGGAGGAAGAAGAAGAAGCACCAGGGGGTGACAGCTGATGGACTCAGTGTCTTTAGAAAGCATTTCAGACCTCCCCCTCCCAGAACCTGGCGAGCCTTGAAAGTAGGAGAGCAAATAGTTCAAAGGCAGAGGGCACTTTTCAGCACCCGTAGCGATGACTCACGAGGAAGTGGGAGAGACGTAGGGGGTGGAGATTCACCTGGGACAACGCCATTATTCCAAGAGGCTGCATTCCCAAGCCTCTCTCTGTGAATATTGAATAAAAATCATATGATAAGGACCTTTCCTTGTCTTATCCGTTCCTGGCAACCTGCTGTGGGGGTTGGTTCCTCTGCCACCTGACAGGTGGCAAATGTGGCACCCTCCAGATGTTGGTGGACTACAACTTCCATCACCCCTGACCATTAGCATTGTGGTAGGAGCTGATGGGAGTTGTAGTTCACCTAGGGGGCCTCATGTTGCCTATTGCTGTTACAGCACAAACAATATATTGCTGAGCCAGCTACAGCTTGGTGGAGCTGAGGCAGTTGCACCCTCGTGCCTTTGAACCCAACAATTGGATTTGCACTTGGGCAGATAAGCCAGAGCTCACCTAAATGCTTGAAGATCCACACTATAGTTTGGCCAGGTGCAATGCAAGTCCACACAATGGTTTAGAACATTCTTATCAAATGCCCAGAAATAAAATGAAAACAAATTGCAAAACCTTTCAGAGATTACCTTGGTATATGACCTGGAAGAAAAAAGGAAAAGAAAAAAAGATTCCATCCACAAATTGCCAAAAAGGAGAAGCTAGCAGAGTGTTTCATATTGTATAGAATCATTCCTCAATTTGATGAGGTATTTTGGCGAAAACAAGAAGTGACGGCTAGCGTCACATCAATAGAAGCCTTGCAAATGAGGGCAAAATTGTGGTACTGCCTTTGAAAAGCATAGCTTTGAAATACACATCACAATAGAGTGGTTCTGACATACATTTCGGGATGTTTTTCAAAGGAGGAATCTTGCAGCTAGTGAGGGGAAAGGAAAGGGGTTGCCTAAGCTCAAACAGTAGTATAATATGCCATGTTTAAAAATGCATAAATGCATTTGACCCCAGAGCCAAAGATTGGAGAGGTTGTTTCGAATCAGTTTGTGAATGTCCTGCTAGCTCTAGCTCCTGGCTTTATGCACTCCTGCCTGCCCATTCATCTTCCCCTGTTTTCTTTCCCTCCCAGGTGTCACTGAGGTAAAGCTGAGGACTCAGCTATACAGCTGCAAATATAATATTTTATGTGCCATTTAAGTGCATTACACAAATGTGGCACTAGATGGCAATGGCGAGCTTATGGCAAATTCAACATATTTTCACAGCGTTTTTATATGTGTCTAGAGATTCTACTTAAAGGTAGATAGCCGTGTTGGTCTGTCATAGTCAAAACAAAATAAAATAAAAAAATTAAAAAATTCCTTCCAGTAGCACCTTAGAGACCAACTAAGTTTGTTCTTGGTATGAGCTTTCGTGTGCATGCACACTTCTTTTCGTGTGCATGCACACAGAGATTCTACCTGTGTCTGGGCTGCACCACTTAAGACTACAGGGAAGAGCGCCACTGATTCAATGCTCCTCCACAGAAAAACATTTCCTTTACACAGAGAACTCGTTGTCCCAGAGAAGGCTAATTCCTTCCTTACATGCTACTTTGCTACGTGGAAGTGTTTTATATGCAGGAGCACAGGTTTACCAACTCTGTGAGCTAGAAAGCACTTTCAAAGTGCCGGCTTTGACCTATAAAGCCTTTAATGGTTCTGGACTGCAATAAATGGTCCCAGACTGTGTTCATCATTTGAGGCCCTTCTTCAAGGGTCTGGAAAGTGGCAACATGAAAACGGGCCTTATCTGTAGTGGCTCCCCATTTGTGGAATGCTCTCCCCAGGGAGGTTCACCTGGCACCTTCATTATATATTTTTAGGTGCCAGGCAAAAGCGTTCCTCTTCCTGGGCTTGCCTATGCAAAACGACCTGGCCAAGCTAGGGCCATTAAGAAACAATACAGGGCCATTGAGGGCCATTGGCAATGCAAGAGAACTGCCCTTCCCCCTTGCTCTGAAGTGTGAACAGAGGGGGGGGGTTGGAAGGTTGCCAGGGTAACTGGTGTGAGCAGGGCCGGCGCGTCCATTTAGGCGAACTAGGCAATTGCCTAGGGCGCCAAAATGGAGGGGGCGCTGGCCAGCCTGCCCCCCGCCGCCGCCCCAACCAGCGGCGGAGCAAGCAAATTGTGGCGGCGAGGGGTGCCCGGCAGGGCAGGGGGCAGGGCACCGCTCTGCAACGTGCATCATACGTAATGATGTCACGTGGCCCGCCCCCTCGCCTAGGGCGCCAAAACTGCCGGCACTGGTCCTGGGTGTGAGGTTACAAGAAAAGACAGACTTGAGCAGGGGTGCTGGGAAGAAGGAGGAGGAAGAAGGCCTGGGATCCATCTTGGGCAGGCTGGCTGAAGGCTGGCTGCACTGCTGTGGGGGACAGCTCCTCTCGAAATGACTCTCCATGCAGACTGAAGGTGTAAATAGGTGAATAACCCATATGTCTTAAAGATGCAACAGTCTCTGCTGTGTCTCAATTCTCCGAAGGAACACAGACTGTGGGCGAGTGCCAGGAACCCGTTGGAATTTTGCTGCAGCTTGGCAGAGAGTGGGGGTGGCACCCGATTTTTGTAATATAGATCTGAAAACTACCATACCAATGGATGGCATTTCAATAGACCTGCTGAGATTAAATGTGGAAGGGTGGGCCACTAATCTTACCCCGCCCTTTAATTCTATATATCACTTAGGCCTTGTACCTAAATCGTGGAATAACTCAATAGTGGTCCCGATTTCTAAAAAAGGTGACAGGAATTGCCAAGAGAATTATAGGCCTATTAGTTTGTTACCATGCATAAGTAAAATCTACGCCAAATCCCTGCTCATTAAACTAGAAGAATGGATGCTAACAAAAGGTCTACCGGGTAAGGAACAAGCTGGTTTCAAGGCAGGCTCTTCAACTCTTGACCAGTGTTTAGTACTAAGCCATCTTGTGGACAAATATGTCTTGAGAAATAAACGAAGACTCTATGTGGCAACTACCATACCAGCTTCTGGTTTCTTTTCTCACAGAAGCACCAATCCTTAACCATGGTGAACTGCTATGGGGAGGCCCCTTTACAGGGCTTCTGCCCTACATTTCATTAAAAGGAGTCTGGAAAGCATCCAACTTGGAAAGAGTTCTGGTAGTTTTGAGCAACAACAAATTGTTCCCGAAGCAACGACGCGTATTTACAATGCTCCCTTCCCAATGGGAAGGAACCTTGGCTGGGGGGAAATAAATGCTTTCTGTTTTAACAGGAAGGATGTGAAAGCAGAGCTTGCCTGAGGCAAAGGACAAAATGGCGCTCCATTCAAGTTCCATGCACAGAAGGCAGCCAGACTGGCAATTGGATCTTTCTTCAATGCTGACAGCATAGTGTGCTCCCCACTGTGCCTAAGAGCAGAAGGTCAGTTTAGGGGGTGCAAGGTAGACTGTGGGGTTCACACAGCACAGTCATCCAACACATGGATGTTTTAGCTGAGTTTCCTGCATTGCAGGGGGTTGGACTAGATGACCCTTGGGGTCCCTTCCAACTCTACAATTCCCAGATTCTATGATCACCATTGCTTGCTCAATGCTCCAGTGGACAAAATGGCAGCTTCTCTCCATTCCAGGCATAAAAGTTGACCACACTAGCAGATGAATCTCATTGCTGTGCTGGCAAAACTGGACAGCAACATCCACTGCACCTGAAGAAAGCTAGCCTAGGGGACACAGGGCAAAGCCAGTGTGGTGTAGTGGTTAAGAGCAGTAGTCTCGTAATTTGGTGAACTGGGTTTGCGTCCCCGCTCCTCCACATGCAGCTGCTGGGTGACCTTGGGCTAGTCACACTTCTCTGAAGTCTCTCAGCCCCACTCACCTCACAGGGAGGAAGGGAAAGGAGAATGTTAGAAGCTTTGAGACTCCTTTGGGTAGTGATAAAGCGGGATATCAAATCCAAACTCTTCTTTTTCTACATGGCACACAGCGCTCTGTCAACCCCTTGCCCCTCAGCATCAGCTGCCTCACTCTGCCTCAGGGTAGGGCCGGCCTTGCTTACTTACCAAATTCCGGCTTGTCTGTGCACTAACCTGCTTAGCATCATCAGAGTCCTGCCCAGGCTCTGTTTCCTAGGCTCCAGATCCATGGATTCCCTGGCTCCATCTGTCTACCTCCACCCAGAGCTCTGGCGTTTCTTTTTTGGAAATATTAAGTTGGCAGCCTTACTTATTCTTAATGGCTAGTAATGATGGCGCTTGGCATGAATTACAGCACAGCAAATGGTGCTGATCAAAGAGCTTGGAAGCGCAGGCTTGCACTCAGCAACATGATGCAGAGTCTCTACTGATGGAGTCACAAATGGCATCTTTGCAAGAGAACATTGTTGATCTGTCATTTGTTGTACAGTTAGAAAGATTTAAGAGGAACAAGTTGGAAATTGCACAGCTTCTTTCCTTCAGCACCAGGTATTTGTAGATGTTTAATCGTGCCTTCTTTTGAAGTGGCATTCGGCATTGGTGATACCTGGTCTGAGCTCACATCCCAAAATGTCCAGTTAATTGCAGGCTAATTTATATCCCAGGATATATACTGGACAGGAATGTCAGAGGGAATGTGCTTGAATGAAACCCAATGCACTAAAATCGTGCAATATATTTCTAACATTTATTCACAGGCACCTTTATCCAGAGTTTAGTCACCTTAAAGTCATTCTCAATATGAACCAAAGTTTTGCCAGGTTCCAACGAAGGAAGAATGGCTTTTGAAAATGATGAAGTATGTGGAACTGGCAAGATTAACAGGAGAGGTAAGAGATCAAAATGACACAAAACTCCTTGAGGACTGGAGACGAGTGCTTTTTTTTCTAAAAAAAAAATAAAATGTTTGACTCAAGAAAACCACCATTTTATAGTTCAAATTGGAAAAAAATAAATACAGTAAATGAACAAAAGTACAAAGATTCACAAAATGTTTAGGGGTATGCGTACCCCTGCATACCCCCAGAAAAAAGCACTGCTGGAGACCTTTTACTGAGTATTTAAAGATCTACTATAATGAGATGAAAGCATGACTTGAAATATGAGCAACAGCATTAATTATTAAGATAAATAGGTTAAAATGGATAGTATACGTGAAATATGCAGCATTCAAGAGTAAATATGGAAACCATGGAAGGGGAAGTCAATTTTCAGTCCATGTAATTAATATTTTTATTAAAATCATGTTTTGCTAGAAAGTTATTCCATTAGAGCTTTTCAGTAATGGTGTCCTGAACTTTTATTCCTGTCTATATCTTTCATTGGGGCAATGGGATGCTATCACTTTAGTAAAGGACTGAAGATCCCTGATCATTGGCCATGCTGACTGTAGCTCATTCCAAGGGATTACTATAAATAAATGTATAAATAAATATTTTTCTTGTTTTCCTCCTCTAAAAACGAGGTGCACGTTATGGTCCAGTGCACGTTATGGAGCAAAAAATACGGCACGTGTTGCACAGGGACACCTGTGGGCCAAACTTAGACATGATTTTAAATGCCATCCTTGCATTTAACATGCACTTTTTTGGGGTGGGGGGGGATGCAGATAGCATCCATTGAGGGGAGCTGATCATTACTGGGACTGCAGCAGGCATGAAGGAGAATGTCAACCATTTCCTCCCCTGCTGCAATCCTGAAAAATATCCCTCTGAAGCTTCTGCTTGCATTTGTAGGGAAAGGTGATCCCTGTTGCTGCTGCTTCAAATAGCCACTTCGAAAGAATGATAAGGCTGCATTCATGCAAGGAGATGGATTGTGCCCAAAGTCTGCTCAGGCTGAATTCTCTGAAAAAGAATGCAATTTGCAGTGTGCGAGGGAAAGTTGTTGCGAAGAAAGTAGAAGGATGCTTAAGGAACCCTGAATAACACTTATTCTGCTTCTATTTCATGCTGTTCTCACAACGTTGGTTATCAGTGAGTATTTCGGGGAGGGTGTCACCTCTTGTAAATTAATTGGCACCACTCGTTTTGAACCTCCATTAGGCTGTTGTGGAGTTTTTTTTTCAGGGACAAACTTTTCAAACATCATTCCCTGCCCCTTTGAAATGTTCTGGTGGTGGTGAGTCATAGGAAAAGGCGGAGGTTGCATTGTTACAAAACACTTACCGGTACAAACTGTTTTCAACTCTCAACACGCATTACCCTAAAAGAGCCTGTAAGTGTTTGGGTTAAATAGACAAGGGGTTAAATAAATACATAAATAAAGCTAACATATAGGGGGTTCTAATTTGGGCTGTGAATCAAATGAAAAGAGCTGGATTGAAAATGGCACTTCAGATTCCTCTGCTGAGGAACAACAAACTAGGCATTGTGGCAGCACTTCCAATGAAGAACAAGTGGGGCAATTTCAAAAAAGCATTTTAAATTGCCTCCCTGCTTTATAGGAAATAGGGAGAAACCTTGACTTTGACACAAAAATGAAACACTGTCATATCCTCTTAGAGCTCGTCCAGACTTGCACTCTCCCCATGCTTAGAAAGCCTGGGTCTGAGTGGTTTTATGCTTGCCCCCAAACTTTCTAGGCACAAGCTGGAGCGTTTTTGTCCTTGCTTCACTGTTTCCCTCCGGAAAACCCGCTCTTTAGTGCTAAATCGAGCAAATATCAGTCCAGAACAAACCTGACTCACATTTGCTCCAATTTAGCACTAAAGATCAGGATTCTTCAAGGGGAAGCAAGTTCCCCAAGTGCAATGCCTGTGTTAGCAGCCAGGCTAAATGGCTTTATCTGTTTATGACACTAACATTCTGCCTTCTATTCAAGAAGCTGAAGGCAGGACATGCGGGTCTCTTCCATCACATAGCCTCCAACATTCCTAAGATGAAAATACGGGCATTGCTCACTCCCCCTCCAACTGACCCTCTTCGACCCCCCCCCCATTTTTTTGGTGCGTCCCCCGTCCCCCGAGCATTTCCTATCAGAAGAAGGGTGAGTGCCACCTCTACTACACCAACCAGACACAGTAAAGATGCCCTCCACCATCCTGAGAAAACACCTTAATCCTGATTTTATTTTATTTTTGGGTAGATTTGCAAAAAGAAAAACCAATAAATAAATTTTAGAAAGGAGCAAGATTAGACATGGATGCACAAAGCATTAATTTTTTTTTAAAAAAAATTCATTACCCCTTGCGCTACGCTCCCCCTTTCCAGGGGCGCCCTGCCCTCTGCCTGCCCTTCAGAGACGGTGCATCACACAGGACTGGGCCTTGGCGGCTATAGCCTCTCCTCCTTGCCTGCTCTCCAGCAGCCCCTATGAGCTGCCCCCTTGAGGGAGGAGGCTGGCAGCGGCAGCCATGGAGAGGCAATGGGATGCTCCCTCACAGCTGTATCCCCCCCCACAGGACGAGAACTGGCTCCTCCTTCTCCCCGAGTTTGATGACCACAGCACCGGTGGGGGGAATCGTGACATTCCAGGATCAAATCAGAAACCGGGATGGCTTTTGTAACTCCGGGACTGTCCCTGGAAAATCAGGACACTTGGAGGGTATGCCATCACTGTTTTATCCCCACAGCAAGGTTAGGCTGAGAGAGAGGAGTAAGAGAGAACCGGTCCTGAGAGAACTACGTTGGCTCCCAGTACGTTTCCGAGCACAATTCAAAGTGTTGGTGCTGACCTTTAAAGCCCTAAATGGCCTTGGTCCTGTATACCTGAAGGAGCGTCTCCACCCCCATCGTTCAGCCCGGACACTGAGGTCCAGGCTGAGGGCCTTTTGGCGGTTCTCTCACTGCGAGAAGCAAAAGCTACAGGGAACCAGGCAGAGGGCCTTTTCGGTAGTGGTGCCCGCCCTGTGGAATGCCCTCCCAGCAGAGGTCAAAGAGATAAACAACTATCTGACATTCAGAAAATACCTCAAGGCAGCCCTGTTTAGGGAAGTTTTTAACCTGTGATATTTTAATGTATTTTAATATCTGTTGGAGGCCGCCCAGAGTGGCTGGGGGGACCTGGCCAGATGGGCGGGGTACAAATAATAAATTATTATTATTATTATAAGAGAGAGGGAGAGGAAAGGGGGAAGAAATGGTCACCCAGTGAGCTTCATGGCTGTGTGGGGAGATTCCCAGGCCTAATCTGACACTCTTAACTCCTCTCCCTCCCCCTCACTGGTGCTCTCTGGCTTTGCAGATTTACAAATTATTAGATATATATTTCAATCAGCCATGGGTCATGAGGTGTAGTTAGAGGGGTGTGCATTCATATCCACCAAAATAAAGCTTCAAGAATGGTTTTCAGAGAATGCTGAAGGGCGTTCAGTCATCATTTTCGGCTACAGGGATTGGCTACTAAGTGTCAGACTTCAGGGAATCTGATCTCTCCCACTGTGGCAGTCAAGAAGTAGATAAACAAGAAGAGTTCTTACCAAGTCTTTTATTCAATATTCACAGAGATGTAGAAATGCCGTCTCTCTTAGGTAATGGCGTTGCTCCGAGTAAAATCCCACCCACTCTGTCTCTCCTATTATACATCATCCCTGTGTTGGCTGATCTGTGTTTTCTGCCTCGGAGCTTTCTGTTCTACTACTCTCAATGCACGCTGGGTCCTTGGAGAGGGGGTCAGGAATGCTTTCTAAAGACACTGAGTCTGTCAGCTGTCTCTCCCCTGGGGCTTCTTCCTGCTGCTCTCCCAATATTTCCCAGCTTCTCCGTTCTGCAGCCTCTGAACTATGCCCTTCTGCAAACCACTGTTCTAAATCTATACTGTCCTCCTTTTCTCGGGAAGGTTCAGGAGGAGGGGGTGTGGTCTCCACCATTCCTTCTCAATCCGGTCCCTGACACCAAGCCCGGGCCAAAATTTAAGGAGCAATCTTTAGGATGGGGTACTTTAGCAGCAGCTAGAAAAACATGAGGCTGTTGTGTGCTGTGTCTCACGTTTCCTCATTTAGCATTTATATGACATGGCAGCTGTCAACGCAGTGCTAGCCTTTGTCAAAGCAATAAAATAAGGTTTGTTTTTTTTAAATTCCCCTGAATTAACAGAGAAAAGAAAAAATCCCTCCACATAAAAGAAGCCTGCAGCAGTATCCTTTAGATGGTGAAGTGACATGTGAGTGAAGTTCAGGGGTTGTATTCAAGCTGCTGTCTGGCATCCTTCCAAGGGACACCAGTCAAAACAATTGTGCCAGGGATGGTGGCTTGTCCCAAAGCAAGAAGGATAAACAAGAAAAGCCACCTTCCTTCCTTTCTGAAAGTGATGCAAATCTTCCTTGATATCAGCCACCGTAAGCCAGCTGGAGCAGAGGGCGGTAGGATAAAGGGCTGCTTTGTGTGTGCAGTTTTGGATGGATGGAGATGGGCAAATGTTACGTAATCCAGCCCAGAAATAATCTGATGTAAAAGAATTCATTTCCTAGCCATCCGTTGTTGCATTGTTTGTGGCAAAAAAAAGGTCTCCGTTAAGGCAAATGTGTGGCTTATTTCTAACATGTAACTTCACTGTATAGATTTGTTTTAATGCTGTTTTACTTCTATTTTGATAAATCTTATGCCAACTTCTTTTAAACATTTGATTTTATCAATTCTTTCTAAGTGAATATCTTGGATTCTTGTATGTAAACTGCTTAGAGGCTTTTTTTTTTTTGGCTGAAGTATAAACTCTGATAAATAAAAATAAATAAATCCACTGGTATTCCAGACAGCTGTTTTTCTTGCACAAGGGAATTTCAATAAATTGGCTTGGGGCAAACCCCTTTCAGCATGCATGCTAAAATCCCCCAAGACTCTTCTGTACTGCCAGTTGTGCTCAAACAAGAAGCTGGCTATTGTACCTACTTTAGCCCACCATAGCTAGGCTGGATAGCTCAGTTTCTTAGAGCATGGTGCTAATAACGCCAAGGCTGCAGGTTCGATCCCCATATGGGACAGCTGCATATTCCTCCATTGCAGGGGGTTGGACTAGATGATCCTCAGGGTCCCTTTCAACTCTATGAGTCTATGATTTTATGATAGCCTGGAAAAAGTAAAGGGGGAGGGAGAAACAAACCTGACTGATTGCCCATGTGGTAGTTGTGATAGTGAATAATAATAAAAAACCTCCTCTATTAGTTCTTTGCCATAATCATTTTTCATGTGTCACAAGCTGGACCCACCAAACAATAGAGGAAGTCAATGGAGATACCCACTCTTCCCTAATTTCCTTCCTAATATCCCTGCTGTAATTGTCTCAGTTCCTCGAAAACTGATGATTATGACCACCTAAGTCTGCTTCATGGCACACAGTAAACAAACTGCCTTGGCACTTGCGATTTCATCTCGTGAGAGGGATGACATCTTGCACAAATGCTTGAGGTAAAGAATAGTTATGCTTTTATCACATTCAAGGGCACATTAATAAGCAAGTTATAGCTCCCTGGGTGTCTGGGGTCAGCTTCTAGAAGTGGATGAGTCACCGAAGCAATGTCTTAGCAAGCAGATGTGTGCTGATATAAGCCCATTGTGTGAGAAAGCCAGGATGGTTTGCAAAAAAATGAAATAAAATTCCCTCCAACCTTTTGGTGGTATATTCTACTACAGCTTCAGAGTGGCTAATGGCAAACAATCGGGTACAATGTCTGGATGTTAATTAACCTGGACCTTTCAGCTACAGATGCTAGTGAAGCTCATCATGTCAGGGTGCAGTTACAAGTCTGGGGTCTAGTAATGCTTTACTCAAATAAGAGGTGATCCTGAAGAGCCCAAAAATTCTTCTCTGGCTCAGATTTAGATCTGAGCCAGAGAAGAATTCCTCTCTTCCTTCTCTCAGCCAGCCTTCCCACAAGCCCCTCTATCTCAGCCTTCCTTAACCCATTGCCCTTCAGAAATTGTTCAACCCCAACTCCCATCAGCCCCATACATGTCTAATGGTCAGGATGATGGGAGTTATAGTCTAACAATACTTGGTGGAGAAAGGTAGGGGAAGCCTTCTCTATTCCACTCACCTAATTCCCACAAGCGCCCCTCTTGCTTGCCTTTAAAACAGTTACCGAGCTGGGGCAGCACCAGGAGAGCTCCAGATAAGGGGAGAAAGGAGGGGTGTCAGTCTCATCCACCTCTCTTCACTAAAGTAGCATGCCAAAACAGAAGGCTTTAGTAACTCCTGGGGTAGTGTCGCCATCACAGCTGGCTAGATATACCAATAGCAGTGACAGGTGAGTGAGTGAGTACAGGCAGCCAAATTGAGCAAGCTTTAGCCAATGAGTGTGGGGTGAATCCTGAGCTGTTGGCAGGATTCCATGGAAGCCCCTGCCTGTTTCAGAGAAATGGAGGGGAGGGAATCCTTTTAGCAGTACTGTATAAGGTGCTTTGTAGTCCCAACTTCAGGACTTCAAAGCACCTCACACACGGCATCATTGTGATGGACCCACAAGGCAAAACCTGCTAAGGTTCTGGCCTTGGAGCCGAAAAGGTCCCCAACCCCTGCAGTAAGCCATAATTCAGCTAACTGTGTTATACAAAGGCATTCAGTCCTGGCTGTGAGCTTCCCCATCCCTCTTCCATGGTATTGGTGGCTGCTTGGAGAGGCAAAGGAAACACATAGCATGCAGGCATGCTATGCAGGCATTCTGCATGCCTGAATATTCTGGCAAGAACATGGGGCATCTCTGTGTCTGTTTCAGCCTTTCAAATCATGGAGTTAGGACACTATGGGGTGTCAGGGATGTGGCTCAACTGAGCATAGGGGAAGAGTCAGACTCAGAAATTGATCCAAGTGAGAGAGAGACTGACTTTGCAGATGGAAGCTGGCTGACAGAGCTGGAAAGGGGAAATTTGACACACACACCCTTCCTGAAGAAGACACTGTTAGCTCTCAAGAAGCAGGAGAGTTAGGAGGCAGCCAGAGCATTGCTAGGCAATCAGCAGATGAGAAAAGGACTGAGAATGTGTCAAGTGGAAGTGGGGAGGTGGAAGGCCAGCCTCTCAGTCCTCGTTCTCGGGGACTGGATAAGGTCAGAGGGCAACAGAAAGGGGCGGAGATTCACACTGACCAATTCTCGTCAATGCGAGCAGGCGAGAAGCCATGCTGTGGATGTGTTTTCGTAAATAAACGTAACACAAAACTGCCGGAGAGTCATTAATTCTTATCAGGGCCTGCTTGCCTGCCTGAGATCATTACATGGGGAGGTGGGGGAGACCAACTGAAAAACCTAGAGTGTCAAGGGTGCTATTTATTGTCAAAGTGGACAGTTACAGTCATTTCTACAGCTCCAATTACCCACCCACACCAATCTGGCATCTAAGCAGCTATTCTGCGGTCTGTGCTCTATGAAACAGTTGCAGCAACATTCCCCCTCCACCACTACCTCCCCCGATAGACTGTGTGCATGCAGCCAGAGACTATGCCTGTGTGGAAGCTGCCTCTGCTCTTCCTTCTTCAGTCCCCTCCCAGTCCTGGGAGACAGTGGTGCAGGAGAGGGTGAGGAAGCACTCGGCCCTTCACTTGCCTGACTTGCTTCATCTTTCTCTTCTTCCAATGCATCCTGTGCTCCACCCTCCAGCTCTGAAGCTTCCCTTGCCTCTGACTCTTGGCTCCTGGCTTGTACTAAGGTAAAGGGACCCCTGACCATTAGGTCCAGTTGTGGACGACTCTGGGGTTGCGGCGCTCATCTTTACTGGCTGTGGGAGCCGGCGTACAGCTTCCAGGTCATGTGGCCAGCATGACTAAGCTGCTTCTGGCGAACCAGAGCAGCGCACGGAAACGCCGTTTACCTTCCCGCTGGAGCGGTACCTACCGGTATTTATCCACCTGCACTTTCACGTGCTTTTAAGTGAGAAAAAATAAAAACTGGGTACTGAAACAAAAGTACTGGGTACTGAAACAAAAACCCCAGTTTGTCAGTGGCCCATAAAAGTATGCTTTCCGCAGAGTTAAATGCAACAGAAAAACTTAACTTGACTAAAGCAAGCACCTGGAGTGAAAAAGAACTTTACTAAACTGGAGTTTAATTTCAAAAGCAAAGTAAGAACTCCCTGCTAATTTTTAGTCCTTTACAGAGACTCTGTTCAATTAATACTAAATACGTTTTATCAAAAGATTCTCATTCCTATACTCCCAGCCACAAACACTCCCACCAACTCCAAAAGCTAGGAGCAATAAACGCTTTGCAGCAGAGCCTTAAATACACCCAGTGCCGCCCACGCTTCGGCCAATTAATGACAAAACACAAACACCTGTAATACTTAAAGAGACAGCACCAGTTTTAGACATCAGACCGGCCTAGGTATACTTTTCAAAACCCAACACTTTTGAACTGCTAGGTTGGCAGGACCAGGGACTGAGCAATGGGAGCTCACCCCGTCGCGGGGATTCGAACCGCCGACCTTCTGATCAGCAAGCCCTAGACTCTGTGATTTAACCCACAGAGCCACCCGCTTGTACAGTTCCCCACAAATCACTGGCCTCCTCTCCCAAGTCAGACTCCAGCTCCCCTCCCCCAGTGCACATTTCTCAGCGTCCTGCCAGTCCCTGACAAAGAAGTAGTACTTAAACAGAAGGTGATTAATTTCCATTACTATGGGAGTCAACTTCCCATTCCTTCCAAACAAAAAACAAAACAAAAAGGCTACCGTATTTGCTTCCGGCATTTCAATGACACTCTCCATGCTCTGCAGAACACCTACTGTCATCTACAGATGAAGCACAAACAATTCCACCTAGGTTGCTGCTTCCTCCAGCGCTCAAGTCTCACCATGAACTGCGCATTCAGAAGCTTTGAAATGCTAATATCGCATAATTCTACTGGATACTGAGAGCATTCCTTTCTGTCTCTGGAGAGCATCTCACCCCCATTTGCTCTGCTCAAGTTGCTCACAGTTGGCTATGAGAAAAGAAGAAAGTTATTACAGTAGAACACTTTCCCCCTTTTTTATGTCAGCAGAAGGCTGGGGGTGTCTGTCCCAGCCTGATGGAGCATAACTTACTGCACCACCAAATAAGAGACGGGAAAATTTAGCATCCTGTAACATATGTCTGCGCTGCAGAAGAAACTGTGGCACAGTTCAGTGAAGACCTTTAAAAACAACAATAACACCAAATAGCATTAGGCTAACAATCATGAAGAGTGTGGAAACAAACAGCAGGTGAGCAAAACATCTGCAGTTTTCTTTGCCTGCCATTTCAGCAATAAAGCTGTCTAGACATGGGCATATCCCCTTATTTATAGCCCTAAAGCGGGCAGTTTGTGCATAAATGTTGAATCAGGGCTGGTTCGTTGCCTGATATGCAGCATCAGACTTGCATGTCTGAATAAGCCATCATGTATAACAGGTGCAGGGAACATGTGGGCCTCCACATCTTGCTGAATTACACCTCCCTGGCCATTGACTATGGTTGCCGGAGCGCATGGGAGTTATAGTTCAGCAAAATCCGGAGGCTCAAAAGTTCCCCAACCTTGGTGTAGAGACTGATGGTTACGTAGCTCAAACAAGGCTACTGATGAACAAGGGGGAGGTATCAGAATGTTTGGGGCACCCCAAGATTTACATCAACCTAAGGGGAAGGATGAGAAACAGCCCAATAAGAACTTTAGCATGTCCAGTGGCCACAGAATATTGAGTGTCTGTTGGGGATGGAAAATAAGGAGAACAGAATGGAAGGCAGTTTCACTGGCTCCTTGAATCACAGAATAGAAGCACTCCACATTTTTGTTCAGGGACGCAGGTGGCGCTGTGGGTTAAACCACAGGGCCTAGGGCTTGCCAATCAGAAGGTCGGTGGTTCGAATCTCCGCGATGGGGTGAGCTCCCATTGTTCGCTCCCAGCTCCTGCCAACCTAGCAGTTCAAAAGCATGTCAAAGTGCAAGTAGATAAATAGGTACCACTCTGGCGGGAAGGTAAACGGCGTTTCTGTGCACTGCTCTGGTTCGCCACAAACGGCTTAGTCATGCTGGTCACATGACCTGGAAGCTGTACCCAATAAAGCGAGATGAGCGCCGCAACCCCAGAGTCGCCCGCAACTGGACCTAGTGGTCAGGGGTCCCTTTACATTTTTGTTCTGGTTCATAGGAGCCGACTCCTAGGGGCTGAGGTTCCTTCACCCCCATCCTAATAAAATATTTAAGGGGGCCACCCCCCAAACAGTTGGTGGTGTATGCGCCGCAACATGTGATAGATTATGCAGGGTTTATCCCCCCCCCCCACTATTTTATTCTAGCTGCCACCCCTGTTCTGGTTCCCACTCTTCTGCAGATCTTAGACCACACAAAGGTAGAAATATTAGGAAGAATTCATCATGGAGATTCCTGACAAAACTTTCCTGTCTATTGCACAGAAGGTAAAAGCTAAGGGGTGATCTTCAATGCTGACCCTACTCAGCCTAGAGCCATCGAACTTCATGGACATGACTCACTTAGGTTCATTCATTCCAACAGGTCTACTCTGAGTAAAATTTAGTTGACTACAAACCCATAATATTAGGGAAAGAGTACAACATTTCAGAAAGCAGATGCAGGGGAAATGAGTTAATCATTATACTCTCGTAAGGATCTGCGGGGGAAGCATTATTTCTAAATATTATCTGGGTGGGGAGCAGATTAAAGCCTTAATTTTTCCTGCAAATGTATGCAGTTTGCATAATGGCTTTGGAAGGAAGTGGTACCTTCCAGCTGTAGATCTGTGACATAAATAATGATCCTTAGTTGAAAGGGGTATTTCCTGATGCCAGTGACAACTTTGCCATGGGTTAAAAAGAGACAAAGAAGAAGATGGATGCTCCCCGCTACCATTTCCTTGATGGCCTGATGTTTTGTCTGCTGCTGGTCTTTTCAGATGCAAAAGCAATCACGAGAGAGTAGAAACAGCAGCCAGCCTAATCATATGAATTAAAACAAATCAAGTTGAATGAAAGGCTTGTGTCTTACAAGTCCCTTTTCACTGCCATTGAGGTTTCCATGAAGAATGAAAGATAAATAGTTTATGAGAGCACATATTCTACACAAAACAGCATTTTCTGATAGCCAAAATCTTATCCTTCTTTAGCACAGGGTTTCTTTTCTGTCTTTCTTCCCTTTCTGTGCATTCAACAGCTAGGCAGAGACAAAGTAAGATATATTGTTCTATGATTCAGAATTAGAGCTGTTGGTGGATTATAGAATTTTAAGTGAACCTTAAGTGATTCATCAGCTTCCCTTTTGCCAATTCATCAATGCAGCATAAACAAATGTGAATGTCACCAAAACAGCAATTCAAGTGCCTTTTTGAAATATTAAAAGATGGTGGGAAGTAACTTATAACATAATAAACAAGAGCAACAGCTCTTTCTTAGTAAGGAAAGACCATTTTAAAATACATTTTCCTTTACAATAACACTTCAGATGAAAAACACCCTCAGAAAACAAGCAACGTCCAATTATCATTTTTCCTCGCTGATCAAAATTAGTCACCACCAATTAATCATTTGCCAATTTGAGGTTGCAGTCCTACTAGGAATCAAAGATTCTTTGGTAACAACTATGCAAAACAATGGCCATCTTTAAAGTCACAAAGCATTTCCACTCAGTGTTATCTTCCAAATTTTTGCTCTGAATGTTGTCCCAGTGTAACATAAAAGTATAGATGTTATATGTTACATTGAAGGAGAGGAACTCATCAAAATCAGAACGAGGGTTTCCAGCATTAGGAATTCTTGCTCGTGGAGGAAGATGGCCTGGAAAACCTTCCTGGAAATTCCTCCGGCCATCTTTTCCCCTGGTAAAAGGTAAAGGTAAAGGGACCCCTGACTATTAGGTCCAGTTGCGAACAACTCTGGGGTTGCGGCGCTCATCTCGCTTTATTGGCCGAGGGAGCCAGCGTACAGCTTCCGGGTCATGTGGCCAGCATGACTAAGCCAGTTCTGGCGAACCAGAGCAGCACACGGAAACACTGTTTACCTTCCCGCTGGAGCGGTACCTATTTATCTACTTGCACTGCATGCTTTCAAACTGCTAGGTTGGCAGGAGCAGGGACCAAGCAACGGGTCCCCTGGTAGCGGCAGCTAATTAAGTGAAGAGCAACATTGGTACACAATGACATATTGTATTACTGAGAAGGCGATGGCACAGGGCTGCTATTTACAGCACCAGTGAGGTATACATTATAATATCCAGTTCCAGTCTCCATATGGATTGAGGAATCTGCCATGTTCTGGTTTCTCTCGGTTTCTTATTTTTTCCTGTATTCAGTTCTCCAGATTTCTACGTCCATTTGCATTAAAAATAGATATATCCTCATGAAAAATAGCTGCATTTTGGCTTGCATCCGATTCACATTTCCCCACCCCTGTTTCAATCATGTCTGCAGAGAAATAAGTACCCTGAAGTTCCATGGGAATTGAAATTAAACTGAGCCCCCTAATAATAATAATAATAATAATAATAATAACTTTGTCCCCATTATTGATCTTTATTGGTTTTTCTTTTTCACCATACCAGACATAACATAATCATGTATTTTACATTCTTTTTCTCATTTCCATCTTCCATTTTTGCTACTCAATTCTTTCCTCATTAACTTCTGATTACACACATTTTTCCTATTCCTCCGATGACTTTCAAATCCTCCTTAGCTGTCTTCTTTCACTCAAATTTTACATTGCTTTATTTTGATACTTATACAATACATTACTGACTTTCCCTGGCTATTACCAGGTACTTAACAAAACAAAAGATTTTATACTGTATAAATACATTAAATAATAATAATAAAAACTGTGTTAAAAAAGGGAAACTGAAATAACTGCTTCAAGTAGAAAGCAACACTGCATAGGCTAAGTCCTGCCATCACTTGCACCCAATTAGAATAGAAGCGCAAAGAATAAGCAGGCAGCCTGAGACAGCCGAGTCAGAGAGAAGCCACAGCCATAATACCAGCAGGCTTGAGATACTCATTATAAAACAAGGCTGTCATTGTGGTGTCCTTGTTTACCCAAACACCTTTGCTTCCGCCTCAGAAGCTTAGAGAAGTACATTGACTGCCTGACAGAGAGGCTGTAGCTGAGAGGCTGCATTGCATCAAATCATTTCCAGCTTCTGCTGAGCCAATGAGAAGTTTTCACTTGGAAGAAAAGGGTGGCCAACTTCTACACACCGGAGGTTGCCCTTCTCTCCAGAATGAGGTGCAGAATCCAGAACTAGGGACAAGGGAAGAATTCAGTTCATCATTTAATATGAACCTCACTTCCCAAAACAGTCCATGTGTTTGGCATTTGGAGTTAAAGTGATGAAATAAGCTGAACTGAATAACTGATCCCTGTTGGAGCACACTCCAGCCTCGATATAATCATACTGTGACTCCAAGTTTAGGAAAATAAGAAAGCTATGTTTATTGCACTTTGGCCACCTCATGAGAAGACCCTGGTGTTGGGAAAGATGGAGGGCACAAGGAGAAGGGGACAACAGAGGACAAGATGGTTGGACAGTGTTCACGCCAGGCACTCCTGTCTTCCACTGCCTCCCGCAGTTTGGTCAGACTCATGTTGGTAGCTTCAAGAACACTGTCCAACCATCTCATCCTCTGTCATCCCCTTCTCCTTGTGCCCTCAATCTTTCCCAACATCAGGGTCTTTTCCAGGCAGTCTTCTCTTCTCATGAGGTGGCCAAAGTATTGGAGCCTCAGCTTCAGGATCTGTCCTTCCAGTGAGCATTCAGGGCTGATTTCCTTCAGAATGGATAGGTTTGATCTTCTTGCAGTCCATGGGACTCTCAAGAGTCTCCTCCAGCGCCATAATTCAAAAGCATCAATTCTTCGGCGATCAGCCTTCTTTATGGTCCAGCCGTCTTTATGGTCATGTTGTATAGTGGAAGTCAAGGCTATAGAGCAGCTATACCAGGTGACAAGTTGCTTAAACTGAGGAGCCAAGGCTGAGATAGTCGTTATGTAATGCTAGCATAGACCCTATTGGCTTCCCAGGTCACCTGATTTGGTTTAGCTGACAAGCTGTCATATCTCTCGCCAGGATGGTGCCAACAAGGACCAGCAGAGAACAAGACAACCATTTCCTCTACTCACAAACTGCCCCCCACGGAGCTGGAACCTCCTGTCAAATTCTCCGATTCAAGCTCAGTAATATCTTGTAGGAGCTTTCAACTTGGTTCCTAGAAAGTCCAAACTATGGGCACCACCACCTTGATTACCTATGTTGTTGTTTTTTCTAGCTGTGTAGATTCAACAATGTGGGATCTTTCCTAGGGCTAATCAATCAAAACATAGCTAAAGTATTCAGTAAGGGTACTGTAGAGGGGGGATTTTTCAATCTAAGTGAAAATTAAAATAAAAACCAAACAATTTTGATTCAGTCCTGGATACAATTCTGTGGGTGGGGCTTGATTTGGTCCTTGGGCTTCCAATCAGCCCTCCCTTCTGTAGGAAACAAAATAGTTATCATTTTAGCTAGCTACCAGTTTATTAATTAGTACAGTTTTTCACTGATTCGGCATTACTGACTGCGGCACTATTTTATTTTTCAACAGCTTCCTAAAGTTTTCTTTCCTGGAGTTGACAAGAACTACCGGTACTTATTTTACAATTTAAATGGAATCAACTTTCAGGTTATTTTCTCCTCTATCAAACCCTTTTATTGCAATATCATCATATATTTTCCCTCCTCTGCAGATCCTACAGTCCTTGCTAGAGGAAAGTCAAGGCTTGCTCTGTCCATCTAATGTATTTTTTTTCTTTCCACAGATTTAAGAACCAAAGGGCCCTTGGGTCTGGCACCCCCACACAACATGAGCATAAGAGTTCTGTATTCAATGTTGCTCCCTGTAAAGCAGGGGTGCCTAACTTGCAGCCCTCGAGATGTTGCTAGACTACAACTCCCATCATCCCTGACCATTGGCTATGCTTACTGGGACTGATGGGAATTGGAGTTAAATAACACCAGGAGGCACACAGGTCCCCTGGTGTCAGGGGCTGGCTGGACACTGAGGAGTGGGTACCAGTAGAAGGGGAGTCGATGGCTGACTTGGAAGAAGGGATCACTGACCTGGGGCAGCCTGTAACAGCCAGGAGGCAAGAGTCAGAGGCAGGATTGAAGAGTGGAGAACAGGTGCAGGAGGCATGAGAGAGAGGTCCAGGGGGTATAGAGTCAAGGGCTTCCACACCTCCTCCTCCTGCCCCCACCTCTCTTGCTCCACTGTCCCCCAGGATCAGAAGAGGGCTGAAGAGGGAGGAGCAGAAGCAGGTTACATGCAGGCATAGTCTTTGCCTAAGGTAAAGGTAAAGGGACCCCTGACCATTAGGTCCAGTCACAGACGACTCTGGGGTTGCGGCGCTCATCTCACATTATTGGCCAAGGGAGCCGGCGTACAGCTTCCGGGTCATGTGGCCAGCATGACTAAGCCGCTTCTGGCGAACCAGAGCAGCGCACGGAAACGCCGTTTACCTTCCCGCTGCAGTGGTACCTATTTATCAACTCGCACTTTGACGTGCTTTCGAACTGCCAGGTTGGCAGGAGCAGGGACCAAGCAATAGGAGCTCACCCCGTTGCGGGGATTTGAACCACCGACCTTTTGATCGGCAAGCCCTAGGCTCTGTGGTTTAGCCCACAGCGCCACCCGCGTGCAACTCGGTTGGGGGAGATACATAAGCTGAGTTCGGGGTGGGGCCTCTCTGTTACTGCAAATTCCTCATCAGGTGAGAGATGTAGGCCTGGCGGACATGCCTTTCCCTAACTTGTAAGTGTATTTTTCACAATAAATTCCTCACTCTGGACATTCCTTGCCTGACAGCACTGTGACACCTACCCCTGTTATAAAGTCTTACCTTGTCAAAGAAGGCAGGCAGGAAGAAAGATGTACTCAGACAATTCCAGAAAGAGGGGGAAATCAGAGGTAGATAGCCACCATCATTACCTCTGTGCTTCAGACCACAAATAAATATTTTTAGGAGCACTTACATCTCCGAGTAGGGATGTAAGAAACCATCTGCCCTGTTTTTGTTGCACATTTCCATTCCACTGTAATTCATCTTCGGCCAGAAAATATTATTTGCCTCACCTACTGTGGCAAAATTATATAACTTGCATATTTAATACGTTTTAAAAGAAAATGCTAAAAAAAAAATCCCAATCAAACCGAAAAATCTGAAATAACCAAAATATTGTGAGCAAATGAAGGTTTTCTCATTATATCTGTCTAGTGTGTTGCCTCCGCTCTCAGCTATTGGAATACATTCCCCCCTCCCTTGCCCCACACTTCCCTTTATCTTGCTCTGGAGAGATGCTCCCCATACAGATAATGAAAAGTGCTTCCTACTGATAAATATTTCATCTCTTCAGTTTTGCATCTCTACAATAAAAGATAATTTTTCACTCTAACTTTGAATCAAGATTGTGTTTGCTGCAATAGTGATTGAGGGATGGGAGGAAGAGGCAGGTTCTATGACCTCAGAACAGCAGCTGCACCTCTCCTGGGATTTACCGAGCCAACATTCCTGCCCTGATTTCCATCGATCGGACTGGCGTGGCGGTGTCTGTCTCAAAAGAAATGTTCCCCTTGCATAGGAAATTCATTTCCCAGCTTTAATCTTAACACTTTTCAACCTAACACGCATGTAATTAATTCCCAGTTACCAGCTTCCTTCTTGTAATAGGCAGCTTTGGAAAATCATGTTACCACCCCCACACAAGCACAGTCACAAAAGTGACTGAGCAAGTGAAGTCCAATATGGAGAATCTGTAAGAGGTGCAATAGTAACAGCACAGCTTTATGCTCTAAACAGGAGTGGGGAATCTCAGCCCCACAGACAGAATGTGGCCCTCCAGACCTCTCTGTCTGGACTCTCTCCAGACCACATACCCCACTGACCCTGCATCGAACCCTGAGTGCATTTCCTGACTTGAATGTGTCCTTGAACTCTGATAATGCCTCGTGAATGCCTGATTGAGGATAGAGAAGGGAGTGTGAATGTATGTAGATATGAGTCTCCTATACAAAAGAAAATGTCCATTCATAGTGTCAGGAGTCCAGGTTCCCAGCTTGATAACACAGTAAGCGTAGGTAATTAAAAAGGAGGATTTATTGCAAAAACAAACAGATAGCTCTGGATGGCTCTGACAAAGCCTCCGGCATCATTACTCAAGATGATCCTTCTGAAGATTACTTCCGGCATTGACAGAAGATATTGAACAAGATACATCTCTTGTTTTGCTTCCTGTCTAGCAGCCCTCCCATTCACCGTCTGTGTGGACTTATTGGCTCAGCTCCAACCTCTTCCTTTTCAGAGAGGCTGTCTCTGAGTTTATTCGTGCCTATTTGTGCTTCCTGCGAGCTTTGGCTGTGTTCTAGCCTGCTCTCAGCTACTGCCTTATCAGCCTGCCTGTCAAGGTCAGGAAGAGCCGAAGTCTGCAGCTGCCATCTCTCCCCTGCCTAACTCACATCTAGGCCTCTCTGTTCCTGGCTGCTTTCTGCAGTTGGCTGCAAACCTTCGCTTGGAGCTGGTTCATTCCCGACACATAGTTCCACCCACTTCTGTCTCTGCCCCCCCCCACTGGCATGTGGCCCTTGGATGACAACGCAGAACGGAATGTGACCTTCAACATTAAAAAATTCTGCAATGAAAAGAATCTGCCGACAGCATACAAATCAATCTGGCTAACCTAATCCAGAAACACACATACCCTACTCACACGCAAAAACAAATCTCACTACAGCCAACCAAAGACAACCAACCACACCCTAGGACACCCCCAACCTCTCTCACCACCAAGGAAATACAACAAGCGAATACTAAGAGAACCCACACAAGTGATGCTGACACAAAACCCCACACATACACTAAGCAGAAGACTAGAAGCATTGCCACCTGACCCCACCCCACTCACCATTGCCCCTCCCCATCTTTCCACCTCTTATGTTCCTAAACTAGCACTGTATGCAATACTGTATGTCTCACAACAAATGAAACTGATCTTCAGAAAGCACAACTTGAAAAGGAGACACTACATGTATTTTTGTAAACTAAGAAATCTTTAATATAAACATTAAAAGTTCTCCACCCATGCTCTAAATATTCAGTTTATACTTCTGTCCCTCCTAACTATGGCAAAGCCTCACCCGCTCCTAACCTCTCAGTCCTGTCAGCATCTTGAAGTGTGTTTGCCAAGTGGAAGGAAACTCTTCCTGACAGTAAGAGCTGTTCGACAGTGGAATTTGCTGCCAAGGAGTGTGGTGGAGTCTCCTTCTTTGGAGGTCTTTAAGCAGAGGCTTGACAGCCACCTGTCAGGAATGCTTTGATGGTGTTTCCTGCTTGGCAGGGGGTTGGACTGGATGGCCCTTGTGGTCTCTTCCAACTCCATGATTCTATGATTCTTCAGTCCATACTTGAGGGCCATTTGAGAAATGGATGAGCTGGAGGTGGGACAATAAGTGCCATTTTCTGTTCCTGTAATGCCCGCACATTTTTTTTTTATTATTTTTTTTTTTTGCAGGAGTCATGCAATTTCCCCTTTGGTCATCGCTGAAGAGCACCAGGAACAAAAGCACAAGTCCATTGTGCTTCTCGAACTACCACTTTATACTATTTAATAATAGCAAAAAAAAAAAAAAAAACCCTTCCTAAATCTCAATCTCACACATTTGGTTGATTTGCAATGGCACATAGACAAGAGGCAACTTTGTTGTGCTCCATGTGCAGCTACTGCAGGAAGCAATCTGAAGTGGATTCCAAGCAGCTGCTGTTTTTCTGTGTTCACCCTCATGGCTCCAAATTTCTCCGGAATTTCATTGGCACACAGGCTTGTAGACCCTGTCTACCGAGAAACCATAAATTGATGTACCCAGCACAGAGCATAGTATACACTGCCTTTTTCAAGGAGGGCGCAATCAAAACTCATAATAAACATTGATCAGAGAGTTTATAAAAGAATGAAGAACATGTAAGAATTCTGCTTATTACAAGTGAAGTTGTTTTCGTGCTGACGAACACAGCCCATTCCGCAAGCGTTCCCATACGGCCTTGTGCTTTGTCTCATTTCCTAGCCTGGGAACGCAATAGAGAAAAGAATGAAAGGCAACCTTGACCTATATATTGTAGTAATAAGCAAGAACAAGGGGGAAAGCAAGATGGGATCCTTTCGAGTGTTTCCTCCTGGTGGTTACTATGGGAACTTAGGAAAATGATGGAGTCCTGTATCACCTCGAAGGCTAATACATTTATTGGGGCATCAGCTTTCATGTACTAGGGACCACTTCACCAGATGTGCAAAGTGTTATCCTCAGTTCGCAGGTATATATGCACAGATCCGTGGAGAGAAAGAAGAATGGGAAGCAGCGAGATCAGAGAGAGGGGTATTTTTTTAAAAAGTGCAGTCGGTGGCAACTGAATTGAAATGGAAATGTACTCCAAGGAAGCACGGGATCATTTACAATGGTAGCACTTGCTGATAATGCCAGCTATCTTAGCATTGCTGGCTAATTGACACCTGCAATAGGATAAGAAACCTGCTTAATCCTCAAATGAATAGGATCAAACGTCTTGACAAGTTCTAATTCTGCCATGCTTATGTAACTTTTGCCAGCTAATGTAAGCAGTACAAAGCTGGCTGGAAACCCATATTGCTCCAAAGGGCTCCCAGTTGAGCTCTGCTACTTTGTTCCTTCTGGTTTCCTAATGGATACGCCCAGAGCTGCTGCTTCTTTTCAGCTGGAGCTCAGCAAAGCTCAGCTCCAGCACCTCTCAGGCAGGCGCCACTGCCATTCTAAGAGAACAGAGGAGATGTTCATGGTGAGCTCTGGCACCTGTTTTTTCTGGAAAAATAGTACTGGATATGGCCATTTGGGTGGTGATTAAAGCAGGTGTAAATAGCTTCCTCCATAGATGATAGATAGATAGATGATATAGATAGATAGATAGATAGATAGATAGATAGATAGATAGATAGATAGATAGATAGATAGATAGATAGATGATAGATTGATGATAGATAGATCATAGCTGTCTTTTCCCCTTTTTTGTGGGAAATTCCCTTATTCCGAATAGGATTCCTCACGAGAAAAGGGAAAGGTTGACAGCTATGGGATAGATAGATGATAGATAGCTAGATAGATAGATAGCCAGATAGATAGATAGATAGATAGATAGATAGATAGATAGATAGATAGATGATAGCTAGATAGATAGCTAGATGATAGAGAGAGAGAGAGAGAGAGAGAGAGAGAGAGAGAGAGAGAGAGAGAGATAAGGTAAAGGACGCCTGGACGGTTAAGCAAGGAGAGATTCTGTTTGACTTGTGAAATATCTTACATCGCTAGTTGGTTTTCCCCCAGTCTTGGGGATTTATCTGGGAGGATTTATGTTATCGAGGTTGGCATTGCTGACGATGCTAATAAAATTGACTAGAACTGGCTGTTGTGGGGTAGTCTCATTTTTGTCCTGATCTTGAGGGATTTAATATTGCTGTGTTTACTTGCATTTTAATTCGTATTTTTGCAATGTATCTTGCTTTTCAAGCATTCTGGTGGCATGTAAGGATGGATACATCTCACAGTTTCTATTTCTTTCAGTTTTTCAGTTTTCCCATCTTTAGTTCAACTGATCCCATTTGCTTCTTGTTAAAAAAGAAAAAGTCCACATAAAAACCTGTACACATTTTCATGCATAACATACACATTTTTGTACAGAATTTCACCTGACATACACTTTTTGCAAGCAATTTATATAACTTACATTTTTTTGTACATATCTTTTCACTAACATATGTATTTGCATAATATTGGAGATGTCCGAATCCTGAAGCACAGCTGTGTTTCAGTTTGTGCACTGGGTCATGGGAACGCACATCAGCATGGAAGTGTGAACCAAATGGATTTCTTCCCCCATCTCCAGTCTCATGGCTGACGAAAGGAAGGATCCATTCAGCTCCTCTGGCTTACCAGTAGGGTTAAGTACTAGGTGGGGACAGGGATCTTAGGTGAGATGTGGAAGCTCAGCAAAAGGATCTCCCAAGTCCTAAGGACAGGGAGTCACCGATTTCATGGCTATCTTGCAGATCCTCAATAGCACCAGCAGAGAAAAGCCAAAGAGTGCTACTGATTGTAAAGGCGAAAAGGTAAAGGACCCCTGGATGGTTAAGTCCAGTCAAAGACAACTATGGGGTGGTGGTGCTCATCTCGCTTCAGGCCGAGGGAGCCGGCATTTGTCCACAGACAGCTTTCTGGGTCATGTGGCCAGCAGGACTAAACCGCTTCTGGAACAACGGAGGACCATGACAGAAGCCAGAGTGCATGGAAACGTTGTTTAGCTTCCTGCTGCAGCAGTACCTATTTATCTACTTGCACTGGCATGCTTTCGAACTGCTAGGTTGGCAGGAGCTGAGTCGGAGCAATGAGAGCTCACCCCGTCGTGGAGATCCGAACCGCTGACCTTCTGATTGGCAAGCCCAAGAGGCTCAGTGGTTTAGACCACAGCGCCACCCGCACCCCTGATTGTAAAATGCATCAACAGCCTCCACAGCACAGTTATTTCTTGCTCTCCCTGGAGTGAGCCAAGCCAGATAGAGACCTCATTGTAAATGGCTTCAGGCCTCTGACAAAAGAACATGATTTATTTTCTGTGCCCCCCCCCAATGTTTGTCCTGTGGGTTTCTTGCTGCTCTATTGAGAATGAGTGAGGCAGGAGGAAATTCTTGCGGCTTTGTTCCTTGACAAGCTGAGAAGAATGTGATAACGCCTGATCTAGCAAAGGTCTAGCCCCCATCATTGTCACCTGCTGTTTATCCTTTTGATTCCTGAATGCCAAGAAGAGGGTGGGAGAGTGACAAGGAAAAGCAGCCATGGAAGGGAGACCCAGGAATTGAGGCTGGAGAAATACAGTAGAGAGTCAAAGACACGGTCATTGCAAAGCGGTGCACACACTCCTTTCTCTTTTATCTTGCTATAGTTCCTGGTCATCTTTTAACGAAAGCCTTGCAAAAAGCATGTTCAGCTTTCTGCTGCCCAGCTGCAACTGTGTGCGCACACATTGTGCTGAAGATACTTTGAGCCCCCGTGAATCCAGTAGGGCTTAATTCCAAGTCCATTTATCATTTGGAGCCTTACTTCTGTGGGTGGAATGGGACATAACAGCCTGTTCCTTGCCAATGTATCTCTTTGCATCCTTCATCCAAACATCCACTTCAGAGGGGCGGGAACCCCCAGAAATGACATGGGTGTCAGGAGTGTGTGCAAAAGCCAGGCCCTGGGACCAGCAGAGCTTCGGCTTGTTCTGGAGAGCCAGGGCGTGGCCACACAGGTGAAGCTGCTTGATAATTTACTGAACCTGGTGAGGCTGAGTGGTAACTCGCTGCACCTGGTGTCAAGAGTCAGCAGGGGATATAAGGCCAGCATTTTCCCCTCAGCTCTTTGCCACAGCAACACACTTCCTGCCTTGCTGTGTTTGGCTTCTTGACTCCTGGTTCCTGATCCTCAGACCCTTGGCTCTTTGGCTCCTTGACTCCTGGTTCCTGATCCTCAGACCCTTAGCTCCTTGACTCCTGGTTCCTGACCCTTGGACCCTTGGCTCTTTGACTCCTGGTTCCTGATCCTCGGACCCTTGGCTCTTTGGCTCCTTGACTCCTGGTTTCTGATCCTCAGACCCTTGGCTCCTTGACTCATGGCTTCTTGACCCTTGGACCGTGACTCCATGCTCCTGGCGTCTTGACCCTCGGACTGTGACTACATATTTCTGGCTTCTTGACCCTTGGACTGTAACTTGGTACCTCTTGCTGCTTGACCCTTGGACCCCTGCTCTTTGGACTCTTGTTCCTGCCATCTTGCCCCGGGTCCTGACGTGCCTTGCTGGGACTCTGTTTGCTAACAGCCCGGACCGTGACAATGGGATGCAACAGCACAAAGCAGGGAATCAGTAGAAATTAGGGTCCCCTCCACTCACACAAAGACGCCTTTGGATCCAAGTCTATATGTCCATCAAAACCATTGTCGTCATCCTCAGCATTCTGATCTTCACCAAAACTTCCTTACTATTTTCTTTTATTATTGTGCACATATGTCCTCGCAGCCACCATTATGCTTTAGATCCACTGTCGTGTTACATCACATTTGAATTCATACCACTGATGAAGCCCAAGATGGCAAAACAAGGAAAAAATATTCCGGAAATCCTTGTCGTCTTATGAAATTACAATACCCTACATATGGATTGTTTTTGGACTACATGAACAAACGCATGTGGAATGGACTTTAGTATATGTTTGAATTTCCTTGAAGAGCTGATTGGAGAGACAACTGATCCATTGGATCTTCTGATCCTTCAGTTGAACTTTATGTCTCATCTTTGTTGATATGATACAGTAAATAACAGACTTTATTTGTGTTATAACGCAGACGGTTACGTTTATTGTGTTTGCGTCACATATGTCCTCCAGCTGCCAATATTGTTCATACATATCCATGCTGTTGTCGGCATCTGTCTGTCTTGAGAGACACCTCCAGGGGTGAAGACAAACTGCCGTGTTAGCAGCCCCAAAGTGACCTTGGGGGGCAAGCCTGGGCAGTGTGTACGGAGGTCCTAGGCTGCCCAGACAAGAAGATTGATGTGGTCCAAAGGAAAGCAAAGCAATACATTTGGCAACAGCTTGGCTGCAAGAGTTGCTGGAAAGAGGTGTACAAGGCGCCACCCAACCGTCTTAGGTACTCCACTAAGATGTGTAGGGTTTACTCATTAGCCTTTTCTTCTCCCAAAGATGTCCGACAAGGCAGCAGAGGTTTAGGACCAGAGTTTTCCTACTCCTAGATGGGCCACCTTCCCAGGTTGATGAGCTCCATCTGGCCCTCACTTCCCTCTGCAGCATGTGCAGAAACTGCCTTCTTGACCGTTGGACCCACTCTTGGTCTCCTCAGCTCTATCTGCTGGAGCTGGTCTTCAAATCCAGGGGAAGTAGCTAACCCATGTCCATGCATGTCCATACTTTCAATACTAGTCAACTTATTTTATTCCATCCAAGCAGGGGCAAGTATGAATTGATATAAACCAAGCATAAAAACAGAAATAAAATTAAATTGTGAATGAGCCTTTCAACCTTTCTGGAGACTGCAGTAACGAGACCTCAGAACAGTCCTCAAGAGATCAAATCATGGCAAGTGGATGGAATAGGAGGCAGCGGAATAGAAATGCATACACAAATGTGTCTGTGTTAACACTTACGGTAGAGAGGAGAGGGTCTCCTCCCGTGATAAAGATTGAGTGAACTTTTTTCAGTTTTATCATTGCCTCTTGCTTCCCCATGTTATTTACAGTGCAGGATCCTGTTCCTTTAAAAATGAGGGTGGCCGAGAATCAAAATCCCATTAGCTGCATTGTGCCCCTTGCTGCTAGCTATTCCACTTTCGCATCTGAAGAGGTAGGCTGCAACCTACAAATGCATATACAGATTTTTAAAAACAAACAAACAAACCACGTCTTCCGAAAAGCTGCTACTGAATAGCCAAGCCTATTTCAGAACAGGATTTGCTTGTGAGTCTTTCATCCCCTTCCCCCTCAATCCAGACCTCAAGGGGGGAGAGACCCCCTGTTTAAATGGATTTTTTTCTTCTCTTCATCTAGTCTTCAGAAGACTATAGATCTCTCATTCTCTCTGTGTGTGTGTGTAGGGATGCAATAAACAGCTTTCCCCCATTATAGTTTTATGTTAGCATTTTTCATCAGTGTAGCTAAGGACCAAATAAGCATGAGTTATAAATTGCCCATTGAACCATAGCAGAGTTCCATAACCCCCATCTGTCAGGCCTTTGTAAGAGTTTGGAAAAGCAATTACCTATTCTCACTTGCTGGATAAACAAAAGATGTATTTTTTTTTCAAAGGCTGTCAATCAGCCCAGGCAACCCATTCTCTTTTTTAACAACAACAACATCAACAAAAAGCGATGGTGTGCTTTGGCAAGCGACCTGTTATCAGGCGCACACATCTTCTCTCCATAATGTGTACAGTGTGGAACAAGTCACACAATGTAGGAGTCACACACAGTTCGACTATATAAGCATGTTCTGTAAGCCTAACCTACAAAGCAGAACTTTTGCGCCACAGTGGAGTCTATTTGCAAATAGCTCTGGGGACCATTATGACGGCAACGCTGTATAGAAAATATTATTGCACACCAGCCTAATCTCCAAGCGGTGTGCGGTTATGGGTACTTTCCCAGGGTTTGGTTCCGTTGGAATGAGGGACAGCAGAGACCATGGTGCCTTTAGGAGAGACGGTTTATTTACACATATCTGCAACCTGAGCCTACGATGGAGGGAGTTACAGCATTAGAACCCTTAGATGCTCTTGCTTCTCCTGTAGCCACAAGTCTTGGAGAAATCAAACATGTCTCTCCCTCACAGGAATCTGCCCACAGCATGCTGCTAGCTTGGTTCCAACATACACCTGCCGGTGGTCAACAAAAGAGGATTAAAGACTCTCGTTAGGCAAATCTAAAAAAAATGCAGTATAAACACTGACAACTGGGAAACACTGGCCTGAGAGCGCTACAATTGGAGAACAGGTGTCATGGGCTTTGAAGACGCTCAAACTCAGGACGAAAGATAATTTATACCCCACCCATCTGTCTGGGTTTCCGCAGTCACTCTGGGCAGCTTCCAGCACATATAGGTACCCCTGACCGTTAGGTCCAGTCACAGACAACTCTGGAGTTGCAGTGCTCATCTCACTCTATAGGCCGAGGGAGCCGGCGTTTGTCTGCAGACAGCTTCCGGGTCATGTGGCCAGCATGACTAAGCCGCTTCTGGCAAACCAGAGCAGCACACGGAAACGCCGTTTACCTTCCCGCCGGAGCGGTACCTATTTATCTACTTGAACTTTGATGTGCTTTCGAACTGCTAGGTGGGCAGGAGCTGGGACTGGACAACAGGAGCTCACCCTGTCAAGTGCAAGTAGATAAATAGGTACCACTGCAGCGGGAAGGTAAATGGTGTTTCTGTGCGCTGCTCTGGTTCGCCAGAAGTGGCTTTGTCATGCTGGCCACATGACCCGGAAGATGTACGCCAGCTCCCTCGGCCAATAAAGCGAGATGAGCGCCGCAACCCCAGAGTCGGTCACGACTGGACCTTTACCTTTATGCATGCCTGAATTCTTGAAGAGGTGGACCATACTGACTTAGGTGGACCATTGGTTTGACTCAGCATAAAGCAACTTCTCATGGAAACAGCTCTTCAACTCTGGATGATTTCCTATTTTTCTGCAATTTCAGCCTGGCAGCATTTAAAATCCCCGCCCGACGTAATAATCTGGAGACTCAGTGGCGATAGGGATCCTCTCATTCCCATCTGCACCCTGAGATAGGAAAGCGGAGAATACAGCAATGGCTCGCCTTGGCACTGGATTAGGAGCAATTTAAATCCCCGGCATTAAAGGGCACGAAAGAAAAATCAGCTGGATAGGCAAGATAAATCCGCCCGGCCCAGCAGCACCTTCATGCATCACTGTCTCCTCACTTTCCATTTCGACACACCACCAAAGGGCGCCAGCTTACGCGTCATGCTGAGTTATTAAGAGATAGCTGTGTCAACGTCAATCATGCCATTTGAGCTTGTTAGTCAGAACTTGATTAAGTCGGCAATGCCTGTCAATCTGTCCGATGGAAAAACAACAACTCGGCACGTGATGGGAAGCAGGAAGGGAACTTTCTGCTGTCAATTATAGCCTTTCTTCCACATTTTTTTGCAATTCAGCCTAAGTTGTGCAGCTAGGGAGAAGGAGGAAGGGGGAAAAAGGGGGGGAGGACGAGGAGACAGTTGGTCCCAGCGCCAACTGATATGCCTACTCAGATATGTAATTTTACTCTTTTTGCCTTAACATTGCTGGTTTTACTTATATTGGGGGGGGGGATATATCAATTTGTTTTGAAGTTTGGTTTTCTCAGTATTTTTAATACCTGCCTCATATTGTTTTATTTGAACTGCCTAGAGGTTTTCTCTGATAAAGTAGTCTATAAATACTACTTTAGGGTGTGTGTGTGTGTGTGTGTGTGTGTGTGTGTGTATGCCTTATTTTGGCATGCCCATGGAACTTCATGAATTGCTTTTTCACATTCTCTATTGTACAGTGCACAAACACTGAATTATTCTGTGCATGCTAAAGCTGAAAGAACTTTTTCTGAGAGAGCTTTCTCTAGCACAGTGAGGGATGTGGGGTGAGAAGAAAGCTATAAGAAAATCTTGAGATGTTGTAGAGGGGTCTCAAAACTGGATGGTTTTGGGGGGGGTTGGAAGGGGTTCCTTCTCTGGCATGGGTCTTTGAAAGTGGGGATACATTTTTAGGTTGAAATTTAGCACATACCCAGGGACTATATCTGTGGCAGATATTAATATTAATATTGTGCCGTTTGAAGTGACTGAATGCATGAAAACTGAGTCCTTTTGGAATGAAAACATTGTTTTAAGTTTAATTCCAAAGTTTACTTGCAGAACGTTTTTCAAAAACAGAACAAAAGCATCAAAGGTACATCCAAAATATCTATACAATGTATTGTGCTGTCCAGCACAGGTTCAGCATCTTAGAAGCAAAATAAACTTATAATCAGAGCTGACAAACATACCTCTTTCTTTTTCTTTCTTTCTTTCTTTCTTTCTTTCTTTCTTTCTTTCTTTCTTTCTTTCTTTCTTTCTTTCTCCTTCTCTCTCTCTCTCTCTCTCTCTCTGGCTCCATGGCCTGCATTGGATTCCAAGCCCCTTTAGCCTAGAGCTGTTTACCTGAAGAGCTTCATTTACTCTCAGAGTGGGTTTTCCCAAGGAAAGTGGGGGGGGGGAGAGACAGCCCGACTCTCAGACCAGTGACTTGAAAACCCTTGAAATAATGGGGAAACGAAACACTGGATTGGCCCCAAAAGACACAGATTAGCTCCAAGATGGGATCAGTCTGCTTTCCAAAGCTGCAAATACCAGTCGAATCTTGTGCCCAAAACACACTCCTACTGTATTTGTTAGTGCTGAGATTATATCCATAATGATATTTCATTCCCCAGTTTAAAAGTCCCTTTTTCCCTGTTCACTGCATCTTATTTCTTCCACTGCTCCCCCCTCCTTTTAAAATCCATTTCCCCCCTCTTACAGTTACAGCACGAAAGTAAAAGGTGACCTAGTTTTTACTTGTAGGGCCCTTTCCCTCTGAATTAATGCACTGCTCTATGGGACATTTGCAGAAATCGTTCTATCTTCTACTTGATAAAAAAAAAATGGGAAGACGGGGGGGGGGACAACTCCAAAGGAGGGGGACAAAGAGTATTCCTGTGGCAATTGGGGAGATTTCCTGTGCATTTTCATGAGTTTTTAAAAATCACCTATGCTACAAAAACACGCACATAAGTCATTCACGAAACATGGTGATTGGAACGTTAAATGGCCTTCCTTTTTGAGGTGATGGCATTCTGCAATGAACTCCAGGTCCTTGGCAAGTATCCTGGAGGGTGAAATAATACATATGATTAAGTGCTATTTATTGATAGTCACAAAACATTGTTTCTTGTGGCTAAAATTAGATGATCTAATTGGTTGCTAGGATTTGGTTTGGGGAGAAAGAGGAGATTATTTTCAGCACAGCTAAAAACTATTGTGATCGGCATGGCCACAGCAGTGTGGGTGGATGCTGCGAATCCATAGGAATACAGAAAAATGAGAGATGCGGATTGGGCGAAGAATCTCTGGGAAGAATTCAGCAGAGCACTGTGGAGATCGTTCCGTCAGCTTACCAGATAGAACGGTCTCCCTTTCCTCCCCCTAGCATGCTTTGCTGTGGGTTCTCCTAACCACCATTCCACACCCAAGACATTTGGGGGGTGTGCAGGAGGTAGCATCAGGAGATGCAGATCCTCCAAGTGTCCCTATTTTCCAGGGACTGTCCTGGGTTTACAGAAGCTGTACCAGTTTCTGATCTGATCCTGGAATGTCCCGCTTTTCCTTAGGTAAAAGTAAAGTGACCCCTGACCATTAGGTCCAGTCGTGACCGACTCTGGGGTTGCGGCGCTCATCTCGCTTTACTGGCCGAGGGAGCTGGCGTACAGCTTCAGGGTCATGTGGCCAGCATGACTAAGCCACTTCTGGCGAACCAGAGCAGCGCACGGAAACGCCGTTTACCTTCCCGCCGGAGCTGGTACCTATTTATCTACTTGCACTTTGACGTGCTTTCGAACTGCTAGGTTGGCAGGAGCAGGGACCAAGCAACGGGAGCTCACCCCGTCGCAGGGATTCGAACCGCCGACCTTCTGATCAGCAAGCGCTAGGCTCTGTTGTTTAACCCATAGCACCACCTGGGTCCCTTCATTATTTATATAATGATACTCAAACAAACAATATGTTTAATGATTCTAGAGCAGAATTGCTCAAAAGCAAAAATCCTCAAAAATATTGTAAACTAATTCAAAGAAATAGAAATAACTCAAGAAAACCTTCCAAATAACTCCAAATAACAAAAAATAACTCAAGATAAACTAACAAATAACCTTAACAAGTTGCCGGCTAAAATTCTTGTTTCACTATTATGATCTATCAGTTTCCTCAGAAGGAAAAAAGTTAATGTATTTATATAACTCAAAGTAGCTTGTTTGCTATTAAGTCTAGGGGGAGGATTAAAGAAACTCCAGAAAAGAAGACGAACCCTCCCAAACAGTAAGTGGTAATTATCCAAACTAGGAATTCTAATTATGCTTCATCCAAAAGGTTTAAAAACCTAAACTTAAATTCAAAAACAAGCTCCATGGCTTGTAAAACACGTCGACGAGGGGGCTATGAAAGCTCACACAATCTTATTGTTACGAAGCTAACAACGAAGCTACCACGGGTCTCATCCTGAACAGGCTGCATCCCTCTCTAGATTCTGATGCCATCGCCTTATTTGTGCTCCATTTCTTGTTTTCACAGCGTAGCTGACAAAGTGTTTTCATTCGATTTCCTTTTTTGGTGAGTACCGAACCTCTTTTTCTTCTCCGTGAGACGGGATGCTTGCTTTGCTTGTGTGAATTGCACTCCAGGGAGACTACGAAAGCTCCTGTTTCTCCTCAAATAACAAGTTACAGAAGCAAGAACAAGGGTGTTAAGATCACATTTAATTTTGATGTTAAGGGGCAAGAATGCAGCCGATAAAATAAAACGTCTCTGGGAAAGTAATACGTTTCCCCCAAATGCAAGGCCTGCTCCTTCTGCGAGTCATCTCCATTTACTTGCGATATTAATCCATTAGGTAACAGGGGAGGGGAGCAGCAGCTTGGTCTCCATCGAATAAAAGAAGTTACCATCTGACCTTTCTTGCCTGCAGGAAACATGGGGAAATCCTTTTGGGAGGCCAGCTGCTTACACCCTGAGTTTCTTAACAATTTTCAAGTCTCTTTAAGAGCAAATCAGACTCACTCACTCACTAGGATGCCTCTGGAGAGATGAGATGGTGATGTTTCAGCCTCTCGGGAGCTGGGTATTCAACAACTAGGATCACAGCACTGCCCAATTCAGCCCTGCAATTAAGATGACCTCTGAAGGAACCAAAGGCCAAGTTCACAAGATCACTTTGTATTTGTTAAAATCAACATAAGCTTACTTTTATGTGCAAAAAGTGTTCTTTATTAACTCAAGGGGGGCATTTTCAGGCCTGTGGACCAGATGTTTATCTCTCCCTCACCCCTGTGGGCCAAGTTTTAAAGGTGGGCAATCATCTGATATGCATCTAAATTGGTGTGATTTTTAAAAATTCTAATCTGTTTCTGAGACACTCTGTGCTCACTTCTCTTCCATCTGTGCTCTGGGTTCCAAGCTGCTCTGTATAAAATGAAATTATGTGCTCCTCATTCATTACAAATGGAAAATTTTGAAAGTGCCTGTAACTTTTTTCTGTTTTGTAGAAGTAGAAAAGCTGGTGGGCTCCCCTCCAGGGTGAATTAAAGACTCGACCCACAGTTTACTGTGTATTTACAGCTGTTTGTGTTTCCATGTAGTTTGTGTAGTTCACATGACATTACCTTCCAACACCACCAATCTGGATGCTTCCCTATGTTAAATTTAGGTTTACCCAATACAAGGATAATCTGATGAATGGAGGGAAATCAGGTCCCAAACTGCAGCACTCAAGGTTGCAGATTATTTATTTTGGTGTTTAGGAGTAAGTGTACTTGTCACTTTCTGCGACTCCTCTTTCCATGCCCACTACTTCCTCAATGTTGTAATATATAGTTATTGACTCACACTTGCATGCATGAAAGGGTTAACCTGAGCACAGAGCTCAGGTAGCCAGTGGGTGGAGCTAGCAGTTTCCCAGCAGCCTTTGCTCCACCCTCTTTCTGTCTCTCTTTGACGTCCTGAAGAAAGCAGTGTTTTGGTTCCCAGCTCAGCAAAATGCTGCACATGAATGACAAGTCTCTCTAAAAGAATATTTTTACAGCCTGCTAACCCAAAGATTACATTATTCTTTTTGTAAGGAAACAAGTTTTCTTTTTAAATTGTTTGGAAACTTTTCTTCTTCATCATTTTACTGCCAATGGATGGAGACTTCTTTGCTGTAACTCCTGAAACTCTGTGACTTAATTCTTCACTTATTTGCAAAGCTAAGCACCTGAGATTTATTCTAGCCTAACTATTTTCATGGGGAGCATTTGTTTAAAAGTGGGTGAGGACAGATGTTAATCTAACCAAATTTTAAAGTGCTTGGAGCAATTGTCATTGTACTAACTCAGCTGCTGGAGAGTAGGAATCTCTCTTCCAAATCTCTCTCTCCAATACTTGATGCTTTCATCTCTTTTCTGGCTGTGCTTGTAATTATTTCTGGCTTGCTCCTGAGTGGAGGAGTGTAGCCCCCCCTTTTTTTCTTTTGATCACTCAGATTTGCGCAAAACCAGAAAGCTTCACAAGCAAACCACATTAAACGTTTCTACACAAGATTTATCAGGCAGCAATCTGAAAAGTGTCTTTCCATTGACTTGCAGAAGCGAAAGCACAGTTCCATGTGAAAAAACAAACACAATTATTAATCCCTCCTTCCAGTCCCTATGATTGGAGTGCCCTGGGGAAATAACTCACTGTGATTAAAAGCTAGAGCTATCCATCACAATAAAAGATTCCCTCCCTTCTCTGTCAATGGGCCTTTCCCCCAGACAGCTTGTTTTTTTTCTTTTTTTTGCCCAGGGCAGAAGAGAACATCCATTTGTTGTTTTGGAGAGCTGAAATCCCAGAGCCACTTGGAATCTTCAGAGTCTCTGATTCACCTCTTGGTTCACCACATAATTTCCACATACAGAGCTGGTGATAAATCCAATCTGTACCATTTCCACATAAATCTGTGGAAGTGTTTTAATCCACACAAAACTTCATATTTAAATGCATATTTTAAAGCATATTTATTCAGCACATACACATTGCTAAATGTATTTTCCTTCCAATGATGCATTTCTAATAGGCACAGCTTATATCCATTTGGTACTGTTCTGGAGCCAAGAACTCCCTCACAAAATGTGGAGAGGTGGAAAATCTGTTCTAATCTCCATATTAATCCAGGAGATGTGGATGAAGTCACTTCATATTGGAATTCACAGGGGACAAATTCTTCCAGGGCATTAGAAGGAGGAGGAATTTCTAATGCCATTGAGGGGAGGGGAAATAGTCTTGATGTTCTCTTAGAGGTATTTATTTAGTGAGAAACTCTGTTTCCCCTTGCATGATCACATCACTGAAGCAGAAGAGGAATCCTTCTCTCATCTATTAGTGAAATGGCATGAGCACTCTGCCTCCAACTGAAAAAAAACAACATAATACAGAATACCCCATGGTCAACCTGGACTGAACTCCTACAAGATTCTGAAGCTGGATTCCAAGAGCACCATTTATAGGAGGCAGACCACATGCCAATATTTCTTAGCAGCTGTCAGGGTTGAGCCGGACGAGGAGGAGTGGTGGCAAGCCTGCACCCATGGAAGAATCTGGGGAAATGGAGGAATTCATACCTGGAGAAGACTGGTGGCGGCACTCCTCAGAAGAGGAAGAATCAGATAGGGAAGTGGAAAGACCTGGACAGGAGGAGGAATCAGGCCCTTGTGAGGAGAGGAACCGGCTGGCCCCCTCCCCTCCTCCCTTCTCAGCTGTAGAACGTAGTGCTGAGAGACGTAGGGAACAATTAGAGGCAGCTGCAGCTCGTAAGAGGCGTAAGAGGTCATGAGCCACCTACTTAAGGAAGGCCGGCTGCTCCATTCACCAGCACCTGCAACTGCTGTGCTGGAGCATGTGGTTGTTCTTGCTCGTCCTGTTCCTGGTTCCTGTGTTTGTGACTTCGGCTTTCTGACTCCTGGCTAAATCCTGACTTCAGCTTCCTGACTTCGGCTTTCTGACTCCTGGCTTAATCCTGACCTCGGCTTCCTGACTTCTGGCTTGAACCGATTTTGGCTATTCCTGACCCCTGTGCAACTGCCTGACCTCGGCTGGCTTCTGACCAACTGTTTGACCTCGACTTTATCGGACTCTGACTGCTGCTCTTCAGCGCGCCAACTTGTTGGCGTCCTAACAGCAGCAGTTTGGGGCATATCAACATCACACACTTACAGCACAGCCCTATTTATGTCTGCTTTCAGAAGTAACTTCCATGGAATGTAGTGGGTCTTACACCCATGTTTGTGTTCATACAATTACAGCCCCAGAGGGTTCATTCAAGAGCTGCTCTTCTCAGGAATTCATGGGAATCTGAAGCTCTACAATGGGCCAGGGGAGGACCTCAGCTCCTCATCAAAATACAATGTCCAATCCATGGTTCTTTGGGGGAATCAAGGACAGTTAAAGAGAAATGAAACCAGTATGCTTGTGTCATGTCTCTGTGCCCGCCATCACCATTCACTCTCTGGTTCTTCCAGAGTGGCATTTTCTGGAACCACTGAGTTTCCCATCCTGATTTAAGTGACAGCAGAGTTGCTTTTCTGAATCAAGGAATTCGGGGTAGCAAGACAGCAAGGGGCTCAACCTGTTTTATCCTCAAAGCAGCTCTGTGGGGTAGAAGTGAGGTAAGAAGCCTGTGACTTGCCCTAGGCTACAATATTTACCTTCTGTCACACGAGTGTGCCAGTCAGTAATCACAAAGTTCAAAGATGAAGTTAACTCTTTATTAACAAAAACACATTCTCCACAGACTTGGTTGAGTGCCGGGCCTAATTGAGCAGTGCATCTCATTCCAGTAGTCTTCCTTCAAGAAAATCAGTTGCTGAAACTGAAAGTCTTTGCCTCCTCACAGCTGTCTATGTCCCCTCCTCTCCAGGGCTATTCCCAAGCAATTGGAGACTGTGTCTGTGTGAAGTCAAGCTCTCCTCCGCCCTTTTCATGCCTTTTCTGGGTTCTGGGAGTCCAGTGGGGAGTCGAGCTTGTCACGGAAGGAACGGTAGACACCCATGACTCTTCACCAGCCAGACTCATCTCTGCCTCTTGGTGTCTCCTCCCACTCGCCTGCTTCAGCTTCTGCCTCTGATTCTGAACTTCTGTCTGCCACTGATTCTCCCATCTCACTAAGCTCTGTTACCTCTTCAGCTTCTGACGCCTCCTCTTCCCACGCTTCTCCCTCTGACCACTCATACCACCTTCTCATACCAACACCTTCCCAGGCTCTGAACCTTCATCCCTTAGTGGTTCCCCAGCTGGTTCCTCCCACCATTCCACTATGTCCAACCAGTCCATGACACCTACATAGCCAGGTGGGATTTGGGAGTCTCCCTAATCCAGCGGTGGGGAAACTCAGACCCAGGATCCCTCAGAAGTCTTCCTTGACCATGCTCCCTTCCCAGTCCACACACCCTTATCTCCAAGCTGCACACCTCAGCAGCTCTGCTCTGTGCCCTACTTGAGTGCTTTCCCCCTGATTTATAATGCCTCTTTGCTTGCAGGATAATAATAATGATGATGATGATGATGATGATGATGATGATGATGATAATAATAATTTAATTTATTATTTATACCCCACCCATCTGGCTGGGTTTCCCCAGCCACTCTGGGCGGCTTTCAACAGAACAATTAAAATACAATAATCTATTAAACATTAAAAGCCTCCCTAAACAGGGCTGCCTTCAGATGTCTTCTAAAGGTCTGGTAGTTGTTGTTCTCTTTGACATCTGAAGGGAGGGCGTTCCACAGGGCGGGTGCCACTACCGAGAAGGCCCTCTGCCTGGTTCCCTGTAACTTGGCTTCTCGTAGTGAGGGAACCGCCAGAAGGCCCTCGGCACTGGACCTCAGTGTCCGGGCTGAATGATGGGGATGGAGACGCTCCTTCAGGTATACTGGACCGAAGCCATTTAGGGCTTTAAAGGTCAGCACCAACATTTTGAATTGTGCTCGGAAACGTACTGGGAGCCAGTGTAGGTCTTTCAAGACCAGTGTTATATGGTCTCGGTGGCCACTCCCAGTCACCAGTCTAGCTGCCGCATTCTGGATTAGTTGTAGTTTCCGGGTCACCTTCAAAGGTAGCCCCACGTAGAGTGCATTGCAGTAATCCAAGCGAGAGATGGCGTGATGAGTGTCGTTTGTGGATGCCTCTGACTTTCACTCTGCAAAGGCAGGTCACCTGTTGCCCTGCCCACACCTATCATTGGCATGCAGCCCTCTGAAGGTTGTTGATGTGGGTTGCCCCTGACTGAAAAAGGTTTCCCATCCCTGACCTGACCCAAAGCCAATGTTCTATCCACTATCACCATGCTACCTGCCACTGAAATTAACCACCACATTTAACCTTGGTGGTTAATGTACAGCATGGGTAGGCAAACTTAGGCCCGGGGGCCGGATCCGGCCCAATCGCCTTCTCATTCTGGCCCACAGACGGTCCGGGAATTAGCGTGTTTTTACATGAGTAGAATGTGTCCTTTTATTTAAAATGCATCTCTGGGTTGTTTGTGGGGCCTGCCTGGTGTTTTTACATGAGTAGAATATGTGCTTTTATTTAAAATGCATCTCTGGGTTATTTATAGGGCATAGGAATTCGTTCATATATTTTTTTTCAAAATATAGTCTGGCCCCCCACAAGGTCTGAGGGACAGTGGACCGGCCCCCTGCTGAAAAAGTTTGATGACCCCTGATGTTTGATGACCACCACTGCCCATTGAAGCTTGCCATTGAGCTGAAGCTATGATGGAGAAGTCTAGGTTCAGCTCTGGTGCTTCGTCACAAACACACAAGAGAGCAAGTCCAAATGGCAAATGATCACATTTGCATTCCTTAATGCTCTCTGCTTGCCTGCCTGAGGTTAAGCCAGAGGCAGATGCTGACAGAGAGAGGGAGAGAGAGAGAGAAGGCGCACTTAAAATATGAGAGACATAATAAACATCAAATCATGGCCCCCAAACGGCAATGACAGGCCTTGTGCTTGTCCCTAAATGCTAGGCTTGTGTGCTGAGGTGCATTTTATGAGCAGATGACTGATTAAAAAAGGACTTGGCTGCCATCCTGGAGCCGGCAATAAATTTCTTAAATATTTAGGAAGGCCGCATTTCACAAAATTAATAAAAGTTATTTATGTACCTCGAGCTCAGCTAGAGATCTAAAGCATCCTGCTTTCTCCAACACTAATTCCTAGTTTGTTGATCTGGTATATGTGTTGTCTTTATTAAAGTTCCCTCACTTTGTCAATCACTCCTACAGAGATGTTTTTCATAGCAGGGAGAAAGATTCCAGCCGCGTCCTTTTTGATTGTTTTATCCTTCTCTCTTATGAAGTTTGTGTGATTTGCCGTGCCCCTGAGCCAATTTCAGACGTTGTGTGTGTTCTTTTTTCATACAGTTTGATTTCTGCCCATATTTACAGAAGATGCTCTTCTGAAAATTAGTAGGGCTAGCAGGCTGCAGAGAACACTTACTGTACAATGAGTGCAGACCCAGCCTCAGACATTGTAGGCAAGAGAACTGGAAAATGCTACAGTGCTGCTTCAAGCACCCCATCCAGAAAGGAGGCCCCATGCACAGAAACAGCTGCTGCACACACATCCAGGGAACCAGGCAGAGGGCCTTCTCGGTAGTGGCACCCGCCCTGTGGAACGCCCTCCCTCCAGATGTCAAAGAGAACAACAACTACCAGACCTTTAGAAGACATCTGAAGGCAGCCCTGTTTAGGGAGGCTTTTAATGTTTTATAGATTATTGTATTTTAATGTTCTGTTGAAAGCCGCCCAGAGTGGCTGGGGAAACCCAGCCAGATGGGCGGGGTATAAATAATAAATTTATTATTATTATTATTATTATTATTATTATTATTATTCAAGCTTGAATCACATGGAGAATGCCCCTAGCTCAGGCTGCTCTGAAGACAGAAGGGCAGAACATTTCAATAGTTTGAAAAAGTTTCTGTGATCCCACATGACACATTTCTTATTCAGACATTCTTATTTCTTATCCTGGTGGAAAATGCCTAGAGTCATTGGGATTCGGCTCGCAGAATAGCAGCCGAGGACTTGCTTATTTATTTTGTACATCAGAGCAGCTGATCTTTTCAGCTTTCCATGCATGTTTCCAGTCCTTTCCGACCAAAGAATTTCTGTGCCTTTTGTCCTGCGACTCTTTGAATCCTGGGCATCAGAACTGCCTGTCACCATCAAAGTAAACTGAGGAAAGTCAGAACCATCCCTTTATGCACCGTCACACAATGAAGCATCCCCAAAGTGTGCAGATTGCCAAAGATCTAACTTTGGGAGAAACGATTCAGCTGGGATGACCAAACCCTTTCTTGCCATCAACAAATATAAAATGCAGTCTGATTTCAGAAAGCCGCTTTATTCACATAAGAAAATGAGTGTTCTTTCCCCTCCATTCCCCCCTTCGTTACTTTTCTTTGGCAGAGTTTCAGAAGAACCTGCGATAGCAATTTCCACCCTCACCTTTCCCCCCACCCACCCACCTACATAATTTATATTTTAATTTGTGGGTGCCTTTAATTTTTAACACCTTCCATCAACTTAATTGACATTGTTCCTTTCTCTGCTCTGAGTCCCTGGCACTGATCCCATCTATCCCCAGGCAGCCTGTTTCACTCCTTGTACAGCCAAACTACACATTACATCAAACAACCAAGTCCAAAAGCAGTCTTAGAACTGGCCACTTCCTTTCTTTTTCAGGAAAGGGCTGAATGGATTTGGGCTGCTGCACGCAAAGAACTGGAGAATCAGAGAACCGAAGAACTGGAAGGGGCCCAAAGGGTCATCTAGTCACCTGGTCCAACTTCCTGCAATGCCCTCTTTCTTCCCCGCATAGGGCAGTCCCTATAAGGGTCAAGGTCTCATGTGGCTACTTTGTCTGAAGAAGGGGGAGAGTGACCCTCTCCCTACACTATCTCTCTCTGATGTGGAAAAGGACATGAATCTGACCTTTGAAGAGTTTGTAAGTAAACCAATTTTTAACTTACCAAATGTGTGGTCTTTTCCTTTGCTGGGAAAAGAGGAAATTTTGGAAGCCACTTGGAAGGGTATATTTCAAAGGCCCAACAGCCTATATTTCCATGCTTTAAAGGTGAAGGGACCCCTGACCATTAGGTCCAGTCATGACCAACTCTGGGGTTGCAGCGCTCATCTCGCTTTATTAGAATCATAGAATCATAGAGTTGGAAGAGACCACAAGGGCCATCCAGTCCAACCCCCTGCCAAGCAGGAACACCATCAAAGCATTCTTGACAGATGGCTGTCAAGCCTCTGCTTAAAGGCCTCCAAAGAAGGAGACTCCACCACACTCCTTGGCAGCAAATTCCACTGTTGAACAGCTCTTACTGTTATTGGCCGAGGGAGCCGGCGTACAGCTTCCAGGTCATGGGACCAGCATAACTAAGCCGCTTCTGGCGAACCAGAGCAGCGCACAGAAATGCTGTTTACCTTCCCGCTGCAGCAGTACCTATTTATCTACTGGCAGGAGCAGGGAAACACAGTTTACCTTCCCGCAGCAGCGGTACCTATTTATCTACTTGCACTTTGACGTGCTTTCGAACTGCTAGGTTGGCAGGAGCAGGGACTGAGCAACGGGAGCTCCCCGTCGCGGGGATTCGAACCGCTGACCTTCTGATCGGCAAGCCCTAGGCTCTGTGGTTTAACCCACAGCGCCACCCACATCCATGCTTTACTTTGCTGCATATTTTGTGACTACAAATCTCTGCTGGGGTTCTCACACCAAAGAGTAATTGCCCCAATCTTAGGTCTTGACATCCAGGAATTTTCCTTTCTACACACAAACACACATGTCTACATTGCACCAACACACACCAGTACAGTGGTACCTCGGGTTACAGATGCTTCAGGTTACAGACGCTTCAGGTTACAGACTCCTCTAACCCAGAAATAGTACCTCGGGTTAAGAACTTTGCTTCAGGATGAGAACAGAAATCGCGCGGCAACAGTGGGAGGCCCCATTAGCTATAGTGGTACCTCAGGTTAAGAATGGACCTCCAGAACGAATTAAGTTCTTAACCCGAGGTACCACTGTACTGAAAGCAGACATCAAATTACGATACATGTTTTGTGTTTTCCTCCCCCTCAGCTTTGAAAACTATTTCTGGGGGCAGTGTTGAGCTGAGATGACGACAAAAAATGTGTAGAATTCTGCTCTGAACATGCATATCAGATTTCAGTCTGATACCTATTTTTTCAGCTGAGATGTTATTTATTGAATTTATATATCGCCCTATACCTGGAGGTCTCAGGGCGGTTCACAGAATAAAATCAAAATATAAAACCACAAAATACATAATAAAAATAAAAGCAACAACCCAATAACACCCCCCCCCAAAAAAACACCCACATTTTTAAATACCCATTGAGCATTTGTTTGCAGGGAGGTTAAATGCTGCTGCTGCATCAAAGCAAATGTTCTCTCACATTTCCCGATGCATTTTCCTGTCACTTTCCTTTCTGCAAAAAAAAAACCCCCAAAACCCAGTCATATGCAGAATCTCAATCAACTATAATTGCGTGGTCTGAATTTGCCAGAATGTGATTGAACCCCACCTGAAAATAGCAGCAGTCACAGAATCACAGAATTGTAGAGTCAGAAGGGGCCACGAGGGTCATCTAGTCCAACCCCCTGCAATGCGGAATCTTTTGCCCAAGGTGGGACTTGAACCCATGACCCTGGGATTAAGAATCTCATGTCTGGAAGTGCCTGTTGCATTACTAAGAAGCTAATGCTAAACAGCTGAATAAGTGAGTGCATACAAAAAATATTCACTTCACTCAGCCAATTAATCTAGGGATTAGTTTGCCTTGGAAAAAATGCACTGGGAGGTCACAGAGGGAAAACAGTGCCACATGATAAGGTACCGGTAATATGGAATTTTGTCAGTCTTTTCAAGACCTGTATTAGATCCATTTCTGATGACTGACTGGACTAGCCAGATAACCAACATAGCTCCAATATTATCAGACTCTCCACACCTAGTTATAAGACCAGGAAATTACAGGCTACAATGGCACCACTTGCAAGAGGTAGTTTGCATTTATGAGAATTCTCTTTTTTAAAAAGGTAGTAAACCAATTAGAGGAAACCAATTTTAATACCACCTCCCTTCCACCTGGAGAGAGGTGAACGTGAACGAGGCTTCAAATGCAGAGTTTTGCTAAGCTTATTCACTTCTACTTTTGTCAGATTATTCATGATGCATGAGGTATAGGCAATGATTTAATTAAAAAGGGCCAATTATGGGTGGTTTAACTCTAATAATGAGGGCATAGTGAGGTCACACGGAGAACGCTTTTTGGAAAATCAGTATTTTACAGTCTCTCTCAATTCACATCAAAAGCACTTTTGAAATGCAAAAGGGCTGTGGGAGCGATCCTGGAAATCCACTGCTGTTAAAAAAAAAAAAGGTGAACAGCTTGTACTGTAGTTTTGCTCACTGCAGTGTCTAGGGCTGAAACATCTCAGAGGTCCATGAGAGATCTTCAGACTTGGAGGCAGGGTGGGGCAGGGTTTGTCAAATACAAGGTGGGGGCGGGCTGTAAAAGGGGACAACTAACCTTTTCCTCATGGGCTGGTTTGACTTCCTGGATATAGACAGAGAAGTTGTGGTTGAAACTAACAGACTCTCTGGACTGGTGCTTTTTTGCAGGTGTATTCTGCAACATATCATCGATGCAGTAATAGCACATTAGTGATGGATTTATACTGGACCATCCCTGCATCGTGGATGGAGGTGGCGCTGTGGGTTAAACCACAGAGCCTAGGGCTTGCCGATCAGGTCGGCGGTTCGAATCCCCGCCACAGGGTGAGCTCCTGTTGCTCAGTCCCTGCTCCTGCCAACCTAGCAGTTCGAAAGCACGTCAAAGTGCAAGTAGATAAATAGGTACCACTCCAGATGGAACGTAAACGGCATTTCCGTGCGCTGCTCTGGTTTGCCAGAAGCGGCTTAGTCATGCTATTTATTTATTTATAAATTTATTTATTTATAGCCCAAAAATGGAAAATGAGTGAGGTCCCAACCTAAGAAGAATGGCAACTTAAACTGATAGAATATGCGCACTTGTGGACTTAACTCATAGAATAAGAGAACAAGAACAACATATGTTTAAAGAAGATTGGGAAATGTTTAATGAATAGTTGGGGGGGATTGTGCAGATGTGAAAAACATTGGCAGCATATATTGTGCATATATTGGAGAATTGCTATTTTAAAACTTGTCTATTAGGAGGAATTTGCACTAAAAAAAACCCAGGAGAATTTTTTTTAATGTGCAAACTGATGCAAAAATGCAGAGACCAGAACTTCAGGCTGTAAAAATGAAAAACTGAGAGAAACTGAAACAGACATAATATCCCTACTTGAGCATATTAATTTTATTTTTCCATCCCCGATCCAATGGGCCAAACCCACCCCACTTTTCTGCTAAAGGGCAGCCACTGTCTCAGGTATCCTGTTGGATTGGCTCCATTTTTTTGTTCATATTTTAAGTCAGTGGAAAGGAACTGTTTGTTCTGCACTAACCACAAAGGAAAACATGATGCCTCTCCTTTGTTAGCATCCTTCAAAGGCTCAGAAAAAGAACAGAACACCATGTTGCAACTCCTGAACTACAGAGTCCAAAGCGCTTGGTTTTGTCATGAAGGCAAAAGCACTCAGTTTTCAGCAACAAACTGGAACTATGAGGCTGGCAGAAGCCTGCATTCAAACGGCACTTTCTTCTCTTTTCCCAACTTTTCCTTCCCTGATAATTTCCTCACTTTATGTGATCCTTCATTTTACATGATCTTTCACACAAACATAAAAGCCACTTCTGGAAAACTAGCAGAATATAGCAGAAGCTCAGTGATCATTTCAATGTTATTTCCCTCCAGGAGAAATTGGTTTGCGACTCCGTTAAGCTGGAAAATCGCAGGGAGTTTTGCACCGCAGTTTCACGTGACGGAATCTGGGGCCGTGTTCTGGCATACGTTTCTTTTCTGCCATTTAAAATTGAGTGTATTACATGGTGGTATGCACTGAAAAGACAGCGTTCCATAGCGCAACAGGTAAATGCTGTGCAAAAGGAACATTAGCCATCCAGGATGGTGATGTGGGGGGGGGCACTGCTGCAGGTATGGCTGCTTCTGAAATCCCCCCCCCCCACCTCGAAGGCATGTAAAGCAAATGCTCTATCACTGGGCTCTTTTCCAGCAAGGGAACAAACATCAAAAAAATTCCTCTCACACCACAGTCAATGTAGCAGCTCTGGGGGTGCTGTAAAATTGCATGGCAAATGAGGGTGTGACCATGGACTGCAGCGGAGCAGGATATATTACAGTGGTACCTCAGGTTACAAACACCTCGGGTTACAAACACTTCGGGTTACAGACGCCGCTAACCCGGAAGTAGTACCTCGGGTTAAGAACTTTACCTCAGGATGAGAACAGAACTCGCACGCCGGCAGGGCAGCGGCAGCAGGAGGTCCCATTAGCTGAAGTGGTACCTCAGGTTAAGAACGGTTTCAGGTTAAGAATGGACCTCCGGAACGAATTAAGTACGTACTCAGAGATACCACTGTATTTATACATACATACATACATACCCCGCCCATCTGGCTGGGTTTCCCCAGCTGCTCTGGGCAGCTCCCAACAGAATATTAAAAACGCGATCAAACATTAAAAACTTCCCTAAACAGGGCTGCCTTCAGATGTCTTCTAAAAGTCAGATAGTTGTTTATTTCCTTGACATCTGATGGGAGGGCGTTCCCAACTAAGCACCCCCCTCAACGATTGCAAATAGAAGCAACTTAAACTGAACTAAAGTCAGTGAGCAGGCACACGCATTCTGAAGCTAGCTAACCCCCAAATTAAACACAAACACAAACCCCACAGACACACAATACTGCAGTCCAGCTGTTCTACAGGGGCAGGAAAGTTAAACAGCAGGAGCAGCTAGCCCAGCTGTTCAAGCTCCTCAGCTGTGGGATGGTTCAACCGTAGCTGGGAACCACTTGTGGCAGTGATGGAGCTGGAGCTGGAGCAGAAAGGTGCCGTTAAGCAGGGGAACCACGTAGGACTGCAGGAAGGGAAAGCAAAGACGATCTTCCAGGTCTTGATCGGATGCGAGCCGGGAGCAGAATGAGGAGAGGTCTTATTGTGTTTTTAATATTCTGTTGGGAGCCGCCCAGAGTGGCTGGGGAAACCCAACCAGATGGGCGGGGTATAAATAATAAGTGGTGGTGGAGGTGGAGGTGGAATTTGGAAATGGCGGTATTTTGCCTAAGGTGTGCAGAAAGAATAGCCAAAGAAGATGGCCCAGTTATCCTTGCCTCAACCCCTCCAGAAAAGGCAGTGGAGCTTTCGTAAACCCTATCCCTGTCTGGAGCCTCTTTTGAAAGGCTCAGCCCACTCAGCCGCAAAATGCTCAGCTTCGAATCGGCTCCTGCTCCTGCCATACTGCTCTCACCTCTTCTCTTCTCACCTGGCCCACCCACATTGCTTTCAGCTCTTCATCAAAGAATAAAATGAAACTGAATGGGAAGAAGGGAGGGGAAGAGACTCTTATTACTGGGGTTTCATTTTATATCCTGGATGGATTGCCTCAATCGTGGGGTGGAAGGCGGGCGGGTGAAGAAAGGGGGGGAGAAATCCTTCCTCCTGAAATCATTCTAAGAACAACAGCAGACAGAAAGCATGAAGGTAATACTAGAGGAACTCAGCACTTAATGCCTATCATTTTTTCCTAAGTGGCTCAGGGAAAGTGCAGGGTGCATCTGGTAGAACATACATATATATTCCAAAACAATGAGGGGAAAGGAACAAACAGGGCCGCAGGGTACCAGAGGGATGGCGAGCCCTGAGCTGTTGTCAGCAGATGCACAAATGATACCACAAGTGCAGCAGGAAATGAGGGGCTGACTTAGAGGCACTTGGGAGATGAAGGACATGGAGCATAAATACAAGACAATGAGCCAGGTCACTTATTCATTACCAGGAAGCGGGAGGCAGTCAGATCCAAGACCGTGGAGCCTATGTCCAATTTTCTGCCCACGGAGAGAAATATCGCCATGGGCGGGAAGGGGAGGAGAGAGGAGAAGATGGGGAGAAGGCCCCCTCAAGAGGAAAACAAGGAAAGGCAAGCAATGTATGAGTGACTGTCCAAGTGGCAGCTGTCTAAAGATGTGAGTGACTGTAAATGGAAGACATGAGAGAAGCAGTTATCTTCACCAGGGTGGCAACAATTCCCTCTATGAAAGAGAGACTCTGCATTGAACAAGGCTGTTCTGTTCTGCCTCTGCTGTGTGCTCAAAGGGTGCTATGTAAGTCTGGCAGGCAGCTCACTGAACAGGAATTGCCCAGCAAAGGAACGCAGGTGGCAGGTTCCAGGTAACAAGCTTGGAGAGCTCAAAGATGTTGCTCCAATACTCTGGAATGGAGCACCTTTGACCCTCCAGAGGTTGGTGCACTACAGCTTCCATGAGCTCCAGCAAGCAGAGCCAATGGCCAGGGATGATGGGAATTGTAGTTCAGCAACCTCTGGAGGGGCAAAGGCCAAGGATTGCCAGAGCCACACCCCTCATGCAAAGCTGCATGGCACTTGTTGGACTCAAAGTGTACAGAGATGGCCTTCTCCAGTGGAGCTCCCCAAGGAAAGAAAATGGTGTTAGATAGTGTGTGAGCCCATTCACACACCTTATGTCCAATGGCTCAATATACTATTCTGAGAATCAGAACCTGGTAGCTGGTTCAGGGAGTCAGCTCCTCCTTGAACACTTTGTCCAGCAGACTCCAGAGGAGTCATCATCTGAGTCATAACAGACATGATAGAGAGATCCTTGTATTGAGCGCATCCATGATAACACTTGTCTTCTGGTTGCAGATATAGCAATACACATTTCTGTTCCCCACTCACATGCTGGTCTAACATGCCAGTATAACTTCTGAACAGGGCTAGGTATAAGGTCCAATCTATGTATTGTGGCAAATCACATGGAACAGAGTTTCTGGGATCATACAATTTCAGACAGCAGATAAAAAGCTTGAATCACACACACACACACACACACACACAGCAATCTGCCTTCTACCAAGTCCAGCCATTGGTCCATTGAGCTCAGAATTGTCTACCCCAACTGGCAGTAGCTCTCCAGGGTTTCAGGCAGGAGGCATTCTCAACCCTACCTGGACATGCCAGAGATTGAATCTGGGCATACAAAGCTGATGTTCCATTGAGCGGGTGGCGCTGTGGTCTAAACCACTGAGCCTCTTGGGCTTGCTGATCAGGAAAGTTGGTGTTTCAAATCCCCATGATGCAGTGAGCTACCGTTGCTCTGTCCCAGCTCCTGCCAACCTAGCAGTTCGAAAGCACACCAGTGCAAGTAGATAAATAGGTACCACTGCAGCAGGAAGGTAAACGGCGTTTCCGTGCGCTCTGGCACTCGTCATGGTGTTCCGTTGCACCAGAAGCGGTTTAGTCATGCTGGCCATTTGACCAGGAAAGCTGTCTGTGGACAAATGCCGTCTCCCTTGGCCTGAAAGTGAGATGAGTGCTGCAACCCCATAGTCGCCTTTGACTGGACTTAACCGTCCAGGGGTCCTTTACCATTTTACCTTTACCATTGAGCTACAGCCCTTCCCCACCAAGGGGACAGCATCACAATCTCAGTGCCCATAGGAAACCATATCTGGGAAAGGTGTCTGGCATTGCCTTCTCCCTGACGTGCCATATTTCTCCATGCAATGCATTTTTCACATGAGGCATGCAACCAGCTCCTGCCCACCTGCAACCTGAGTTACCTCAGTTCCAGTAAGTCATGTGCCCTGTGATGTAGAGATCAGCCTGTGCTCTGAGCTATTTTTTTGCTCTTTTCCAATAAAGGTACCTCAGGCACTGGCCCGAAACATAGATACATACAGTCTTACCCCGTGTTGTGTATGCTCTGTGTTGCGTACATTCGGGTTGCGTACTCCGCAAACCCAGAAGTGCATTTTGCCACGCGGACGCTTCTGTGCATGTCCGCTCGGTCCGTGCGTACGCAGAAGCGTTTTGCACAGTTTGCGCATGTGCAGAAGCGCGATAGCATGCTTTCACGGAAGCGCAAAATGGACACCTGGGTTGCGCACTGTTTGAGGTGTGAACAGCACCCCGGAACGGATCAGGTACGTAACCCGGGGTACTACTGTACATCCCTCTGCAGGCTACTGTGCATTCTGTCAATTACAGTCTAAAAAAGTGACTGGCGAGCTGCTTTGTCATTTCCAAACCCATGTCCACAAGTGGCTTTTTGTGGGCTTAAAATGTTTCTCAGGAAGTTTACATCAAAAGACCAAAGTTGACTTTGCCTTATTTGTCTACATGTTGGTGTTTCTTAGCAAAAAGGTTAGTCATGAGGCTGAGTCACCATGTGCTGGGAAGACAAGACAGCAGGGCCCCTCAAACAACCCCTCCATGCTGTGCTGGGATGTGCCATAGACTGTGGATAAACAGCCCCTGTCCTCCCAACTCTTTCTTTCGTCTTCCCTCCTGAGAAGAAAAATAGTCCCGGATGCTGACACCACCATCAAGCTCAAGGGGTGTGTCCCTTTAAAATGATGCCATGAATCAAGAAGAACTGAGGGCTCAGATTATTATGCTAGGGCAGCCTTTGCCAACCTGGAACGGTCCAGATGTTCTGGACTACAATTCCCATCAAACCTAGCCACTGTTCTGGCTGGTGCTGATGGGAGTTGTAGTGCAAAACATCTGGGGAGTGTCACATTGGTGGAGGTTGTGTTTGGAGAAAACAACATAGCGTACGGAAGAGGTGAAGGTGGAGCTTGAGAATGGGAACTATGCTTGGAAAGGCATTTTCAGTACCACGGACAGAGTTCCTAAGAAACTAGGGGGTTTTTTTACTGTCCAGAGATTGTACAGACCTAGCTTGGTGTTGTGCATTTGAGGTGCACAGCCTCTCCTGCAAGATCAGGGCCTCGGGCATAACTTTTGTGGCTCTCCATGAATTTCATTTCAGAAGATTAAGGTCAAGCCACCTAAATGGTGCCAAGCCAAGCAGGCAGTCCAACAGGACAGGTTCAGTCAAAGAGCACAGAGAAGAAGAACAGGGTTAGCATTTCAGAGAGAGAGAGAGAGAGAGAGAGAGATGAGAGAGAGAGAGAGAGAGAGAGAGAGAGAGTATAAACATGTAACAATTCCCCCCCCCAATCCAAATACTGAGATTACTCTGAATCTCCTGACTTCCCATCCCTTCCATGGGTGCTAATGATAATATTTACAACTGCATATCAATACTTGGGACCCAAGGACCCAGGTGGCACTGTGGGTTAAACCACTGAGCCTAGGGATTGCTGATCAGAAGGTCGGCGGTTCGAATCCCCACGACGGGGTGAGCTCCTGTTGCTCGGTCCAGCTCCTGCCAACCTAGCAGTTCAAAAGCACGTCAAAGTGCAAGTAGATAAATAGGAACCGCTCTGGCGGGAAGGTAAACGGCGTTTCCGTGTGCTGCTCTGGTTCGCCAGAAGCGGCTTAGTCATGCTGGCCACATGACCTGGAAGCTGTACGCCGGCTCTCGGCCAATAAAGCGAGATGAGCGCTGCAACCCCAGAGTCGGACACGACTGGACCTAATGGTCAGGGGTCCCTTTACCTTTACCTTATCAATACTTATCCAAATTTTTATCCTAAATTATCCAAACTTTCCGTTATTTTACAAGTGTGATTAAAATCCTGCTAATGTTTTAACTTGCTTACAGTGGTTTCGTAAATAAATTATAAACTTTTCCCATTCTTTCTTAAAGTTCTTGTCTTCTTGGATTTCTGAGCTTCCAGTTAATTTTGCCATTTTGGCATAGTCCATCAACTTGGTTTGCCATCAGGGTCAGCAGTTCAAGCTGGAAAAGAATACCTCAGGGCTCGACCACATTCCCGCTTGTGGGTCTGAGCAGTTCCCCCCCCCTCATTTCCCAGTGAAAATCCACTATTGAGTGCTAAATCGGCGTAAACATCCATCTGGCGAAACCCAAATTGTCGCTTGATCTGTTTACAGTGCTAAAGAGTGTTTTCCACCTGGGAAGCAGTGGATGGAACGAGAGGAAGTGTGGGTAAGCCCTCAGTTAATTCTGAGACCTATTCAGACCCCACTGTGCCTCTCGGGGAGCATGATAGGGTCTGAATCATTCCCCCAAACCCCTTTCCCTGGCTGCTGTAAGAATAGTGGCACTGGTTGCTGGTACTATTGCTACAACAGCAGGCACTTGGCTGGCAATGACAAGCTGAGGGGGTCTACTGTCTCTTCCTCTTGCCCCCAGACTCCCCTTTCCGCTTGGCAACTGATGGGTATAAGTTACCATGGGGAAATGGCATTTCTCAGTTCCCCTGGCACAACAGTGTTCCAAACAACAAGGAAAAGGAGGGGAAGTGGGAGGGGGGAGAGAGAAACCTCTGTGCTATCCTCTCTCCCTGCTAACACCAACACCGCTAGAGCTAGGTAAGGAAGTGGGGAGAAGGGGGAGGTCAATTTCCAGCTCACATTACAGTCCAAGCCAGGAATCATAGAATCATAGAATCATAGAGTTGGAAGAGACCACAAAGGCCATCCAGTCCAACCCCCTGCCAAGCAGGAACACCATCAAAGCATTCTTGACAGATGGCTGTCAAGCCTCTGCTTAAAGACCTCCAAAGAAGGAGACTCCACCACACTCCTTGGCAGCAAATTCCACTGTCGAACAGCTCTTACTGTCAGGAAGTTCTTCCTAATGTTTAGTGGAATCTTCTTTCTTGTAGTTTGAATCCATTGCTCCGTGTCCGCTTCTCTGGAGCAGCAGAAAACAACCTTTCTCCCTCCTCTATATGACATCCTTTTATATATTTGAACATGGCTATCATATCACCCCTTAACCTTCTCTTCTCCAGGCTAAACATACCCAGCTCCCTAAGCCGTTCCTCATAAGGCATCGTTTCCAGGCCTTTGACCATTTTGGTTGCCCTCTTCTGGACACGTTCCAGCTTGTCAGTATCCTTCTTGAACTGTGGTGCCCAGAACTGGACACAGTATTCCAGGTGGGGTCTGACCAGGAGAGGTGGCTTGGTTCTAAATGCTACAAGATCTCTGGTTTTCCGGGGGGAGTGGTGGCTCAATAAAGAAAGCCTCAGACCAGTTTCTGGAAGGCCCCCGCTCTGAAATCTCCTGCAGGCAGTCATTCTCACAGTACCGAGCGCCTTCTAATTTTAGATCTAACAGCAGTTTTGCTGTTGGATGCTTTAACATACAAACAAATTGTATTGTTCCCTTAGATGCTTTGACTCAGCCCATGCTACTACTTAAAGTGTCTGCAGCATTGGAACCATCAGTCTGGACAGACCTAAATAGTTAAAAACCCAGCAATTTGCAAGTGTGTGTGTGTGTGTGTGTGTGTGTGTAGACCATGAACAGAAATGTCCCCCTTCCTCCCAATTTGCAGAGATGTTCCTTGAAGAGCTGAGTCATACCAGGGTAGAGTTGAAGAATTTCCTGCTCTTCTGCTCCAGTTAAAAAGGAACGACCCTGTTAGTTCAGAAAAAAACAGAATGGGGGATACACAGAAGGATGTAACGCCACCAGCAATCACGTACACACAGAAGCTTTTTGTTAACTTGCTATAAGACTTGCTCACTTCAGTCGTCAACAGAAGTCTTTGAGGCTTGGGAGCTGCGTATCCTGGTATTTTCAACAGAAGCTGATCCAGGGCACTTAATGTAAAGAATGTCTCTCTCTCTCTCTCTCTCTCTCTCTCTCTCTCTCTCTCTCTCCCTCCCTCCCTCCCTCCCTCCCTCCCTCTCTCTCTCTCTCTCCTGACGTCAATCAAGCCCTTAGATAGTGACCTTAGACTAAAAGGATTGTGTGCTGCAGGACAGTCTTCAGAATGTTTAAGATAAAAGCATGACCCTTTGTACTTGGCAAGCAAGAGGTGATGATTTTGCCTGATCTTACCTCAGCAATAAATACCAATGCATCTTTTCGCTACACCCCTTAGAGATCTGGATAGGGGTGAGAAATCACTCAGGGTTCTTCTTTGCTACAGTTGAACCAAATAGTCCCTTTTAATCCATTCATATGCACAAGTCCTCCAAAATCCCAAAATTGCCAGAATACCGAGAGACCCCACAATTTTGAAAGACCAAGGGGACGGCCACCTATGCGAACAGAAATCAATGTAGAGAATTTGAAGAGGAGTACATTCGTACCTTGGAAGTCGAATGGAATCCGTTCCAGAAGTCCGTTGGACTTCCAAAATGTTTAGAAACCAAAGCACGGCTTCTGATTGGCTGCAGGACGATGTTAACGGCTGGTCCAATCCCCTGCCACCAAAGAGGCTCTCTCAGATGAGCTCACAACAAAAGACACGAGGTTATCTGACAGGGAGTTTCTCCTTTCAACACTTTGCATATTCAACTTTGATTAGGGTGATACTCTGGCAGCCTTGTAGCCACACCTTGAATGCAGAAGGAGCGAAGCTGTATAACTTTAATCCTCCCAAGCTGTGAAGTGCAACTTTGAGGCTGGGTTAAGGACAGGCTCTTATTCTGTGAAAATTAGCTTGATGATCTGGCTTCACATTTAAAGAACCTCCCTGTGGCCCAGAAAGGAAAGAGCTTCAATTATATGTTCCATCCCTGCTTTACAATTCCCTGGAAAAACGGCAAGCGTTTCAAGTAATAATTGCCCTTCTGTGCTCCATAGTCGCTGTCACATTTGAATACCTTCCCTACAAGGCAAAGTCAAAGCAACTGGGACATTTTAGGTTAGAGGGATGGCATGACTGGGAGGGATGCAGGGCAGCAGAGTTTGATAAAAATTACAAGCCGCAGCGATAGAGTGGAAAACTTGGGATCAGTCGTCCATGTAACTGATTGTCTGCAGATGCAGTGATAGATTAGATGGCTTTTAGAAAGGATTAGGCCAGTGCATGGGAGGATGAGTCTACTGGGGGCTAAGTCAAGCTTCCATGTTCAAGGGCACTATACCTCTGATTACCATCAACTTCTTGTGCACTTCCATAGAGCTATTTTTGGAAATCGGGTCCTCCATTAAAGAGGGCACATGTTGCGGTGCGACCTGGCCACCTGACCCAGTGTTGGGGGTGGGTGATCCTGGAACAGCCACAACCCCTGATAGGTGGGTTCCGCATTGCTGGGGTGCAATTTGACCAACGGGGTGCCTCGAAAGAGCAGCAACGTGGGACCTATAAAACCCATGCGAGGCTTACAGGCTTCCTCTTTCGGGCTATCACATCGGAACACCTGCCCACCTCTCCCTATATTTAGGGCTTGCGCTTGACCTTGCTATGCCGTCGTGTGTCGTCTGTCATTGGGACAGGGACACGGTAGGAATTTTCCCCACTTGGCTGATTGGCTGGTGCCATTTGGGTTTTGCCTGCTGCGTAGCAAATCGTCACAACTTGTAAGGTTGCGGATAGGCTCTGGTTCAGATGATAGGCGTGGCACGTGACGTGGCCACACCTATGCAATGCAGGATATTCCGGTAAAGGAATCCAGGGACTCACTGGTTTGGCATTCCCCGAAGGGGGTTCAGCCTGCGCCTGAGTCCAGGGGACATCAGGGCGGCTGAGTGGTGTTAACCTTCCACCAGCTGTCCCTGGTGTTCATCCTTGTCTGTCCTACGAATGTGGCTCTGGGACAGTTCTGCTTGCAAGGGTGCAGGGAGATAGTCGAACCAGAACCTATGCAACCACTCACTTGACTGTAATCAATAAAGTTGTGGCCTAAATTTCTGCCAAAAACCAAACCAAATATCTGACTCCTGTGTGAATTTATTTTGGGGAAGATAAAAGGTCTAAACACGCAAATATGAATGCTAGATTTAGAGCAAATCCACACCATACATTTAAAGAACATCCAATGTACATTTAAAAGACGTTATTTCTCCCAAATACTAGAAACTGTAATTTCCCTTCCCCCCAGAACTACAATTCCCAGCATCCTTAACAACCTACAGTTCCCAGGACTTTGGGGGGGGGGGTCATGTGCCTTGGATGTGCTTTACGTGTGTGGGGTGGATGTGCTCTAGGTTGACCTTTGGTCTGATCCAGTTCTTCTGTTCTTCCATGCTCACAAGCGGAAGGGATCAAGGAAGTGTTAAAAGGGAAGGTACCTTTTTTTCTGCTTATGTGAGCAGCTCAAAATAGCAGAGCCAAAGTGATGCTTGACAGAGCATCAAATGGTGCTTTTCAGAAAAGAAAGGCTGGCACATGTTCTCAGAGTGCAGGGTCCTTCAGGCTACCTGACTCACGGCCACAGGGACCCCTTCTTGTCGAAGTACACTTAGTGATTCAGATCAAGCTCAGCTGGAGTCCCTTTGCAAAAGGAAGACACCCCACAAGTTTCCGTGTTTCTAGTGCCAGCTTATATCCTGGTTTGGAACACAACTATTAGCTTTCGTTTGCATTTTTAAAAAAATACGTTTGTGCACTTGTGTGAAACAAAGCGTCAGCTCAAGGAGCACAACTCACAAATAACAAGCAAGAAATACATTCTGGAACAGAAAGCACAATGTTTTCTGCTGACCTTTACTCGAGGATGTAGTGGAAGAGTTCTCAACCCCTTAACTTATTATTTTAACAAGCTTCTGGGGGAAAAGTCCAGTTTCACACTGTCTCTTCCCAAATATACCTTTGGTCAGTGTGTGACCTAAGGATTGCTTTTGCCTTTTCGCCATCAATAGCTTCAACAAGAGCAGCCAGAAGAATCTCTCTTTAGCAAACACAGCCCCCTGCTAAGGAACATTTTGATTAAACAGACAATAAGATCGTCTGTGTTTCCCCAAATCACTGGCTTCAGCAGCCTTTCCAATAGGCATATCTGGCTTTAGATTCAAGCTTGCCACATCAGGTGGCCACATCAACCTTTAATATAAAAATAAAATGTGAATATATGATGGAGATATAAATCTACATCCACACTCATATAGTATTTGCCTGCAATGAACATCCTTGACTCCTGTTTCTTGCAAAAGCCTGTCATCTAGCCAATGCATAAAATATTAGTGCGGACACAGGATTTGCAACCAAATGATACAGGGGGTGGGGAGGCTTGGTTATATGTAAGAAGATAAGACCAATTTCATCTCAAGATTTTTAAATCAGATATTTTGTACCGGTATGTGTCTAGGAAATGGCAGGTGGTGAGACAGTCGACGTAATCGGAAAAAAGCCTTTAGCATTGTGATCCCCAGCTTTCTAAATACAATATATTTTTTGTTAAAAACTGAATGTTAGGATGTGCAAACATTTAGAACAGTCTTGGGAAAGGATTTGAACCGCAACATCATGAAGGATATGTGGAAGTATATATTTACTCAAGCAAATAGAATCTTCTGTAGCAGCTGGCCAAAGACAGCATCACTTTAAAATACTTTTTTAATGCTGTACAGATGGCATAACACAAAAGAATGTGTCTTGCACAGACCACAACTGCTGAAGATGTAGAGAAGCTCAGGCTGATTACCAACATATCTGGCAGGACTGATCTAAAAATGTTTGCTTTGGGGAGGGATTACAATAATAAAAGGGGAAACAGGACAATCGCTTCTGTTAAATCCATGTTTTTCTTTTTTCTTTTCGATATATAAAAGATGACATAAAACAAGAAAGTAAAGAACTAGGGCAGGATTCAACTAATCTGTGGAAGCTCATGCAAGGATGTCTACTTGCACAATGGGGCTTTCCCCGCTCTCTTCCACCCTGCACCCCCAAAATTGGTACTTGAAGGTGGTTGGGGAGCCCCCAGAACAGCATGTAAGGAGAGGAGAGGAGGGATCATTCCATATGAAGTGTTTGCAGTAATAGAACATTTTGAATAGCACCATGTTGAATTCCACCTGAAATGGCATCTAAGTTTATATTTTAATCTCCTTGGGGTATGGACCTGCCATACCAGCTCTTCGTAAAATGGCAAGTACATAGATAGTGCTATATAGTAGTGGCAGAAGTAGTGGGGGCAATGGTGGGAAACTGATATTTTATCTAGAACTGTGCTGAAATCGGGAGGGAGCAATGGAGAATTTCTGAAGCCGCAATGGGATATTAGCTCCGCCCAAGGCATGGTGGAGAACAGCAGCAAAGGGGAAAAGATAGATATGATATTTTACAAGGACAGGAAGAAACATCACGGACAGAATAATTGCCACACACAGAAAGAACAAGGACATAGTTTGAGTGCCTCACCTGTAGTTTTATAAATCATTTAATGTGTCAACACGAATGGAAGTTGTTAATATTGCAGTTGTTGTATAAGGGATTGTTATTTCGACCAGAGTATAATTGAAATTAATAAGATTTTGGAATGCAGAAATAAAGTAATATCATCAAACCATCAATTCTAGCATGCGGGGGGCCACCTAAATTATATAAATTGGTATCTGAATGATTGGTATTAGTAATTGTATTATAATTTGGCATTGTTGTAATGAGGCCGTTATTGGATGATAATGGAAAACTAATAAAAATTATAAAGAATATATATAGAACTGTGCTGAAATCTGTCGTCCAGTGTCTCAAAGGTTTTCTTCCTCTGCGAAAGAGGCTTCCATTTTTCTGTCTTCTTTTCTGGGCACCTGAGAAATTCTATGGAATTTTGGTCACTGTGGGGTTTGAACTGACCTTGTAATTACAAGGTGGCCAGAGTTGGTGGGTGGTGTTTGCACTGGCTTCAGCTAGTGCAAAAACTTAGTTGAATCAGTCCATAGAGAGGACTGATTCCAGTAGATTATCTTGTTCTCCCATGGAGGTTACAGTTGTCTTGGTGGAAGGTGAACTGGTTCTTTGATCTCTCTCTCTCCAGTGACATAATTCCCCAGACATCCCTGTCATAGCTGTGAAATCATTTAAAGAGGGGGCAGAGAAGGAGAGACGCAAACAGACACGGCATTGAAAAAGAGGAAGACAAGACATGAGTCAAGAAAGAAAAAGAAACAGATGAACGAAGAAAACCCAAACATTTTGAATGTGACTAGAACTCCTGAGGGATTTTCCTGAGACATTATTGGCTTTTCAGAATAGTTTGTTCTTTCCAGCTAGCATTTACTTTGCTGGCAGCTAAGAGAGGAGCTAGGCACAGCCACATAAAGAACTGAACGTGCCTCTGAGACTGGTGAGCTTGGGCCATATTAGCTGGCCAGCAAAAAAGTACCCAGCGATTTCCTGTTCCCTGTTGTATCTTTGTAGAATTGCAGTTTCCTGGAGTACTCCTGTTGCTGAATCCTGTTAGCAATCGCTGACAAACAAAAGGTGGGGCATTTAGATTCTTCCCTCATTTGAAGCAAATTCTGGAAGGAAGGCGTCTCAGAGGGACTGAGGCCTGCTTGATGGTCCTGTGCCTCGCTTGCTAGCCCATCTTTCACCTTGAGAGAACTATAGGTTTATTTCGTGCTGGCACCACCATACAGGTCACAGGTGGGGAATCAAAAGCCTAATATGGCCTTCTCTACCGAGCCCTCAGGATCCTCCTTGGACCTCACTCTTTCCTGACCCCGTGCCACCATGAGTTCAGAAGGCTTCTTCCTTCAGAGGTTTGCTCTCCAACTCACGGAGGCTCATGGAGGATAACAGCGCTTTCTGCTTTCCCCCACACAGTGCCCCTCCAGACCCTCCAAGTGTCCCTATTTTCCAGGGACACTCCCGGATTTACAGAAGCCATCCCGGTTTCTGATTTGATCCCAGAATGTGCCGCTTTCCCCTATTTTCATCGGAGAAATGTTGGAGGGTATGGAGCTATGCAACTCGCAAGCCCAGGAGATTAACTATCCAACCTTTAGAAGGCATTTGAAGGCAGCGCTATACAGTGGTACCTCGGGTTACATACGCTTCAGGTTACAGACTCTGCTAACCCAGAAATATTACCTCAGGTTAAGAACTTTGCTTCAGGATGAGAACAGAAATTGTGCTTTGGCGGCGCAGCGGCAGCGGGAGGCCCCATTGGCTAAAGTGGTGCTTCAGGTTAAGAACGTTTTCAGGTTAAGAACGGACCTCCGGAACGAATTAAGTATGTAAACAGAGGTACCACTGTATAGGGAAGTTTTTAAATGTTTTATTTTGTTTTTATATGTGTTGAAGGCCACCCAGAGCGGCTGGGGTAACTCAGTCAGATGGGTGGGGTATTATTATTATTATTATTATTATTACTATTATTATTATTATTATTATCATTATTATGGAATAGGGCATCCATATTTTCACCTGAGAAATGTTGGAGGGTATGCCCCTCAAATGGGGAATTCTAGCACCTGAGGAGGGCTCAAGTGGCAAAACACTGTAGCCTTAGTGCAGTTTAAAATACCCTTATGGAATTTTTTTAAAAAAAAGAAAAACCAAACAGGTGAGATTTCTATTGTGCCTTTAAAAAGAACATTAACTATACAGTACTGTAAAATCTCAGCACGTTGTATCCAGAGTGATACATTCACTAGACTTGAAAAGCACCGATGCGCAAAGCCAAAAAGTATTTCCTAAACCCATGACAATACGATGTTAGCTCTTCCCTACCATAGTCTGCATCTCTCATTACCATTCATCACATTTATGGTTGCATTTAATCCTCAGTTGGCTCCATTATTTACCGGTATGTGGAATTTGTTGATGGCAACCATAATGAGCAGAGCCCCGATAGGCATGGAGCTCATTTCACAGAAAGTGTGGGGAGGGAGGCTGCAGGGAGGGGAGGGAGGAGGAGGTGGGAAGCCTTATTTTGTTAAAGGGTCAATAAAGGTTGCTCGATACATGTTCTAATGAAGCAAAGCAGAACAAAACACCCAGGGAGAAGAATTTAACAAATAATCAAGGCTAGCCTTATGACCAGCAGTACACTCTGGCCCTGCTAACAAAACCGCTAATGCATTATCTATTAATATTACATTTTTAAAAGAATGCAGCGGAATAATTGACCCTAATTTGTTAATCCCGGCCACAATAATTTCTCAGCCCCTAAGCAAAGGACAGTAGCAGCGAATCATTTGCACCTTTTCGCACGGCTACATGGCCTACTTTATAGTCCTCTATTTTGCGGTTTGAAGAGCTGAATGGTCTGGGATTAAAGATATATCCAAAGAACAGGGGCCCACCCATATCTGCATACCCTCCAAGTGTCCCTATTTTCCAGGGACAGTCCCAGATTTACAGAAACCATCCCGGTTTTTTATTTGATCCCAAAATGTCCCACTTTCCCCTAGAAATCCCTATTTTCATCGATGGAGGGTATCATAGGGCATCCCTATTTTACTCAGAGAAATGTTTGTGGGTATAGAATAATGTGACCCCTGAGCTATGGAGTTAAGTAACTATACAACCATTAGGAGACATCTGAAGGCAGCCCAGTATAAAGAAGTTTTTTTGATGTTTAATGTTTTTTATGTTTTTATATATGTTGGAAGCCGTCCACAGTGGCTGGGGCAATCCAGTCAAATGGGTGGGGTGTAAAATATAAAATAATAATAATAATAATAGGATGTCTTTATCTTCATTGGGAAATGTTGGAGGGTATGTACTTAACTGTCAGGGGTCCTTTACCTTTATGTACTTTATAATTATTGTAATAATAATAATAATAATATATTTATACACTCTGGGCGGCTCCCAACAGAATATTAAAAATAGAATCAAACATTAAAAACTTCCCTAAACAGGGCTGCCTTCAGATGTCTTCTAAAAGTCAGATAGTTGTTTATTTCATTGACATCTGATGGGAGGGTGTTCCACAGGGCGGGCACCACCACCGAGAAGGCCCTCTATTTCACAGTCCTCTATTTCACAGTATGATGGGCTGAGTGGTCTGCAATTAAAGAAATATATCCAAAGAAGGGAGAACAGGGACCCACCCACATTTGGCACCTTGAGCAGGAGACTGAGGAGGCACACCACTGAGCCTCTTGGGCTTGCCGATCGCAAGGTCGGCAGGTCGAATCTGTGCGATGGGGTGAGCTCCTGTCACTTTGTCCCAGCTTCTGCCAATCTAGCAGTTCGAAAGCATACCAGCGCAAGTAGATAAATAGGTAAAGGTAAAAGGTAAAGGACCCCTGGATGGTTAAGTCCAGTCAAAGGTGACTATGGGGTCACAGCGCTCATCTCGCTTTCAGGCTGAGGGAAGACGGCATTTGTCCACAGACAGCTTTTCAGGTCATGCGGCCAGCATGACTAAACAGCTTCTGGTGCAACGGAACACGGCGACGGAAACCAGAGCACACGGAAACACCGTTTACCTTCCCACCGCAGTGGTACCTATTTATCTACTTGCACTGGCATGCTTTTGAAGTGCTAGGTTGGCAGGAGCTGGGACAGAGCAACGGGAGCTCACATCATCGTGGGGATTCGAACCGCCGACCTTCTGATCGCCAAGCCAAAGAGGCTCAGTGGTTTAGACCACAGCGACACCTGCATCTCGGTAGATAAATAGGTGGAAAGCTAAACGCCGACTCCCTCGGTCTGGAAACAGAGATGGGGTCCTTTACTTTTTTTTTTTACCTTTGCATGGTTGGTGTTTCCTACTGCAGTGCCGTGTACTTCTATTTCTGTTTTAGTAATTATTTCTAAATTTTCACTGCTATATGAAGATAAGCAGAAGTAGGCCGAGTAATCTTTCAGATCTCGGAAGCACTGTCAGGCTCAAAAGGGAATACACAGATTTGCATCAGCCCCTGCAGCTGGAAGACAGTAGGGAGCCCCTTGAGTGGTCAAACCTCATGTTGATACTGGAAGCCTGGCTTTCTGCCTTTGGCCAGTCAACAGAGCAGTACCTTTTGCCTCATGCATTTCAATCCTCTCCAAATCCTCAAGGCCTACTGAGATGCAGCCACCTATGGCCTCGATGGCCTTGTACTCAGTAGATAGACTCAAAGTGGATACGACGAAGATGAACATAATTCCTAGCTTCTGTTAAATGCATATTCAACAAATGCAAATCAGCCCTTTATAGAAATACCAAATGGTTGAAGTGCTTACTCTTAAGTCTTCAGTTTTTAAAAGCTTTGCATTCTGCCTGCTGGTAAAAGTCAAAGGCATTTTACTTCTCCTAAAACTAAATTCAGCTTCCAGACATTTTGTGGGCAGACAAAAGGAAGAGGGAGAAAGAGAGACTAAAAATGCCTGCCTTAGTGTGCTGCCAAAATTTGGTGTTTGCGAAATGTACTTGCAAGAAACATATGCCGGTTCCAAAGCTCTGCAGCACTTTGATGAAAGAAGGGAGCACTCAGGTGAAGAAAAACTTTTCCATTTCCTAGATCTGCAAGTAATGCACAGTGAATTGGGCACTGAGCAACAATGCTTCATGACAAGGATCTCATGCACACATTTATAGATTTATCTGCGACTTTTACATGAAAAGGATCGGTGCTTTTTTTCTGGGGGGACGCAGGGGGACGCATACCCCTAAACATTTTGTGAATCTAAGTTTGGCCTCATTGAGTGGCAGTATTTCAATATGAGTAGGAAAATGAGAGTACCCCTAAACATTTTTTTAGAAAAAAAAAAGCACTGAAACTGATTATTCCAAGCAATCCATTAAAAAAAAACAAAAAAACCCTAAATGGACAATTCAATGCCTTCTGCAGTGTATATGTTTGTTTGTTTGTTTGCCCAGACCCCAGGAAAGCTTGACCCAAAATGGATCCAGAGTGAACAAGCTCAAATAAAGTAGTGTCAAAGCACAAACATCTCACCCTCATTTTATAATTTTCCCTGTTATGTGAAAAGCCAGGTTCATGGTCCTAAAACAACGTTGTGGATACAGAATGGATTAGCCTTCATGAACAATTTAAGTATTGGTCGTTCTGCGGACTTCTTCCACTTTTAATGCTTCCACCACACTGCTATATCTGTAGTGCCCTGGTGTGCGACTGACGAGTCTTCAATTCCCTGTCATAACTTTAGGATGTTCCTGGCAAAGCCAATAAACAATTCCAAGTCATTCACAATGTAGGTGTCACTGACAGCCACCTCCAATCTCTTTCAGGAGAATTCATCTTATGTAAATTAATCCCATCCTGCTTGCTCTGGGGTTTGGCATACAATTTGTCCTTAAAAACAAGGTTTTATTTTTATTTTTTAATGGAAAAACTGACCTACTTTTGACAATCACACTAATACCTGCTAAGTAGGAATTGGAGAGAAGGATGTAAAAATGAGGGGATCCAAAATTCCCTCATACAAGGTAAAGGTAAAGGACCCCTGGATGGTAAAGTCCAGTCAAACCCAACTATGGGGTGCGGCGCCCATCTCCCTTCAGGTCGAGGGAGCTGGTGTTTGTCCGTAGACAGCTTTCTGGGCCATGTAGCCAGCATAACTAAGCCACTTCTGGCGCAATGGAACACCGTGACGTAAGCCAGAGCACACGGAAACGCCGTTTACCTTCCCGCTGCAGTGATACCTATTTATCTACTCACACTGGTATGCTTTCGAACTGCTAGGTTGGCAGAAGCTGGGGCAGAGCCATGGGAGCTCACCCCATTGCATGGATTTGAAGCACTAACCTTCCGATCGGCAAGCCCAAGAGGCTCAGTGGTCTAGACCACAGCGCCACCCACATCCCCTTGCCCTCAAGGCGATGTGAAACAGGACAAAAATGTTCAAACATCCAGAAGGCAAGAAGCCTGCCTTGCCCTCTCTCTAATGTGCTCTATGATATAACACAGAGCCTAAACCAGAGCTGTAGCTACAGGGTGCGGGGCTAGCCAGGATTTTTGTCCCAGGTGAAGCCTCCAGAGGGGTGCCATTGAGGCTCTGTGTGTGTGTGTGTGTGTGTGTGTGTGTATACACACAAAGTGGACTGCCAAACTGAGTCTTTGACCCAGGTGAAATCAAGCCTAGTTTCACCCCTGCCTAAACTGATTAGCTATATTCTTAAGGAAGTATGTTAAGTAATGCTGTGAGAATGATAAGCAAAAGGATATCCATTATAGAATCATAGAATCATAGAGTTGGAAGAGACCACAAGGGCCATCCAGTCCAACCCCCTGCCAAGCAGGAACACCATCAAAGCATTCTTGACAGATGGCTGTCAAGCCTCTGCTTAAAGACCTCCAAAGAAGGAGACTCCACCACACTCCTTGGCAGCAAATTCCACTGTCAAACAGCTCTTACTGTCAGGAAGTTCTTTCTAATGTTTAGGTGGAATCTTCTTTCTTGTAGTTTGAATCCATTGCTCTGTGTCCTCTTCTCAGGAGCAGCAGAAAACAACTTTTCTCCCTCCTCTATATGACATCCTTTTATATATTTGAACATGGCTATCATATCACCCCTTAACCTTCTCTTCTCCAGGCTAAACATACCCAGCTCCCTAAGCCGTTCCTCATAAGGCATCATTTCCAAGCCTTTGACCATTTTGGTTGCCCTCTTCTGGACACGTTCCAGCTTGTCAGTATCCTTCTTGAGCTGTGGTGCCCAGAATTGGACACAGTATTCCAGGTGGGGTCTGAAGGAGTAATCTTACTCCTTCTTTTATACATGCACACACTCCATTTTTTGGAGAGAGAGAAATTGCAAATATAACAGGTAGGGAGGTGGGATTCGCAATAAAATATTCCACTGATCCTGACAAACGTATAAATTGATACAGGTAGTCCATATCTCCAAATAGGTACCCAAATGAGATTGACAATTCTAAGCTATGCATTCAAAAATAGAAAGTTAGCAAGATCTTCAGACCTCTGGGGCTGATTGTACCATAAAGAATTGAGTGTTCAACACAGCAACTGCTTCATTTTTAAGCAAGACACACACACACACACACACACACACACACACACACTGCCGCCCCCATATCAAACAAGCATTACAAACATTTTAATGGGTGTGCTTTTCTCACATAAGCAGGGTTGTAGTGGCGTATAATAAGAGCTAATCTGTGTAGCGTCACTGGCGCTTTCGGCGAGACGAGATAAAACGTTTTGTTATTTGAAAAGTTTGCAGCAAAGAGCATAGCAGATAACCGCTTTGATATTTATGGTACAGATTCCTCCGCTTAAAAAAAATAAAAATAAAATCAGAGAATAATCATGTTTATAATGGAAATACCCACCCACCCCAAGTCTTGAAGATGAGCTATATTACTGCTCTGGAAGAAGGACACGGAGAGATTTCACAAGCAAATGGGAAAATCTCTTTTTAAAATGAGAACAAAATAAGCAGGCAGGGATATACCAAAGTTGCCGCTGTTCAGGCAACTGCAATATCTCGTTCTAAGCTATCCAATCACACAGGCAGCTGCTGCGCTGTCGTTTATATGCTACCAGGACCCAGTCCAGGTGTGTTTTTGCAGCTCATAATAGACAGCAACAAGAAAGATCTGTAAAGCCTTCAGAAACAGGAGCAGGCAACCTATGGCTCTGCGCATGTTTTTGGACTTCCATCACTCCTAGACTGCAAGGAAAACCAGACCTGCCCCCAATCCAATGGATGAATTGAGCTAGCTAGATCTACACTTTAGACCTTTGGCTGCATGAAGAAAGCCTAACTGTGGCCTTTTCTTCCATGTTTACCTTTTATGGGGCTGTAATCATTATTTGTATATATTAGTCACTTCTTCACAAAGGTGAACTCAAAGGAGGGTGGTGGTGGTGGTGGTGGTGGTGGTGGTGGAATAAGTATGAAAACAAGAGTAAAAACAACCTGAAATGCTTGCTGATAATATTGTTATAAGGGTGGGGGAGAGGAAAACCATGCTAAACCCAAGGGATTAATGAATGTCAGAATCCTGCTAATAATTGGGATACTGAAGGGGGAGATACAGGCTGCAGTGTAGCCTAGGCAAACTAGCCAGGCTGGACTGGTTGAATGTAAGTCACTATGAAACAATAAACAGTTGTTATCACCTCAAGAGAATGTTAAGGATAATGTTTTAATTTCCTGAAATGGGAATGTTTGCTCATGTTGAATTGCTTTGTATTTTTAGCATGGGGTTTTCCCTTTTGCAGGGACGCGGGTGGCGCTGTGGGTTAAACCACTAAGCCTCTTGGGCTTGGCAATTGAAAGGTTGGTGGTTTGAATCCCCGCAGCGGGGTGAGCTCCGGTTGTTCGGTCCCAGCTCCTGCCAACCTAGCAGTTCAAAAGCACACAGTGCAAGTAGATAAATAGGTAGCACTCCGGCAGGAAGGTAAACGGCGTTTCCGTGCGCTGCTCTGGTTTCGCCAGAAGCGGCTTAGTCATGCTGGTGACATGACCCAGAAAAACTGTCTGTGGAAGCGGACAAACGCCGGCCTCCCTCGGCCTTTAGTGCCGCAACCCCAGAGTCGTTTGCGACTGGACTTAATTGTCAGGGGTCCCTTTACCTTTTCTTTACCTTTGGTAGTAGCTCTCACGTGATTGGGGTCTTGTGCCTCATAAATTCAAACTCAGCACCTTGAATTCAGCCTGGAAACTAATTGGTAGCTAATGCAATCATGCCAGGATTGGTGCTATATATTTCGGACCAGCTTGACCCAGTCTGCACCAGCTGCAGCTTCTGAATTGTCTCCAAAGGCAGCCCCCCATACGACCCTTTGCAGTAATTTATCCTAGAGGTCACCAGAGATTAGACAGCAGAAGTTAGGCTATCCTTGTCTGTGCTTGCCACAACTAGCATGCGGACATTTATAGCTAGGGTTGTTTGACTCTGTGACTCTAGGCGATGACACTGATGCATGATGACCTCTGCCTTTATGTGTGGCTAAGCATGTTTATACTCAAACTTTTAGCTTCTAGCTAGGCTGTGTTATATAATCAGACTGTGGCAGTAGAGTTTTGGATGTAAAACCAGCTTGACAGGCCAATTTGTCCTGTAAATACAAAGTGCCTGCAACAGGACTGAGTCGGCATAAGTTTTTAACCTAGGGCCAGGCATACATAGGCAGCCTGAAATGAGATGGCTTAACTGTCAACAACAAGATGAAATTAAAAACAAAAGGAAACCTGGTGATTCCTACCCTGTGCCACAACTACTGTTCCCTCCTCCCGCCATCCTCTTTGAGATCTTCTTTCCCCCTTGACCTATCCCTAAAGTAGGATAGATAGATAGATAGAGATAGAGATAGAAATAGATAGATATACATACATACATACATACATACATACATACATACTGTTATAGAGCCAACAGGATGGCATGCTAAAGCCAGCCGCCGGATGCAGACAGAGCCTAGGTTTAATGGACCTAGTCAGGAACAGCCAAAGTCAGGTACACGGGATCAGGAGCAGGATGAGCAGGCACAACCACGCGCTTCAGCACAGCAGTTGCAGGTGCTGGTGAGGGAAGCAGCCAGCCTTCCTTATGTAGCCAGCTCATGACCATGCCTCTTACAAGCTGCAGCTGCCTCCAATTGCTCCCTTCGTTTCTCAGCTCTACGCTCTACAGCTGAGATGGGAGGAGGGGAGGGGGCCTGCCGGCTCCTCTCCTCACAAGAGCCTGATTCTGGCTCAACTTCTTCTTCCTCCTCCTGTTCTGCCCTTCCCTCTTCCCCATCTGCTTCTTCCTCTTCTGAGGAGTGCTGCCACCAGTCTTCTTCAGGTAAGAATCCCTCCATTTCTCCGGACTCTTCCGTGGTTGCCGCTTCGCCTAGGGGGGCTTGCCACCACTCCTACTCATCTGGTGCAACCCTGACACATACATACATACATACATACATACATACATACATACATACATACTCATAGTGTCAGGGACCGTGCTGAGGAGGGCTGCACTGAGGAGGAATGGTGGGAGCCACCCCCTCCCCCTGCTCCTGCTCCTGCATCTTCCCAGGAGCAGGAGGACAGTATAGATTTGGAACAGTGGTTTGCAGAGGGGCATAGTTCAGAAGGCAGAAGCTGGGAAATACTGGATGGGGAACAGCTAGGAGAAGAAACACTGGAAGAGAGAGGGTTAACAGATTCACAGTCGCTGAACAGCATTCACCCCTCTTCTCCAAAGTCTCGGAGAGCTCAGAAAGTGGCAGAACAGAAAGCACAGAGGGTACAAGCTCAGATTACAAGACGTAGGAGTGACATAGATTAATAGGGACAGAGGGAGTGTAAGCTTAATTGGGAGCACTGCCATTCTGGGTGGATGCTTTGTTTTGTCCTTCGCTGTGTTTATTAAAAAAAACTAACTGGTAAGAATTCCTTTCGTTTGATCTGCTCTTTTACAACCACAGGGGAGGAAGCCAATTCCCCAAAGCCTGGCACATAGACATCTTATGCAGACAAGGGCTCCCTATCATGTGCAGACAGGGTCAGCCCCCTCATGAGGCAAGCTGAGGTGACTGCCTCAGGCGGCAGGATTCACAGGGGCAGCAGATCCAGCCTCCGGGAAATGCATTGCCCACTACTGCTTCCGCAGTGACAACGACAGCTGTCGTGTGCCCCTTGGACGCCAGATCTCCTGCCTCCTCAGCAGTGCCCCCAAAATGCCATCTCTACAGTGGCTTCCTGGTAAATTGGAGGTGCTGCTGGTAGATTGGAGGGCCTTGTTCCTGATGTAGATGTTCACTCGCCCCTTCTTTCCTGGTGGGGGCTGTACCATTTTTTTTTTGGCTCACCTCAGGTGCCAACGTGTCTTGGGCCAGCCCTGTGTGCAGATGGGGCCATGTCTCCCATAAGACTGTGCCACCTCAGAATGAACTTGAGGAGCATTGTTAGCTGACAAATGGCTCTACATCAAATGCTCCCTGCATGCGAGCGGATGGTTAATACATCAGAATAAAAGATAGTCTAGTAGCTTGTACCAGGTGAGTAAGCTTTTCACATGCTGGGAGTGTGCTTTCAAATAAGCATGGCTTCTTAGGTGGTATGGCCATGTCAAGAACTGTACCATGTACACATGTGATTTGCCTTTCACTTCTGTCAGGCATCTTTTCAAGACTAAAAATGCAGTCAATAAAATGGCCACGATCTTTCCGAGTGGAAATGGCACAACCATCACTGTGGCTAAGTGTCTTGATTTCACAATAGGTTTTCAGACAATTATTGGGGCTCTCCAAAAATAAATGCGACTAGTTGTCATGCTATTATGTCAATTGCATGGAGTAGCCCGGTGTAACGCAGAATAGAAAGTGAGTCAGCTTTGTAAATGGGGAGGGGGAAGAACCCTGCTGAATGCAGAAACAGCAATTTGAGCAGGGAATTCTGTTGAGAAATACCTTGGCACTCAGCACCATTAGAAGCTAAAAAGGCTATTGTTCAATAGCCAGGATCCAAAATAACAAGGAAACTTACCATTTGGAGAATTCTGTCCTTGTGGGGAAAGACATAGAATAATAGAACTGTAGAGCTGGAAGGGACCCCAAGAGTCATCTAGTCCAACCCCCGGCAATACAGGAATCTCAGATAAACCATCCAAGACAGATGGACACCCAACCTCTGCTTCAAAACCTCAAAGGAAGGAGAGTCCACCATCTTCCGAGGGAGTTCATTCCACTGTTGAACAGCTCTTACTGTCAGAAAGTTTTTCCTGATGTTTACTCAGAATCTCCTTTCTTGTAACTTGAACCATTGGTTCAAATCCTACCCTCCAGAGCTGGAGAAAACAAGCTTGTTCCTTCTTCCATGTGACAGCCCTTAAGGTATTTGAAGATGGCTGTCCTATCTCCTCTCAGTCTCCTCTTTTCCAGGCTAAGCATACCCACTAGTTCCTTCAACCATTCCTCATAAGGCTTGGTTTCCAGACCCTTGATCATCTTGGTTGCCCTCCTCTGCACACATTCCAGCTTGTCAACATCCTTCTTAAATTGTGGTGCCCAGAATTGGACGCAGTATTCCAAGTGTGGTCTGACCAAGGCAGAATAGAGTGGTACTATTACTTCCCTTGATCTGGACACTATACTTCTGTTGATGTTCCCTTTTCTTTTGCTGATAAAACTATCTCCAAATAGAAATAACTGGAAAGGGCTTGCTCACTTTAGAGTCCATTTTAAAACTAACACTGTCTTTGGGAAAATCCAGTTAGGAGACAATTCATAAACTGTTGGGAGCAGTTGTCTGGATAATCTGGGTTAATGTGAGTCATTCAGCTTCTAGAATGCAGTGAGACGACATCTCTCCCCTGTGTGTCTGCTCCTCCTTGTACAAAGCTCATCTTATTTCTCTGAGTTCTCAGCAGAATGCTAGAATCAAATGGGCCACAGGTTCTTTCCTTATCCATTTTCCGGGGCCAAGATGGTATGCTTACCTTTGCCTTAAAAACATGGTAGGTGGATTAGCCTAAATCTTCACTCTCTAAATCTGCATTTCTGAGCTCTGGCTTCACAGCTCACTAGACCAGAATAAAACTGCCCTGTGAGGCATTTCTGCTAAAAATAGCACATACAAGGAACCCTCAGATTTAAACAAACCCAGAACCTATGCATTATTTCCCTGGCCTGATTTCCCCCCCTCTTCAATTATTTGGGGTGGAGAATAAATTTGATTCAGTTCACATTTAAGGGTGAACCTACTTAATTTACAGGTTCAGAAACAATGCAAAATTCGTGCTTCTCGGAATTTTGCAATGTAGTACTGCAGCCAAGTAATGTGTACATCTCTTGAAAGACCTACATTGGCTCCCAGTACGTTTCCGAGCACAATTCAAAGTGTTGGTGCTGACCTTTAAAGCCCTAAATGGCTTCGGTCCAGTATACCTAAAGGAGCGTCTCCACCCCCACCGTTCAGCCCGGACACTGAGGTCCAGTGCCGAGGGCCTTCTGGCGGTTCCCTCACCACGAGAAGCCAAGTTACAGGGAACCAGGCAGAGGGCCTTCTCGGTAGTGGCGCCCGCCCTGTGGAACGCCCTCCCTTCAGATGTCAAAGAGAACAACAACTACCAGACCTTTAGAAGACATCTGAAGGCAGCCCTGTTTAGGGAGGCTTTTAATGTTTAATAGATTACTGTATTTTAATGTTCTTTTGGAAGCCGCCCAGAGTGGCTGGGGAGACCCAGCCAGATGGGCGGGGTATAAATAATAAATTATTATTATTATTATTATTATTATTATTATTATTATTATTATTATTAGACTAGGGTAAAATGTGCATATAGTTCAAGGTGGGGGGAACCATGCATTTTATTAGGCAAAATTGTTTTGCAAGAAAAGTGTATATTATGCAAAAATGCATACAAAAAAAGTATATATTAGGAGCAATTCACACTAAAATGCTGGTGTTCATGAGGACTTCCCAGTGCTGAAATTAGCCATGTGAAGATAGGGTTATTCAGTGTACACATGGAGCGTGGAACTGAGATTGCTTCCACATATTCAGCATTCCCATTTGCAAAGGACCCAGTGTGTGTGGATAGGCATGTGCACTGAGATCAGTCCCACAAAGGGCTCAGCAGAGATGTCAGCAGACATGAATGATTCCAATGCTCTCCTCCATGAGTGGTCCTACCAAGCCTGGACCTTGCAGCCCAATTCCTTGGCTCCATCCTCAGGAGTAAAGGCATCACTATTATCGCCTTCATTTTGACGTGCCTTCCTTTCATCACAGCAATTTCTATGACAGTCTTAATTCAGTGTGAATTACTCCTGAGCAAGGATGGACAGATTAGCCTATATCCATCCTATGCCAATTTCATGTCTAAACAAAACTGGCTCCCATTTGTGAGTGGTCCAAGGACTACTTTTCTCTTTCTTTAACATTTTACAGCTACTTAGAGCAGCTATTATTTCCTCCATGGCTGCACAGCTAAAGGAAAACTGGGTTGTATGATATCCAAACGAATTCTACTCCGAGTGGACCCATTGACATTAAGAAACCTAAGTTGGTCATATCCATTATCTTAAATAAATCTACGCTGAGTAGTGCTAGTATTGGATGCAACCTGCTGTATTGAAATGCTCTCAGGATGTGACTGGAAGTGAACTTCTCATAGCTCAGCCAGTAGAGCATGAGACTCAGGGTCGTGGGTTCAAGCCCCACGGTGGGCAAAAGATTCCTGCATTATAGGGGGTTGGACTAGATGACCCTTGTGGTGCCTTCCAACTCTAAAATTCTATGATTCTATGACTGTATCCTGTGGTCCCTTCCTGCTGTACCATATGGAAGAAGAGATGGCTGCCACTACAGAACTACTGGGGCAGCCATATTTTTTTCTGTGTGATGTCCTCATAAGGCTACAGGGAACCTTATGCATAGGAGTAAATAGCTGCCCATACATAAGGTTGCCATATTCTCAAAAGTGAGAATCCAGACATAGTTGTTGAGTTGTGGTTTGGGATTTTGGCTTTATTTTATTTTTTTTGGTCAAAGTTGTTGAGCTTTTCCCCCGGACATTTTGCAGATTCAGCAAAATCTGCCCAGATGCCATTTTCAAGCCCAATTCCCGGAAGTCTCCAGGAAAACTCGGACGTATGGCAGCCCTAACCACACATCATGCAGGCAAGTGCATTGTCACTGTGATGACGCAGCCATTAAAAATCATGTGCCTCTTGCGAGAGGGGACTTACGCCGCTCCTTGCATTGTGGAGCAATAACTGCATGACCCAGGCCATTTCTGTCTGTCGAATAAACCATCTTTAATTAATTCCCAGCTATGTCAGGCTTTAATGAACAGTGGATTCATATTAAAACATTAACAAAAGAAGAAGAAGCCAGACACAACAGCATCCATTGTTCTTTCACTTAATGAAGCTCATTAAAGTTGATTAAGCTTCCCTAGTCCCAATCCTCTGATTGTGTATGTTGGTCATTACCATAATGCAAGGCAGCCTTTGGAATCTGTCCAACACCCATCAACTGAGGCAATGGCCTGTCACTAATCCTACATCAACAGACTAATTCCCTCCCCCCCCCCAACTCAGTTTTGCTGACTCACAGCCAGACATTAGCCGCAGCAGAGCAAAAAGGCCATATAGCTGGTGGCATCCTAGCAAGTGAGATGTCCATGACTTCACTTCCTCTTCACTGGTTTCTGCTTCTGGCTTGCTTTGATGAGCGGCGGTGTCCTTCTGGCTGCCTGGAGCGGCACAGCCGAAAGCTTTCGAGTCTGAGTACTTCACAGCTGCAAGGGGGGAAAGGAGACCATTGATCTCTTTCGCACACCCCTCCCCATTGCGTTTATCTCCTTGTAGTTTGTGCCTTGACCCGCTCTGGGGAAATGAGTCAAATAACGCAAACATCCTTTGCATCCAAGCACAGCAGAATCTCCCAGGACAGCAACGCAGAACCGAGTGCATCACATTCAGAGTATGCAAGGGATCTCCTTCTCCCTTTGAAGAAATCAGAGACCAAGGAGAATTGTGGAAGAGGAAGCATGACAGTTCCCCATTCCTGGAGGACTGCATTGCGGGAGGGGCTTTAGGACCTTGCGGTGACCCAGCAGTGGGCGGAGGGATCCTGCCCACGTCACTAGGGCACCCAGTCACGTCACACACCCTGGCCAACCAGTCATGTGGGCCGGGGGGCATGGCCGCTGACTGTTTAAACCATAGCAACAGCTGGGAAGGCAGCCCCCATTCATCTCCATCGGATCTCCCAGCCCACCAACCCTCTTTTCCTGCGTTGCTTGATTATGGCCTTGCTATGACTAAAGGTGTAGGGGCCGGGTAGGAATTCTTCCACTTGGCAAATTGGCACCAGCCATTTGGTTCTCGCCTACCTAGTAGCAATCGTCACAACTTTGTAAGGTTAGGCATTGGGTAAGCCACGGGTGGCGCTGTAGTCTAAACCACAGAGCCTAGGGCTTGCTGATCAGAAGGTCGGCGGTTTGAATCCCCGCGACGGGGTGAGCTCCTGTTGCTCGGTCCCTGCTCCTGCCAACCTAGCAGTTTGAAAGCACATCAAAGTGCAAGTAGATAAATAGGTACCGCTCTGGCGGGAAGGTAAACGGTGTTTCCGTGCACTGCTCTGGTTCGCCAGAAGCGGCTTAGTCATGCTCGCCACATGACCCGGAAGCTGTACACCGGCTCCCTCGGCCAGTAAAGCGAGATGAGCGCCGCAACCCCAGAGTCATCTGCGACTGGGCCTAATGGTCCTAATGGTTGCATTTATATCTGCAAAGGAGATCAAGGCAAGAACAACTACTACTCTGCTGGATCAGACCAAAAGCTCATCTAGTGTATATCCTCTTTTTCAGGGGAGTGTGAGCTCTGAAGCTGTGCTTCAGTTTGTCTATCATTTTGTAAAGCCCAAATTCAGTAGGTACACATGTGAACTGAATCAAATTTCTGCCCCATGTCTACCCTCAGGATCTGCCACCTGAGGTGGTTGACGCACTCTGCCTAATGGCAGGACTGGCCTTGGTGTAAAAAATTATATGCCTCAATTTTATTTGAAGGTCTGAAATGGCATTAGTAAATAAGGTGAAAGGGAAAATAAATGCCGTGGACAAGCCTACATATCAAGTATGCACAGGGCTTAAACAATCCTGGATCCAGGGGGCAATTTTTCCGTTTTGCTACTGCTGTTTTGAGAGCCTTACATTTGTAATTGTTTCATAGTTTACAATTTCCGCCACAAAAACCCCATCCTTCTAAACACCACAAAGATGATACATTTCCTTTCAAAATATGCACTCCGGACCGAAAATTATATTCCCAGGGACTCGAAATCATTAAGGTGACATTAAAATAACCTTTTGGAAAATTGTTCCGTAGAGACAGGCCTAACCTTTCTGCTTCCACTATATGAAACAAAACTCTACATGAGGCCACATTAGCGTTGACATTTTTGATCAATTGAAGAACTGTACAGCAGGACTAAAGGTACCTGGACACAAGGACGCGTCACAGACCGCAGGAGCTCAGATTAGAAATTCGTTAGTAAAGTGCTCTGCCTTTCAAAGAGCAAAGGTTTTCTCCATTGACTGAGCAGTCGCAGAAGATTGAGGAGAGACTCAGAGATGTATTGAACTAGCCATGGGGGTTTGGGGTAAGCAGCCAATCAGGTGGGCTGTGGTGACCCAGTAAACCATCCACTTCAGGGATGTTTGGGGAAACTGCTCTCTTCTTTAGGAAGCTATTTAGGGAAGCTTATAATGTTTGATGGATTACTGTATTTTAGTAGTTTGTTGGAAGCTGCCCAGAGTGGCTGGGGAGGCCCAGCCAGATGGGCGGGGTATAAATAATATGTTATTATTGTTATTATTATTATTATTATTGCTACTACTACTACTATTTATTATTATTATTATTATTATTATTATTATTATTATTATTATTATTATTATTTAAAGGTAAAGGTAAAGGGACCCCTGACCATTAGGTCCAGTCGCAGACGATTCTGGGGTTGCAGCGCTCATCTCGCTTTACTGGCCGAGGGAGCCGGCGTACAGCTTCCGGGTCATGTGGCCAGCATGACTAAGCCACTTCTGGCAAACCAGAACAGCGCACGGAAACGCCGTTTACCTTCCCGCCGGAGTGGTACCTATTTATGCACTTTGGGGTGCTTTTGAATTGCTAGGTTGGCAGGAGCAGGGACCGAGCAACGGGAACTCACCCCGTCGCAGGGATTTGAACCGCCGCCCTTCTGATCGGCAAGCCCTAGGCCAGTGGTGGCTAACCTTGACACTCCAGATGTTTTGGAACTACAACTCCCATCATCCCTAGCTAACAGGACCAGTGGTCAGGGATGATGGGAGTTGTAGTTCCAAAACATCTGAAGTGTCAAGGTTAACCACCACTGCCCTAGGCTCTGTGGTTTAACCCACAGCGCCACCCACGTCCCTTTTATTATTATTATTATCATTATTATCATTATTATCATCATTATTATCATCATTATTATCATCATTATCATCATTATTATCATTATCATTTCTGTCCAAATAACTAGCATTGCATGTTCAGGACATGCAGAAGTGTCTATGCAGCTAATCCAAGGCAGGGCTTGGATTATGCATTTTTCACCACAGTTGACTCATAGGTAAGGTATGTTCCCCATTTAAAAGCTCCGGTAGTACAATTCAAAAGGACCAAACTGCACATCAGCTTGTGTGTCCTCTTGTTACTCCCACCCCCACCCCCCACCCCACCCCCGCACGCACACGCACACACTGATCTGATACGCTAATGCTGCTACAGTTATCAGCAACAATAAAAAGCCAGTTTTCCATTAAAAAGAAAAAAAGCATGGACATCTGCAGCAGCACCCATTGAAGTCAAACAAAGTCTCAGCATTTCCACATTGCTGGAACATAATTAAAACAAAGTCTTCCTAAAATATGTAGGTTTTTTTAAATGTCAATTTTCTCCCCAAATATCTATCTAGCACCCCCTCTCTCTCTGATATTGTATGTGTGTGTGTACACACACAAATATACATACATATTTTGATAGATTTCAGATATCACAGACCCTCCAAGTTCCCTATTTTCCAGGGACGTCCCTGATTTAGAGAAGCCATCCCAGTTTCTGATTTGATCCCGGAATGTCCTGCTTTTCCTTAGGATGTCCCTATTTTCACTGGAGAAATGTTGGAGGGTATGGAATTATCCGACCCCCCGAGCTGTCTGCAGGGAATGTTGTATAGGGAAGGGTTTTTTAATGTTTAATGTTTTATTATGTTTTTATGTAATTGGAAGCTGCCCAGAGTGGCTGGGGCAACCCAGCAAGATGTGTGGGGTATAAATAGTAAAATTATCATTATGGAATGGGATGTCCCTATTTTCATCGGAGAAATGTTGGAGGATATGATATCAAGAACTACATTACAACATTCAGAGATGTGCTGAACCAATGGATAGATAAGTTTTGATCAGCACATTAATCAGAGATGTGTAGATCGGGTCATTTCATACAGGAATCTGCAAAGATCAAGTTCATTTTTTGATGGTTGCTTTTGGTCAGTTGATAGAAAATGATATATTGCTTTTCTGAAGATGCCAACGGTCAGTGGAGAATTTCTAGGGGAAATAACAACAAAAGCCACCTAATAAAGAAATCTATGGTGGGGAAAGCAATGTAATAAAAAAAGAACACGGGTAGAAGACTCTTTCAACAACTCTCTTTCCATATCTGGTGACATTTACTGGTCATCAAAAATTGATACGACTGATTTTAAAGCACACTGAGAGAAGAATTCCCAGTGACACCGTCATGCAATATGCAGAAAGAAAAGGAACAGGGTGATGGGCTGTTTGCAAGGTGCAGTTATTAAGAACAACTGAGCACCAATTAAGAAAACTGTCATGAAACAGTTAAGAAAAAATTATATGTCGTGCATATCCTTAAGTGATTTCTTTATATATGGAGGGGAGGGGGGGAAATAGTTCCAAGGTAACCGTCTCTTGGTGACATTTTTGTATGACAAAAAACTAGGTGTTGGGTCAGCCACCAATAGTCTACAGAGTTGTTGTGAGGGTAAAACAACTCTGCGAGCACCTAGAAGGAAAGCTGCAATAAAATAAATATATGAATAGGTATGTTGCCTCATTTCCCAGTGATTTTATAGGAGAAAGTTGTTGTTGTTGTTGTTGTTTAGTCGTATCCAACTCTTTGTGACCCCATGGACCACAGCACGCCAGGCACTCCTGTCTTCCACTGCCTCCCGCAGTTTGGCCAGACTCATGTTGGTAGCTTCAAGAACACTGTCCAACCATCTCGTCCTCTGTCGTCCCCTTCTCCTTGTGCCCTCCATCTTTCCCAACATCAGGGTCTTTTCCAGGGAGTCTTCTCTTCCCATGAGGTGGCTAAAGTATTGGAGCCTCAGCTTCAGGATCTGTCCTTCCAGTGAGCACTCAGGGCTGATTTCCTTAAGAATGGATAGGTTTGTTCTTCTTGCAGTCCATGGGACTCTGAAGAGTCTCCAAAGTACTTAGGCATTAATCTGGGACAGATTTGCAATAGGGAGGCCTGTCCCCAAGATCCTGGGATCACCAGGCACAAACCTGGCCCTACCAGTGTTTGGGGTTTTTTTCCCCAAACTTGGGTCCCTGGCTGTTATTGGACTACAATTCCCATTACCACTGGTCCTGCTAGCTAGGGATGATGGGAGTTGTAGTCCAACAACAGCCGGGGACCCAAGTATGAGAAACACTGCACCTACCCTCTCTTTGTCCCCGAGAGTAGGTTATACTTCTCTTAAAATGCTTTAATTCGCTCCTGTGGGCACGGTGTCAATGTAAAGCACTGCCGAGCTGGGGGTTATATCGTCGTGTTGAGTGGAGAGGCAGGGAATGATGGAGGGCTGCGTCAAGGTGCCGTATAGCCTGCAAGTCTTGAGCAAGCCAAGTGCGTTTGAGTGCTGCAAGCACACTTCAAGAAGGAGTACCTTAAGTGGTTATCAATCAACCAGACATTCTGAAGTCGTTTGTGATGTCCTCTTCCCCTTCATCTTTGGCCAATTCACCAGTGGAGCTCTCCCTTCTCCTGGAAACAAGGGACTTTTCAACCTTCACCACTGGCAGAGGAACGGGGGGCGGGGGGAGTGCACCACCCCCGGCATAATAATAATAATAATAATAATAATAATAATAATAATAATAATAATAAAACTTTTATTTGTACCCCGCCCTTCCCAGCCAAGACCGGGCTCAGAGCGGCTAACAATCATAAAACCACAACAAACCACAAAACAGTTAAAAATGCAAATTAAAATACAATTTAAAATTTAAAATTTAAATGCCACCTCATTTTAAGCAGAGACGGAGTACCATCGCGGCCGCCCCCAACACACGCTGCGTGCCCCCCCACCTTGCTGGGTGCCACACCCCTGGGACACACGCCATGCCCCCGCTGACGGCATGCCACGCCCCCAGGATGCACCCACGCCCCCCGTGTAAGGAGTGTTTCTAGGAACAGTTCTATAGTTCCCAGTAGATGGGAAAGTGAGACCAGAGGCGTAGCGTGGGGGGTGCTAGGGGTGCCAGTCGCACCGGGCGCAACATCTGGGGGGGCGCCGCTCCGGCTTCAGCCCCGCGCGGCACCCGCTGCCATCCCAGCTAAGCGCGCTCTCCTCTGCCCGCGGCGTCCGTGCGAGTCTGGGGAGAGGCAGGCAGCCCCAGCCGCAAAGACCCGGCGGGCGAAGCGAGGTGGAAGGAAGGAAGGAGGGGACGGTGGGAAGGAAGGAGGGAGAACCGACGCCGACGCCTAGGCTGCTGAGATCCGCCGGGGGTGGATCTCCAGAAGAGCGGGAGAAATTGCAGGCTGCCGAGGCACTGGCGTCGGGGAGGGAATCACTTCCCCGCTCTCGGAGCGCCAAGCGGGGAGGTCTGCAAAGGTGCTCCTACTGCTCCCTATTGGAGAGCGCAGGGGAAACAGGGGCGCGCAGAGTCGGGACGCAGCAGCCGGCGCTTTTCGGGCTAAATTGCGCTCGCCAGCCAGCCGGCGTGCTCGCTTTGCACCACGTGCCTAACAACCAACAGAAGGGGCGGAGAAGAAGGGAAGGCGGCCCGCTCAAATCAAGGTGAGCAGGCCAAGCTGCGGCGCCTGTTGCCAAAGCCAGGGCGTGACCCCGGAACACAGGCCGAGTAAGATGGGATGAGAAGCTCGGGAGCGGGCGCAGAATCACAAGTTTCCATCGCCATCAGTGCCGGCTTTACGTTTAAGCTAAAGATATAGCTTAGGGCCCCACTCTCTTGGCCCCCCCCCAAAAAAAATGAAAGAAAAAAACACCTGGATGTACATTTCCAAAATATAAGATAAAAAACAAATAAAATAAAACCTACATACAGCAACAGTGTTTAGTGTTGTGTAGGCTCCTATGATGTAAGTAATGGGCCCCGCCTGCTAGCCTGCTCCCTAAAATATCACTGGTAATTATTTCACTATTAACATACTTCTTAATTGTATTTCACCATTAATAGGCCTATACTTCTTCTTAATTGTATTTCAGTTCAACAATTACTTTGATAGAATACATATTTTTTATGTGCAAATTGCATCAGATAGGTATTAGGTCCATAAATTACCATATAGCATATATTCAACACAAAAAAAGTGACAATTTGTTGTTGACAAAGTGCAGCTGGGCATATAAAGGGCCCCATTACCTTCAGTAGCTTCTAACTTTGCGCCCCCTAACCCGTGGATTTTAGCACTCGAGTCTCTTCCACTAGATTAGTTAAAGAAACCCTTACCCCCTAAGCACATGTATTGTTTGTTATGAAAATACTGATGTAATTAAAGTAAAATGCATCTAAATACAAGTTAGTTGCATCTAAATACATCAGTATTTTCATAACAAACAATACATGTGCTTAGGGGGTAAGGGTTTCTTTAACTAATCTAGTGGAAGAGACTCGAGTGCTAAAATCCACGGGTTAGGGGGCGCAAATTACTTGTCTTGCCCCGGGTGCTGACAACCCACGCTACGCCACTGAGTGAGACACAGATAATGGGAAATTAAATAACAAATGGGCATTGCCTATTGGAATCCAAAGGGTGAGAGAAGGCAGGTATGCACTTACCTTGGAATGTAGAAATCAAATTTCTGCTGGTAAATTAGTGTGCATTTCAAAAGCTCACATGGGTAGAAATTCAAAAACTAAAAGGTGCAATGAATGAAACTTCATTCATACATAAAATCCCCCAAAGATTACCAGTTGTAAATATATTGCAACCATCGGGTAATCTCTTAAGAAGTTTCTTCTTCTTTTTTTCAACCTCAAAGACGGCATCAACATTATTTGATCTTCTAAATGTAGCAACAGCAGTTCCAGGCAATGACGTCTACATGCAGTCCTTTGCTTGAAACCCATATTTTAAAAATGATTTTTAATCCCCATCTGCTGAAAGTGCTGCACAGATTTCCTTTGAACAGAAGAACTTAAAGATCAACAGGCTCCGTGTAATTTTCCATTGCAAGTACATATTCTCGCCTTCCCTTATTGAAAGCTAAAAGGAAAAGGCTCATGTGAAAGGAAGGAAATCACTTTCCACACGACTGCGGAAGGGATCCCAGAAACTGATGGGCAACAAGCCCCCAACATGCCTAGGTTTCAAAGTGGGGAACTAGAGAAAGATATCTCTGTGGAATAAATGGTAAGCATTTGCTACTGAATTGTAAAAGGTTTAAGAGTCAATATTTAGCAACATACAAAATGCACAGCAAAGTGGCCACACACAGGTGTTTATTTTATTATTTTATTTTAAACATTTATAACCTGTTTGCCCTGTTCTACATGGAGTTGCTCAAAGTGGCTTAGAAATATAAACTAAAATGTAAAAGCAACAATGGTCCATCTGTCAAAACATGAATTATCAAGCTAAAAATAGCAGCAAAACAGACACACACAGTGGGGGAGAGAGAGCAGTGCCAGCAGTCATTATGCAGCAAACAAATGAAAAGCTGCTGTTGTTGTTGTTGTTGTTGTTGTTGTTGTTGTTGTTGTTGTTGTTACTACTAATACTATTAACTTTGTATTCTGCCCTATACCTGTAGATCTCAGGGCAATGGACAATACAAAGTTACAATGTAAAAACATGAAATACATAATAAAAATAATTAAAACAATTAATAATGCTAGTGTATACAAACTAATAAGAAATATGGTAAAGGTAAAGGGACCCCTGACCAATAGGTCCAGTCGCGGACGACTCTGGGGTTGCGGCGCACATCTCGCTTTATTGGCTGAGGGAGCCGGCGTACAGCTTCCGGGTCATGTGGCCAGCATGACTAAGCCGCTTCTGGCGAACCAGAGCAGCGCACAGAAACGCCGTTTACCTTCCCACCGGAGCGGTACCTATTTATCTACTTGCACTTTGACGTGCTTTCGAACTGCTAGGTTGGCAGGAGCAGGGACCAAGCAACGGGAGTTCACCCCGTCGCGGGGATTCGAACCGCTGACCTTCTGATCGGCAAGCCCTAGGCTCTGTGGTTTAACCCACAGCGCCACCCGCGTCCCTTTTAATAAGAAATATACTCCCCAACAAAAGCCCCTAAAAATCCCCCAGCCTGCAAATACAAATACAACATTCCAAATTAGCATATAACTTTTAAAACAACCCCACCCCACCCCCATTCTTTTATGCAGACTCGCCCCGTTCCAAAAATAGGAAGGAAACCTGACTTCTTGCAGCAGGAAGTTCTATATATGCAGGGAGTTCTCTTGTGTGTTGCCACCAACCTTCTCCCAGAAAATAACGGCATGCACAAGAGGTGTGCAGCAACTAATCTTAAACAATGAGCAGATTTACATAAGAGGAGATAATAATAATAATAAATAATAATAATAATAATTAATAATAATAATAATAATTAATTAATTAATTAATTAATAATTATAATGATGATGATAATGATAATAATAATAATAATACCCCGCCCATCTGGCTGGGTTTCCCCAGCCACTCTGGGCAGCTCCAACAGAATATTAAAAGCACAATAAAACATCAAACATTAAAAACTTCCCTAAACAAGACTGTCTTCAAGAAGCTCCTAGTCCTGTTGGCATGGGGAATGTGCTTGGGGGTGTATGTGCGATGTCTGGTGAAGTTATATAAAGATTGCATTTAGCCTTGGAAGTGTTAAATGTATCCTTAAATGTATTTTTTAAAAATAAAATAAAAATCATGCCAGCAAAAGAAATCTCAGAAACTGGAAAGATGGCTTAAGAGAATTTCTAGCAAGTGGGAATGAATGATTCATTGCTGCATCACTTCTTCCTAGTCGCTTCCCAAGATTAGCGAAGGCAGAACAGCAAAGGCTGCAACCCCCATTGTCACTTACCTGGGAATAAGCCCCACTGAACTCATTTATACATCCTTCTGATGTATAGAATTGCGCTGTGAATTGTGCAAAAACAATCTTAATAAGGATATGATTAATGTTTACAAATTGACAGAGCTTGCCGCATTTCAGCTTTCCGTGGCAAAATAGTACAATGTATGCACATAGCCCAAATTAAACTCTAATAATGGTACAAAGGCAGAAAGGGCCTTAGTGATGCTGCAGAGTTTTATATTCAACGTCTGCCTGACATTCTCACAGCTCCTTCCAAGGACAGAAAGCGAAGCTTAGTCTGAAGGTCTCTTGGGGTTCACACATCCGCTGCTAACCTTTCACTCTTGCAAAAGCCTTTTTATCACAATGAGAGGATGCCAAGATCTTGATACTTGGAGAATGGAACTTTTCTGTTTTTGTAAAAAAAGAAAAAGAAAAAATCAAATCTGCCTTTTCTCTTCTTATTATTTGCAACTGTAAACCATTGGTGAACAGAACAGGTTGAGTACCTGGAATCGCTACTCCTCAAGCTCTTCCTGCCCCAAGCAGATACCACCTCAAGCGAGAAACTTCCCAACCATAACCTGGTGGCTCATGAATTTTCAGCCCTTCTACCTCAACTTGTGGATGCTGAGGACTAAGCCGCATTAATTGCAAAATAATTATTATGCACCACTTTCTGTACTATTCCACTGTAGTTGGGACTATTCCACTGTAGTTGGGGCTGGCCATGTTATTGGAGGCTCCATCATAGCTGAGAAAAATCTGCAAGCACATCAAAAACTGGCATGCCAGGGGAGAAGAATGCCAGCCTCTCCTCTCTGGTACATTTGCTTGCTATGTCCAGGTAGTCTGAGTTATATGGAAAAGCAGGCTGCGTACAACCTGACCCATTTGTAGCACAAAAACATAGTTTTTCCTCAATCGTAGTCATTCATGCTCATCCTCAACATGCTGCTTTCAATCTAGATTGAGTCTAGATGCTGTGTCGCAAAAGGGTGAGTGTGGTTGTTGTTTTGTTGTTGTTGTTGTTGTTTTTGCTCTATGTTGTTTTTATGGGTGGGCATCCAGTTTCATTGTACTTGTACAATGACAATAAAGAAATCTTATCTTATCTTATCTTGATGCATGTTTCAAAACACTCTTCTTTATTAGCTGAGTCATGCCTTGTCCTCCCAGCACGTCCCAGGTGAAAGAAGAAGGAAGTAGTGCTTGCAACCCACAATGTCATTGTGGATACATTCCCCAGTGTGGTGTAGTGGTTAAGAGCGATAGACTCGTAATCTGGGGAACCGGGTCCGCGTCTCCGCTCCTCCACATGCAGCTGCTGGGTGACCTTGGGCTAGTCACACTTTTTTGACGTCTCTCAGCCCCACTCACCTCACAGAGTGTTTGTTGTGGGGGGGGGGGAGGGAAAGGAGAATGTTAGCCGCTTTGAGTGATAAAGCGGGATATCAAATCCAAACTCTTCTTCTTCTTCTTCTTCTTCTTCTTCTTCTTCTTCTTCTTCTTCCGGGACTGCATACTTTTGTTTTCAAATTGACACACTGTGTGGCAACATAGAATCGATCAAGCTTTTACTCTCAGAATAAAACTGGTTTCTCAAGAAGCGTTTTCCAGGGGCAAAGGAAATATGAAATAGATCTAGATTGTGTGAGGACTGTCTAGAAAAAGCAAGAACTCGGTCTCCATTGATTCTAGAATAAAGTGTCGAGTACATGGGCAGGGCCGGCGCATCCATTTAGGCGAACTAGGCAATTGCCTAGGGCACCAAAATGGAGGGGGCACTGGCCAGCCTGCCCCCCGCCGCTGCCCGGTGGAGCAAGCAGGTTGGGGCGAAAACCGCGGCAGCGAGGGCGCCAAAATGGAGGGGGTGCTGGCCAGCCTGCCCCCCGCCGCTGCCCGCCGCCGCCCCAACCAGCAGCGGAGCAAGCAAACCACGGCGGCGAGGGGCGCCCGGCAGGGCAGCGGGCGGGGCACCGCTCCGCAACGTGCGTCATACGTAATGACGTCACGTGGCCTGCCCCCTCGCCTAGGGCGCCAAAATTGCCAGCACCGGTCCTGTACATGGGCCCAAGAGCTCTAATGTGGTAATTCCACAGATCGCGCAGCTTGATTCTTTGTGCAGTGTTCTCTTGCAAGATGGTAACTCATTCCTCAGCCACATTACCCAGGGCAATCTAAAGCCCTCCTTGCTACAATCTCTATTTACTCTTCATTGCAAGAGGCAACATCCCCCGGCAACAGCTGCCTCTGGCTTTACCGCTGCGGCTGCCATCCCACTGTTCCTCAGAGGCAAAAGGAAGATACAGAAACATTCAGGAGCTGGAAAGCAGCCAATGCAGGAAGACAGATTTGCTGTTTGCTTTGCACAGCACTGATGGGCTCTAGCATGCATCAGAGTGCTTGCCTGCTTTTCCCCATGTATAATAATAATAATAATAATAATAATAATAATAATAATAATAATAATAATTTATTATTTATACCCTGCCCATCTGGCTGGGTTTTCCCAGCCACTCTGGGCAGCTCCCAACATCATCATCATCATCAATAAAAAATCAAACATAAAAAATTTCCCTAAACAGAGCTGCCTTCAGATGCACAGTGTATATATTTGTAAATAAGCATCACTAAAGCAGAATCTCTCCAGGAAAACAGACCCTGCAGTGGCTTTCTCCAGGGACCTTCCTATCGATCAGGGAAGCACAGGGCCCAATATATTTTCTGGGATTCCAGAGTCCTTTATCAACCACCAAGACATGCACAATTTCCAGCTGAATATTGATAGTGTCGCAGCCAGAGTACCAGCCGTCCCAAATAAGAAAACTGCAGAGTAAGCATATTACGTGCCCAGAACCATCAGCGGACTTTCTCCTCAACTCATCCTGTTTACAGCTTGTCACCCTGCTTGTTGCAAGGGAGTGAGGTCCTAGAGGGAGGCGGGGAGGGAGCATCTCTTTGCTGTATATCTTACTCCATCTGCCGGGATCTACTGTTCCTTGCATGAGCTCCTGCTCTTAGCTAGCATTAGTGAATCATCACTCTTCTTTAGCCAAGAGTCAGGAGAAGCTGGTGCCAAAAATGGGACTCAAGAGTTTCCCACGGAAAACCTCAGAAAACTAATCAGTGGGACACCTGCAACTGAAAACCTCCAAAGCCAACTAAGGCTGAAAAAATGGCTCACAGGATTGAGCTCTCAGACAGCTTATCAGATCCGAGGGGCCAGTTGTGCCAAGTGTACATATGCTCTGGGCAGCACACTTTGAGGCTTAAGCTATGAAACTTGAGCCAGTGAGGAGAGAGCTGGGAGAAAGAAATAAGCTGATTGCTATGAGACAAGCAGAGACTGACAAGGAGATTCAATGGAAGTTGACTATGACAGGGAAAGGAAGAGCAATTTCCAGGACTGGCCCATCATGGAGCCAGTTGACCAAGAACCAGACAAATTAAGGGTGGCATCTAGCTAATTCAGGGGCAGTGTGTGCAGACCCTCACTGGTTTTGGGTATTTTGGTTAAAAGATAAAATACAATCATACCTCAGAAGTTGGACAGAATCCATTCCGGAAGTCTGTTCGACTTCCAAAATGTTCGGAAACCAATGCGTGGCTTCCGATTGGCTGCAGGAAGCTCCTGCAGCCAATCAGAAGCCACATCGGACATTCAGGTTCCAAAGAACATTCGCAAACCGGAACACTCACTTCCAGGTTTGCAGCGTTCGGGAGCCAAAACATTCAAGTCGCAAGGCGTTCATCAACCAAGGTACGACTGTACTAGGTGTAATAAAAAGGAGAATTCCCTGGATGCCAAGGTCAAGGTTTGAGGCAAGTACGCTTTGATGAAAGAACCCCAGCAGAGATTTAAAATGACAAAGCATGCAGCAAAGCAGACCATGGAAATATAGGTTTGTTAGACCTTTAAAAGATCTCCTTCTAAGCTGCTTCCAAAGTTCCCCACTTCCCTTAGTATAGAAAAAGACCACATGTTTGGCAAGTTCAAAAATGGTTTACTTACAAACTCTTCAAAGGTCAGATTTATGCGCTCTTCCATAAAGCAGCAAGAAAACACAGGCAGTATAACTTCCAAAACAGTAAATGTTTCTAAATTATTTGTATAGAAACACCAAGATGGCTTGTTTAAGCTTGGAGCATCCAGCTTAGATCTCCTTACTTCTAAGGTTCACATGGTGGAATTGGAAGAACAAAGGCTTGATAACCCTTCCTTCCAAGGGCTAACCTAGCTAAGCCTGGCAGGACAGCTTACTCTATGGTCTTAACCCCTCTCATGCATTAATTAGACTTAAGCATGTTGGTTATATGAAGTTGGATATCCCACACAAACCTTACCACGTCTTTGGCCAATTAAAAGTGCACTCTATATGACAGCACATCAATCTTAGTTTCATATTCTTACTTTATTTCTTACTGTTATTGCATGTTAGGTAAAGGTAAAGGGACCCCTGACCATTAGGTCCAGTCGTGTCCGACTCTGGGGTTGCGGCGCTCATCTCGCTTTATTGGCCGAGAGCCGGCGTACAGCTTCCGGGTCATGTGGCAAGCCGCTTCTGGCGAACCAGAGCAGCGCACGGAAACGCCGTTTACCTTCCCGCCAGAGCAGTTCCTATTTATCTACTTGCACTTTGATGTGCTTTCGAACTGCTAGGTGGGCAGGAGCTGGGACCGAGCAACGGGAGCTCACCCCGTCGCAGGGATTCGAACCGCCGACCTTCTGATCAGCAAGCCCTAGGCTCTGTGGTTTAACCCACAGCGCCACCTGGGTCCCTTATTGCATGTTACTTTACCCTAATATGCAGATATCTTTTGGGCTAGAGATCTACACTGCAAAATTCAAAGAAGTGCAAATTTGTAGGACAGCTGTGTTTTGAGTTTGCATGAAACATGAAACAATTTTCATGAAGTGTGGATGGGGTAGGCTTGTGTTAAAATCTGAACTGGAGCAAATTTCTATCCCATGCCTACCTATGACATAGCACTGTACACCATTATACTTGTACTTGGGCTATGTGTGGAGGAATTATTTTAATTAGTAACATTATGCTAATGAGTGGAAACCAAGCACTGAAAATTTTAACAAATCTATCTCCTCCTCGGTAGCCATTGACTTGCCAACATTTTCCCTCCTCCTGTCTCTCCTGATTCTAGTGATCTTCTGCATCGATGCAATCAAGGAAATTCTCCTCTGTTAATTAAAAAATAATTGCCATTTATCATAAATTGCCAAGTTTTCTTAGAACAGCACAGACTGCTTCCCACATCCAAGAGTCCCACAAACTCATGCATACAATAAAGGCATCAAATCCCTTGTAAGGCTTAGCAAATTGCGCACTCTGTCTCTCATTAGATTTTTTCTTTTTTTACCTCCTCTTGTTCCAGAAAAGCTGTGTTCTTGAGTCAAATACAGCACATCAGTGGCTGAGACACACTAATTAAATTTCTGCCGTTGCAGTTGGGAATAGGAAGCCGAAGAGTCTACATTAACTAATTCAGATCCAAAATGTGAAGAGATGCTAATTATTTTCGCTATTCACTATTCAAAAGGGATGATGAGCTACCTGGTATTTCTGAAATTTGCTGTTTTGTTGATTATGCTTCAAGTGTGCTACACACATCAGTGACTGATGCAAATCTAATGAAGTCAAAAGGTGCCCAAGTAAATTGCAGTCACAAGATGAAAATCCAAATGCAAGTGTTCATCAGCGGAAATAAATATCCAATTCTGATTTGTCAAAACAACTTGTGACTTCCCTCTCTTTGCAGACTTCTGAACTGGTTTCCCTTGCTCATTGACCTCTTTCTGCCTAGCAGAAACTCCCTGGCCCCTCCCCATTTCCCCTTCCTTCTCTGAATCCCACCCATTGGGCTGTAATGAGTATGCCCCGGGTAGGACCTTGAGGTCATCAAATAATAACTTTCTGGAGATCCCAGGTCATAAGGAGGTCAGGTTGGCAGCCACCAGGGCCAGGGATTTTTCGGTTCTGGTCCCGATATGGTGGAATGATCTGCCACAAGAAACGAGGGCCCTGCAAGAGTTGGCACCCTTCCGCAGGGCTTGTAAAACGGAGCTATTCCGTCTGGCTTTTGGGTTAATTTGAGTGCAACTTTTAAAATTCTAAATTTTTAAGTTTTAAAGTGTATTTTATACCTGTATTTTTAACTGTCTGCTCAATGGTTATGTGGTTTGATGATTGTTAGCCGCCCTGAGCCCGGTTTTGGCTGGGAAGGGCAGGATATAAATAAAAGTTTTTTATTTATTATATATTATATATTATATTATTATTATTATTATTATTATTATTATTATTATTATTATTATTATTAAAGCCTTGGAGCTTTGCTCTTTACCAGTGCCACATCCTTTGAGAGGGAGGAGGAGGGAAGTGAGCAGCAAAACAGTCCATCTAGGAGATGAGCATCACTCTACCTGCAAGGTTGGCATATGCAAAAGAAGCCCTCTCCACAGCAGCACACAGAGACCCTGCCAGGTTCCCCCCCCCCTTCTGCACATCACCAGCCATTGGCACCAACTCCAGAGGGCCCTGGGTGCCTGGGCACCCAAGAAATTTTCACTGTGGGTGCCCAGCCTTGGCTCCATGGTGGTGACTGGGCCAGGGCCTCTGCCTCCACTGTGGGGTCTCTGTTGGAGCCCACTGCAGCCTCACCACCGACACGGAAGCAGGGAAGCGGCGCCGGAGAGCTGCTGGAGTTGGTGGATCTCTCCACTGCTTTGCCTGGCTGTGAACCTCTGAAGTGGCATCCTTGGTCCTACCAAGAGATGCCTGCAGAGGGGCTCCGTCCACACCTTCCCCTCTCAAGGCCCAGCAGAGCGGGACCGATCCATCCTAGAGAGGGAAGCAGCTCTGGCTTCGCTCACTTGCCAGGCCGAAATTGGGCAACCATGCAGGTAGCATCATCATCATCATCATCATCATCATATTTATACCCCACTGATCTGGCTGGGTTGTTTCCCCAACAGAATATTAAAAACACAATAAAATAATCAAACATTAAAAACTTCCCAATACAGGGCAGCCTTCAGATGTCTTCTAAAAGTCAGATAGTTGTTTATTTCCTTGACATCTGGTGGGAGGGTGTTACACAGGGCAGGCGCCACTACCAAGAAGGCCCTCTGCCTGGTTCCCTGTAACCTCACTTCTCACAGTGAGGGAACCGCCAGAAGGCCCTTGGAGCTGGACCTCAGCTGAATGATGGGGGTGGAGATGCTCCTTCAGGTACACTGGGCCGAGGCCGTTTAGGGCTTGAAAGCCTGCATGGTTTGCTGAGGCAGACGGGGGGTGGCAGGAGCCTCGGAGGGTCTCTCAGGAGGCGGCCTGGCCTTTGGCCGGCAACCTCTGCACAGGGGGGAAGCCGGGCTGCTCTGGAGCCCCCTCATGACTTGCTCCCTTTCCTTTTCTTTCCCGGGCGAGCACCAAGCATGAAAGCGGCACTGGAGAGCAGCGGCGCACACACGACATGATGTCACGACGTCACCGCATGCATGCACCACTGAGCACCCACCGGCTGGGGCCCAAAATGAAGTCCATGATGAAATGGCTCTACCAAATAAATTCTCTGTTCCTCCTCACGATCAGGAAAGGGTTGACAACCCCCTTTTTCTGAGCCTTGGTTTGTGCAGGAGAAAACAGTGGGGGTTCCTAGTGAATTGTGGTCCAAGCAAACCCCTTTGATTGGAGACTTTGCTGCGGGAGGGCAGGAAGTGAGCCCTCTTAGGACCTGAGTTTAACTTCCAAGCTGCCAGTGGCTCTTCCTAATGCTAAGGCTCCTGCCCAAACCAGGACTGAGCGGCAGAAAGCATAATATACCCTGTCGATCCAGGCATGCTCTGCTAATGAGCTGAGCCCTCTAGAGGCAAAGTTAGAGCGCAACTTGTGGAAAATGTAAGCCACGTGACAGGCCCAATCAACCTCAGAGCTAGTCCGGGGAGAGCGGAGATTCCAGAGGGAGCCAATCACCAGGTTTCCATCATCACCAGCTTCCAGGAGGGATTTGATGCGGAATGAAACCAGTCCAATGGAAAACAACTAAAAAGCCTGTCACACATCACCATATCCATGTGGCAGGCGGCTTTCTCAAAGGTGTCTCTCCACGCCTGGCATCTCACGCAGCTTTGCACGTGACTCTTTTCCCTTTCCGTCATGCTAATCCATAACTGGCAGATACCCTCCCTCTCTGGATGGCAAGCTGCTTTCATCACACAGACGGCATTTGCCGCTTCCCAGGAGCAGGCCCACTCTTCCCTGTTCCTCACCGGACAAAACGGTAATGGGGCAAAGACCAACGGAAGAAATTGCGGGGAAGAGAGTGCCTGCATCTTCACTGAGTGCTCTAGAGGGGTGGTCAACCTGAGAGTAGCCTCAGTTATTTATTGGGAAGCAACCAAGTGCATACCCTCCAACATTTCTCCGATAAAAATCGGAATGTCCTATTCCAGTGATGGCTAACCTTGACACTCCAGATGTTTTGGGACTACAACTCCCATCATCCCTGACCACTGATCCTGTTAGCTAGGGATGATGGGAGTTGTAGTTCCAAAACATCTGGGGTGTCAAGGTTAGCCATCACTGCCCTATTCAATAATAATAATTTTATTATTTATTCACTGCCCATCTGAGTGGGTTGCCACAGCCACCCTGGGTGGCTTCTAAAATATATAAAAACATAATAAAACATTAGACATTTAAAAAAAAAAAACCATTCCCAATACAGGGCTGCCTTCAGATGTCTTCTAAAGGTTGTTCAGTTACTTATCTCCTTGGCTCAGGGGTGGTATAAATCCATACCCTCCAACATGAACCAATCGGTCTCCATTCAGTATGAAGCAGCTTGTTTTGTTCCTATGCTTGGTCTGGACATGCTTACGTGGCTACCAGGTTGGGGCATAGAGCTGCTGCACAAAAGGATATATACACAACGGCTCCCGCTTTGCAAAGACCAGGCTGGATTAGAAGGGATGGTATTATTCTCTTGCCCCATTTGGATGAGGTTTATTTACTGTCTGGGGCTTTCAAATTGTAGGGCTCCTGCAGCCTGCCATTAGCATGCAGCAGGAAAACTCTGGTTGACTGCAGCAGTGAAAAATGCAGAAAAATTAAGCCCACCCTCCAACACTCAGAGGAAACGGAGGGAAGGCAGCAGGGCAGGAATGGGAAGAGAGAACCACCAAAGCACACTAACAGTGCAATCCTAATCAAGTCTACCCATCTCAGGTTGGGATTGCAGCCTAAATGGATTCATTCATGTTGTGTAGACATGTATTCCATTGAAAGCTGGAGGCAAAGTGCAGCTGCAGGTGAGGGCTGGTGGCAGCACAGATTCATGGGGCAGGGAATGGGAGCGGATCTGGGGTGAGTTGGGGGAAATTTGCCTACAGCAGCAAATAACCAGCTCATAACCAGCCACGATGGCCATGAGCAATGCAGTAGGTCAAGGATGCTTTAGTTCTTTCTCCTGTAGTCACGTATTGTCAAGGAGCTGTCAAGGAGCCAGGTCAACCACAGGACAGGCACACGGGATGCAGTGATGCAATGAGCTTTTTATTAGCAGAAAATAACAAAGTAGAGTACTCTGGTTTGTCTTAATCCAGCTGAGATGTTGCTGAAACTGATCGCTACCTCCACCCTTCCTACCTTAGCCGTTCACTCTGGATCCCTGCCAAGCAGACAAAGGCTGTGTCAAGGGGGTGAACTTCTCTGGACCTGTGTGGCCCGTTGCTCAGCAACATGCAGGACTCTCCTCGAGTGGGGTGTCAGGTGGGGAGGAGAGCCTGCAGGACTGGGGCTGTCCTGCTGCTGTGTAGCAGGGGCAACCTCTGTCTGAATCTGCACTCACCCCATGACTCTCAGCCTCTAACCCTGTTCTGGAAGGCCCTTGGTCGCTCAAACCCCCTGCTTCTAGCACCTCTCAGCTCATCCCTTCTGCAGACTGCTCTTTGGTGTCCCACCACCACCAGGATCCAGGATCTATGTCATCTGTGCCCTCCCTGGGGGGCTCTTCAGTGGGTGGTTCCTTACCCATCCTGTCCCTGGCATCTACAGTATGTAGTACTGGCTCCATCAAGTGCATATAGTTCAAGCTGCCACATCAAACCTCTTCCCAGGTGAGAGCTTATATAAAGCAAAGACAGCAGCAGTGACAACAAAAACCTTCCATTGATTTATCCTTTAGTAGCCCTCCTTTAGCAATAGCAAACAGGCACTCAGCTTAAATTCTGCAGGGCCGATAATACAGGCATACCCAGTTTGAAGCATAGATGTGCAATGGGGGGGAAGAGAGCAGGGAGGAAGGGGAAGGGAAATATGGATTGCAGTTTTCCCCTCAATCGATATTGTTCCATCCTGCCAAGATAGCATGAATAACATGCCTGCTGGGAAGCACAGGGGTTAATTACCACTGGAAATGTACGAACTTCCCCGAGATCTATGTGACCAGGTTAGCCCAAAGACTGATTACCTTGATGAAAAAGCCATTAAGATCAAGACAGTCTGTCTCATGGCCAATCCCTCAGACGGAGTTCTTGGGTTCACCTTGATGTTACACTGTTGATAAGGAATGATACTCTCCCCTCCCCCCTTCTTTTTCCCTAGCACACTCATTCGGCTTCTGCATTTTCTTGTTGGGAGTTAAGTGGTGATTTATTGCTTAATTAGGCGCCACGAGCCTGGCATAATACAAAATTATGTGGGAATGCCTACTGGACTTTGTAGAGACTGCTTACATCTGGAATCCACCATGGCCATGATACACACACACACACACACACACACACACACACACACACACACACACAGGGACCCAGGTGGCGCTGTGGTTAAACCACAGAGCCTAGGGCTTGCTGATCAGAAGGTCGGCGGTTCGAATCCCTGCGATGGGGTGAGCTCCCATTGCTCGGTCCCTGCTCCTGCCCACCTAGCAGTTCGAAAGCACATCAAAGTGCAAGTAGATCAATAGGAACCGCTCTGGCGGGAAGGTAAACGGCGTTTCCGTGCGCTGCTCTGGTTTGCCAGAAGCGGCTTTGTCATGCTGGCCACATGACCTGGAAGCTGTACACCGGCTCTCGGCCAATAAAGCGAGATGAGCGTCGCAACCCCAGAGTCGGACACGACTGGACCTAATGGTCAGGGGTCCCTTTACCTTTATATATATATATATATATATATATATATATATATATATATATATATATATAGTTTTACATAAAAGTTATACATCATAAACATAACATGTTCACACTTTTTTAAAAGTTATTTCAAACCTTGAGACCTCCTTCCTTCCCTCCATGGATTCCTATTCTAAATTTTATTCCTGCATCTTTTACTGTAATCTATCTGTTATATAATCATAGGATAGATGTGAGAACTGGACCATAAAGAAGGCTGATCGCCGAATAATTGATGCTTTTGAATTATGGTGCTGGAGGAGACTCTTGAGAGTCCCATGGACTGCAAGAAGATCAAACCTATCCATTCTGAAGGAAATCAGCCCTGAGCGCTCACTGGAAGGACAGATCCTGAAGCTGAGGCTCCAATACATGAGGCTACCTCATCTTGGAGATGTAAAGAAAAAGATGGTACATTTTATCATATGTGGTGGGAATGCAAAATGGTCAGAAATTATTGGGAAATGATATATAATGAATTGAAAAAAAATGTTTGAAAAGACTTATGTTAAGGAACCAGAAGCATTCCTCCTAGGGATTTTAGATCAAGAAATAAGAAAAGACAACTGGAAATTATTTATGTATGCAACAACAGCGGCAAGAATTCTACTAGCACAAGCTTGGAAGACAGAAGAAACCCCAACGAAAGAACAATGGCAAGAGAGACTCATGGAATAGGCAGACTTAGCAAAATTAACAGATAAATTACATGAAAGGGACAACAAACACTTTAAAAGAGAATGGGAACCATTTACAATATATATGAAGAGACAACATGAAGAGTTGGACTCATTTGCAGGGTTTGAGTAAACATTCACAAATGTATATTATAATTTTAAAAAATACATGTAAATGTATTAGGAATTAATTGGGGAAATAATACGCAGGATGAATAAATTGAAAGTAAAACAAAGTGGAAGTATGAGGTAAGTCCAGGGGAGGGGGGCAGGAAAAAAATGGGAAATTGTTAGAGAGATATTTCATAAAGGATGTATATATGGAAAAACCAATAAAACCAATTTAAAAAGAAAAGAAAATGGCATTGTGGCACTCCCTTTGGGGGCCTCTGCTTCTTGCAACTGGGACCTGAGGGAAAGACTTACTATAAAATCAGTAAGTGCAAAGGATTTTCCAGCCAGAAATCACACGGAGTCCTGTTTGAGGATGCTCTGTCCTCAGCAATATAAACTTCATTATGAATGTAAGTGTATGCAGCGGCCTCATTATAGCACTGCGGCAGTAAGAGGCGTCTCTCTCCCTTCTTCTCTGCTGGAGCAGAGACAAATCTAAACTGCAGGCCTCTTGAATAGCCTGCAAACAGAAAGCCATGCAGAGATGAGGTCACATTCAAGCCGATTCACACTTTTTGAAAAAAAGAAAAAAAGCTGACATCGTTTTAAAAGTTGCTGAGTCATCAGCAGTCAGCTGGAGCAGTCAGCAGCTTCAGATGGGTGAGATGGTCCAAGAAGGGTCTTACGTCAATACAGATAGAGCATTAGCTTTAAATACCCTTAAGATCTTACAAATTTAGGAAGTTAAGAGCCTCGGGTGTTACCAGTGAGTTTGAGAGAGCATTCAGATGAACATTTTGAACAGCTGTTTGCACAAACCTTGCTTTCAGCAGTACAGAGCCCTAAATATCAGGAACTGGGAATAAATGGTAGGACAGAATTAATAATAATATATAATAATAATAATAATAATAATAATAATAATAATAATAATAATTGTTTCCTGCTTGGCAGGGGGTTGGACTGGATGGCCCTTGTGGTCTCTTCCAACTCTACGAGTCTATGAATTTTATTATTTATATGCCGCCCATCTGATTGGGTTTCCCCAGCCACTCTGGGCAGCTCCCAACAAAATATTAAAAACACAATAAAACTTCAAACATTAAAAACTTCCCTGTACTTCTGAAGCTGCCTTCAGATGTCTTCTAAAAGTCATATAGTTGTTTATTTCCTTGACATCTGATGGGAGGGCGTTCCACTGAGAAGGCCCTCTGCCTGTTTCCCTGTAACCTCACTTTTCGCAGTGAGGGATCCGCCAGAAGACCCTCGGAGGTGGACCTCAGTGTCTGGGCTGAACGATGGAGATGCTCCTTCAGGTATATAGTCAAAGCTCGGGTTACAGCCACTTCAGGTTGCGCGATTTCAGGATGCGCACCACACCGAACCCAGAAGTAACGGAACGGGTTACTTCCGGGTTTCGGCACTCACGCAAGCTCAGAAGCGCCAAATCGTGCTTTGCGCATGCGCAGATGCGCCGAATTGTGTCACACGCATGCGCAGACGCAGCGGTGCAGGTTGCGAACGCTGTGGGTTGCGAACGCGCCTCCCACACGGATCGCGTTTGCAACCCGAGCGTCCACTGTACAGGGCCAAGGCCGTTTAGGTCTTTAAAGGTCAGCACCAACATTTTGAATTGCAACCTTTAACTGCTCTCTGTTTGCGTTTGTTTTTCTCTCCGGAGAAGCTCAGCGCTGACAACTGGTGGGCTTAGGGATGAGGGAGAAAAATGATTTTGTGAGTATTTTAATGACAAACTACCTAAATCACACTTTTTGAAACAATACATGAGCCCAAAACAAAGCTATCCTTCGAAATTTGCAGTTCACCACATTTTGTGACGCTGTTCTACAACCAAAGAATACATGCAAAAATACTTATATTTGAGGAAAATGTGCATAAAAATGCCTGCATTCATGAAAATAGCACACACATTACAATATATATGGGGAAATTGCTTGCAAAATGCCTGTTATGAGATGCACACTATGAGATGTATAAATATGGAGAAGGAAGTGTGTCAACTTTCTCACGAATGTCACAGCTACTGCAGCAACAGCATGCCAATCAAGAAACTTGCAAATCACATCAACTGGAGCTAAGTTTCACTATTCTGACATCTGACAGGCGTCACAAAAGGCACAAAACCAATATTTTCCCATCACAGCAATTATAAGTAACTGATGACTGGGAGTGGTCACCGGGACCATAAAACACCAGTCCTAAAGAATCTACATTGGCTCCCAGTATGACCTAGTCATTTTGACACTTGGGCACCCTATTTGCAAATTAACAATTCCAAAACACAGACGCGCTTTCACTTTCACAAGATTGAATATACTGCCTTCGGCTGTACTTGAGGGTTGATTTTAAAAAAAAAAATCCACTGGAAAAATGGTTATGTCCCTGAAATGGCAGTACAGTCGTAGAAGAAGACGACGACGACTTTGGTTTTGATATCCCGCTTTATCACTACCCGAAGGAGTCTCAAAGCGGCTAACATTCTCCTTTCCCTTCCTCCCCCACAACCAACACTCTGTGAGGTGAGTGGGGCTGAGAGACTTCAAAGAAGTGTGACTAGCCCAAGGTCACCCAGTGGAGACGCAAACCCAGTTCACCAGATTACGAGTCCACCGCTCTTAACCACTATTTTATTTTATTTTATTTTATTGCATTGCATTGCATTGCATTGCATTGCATTGCTATGGCTAATGGCTGATGCAAATAAAGAGTCTTCTGATTCTGGTTCCTCTATGTTTCCGAGCGTGAGTTGCTGGGGATGCTTGGATTTTGCTGTTTATAAGAGATTTCCCCCAAACTTTCTGCTTTTTTAAAAAAAATGGGGAAAAAATCTCTATTATTTTCAATGACGCTCGCAGCCTTGCGTTTGGGTGAGAGGAGGGGAGGGTTGTTCAAACCAGCATAGTCATTAAAAACTTCCTTGATGTTCAGCATTCCCAGCTTCAGAACATGCTGTCTGAACAACTCCTGTTGTATTTGAAGTTTATAAAAAGGAAGAAAACAAGAATCAGCTTCCATTTCTGAAGCTTTGGCATCCTTTGCTAATTCCCGGTCCAGGCTGAGAAAATGTGCATTAGTTAACGTCACAAGGCAGGAAGATTCCTGAAAGTGCCTGTCACTCACTGGCAGCTGGCATTGTACCAAGTGGGATATTTATAGCTCATGTGCTTCCCTATGCACGATTCTTTTTTCTCTTAATAAAAAGCAATGCCATGGGAGGGAGGGATAGAATGGGCATTGGGTGCAAAAGCATCTCTCTCCCCACCCACATATAACGTTCCCCACTGGGGTTTCTGCTGTGCTGCCATTTACTCCAGCAGTGAAGCACAAACTGCCTTTACGATTCCCATAGAGGCACTAATTGGGATATCCCAGGCTTCTCCAACATGGTGCCCACCAAATGTTGCTAGAAACGTCCCAGTACGTTTCCGAGCAGAATTCAAAGTGTTGGTGCTGACCTTTAAAGCCCTAAACGGCCTCGGTCCTGTATACCTGAAGGAGCGTCTCCACCCCCACTGTTCAGCCAGGACACTGAGATCCAGCACCGAGGGCCTTCTGGCGGTTCCCTCACTGCGAGAAGCAAAGCTACAGGGAACCAGGCAGAGGGCCTTCTCGGTAGTGGCGCCCGCCCTGTGGAACGCGCTCCTAGCAGAGGTCAAAGCGATAAACAACTACCTGACATTCAGAAAATACCTGAAGGCAGCCCTGTTTAGGGAAGTTTTTAATCTGTGATATTTTAATGTATTTTGATATTGTTGGAAGCCGCCCAGAGTGGCCGGGGAGACCCGGCCAGATGGGCGGGGTACAAATAATAAATTATTATTATTATTATTAGATTCCCAATTTTCTTCATCCCCCACCAATGGCCATGCTGGCTGGGGCTGATGAGATTTGTATGGCCATTCAGATGCCTGCAGGACACCCACAAGCAGTACCCAGGTGCAAGAGCACTCTCTGTTCCTGCAGTTCAAATAACCACGGAAGCTTTTCCTTTGCATGTCAACATTTTGTGTCAAGAGGTCTTCTTTTTCTTTTGAATCTGCCGCCCGCCTTCTGCCTGAAGCATTGTGAAAACAAAAGGCACAAACACCATGCATAATTTGCAAGCAACCGCAGCAGATCATGTTCTATTCCCCGCCCAAAGAAACCATGTGCCACGTCCTCCGTTGCACAAATGGCAGTAAATAAGATATTGAGAGAGCGAAGGATGGTCTAGGTAAGCAGAAAGGTTTAGGGCATTCGCTCCCAAAGTAATAGTGACATATCTTTGGGCATTTCTGCTAAATCCCTCTCTTGAGTTTTCATTTCCCTCTCCTGAGATGAAGCCGTGCTCTGGCAATGCAGGAAGAAGAACCAATTTCCCCACTTAACTGTTGTTTCAACTGAAGCTCTAGTAAGACAAATGCTCCTGTGAGCTTCTTTTATGCATTTTCACAAAGAGGATCCAGTCTTCATTTGGACGGATTACATTTACATCCTGTCACATCCCGTTAGGTTGTTTACAGCCTTATGCAACTTTCTCACCTTAGCTGCCTGTATCGCATCAGCATGAAATAATATAAGGCAACCATTAAGGGGGGGGGAGAATATTCTCTATAAATCAAACTCCCATCTAGGCAACAACTGAAGCAGCCAATTCTCTTTTGTGAGGCTTAATATTCTGATAAATCACAGGCTCTACCTCTTTTATCCTCCTTGCCAAGCATTCTCTTTTCTACCTCAAGTCCCTCCTCAGATGCATTTTTAAAAAAACCAAGGCTATTTGAAATCACAATGGGGGCGTGCAGCAAAAGTGTTCCAGTTTAGGCTTCCGGCCAATCAAACATCCCCTTTTGCAGGATACTCTATTCCAGCTTTCCCCAATGCAGTGCTGTCCATATCAGTGATGGCTGGTGCTCCTTGGGACCGGAAGGGAGGCAGGGAGCCCCAAAAGCAGGTAGAGCCAGAGCCAATGGCAGGTGGAGCCAACTAATTTTGGTTTTGTCCCCCTCCACCTCCCTGCTGAGACCCCCAAGGGGAGACACTGCGACAGAGGAAGGGAACGCTGTCCATGGTGCTGTCAGGAGTGGGAGCCAGGAGGAAGCTGGCAATAAATCATACGGCATCAATGAAGTTACCTCTTCATTCAAGGAAACAAGGAAGACTCGGGAGGCTAGGCCTAAAAAGGTAAAGGTAAAGGGACCCCTGACCATTAGGTCCAGTCGTGACCGACTCTGGGGCTGCGGCGCTCATCTCGCTTTATTGGCCAAGGGAGCCGGCGTACAGCTTCTAGGTCATCTGGCCAGCATGACTAAGCCACTTCTGGCGAACCAGAGCAGTGCACAGAAACGCCATTTACCTTCCCGCTGCAGTGGTACCTATTTATCTACTTGCACTTTGACGTGCTTTCGAACTGCTAGGTTGGCAGGAGCAGGGACCAAGCAACGGGAGCTCACCCCGTAGCGGGGATTCGAACTGCCGACCTTCTGATCGGCAAGCCCTAGGCTCTAGTGTGCACAATAACTCGTCCCGGTAGATTTTGCCACTTGGAGGCAGTTGTGAAGACTGAAATGTCCCTGAAATTCTACTCAATATTGATCCAGAGTAGATTCCAATGTATAGTTAGCAGAGTAAAAACTTAAACACGTTGCAGGATTCCCCAAAAATAGACCAGAGGCAATTGTATTTCATCCAGCAGAGCTTTACTGCTACCGAAGGCAAATGAGCATAATGGTCACAAATCCAATACATTCAGGATTGGCACTGCCCATAAGAAATCCAGTCGCAGCAGACTTAACTTAAACTTGCAATAACTTATAATAAGTCTAAACCATAGCACTATAGCATGCTATGTACAGAACACCACACCAGAAGGAATAGAGATAGAATAAGTGAAACCCAGGCTCCTTCTGGCCTCTTATTATAGTCAGCATGACCTTGAAGAAGAGATAACAGAACCAGTTTAAACCAGCTGTACTCAGCTTCTCTGAAGGTATAACCCAAACATCATAAAGCTTCTTTCACACAGAGAAGCTTCCAGAACCCTCTTGAATTAATTACAGGTAGGTAGCCATGTTGGTCTGCCGTAGTCTAAAACCTAACACTAAGCATACAGAACACCACACCAGAAAGAAAAAATATAGAAAGAGAGAGAATGAAGCCCAGGCTCCTTCTGGCCTCACTATTATAGTTAGCATGACCTTGACAGAAAGGGATAACAGAACTGGTTTAAACCAGCTGTACTCAGCTTCTCTGAAGAAATAACTCAAACAATAACCCAAACATCATGAAGTTTCTTTCACACAGAGAAGCTTCCAGGATCCTCTTGAATTAAGTAGAATAGGAAAGATCTCTACACTAAGAAATGCAAACTGACATGAAGGTCCCCTCCTTCCCACAGTTGTCTAAGTCAGTGTTTTTCAACCTTTTTTGGGCAAAGGCACACTTGTTTCATGAAAAAAATCACGAGGCACACCACCATTAGAAAATGTTAAAAAATTTAACTCTGTGCCTATATTGACTATATATAAAGTAATTCTCTTGAATAGGAATCAAATAAACACAAAGAAAGTATTTTATAATTACTTTATTATGAAATAGTAAGTAAACAGAAATATGAAAAATTACAAAATACTTTATTCAGTGCGCAACCTGGGCCTGTTTTGTCTGGAAATTGTCTGGAAATTTGGAAATTGTGTTGTCTGAGAGAGGGACTTTGGCTATTTCCTTAGCTGCTTCAGGTCCTTCCCTGTTTGTTTGTTTGTTTGTTCGTTCCTTCCTTCCTTCTTTCCTTCCTTCCTTCCTTCCTTCCTTCCTTCCTTCCTTCCTTCCTCTGTTCTTCCTTCCTCCCTCCCTCCCTCCCTCTCTACATTTTTCCATACTTCCTTCCCTGTTTATTTCCTTCTTTCCTTCCTTCCTTCTTTCCTCCCTCCCTCCCTCATTCTCTTCACCCTCCGCAGCCCCTACTTTACCCCAGGGGGGCTCCTCCTCTTCTTCTTCTTCTCCTCCTCCCCCAAGGGAGCTTCTCCTTTCGGGGCGACACAGCTCCCCACAGCGCTGGCCGCCCCCACCCTCTCCGCCTGTCAACCCCTTTCTCCCACCTCCGCCTGTCAACGCGGCTTCCGCCGCCTCAGCCCGACCGCGGGCAAAGGGGATGCAGGGGGAGAGGAGGAGGCACTATGGAGGGACGGGCCTCACTCGCCGGCCGCGCCACGGGGCAGCCGGAGCCGCATGCTCCTCGAGGCGCCTCCCGCTTCTCCCCTCCCCGGGGGTCGGCCTGGCCCGGGCTCCTCGTCCTCCTCGGCGCTGCTGCCTCCAGGCCGGGCCGGCCGTCCTCCTCCTCCTCCTCGGGGCTCCTCCGTCAAGGTGGCAGCGGCGGCGGCGGCAGCAGCAGCAGTGGAGGAGGAGGAGGCCGAGCTGGAGAGGGAGAGAGCGAGAGCCGCGCGGGAGGCGCCCCAGCCCAGGTAGCGGAGCCGGGCCCGGGGCGCGCCAAGACGCGCACAGCCGGCGAGCGGAGCGCGGGGCGAGGACGGGGGACGGAACAAAGGGCGGAGCTGGAGCCGGGACTCCTGGGTCCCTTCGGGGAGGAGGGGGTCTTGCAGGAAACGGGAGCCGGGATTCCCTTTCGCAGGTCCCGGGGCTTTAGCGGCACCAGGACGCCTGGGTCCTCCCGGGGGAAGGAGGTCGGAGATCTTTCGAATTTTTCCCACGGCACACCAGGTAACATCTTGCGGCACACTAGTGTGCCGCGGAACAGTGGTTGAAAAACACTGGTCTAAGTCTCCTCCTCCCCTGGGTCCTTCCTAAGCAATCTGAGACTTGGTTGCCTTGCCTCTTTTTGCTCCGCCCTTTTCATATGTCTTCTGGTTCCGGGAGACCAGGGGAAAGGAGCTGGTAGCAGCAGGAGGGGGAGAACCCTTGGCTTCTTCACCAGCCAGATTCATCTCTGCCTCTTGGCCTCCCTCCGCCCCCTCTCCTGCTGCAGCTTCTGCCTCTGATTCTGGACTGCTCTCTGACACAGACTCTCTGTTATGTACTGAACTGAATCCTAGAACAATAGGATCCAAAATGCAGCAGTCTGATTGGTCCTAGAACAATAGGATACAGAATGCAGCAGTCTGATTGGTCCACAGGAGCCACCCAATCCAGCTCCAGGTGGAAGTGAATCAGCAACCTGATTGGCCATCAAGAGCAGCCAATCAGGCTCCTGGATGAAGTGAATCTGCAACCTGATTGGCCTGCAGGAGTAGCCCGGAATTAGCCAATCACGTGGGGCCCATTGTGTAAATAATTTATATATAGCAGACGTTTTGGGGAAATATTCATTCCTTGCTACTATGAGTTGAATAAAGAGCATGAAATTCACACTTGACTCAGAGTATATTTCACTCTCCCTTCTCACTAAGCCCTGTTACCTCTTCAGCTTCTGACAACTCCTCCTCACAGTCTTCTCCCTCTGACCACTCATCATCATTCCACCACCAATTGCCACAGTGAGTCCACTGTGAGGTGCATGAGGAAGCTGTGTGGGCTCTGTGTTCCCCCACCCCACCCCTTTGATTGAAGTAGGAGCAGCAAGATTGCTTTAAAAAAATACAGGCTGGGAATTATAGGTACCGAGATTCCAAGGGACCAGAAAATACTTTTTATGTACGCGACAACAGCCGCACGGGTGTTGCTAGCTCAGAGATGGCAGGAAGAAACAATTCCGACCAAGGAAGAATGGCAAACCAAGTTGATGGACTATGCTGAAATGGCAAAATTAACTGGGAAGCTCAGAAACCAAGAGGACAAGAACTTCAAAAAAGAATGGGGGGGATATAATATATTTAGGAGACCATTGTAAGCAGATGAAAACATTAGCAGGATTTGAATCACACTTGTAAGGTAACCAAAAATATGGACAATTCCTATGGATAAAAAATTTGGATAACGAACTGATATGCAGTTGCAAACATTGTCATCAGGACCCGTGGAGGGAATGGGGGAGTCCTGAGATTCAGAGTAATCTCTTTATATATATATTTTTAATTGTTTTTGTTATATGTTTATATTTTCTTAAAGTCAAATAAAAATAAAAAATAGAGACTGGTATATAAGCGGAGCGGTTAGAGGAGAAAAAGTGTCCATAATTGTAGGTGGGAAATGCGATGGCTTGAAAGGGCATTGGGGAATGAGGCTTTTGGCTGAGGGCAATCTAATGATAGGGTTTATAATTGAGAGATATTCCCTTAGGATCAATACATGGGTAATTTGAGGACTTGCCTTGAGGTACCATGACCCAGGCAGCTCCAAAGGCCTAAAGGTTGTTGCAAGAAGTTGGTCTTAGAGGCCCTGGTGAATAAAGTTGCTTCAAGACATTTCTCGATCCTCTAGTCTGTCTGTGGGCCTGGAATCATTACTGGAATCACACAAATATGGAGGGTCTTGAAAAGTGCTGCCTTTTCTCAATGTTATTATTCTACCTCTGCCAGAAATTATTCTGCTGCCTGCTATTTTACATTTTCCCCTGGGAACAAAGGAATCTGATCATTTTGACTCCCACTCCACACTGAACAATTCCTAAATAAATGGTGGGAGACCACAACGTAAGGCACTTAAGGCAGATTTACGCATGCAGAGAAAATCAATCGCACGCTGCATGGTGTCTCTTTCCTGGAGCTCCAACGTTGCAGAGAAGGGGGGGGGGAATCTGGTGTCTGAATGTTTCCCTGTGTTGTTTTAAAAACCTGCATCTTTACACAAGGGGAGAACGTCAAGGAGAAGACAAGGCAAGGCTAAACTAGACCCCTTCTCTCCCAACACAGTAGCTTGCCATGCGCAAGAAGATGTTTTAATGATAATGAAGCCTTCATAGCATAGTGTGTAACCACGTCGAGACCAAAAGGGAATATGATGCTCCAGGCATCCCGCAGGGATCTTTCCAGGATTAATTAAATGATCACAGTGCTTCACTTACATCCATCCATTATCTCAGTCATGTTTACAACAGCCCTGCTAGTTTAGTCCAGTATTACCATTTACTCCATTTTGCAGAGGGGAGGGAGGTTGTGGGGGGAGCATCTGCTTTCCATGCAGAAGTTCCCACCATCTCCAGGCAGGGCTCTCCTCCCCCCTGCCCCCACCCCCAACCCCCCAGATCAGCTCTGAGGATTGGGAGATCCTTTGAGGAACTCAAATACAGTGGTAAATGAAGAATGGAAGGTCACAGGTAGCTGATCTGGACAGCAGGTCAAGTTAAAATTGCAACTGTGCTTAAAGTTCCCAATTGCCATGGCATTGTTTAATGAAGGTAGGAGCATGCTTCCGTAACCGATGAAATGTACACATGTGCTGATCATGCCTCAAGTAGCTTATGCATATTCATAACATGCAGTGTGGTGTAGTGGTTAAGAGCGGCGGACTTGTAATCTGGTGAACCGGGATCGCGTCCCCGCTCCTCCACATGCAGCTGCTGGGTAACCTTGGGCTAGTCACACTTCTCTGAAGTCTCTCAGCCCCACTCACCTCACAGAGGAAGGGAAAGGAGAATGTTAGCCGCTTTGAGACTCCTTCGGGCAGTGATAAAGCGGGATATCAAATCCAAACTCTTCTTCTTCTTCAGTGTTCAAGTGAAACTTTGCAGATAACAATGAGCTTCATGACTTTGTGTGGTGCGCAGAATGTTAACTCTCTGTGCCTCTTTCTCGCTTAATCTTGAAATAATCTTTTTTTTTAATATCTCTCCACCCCTGGAAGTGATTTTATTGGCTTTTAGATCACCCCAGGAACAGGGTCATTTCACCCCCCACTACAATATCCTTTCCCTGTCTGTTTCTTTTTAAGAAACAACGAAGTTCCTTATTACATCCAATAGGCCCAACCCCACCCAAAGTTATTTCACACGGCACATATTTTTGACACTGCAGAAAATGTGCCTCTCTGCGCATTAACGCACATTCCTAATGAAAAGTTTATATGCAGAAGTGCCTTTATGCAAATTTAACCATGACCCTCAATGCATCCTGAATATTATTCTGGTGAGAGAAGAGAGTAAAAATGTTAGCAGCACAGGCGACTAAATGGAAGAGGGTCACATTTATCTTTCCTTTCCAGCTGTGTCACAATTCTGTGGTGCCCATGTGCAGATTGGGAACGAAGAGAGCGAGCTGGATGGCGCCACATATGGCCAGTGAATCATTGATGAGACTGAAGCACCCAGCCTTCTTTACATCCCGAACCCAGAAGCTGGATTTTTCTTTTCACAAGCTGGATGTTGTGATCAAAAAGAGAACTGGAAATATCAGGAGGGCTATGCACAGGCTAAAATGCCCTTGACACCCATTTTGAGCAATTGTGCACAAAGGCCTTTGGTGATGCTGGCAACCCTGCCCTGCTTTGACCTTAAAATGCTCCATTATTTCTCCAGAGCAGGACCTGCCTCTGTCTGAAAGCCCCGCGGAAGGCTATCGATTCTCATCTTGGCACAAATCAGCGCGTTAAGTACAGAGAAATTGGGTCCAGCCTTCCATTTGACCTTGCTTTGCCAGTAATTACAAAATGGTTCCATAACATAGTCTCTTTCCTATCGATTCATGCCATGTAGACATAACCTTTAATCCCAGAACAGGGACCTTCTCCTTCTCTCTGCAAACTCTTATTAAGATACATGCCACTATAGTAGTTAGATAAACACTATATCTAAACACGGGATGGTCGCTGCTTAAAACAGTTTCCACACAGCAAGATAGTGGTCGCCATTTTATTGCGTGTCCTGGCTGGTGAAGATAACTTATTAATGTAATCAAAAGGACCTGTAGCTGACATGATGCCTTTGTGATCTTTCCATGTAGTAGAGGGCCTTCCAGATTTACCATCCAATTTGACAGAAAACCCACAGCAATATGAATTAGGCCTCAAGGCAAAACTTCTGAATTTCCTTAAAGTAGGACAAGGCTTATCCAGAGAACATAACATCAGGCACATGTGAAACTATGCACAAAACCATATACCAGTTTGAACTTAGGTTTCCCTAGGTAAAGGTAAAGTTACCCCTGACCATTAGGTCCAGTCGCGGATGACTCTGGGGTTGTGGCGCTCATCTTGCTCTATAGGCCGAGGGAGCCGGCGTTTGTCTGCAGACAGCTTCCGGGTCATGTGGCCAGCATGTCTGGTGAACCAGAGCAGCGCATGGAAACGCCGTTTACCTTCCCACCGGAGAGGTACCTATTTATCTACTTGCACTGGTGTGCTTTCAAACTGCTAGGTTGGCAGGAGCAGGGACCGAGCAACGGAAGCTCACCCCATTGCGGGGATTCGAACTGCCGACCTTCTGATCGGCAAGCCCTAGACTCTGTGGTTTAGACCGCAGCGCCACCCGCGTCCCTAGGTCTCCCTAGTCCTACTCTAATACTCTAACCATTACAGCACAATGGCTCTCCAGTGGTGGAGAAAGGGGGGGTGGTGGGGGTGGTCCACCCCAGGTGTCATCCCTGAGGGCGGGTGACAAAATCCCCCCTGGGTGGATCACTGCCGCACCGATAGGGACACCTATAGGGAAGGGAGGCACAGCAGGGGCCTCAGCCACCCTACAGCTGGGGGGGAGGCAGCAGGTGGACAGTGGGCGGGATGTCCCTTGGGGCGCCATGTGCACCGTCCCTATGGGCAATTCGCCCCACCCCTGGGCACGCCGCCCCAGGTGCCCAAGTGGCTTCCTCTGCCACTGTGGCTCTCCCCTGATATTACCGGAATATTCTGGACCAGTGATAGGTCCCCTAGAATGGACATGTTTATCGACTTAGGCATGAAAATAATTGCAGTCATTCTGGCTCCATTTAGACTTTCCTGTCCAAAGAACATCCCACCACCACCAAAAAAAAATTGATATGCGGTCCCAAGGAAAGGGAAGCATACTTGATTGACAAAATGACCAGATGACATGAGGAAATGTACAACTGATGTAAAGTGATATGAAAAGGGTCACAAGTTGGCATCTCATTTCTTCACCATTTAATTTAAAGCCATCAAAATGAAAAGTTATAGCCAAGATGGTGACAGCTGAGCTAATGAAATACAAATCAAGCAGGCTTGCTTTATAGTGATATAAACCTAACACAGCCTATTTCTTTCCTTCTTTCCTTCTTTCCTTCTTTCCTTCTTTCCTTCTTTCCTTCTTTCCTTCTTTCCTTCTTTCCTTCTTTCCTTCTTTCCTTCCATTTGGACCACCAGAGGCCTTGTGTGCCCCAAAGCAATAGCCTAACATGTGCTAAATATAGAAAATAGACTCATTGACCCAGCAGTATAACGTTTCCAGCACTTTCCACTCATTGTGTAGAGACCACCAAAGTCCCATCATAGGAGAGTACAGTATAAACATCCATTCCTTTAATTACTCCCACCGAGTGTTTCCTCAGAAACGCCACATCTCGTAAACAGAAACTATATTTTATACCAGTCATTCTGCTACCTAAAACCAGATCAGATCCCCCCCCCCCAATACACCAGTCCCAGCAGCTGCCCGGAGGCACAATGCGCTATCATTCTGCAAGAGAAAGGATAGTTGCAAACATTGATTCAGAAGAGGAAATTTTTGCTTTACCTGTAACAAAATTATTATTTTTGCTCTGCACCCTTGAAACAAATCATACAATATGTCCGACTGTCGGCAGCACTTAACAGCAGCAAACCACTAAAGGCTCGTTAGTAACACAAGCGTAAACCTTTGAGGTTTGGGGCCCCAGGAGAGCAAACGCAGGTTTGCCACCAAATACCCTCAACGGGGAGTCAATCAATCCTGAATCTCTGACAGATACAGTTACAGGTAGGTAGCCGTGTTGGTCTGTCATAGTCAAAACAAAATAATAAATAAAAAAATTCCTTCCAGTAACACCTTAGAGACCAACTAAGTGTGCATGCACACGAAAGCTCATACCAAGAACAAACTTAGTTGGTCTCTAAGGTGCTACTGGAAGGAATTTTTTTATTTTTTATTTTGCTCTGACAGATACGTCAGTGGTGCACCTGCTTGTCAATCATACTCTTCTTTTTTAGGTGTGCACTTAAAAAACAAAAACAAAAAAACTTAGGTGTATACTAAAAAAAACACAATTTACGAAGAAAGCTCTTAATTCTCTTCCTTTTCCTTTTCCTTTTTTTTAATGTTTTATTAAATCTTTTAATGGGTTACAAAAGTACATACAGCACGTCTGCTTTCAGTTCATAGAGTTCTTTCTACAAATCAGTATTATTTGATGTGGGATACTAATGTTATAGACAGTATAAACACCAACAGATAGTAAACTTTCATTCTGCTACATAGTGTATATGTGTGAGGTTTTTGTGTCAGCGTCACATGGGTAGGTACTATTTCTATCCATTTATTAGTTTTTCGTTAGTGGTGAGAGACATTGAGGGACCCAGGGCAAGGCTGGTTGCCTTCAGTTGAACATGCAGTGTGGTGTGGTGGTTAAGAGCGGTAGACTCATAATATGGGGAACCGGGTTCGCGTCTCCGCTCCTCCACATGCAGCTGCTGGGTGACCTTGGGCTAGTCACACTTCTCTGAAGTCTCTCAGCCCCACTCACCTCACAGGGAGGAAGGGAAAGGAGAATGTTAGCCGCTTTGAGACTCCTTTGGGTAGTGATAAAGCAGGATATCAAATCCAAACTCTTCTAAGGAAGTGATAGCGACAGGGAGGGCCACCCATTGGAAAGGGTGTAGGCAAGAAGGCAGGCAGTTTGGCAGGGCCTAGCAGAGAACAGACTGAGGTTGATGGGGCAGTGCCCTATTTGCCCTCATGGACCAGCCTCCACTGCATAGCTCAGCCTATCAACCACTGCACTCTTTGCTCTCAAGTGGAAAACAAAGTAAGCAATTGTAGCCCAAATAATACAAATGCAATGGCTTAACCACAATTCGCAAGCACTGCCTATGAGCGTTTTGGGATAAATGTCTAGAACATACGGCATTATCTTGCACAAAGGCAGAAATCACCCACATCCGTATTAATTACTCGGTGACAAGCGACATTGTCAGCTGGGCGAGAGAGCTCTGCATGCTGCAGTTTCTTCTACGGAAGCAGGAATCATAATGTTTTGCTCTCGGTCCCTCCTTCTCCTTTGTGGAGGAGGCTTTCCTGCATGAAGTTTCCTTTGCAGGCCAAAAGCAAACAAAACATCCATTCTTTTGGTAATGAGCAGTTCCGAAATAGTCACTTTCTCCCAGTGTGAGAATGCTTTGCTTAGGAACTGGCCATTTGGGGATTAATCAATAACATTACATCCCAAGTAGCACAGTGGCTTAAACCAGGACGAAGAACGAGACGTTGGGGTTGTGAGTCACACTACCGACTGCAAGGAGATGACATGGTCTGTGGGGAAGGCAACACCATCGGGTGAAAATTTCCCACTGTTTTAATGCAGGGTTCCAACAGAGATTTTAAGATCAGCCCAGAAGGCAACAAATGCCAGGAGAAAGAATACTCACTTCTTCTTAAGGGTATAAATTGCACAGTGCAGAACTGAATGCACCTCGCACTGTAATTGCTGTGTTCACACTTCTTTTTGAAAGTATTTTTTATTAAAGGTTTCTTGAATTACAAAAGTTTGTGCAATGTCTTTCTCTCATGTTTTTTACATGCATCACTTTTACAAATCAGTTTCATTTATTGAGACTTCACTGCAGTCATTGCATTTCCAGTGCTGGAAAATGATCTCACAACAATCTTATTTAAAATGCATTTGTGTCTTATACCTTGTTAGGAGATACTAATGTCTGATGTGTTGTTCCTCAAACCAGATTCATACAGATCCTCCAAGTGTCCCTATTTTCCAGGGACGTCCCTGATTTAGAGAAGCAATCCCAGTTTCTGATTTGATCCCAGAATGTCCCACGATCACGATCGGCGGCTCGGGGTGCCTCGCCGCTGCCGCTTTTCGTGCGGCGGCTCTCAAGATCACAGCAGGAGCAGCGACGGGCTGGTGACAGAGTGCGCATGCGTGAAATGCCACACGTGCGCACTCCATCGCCGGGCCGTCACTGCTCCTGGCGGCAGCGGCCCGGCGACGGAGTGCGCGCACTCCGTTGTGACGGTGCGTCGTGACGTCACTACATAACGTCACGACGCCAAGCCCCCAGGGGGATGCATCTGTTCGCTGCCCCGGGTAGCGAGGAGGCTTCCTCCGCCCCTGATCCCGCTTTATCACTACCCGAAGGAGTCTCAAAGTGGCTAACATTCTCCTTTCCCTTCCTGCCCCACAACAAACACTCTGTGAGGTGAGTGAGGCTGAGAGACTTCAGAGAAGTGTGACTAGCCCAAAGTCACCCAGCAGCTGCATGTGGAGGAGCGGAGACGCGAACCCGGTTTCCCAGATTACGAGTCGACCGCTCTTAACCACTACACCACAAAGCAGAACTCAGTGGCATTCAAACCTCTATTTAATATTTTTTGCAGATCCAATGTGCCTGACAAACTTACTTGGAACACTGCCTTCGACTTATTAGAAAGGAAACCACATGCTGAAGAGCACAATTCCTTGGCACGGTAGCTGCAGACGTGCATGCCTTTGGCGCTTTGGAAGGGCTGCTGTTTCTTCCCCAGGCAAATGACAGAAGCTTAGGGTGAACCAAACCCATCAGATTTCGCTGAGCAGAGGCATTCAAGAGAATCCACACCATAGCCAAGCTAAATTGTTTTGCACAGCGATTCATGAATAAAACAAGCACAATCCACTTTGGCCCCCCCCTTTCTTTTTGATCCTGCTTTCACTCCCTGAAATATATTTACCGGATTTACTTTCATTTCCTCTCCTTTGTTTCCCAGGAACCAATGTGGAGCAGATGACTGGGGCCAAAAGGGTGCCACGGCAGGGGGTGGGGTGGGAGGAAGTCAACCCCAGCAGGGTAAAAAGTCTGGTGTTTCATCAGTCTGTTAGGGTGGCAGGTGCAGAACTAACAAACAAGGAAACACTCTCTCCCTACTGGGGAGAGGAGTACAGCAATGGAATCCAGGCAGGGTGTTCGCCCTCCACTGGGGGTGAAGGAACCAGATTCAGAGTTGCACCAGGGGACTGCTCAGGGTCCCTTGCATCTTTGCTGCCAGCTAATGTCAGGCTTCCGAGAATCGGCTTCCTCCCCCCGTGGCAGTAGATAAGCAGAACAAAGTAAATGGAGTCTTCTTACCAGTTAGAAACTTTAATAATCACAGCAAGAGAACAAAGAACACATCTCCTAGAAATTGTGGTGCTCCCAATTAAGGATCTCACACCCTTCTGTCCCTATTAATCTACGTCACTTCTACATTTTGTAATCTGAGCTTGTGCTTTCTTTTTAAAAAATAATAATATATTTTTCTTAAAGATTTCTTGGTTTACAAAAGTATGTGCAATGTCTCTTTATTCAAGTTGCATTTTCTACAGCCACTCAAAACACAAAAATTACTCATAACCCACCTACTCTCAGCAGCAAGAAACATCATAGCTAGACACTGGATAGACCTGTCAGGAGTAAGCATGGACCAATGGTATCAAATAGTATGGGAAACAGTCATTATTTAAAAAAAAAAAAAAAAAAAACCCTCTGTACTTTCTGTTCTGCCGCTTTCCGAGCTCTCCGAGACTTTGGAGAAGGGGGTGAATGCTGTCCAGAGACTGTGAATCTGTTAACCCTCTCTCTTCCAGTGTTTCTTCTCCTAGCTGTTCCCCATCCAGTATTTCCCAGCTTCTGCCTTCTGAACTATGCCCCTCTGCAAACCACTGTTCCAAATCTATACTGTCCTCCTGCTCCTGGGAAGATTAAGGATCCAGATCAGGAGCAGGGGGAGGCTCCCGCCATTCTTGCTCAGTGCAGCCCTCTTCAGCATGGTCCCTGACAGCTAAGTTAAGGTACCCAGGTAGCCAATTGCCCCACTTTAGGCTTCTTCACACATTATACTGAACCCAGGTGCCAGCTCTTTCTTCACATGTACAGTGGTACCTCTGGTTACGAACTTAATTCATTCCGGAGGTCCGTTCTTAACCTGAAACTGTTCTTAACCTGAGGTACCACTTTAGCTAATGGGGCCTCCTGCTGCTGCCGCGCCGCCAGCACGTGATTTCTGTTTTCATCCTGAGGTAAAGTTCTTAACCCAAGGTTCTACTTCTAGGTTAGGGGAATCTGTAACCCGAGGTGTTTGTAACCCGAGGTACCACAGTAGAGGTGTTTGTGTACTGTTGTTGATTTGTACAACTGAACTGGAAACTGCACCCAGACTGTGAACTCCTTCAACATCCCATGCAAATATAACTGTACGTGTGCCGCTCAACTGCAGATACACACAATGTACTGTCATGGAACACAATGTGTGAACCCCCCTATTGTTGACAGTGGCTAAGGAGGCAAAAAAGGGGGTGGGGGCAAGCCTGAACAGCAATAAATGAGCAGCATAAATAGTTTCTGACCCACTTGAAAGCTTTCTCCTTTCTTAACATCATGACAGTTGGTCCTAATACAAGGTATGTGGCACACAGAGAGAGCCAGCGTTTCAGTTTGGGAATGCGTTTGTGTCAGTGCTTCATCCTGGAGGCTACAGAATTGGTATGCTTGCCGCACAGCATTTTCTATCTTTCTCCCCAGCAAAAACTGGGACCTTTCAAGTGTTCATGATAAATACAGAGAATTATTTATAAATCATTTGAAAATAAACGCTGGGGAAATAATTGCAGTCGCCGCTTCACAGTCTTTTCAAATATTGTGAACATGCCCAAGAGACTTTCGCTTTTGTGCCATTGTGATTCAAAATAACTTCAGTTCAGAGAGTGCTGACAGATACAATGCAGAGAGGGCTTCCCGTATGAAAATTAATAGCCCAACGTTGCGTTGTTTTCGGCGCCTGATTACATTGCATAATTGCTTCAAGTCGTGAAGGCTGACGTGACCAAACTGTTGAAATACCCTGGACAACAGAGTCCTCCGGATCTTTACAATGTTTCTTTTAATACAAATCCTTAAAATCAGCTTGTACATTGAAATCAGATTCGGCACATTTTTTTAAAGTGTTCAGTGGGTGCAGGAATCTGAACGAAATATTGCACCATTTCAGATGCTTCAGAAGACTTGCAACCAAGACTAGCATCATCAAGAGACACCCTTCATCAACATCTGCCAGGCCCCACCACAGACAGCTGCCCTTTTAAGAAAGTTTTCCCCACAATGCCTCCAATATAGTGTAGAGGTTGTAAAAACAAATCCTTTGCAGCGCCACAAATCCAACTCAGTGGTGCAGTGTTGGAAAATGTCGAGCACTTCTCCTACCTGGGCAGTTATCTTTCCACAAGGGCTGATGTGCTGGTCCTGAGGGTTACCCAAGAGATGAAGTCTAGTTCGTAGGTTCAGGGTAGAGACAGTCCAAAGTAGCCAAAGCTGGGAGCAGGGCAGGGCGTCAGGTGAGGTCAGGAACGCAGGCAGGAAAGCAAGGCAGGTCGAAGGCAGGAACACTAGCAGGATCTAGCAACCAACAATGTTGCTCCCACAACTTGGGGTTGGGGCTGGCCGGCTTTTATCTGCCCCGAGGCATAGGGTGGCCCCAATCCTCTGGTGACTCGCCTCTCCTGGCCTGGAGGCGAGCACTCCTCCTGCGGGAACTTAGTTCCCTTCGCCTCTCTGCCCTGAGTCTCTGCAGCTCAGGAGAGGCTGGAGGGTTACTGGACCCAGAGGCAACCTCAGCTTCCCCTGACGGGGCTGATAGTGGAGCACCTGCAGGCAATGGGTCCTCCATCCCATCAGGAGCCAGAGCAGACTCAGCAGATGCCTGCACCTGAGGATCCAGCACAGGTGAGGACCCTTCAGACTCAAGCCCTAGCCCCGGCTCTGCTGGTTCTGGAGGCGGGGAATCCTGTGCAGACTGGGATCCCTCAGGTTCAGCATCTGAGTCTGAATCCCAGGCCATCACAGCTGACATTGATGCCGAAATCCAACATCGGCTGAGCTCTGTGAGTGCAGCTTTCTCCCAATTGAAGTTCAGTGTGCAGGGAAACCAAAATGTTTGTTTACAAAGCTACCGGTATTGTACTAACAACCTTACTGTATGCTTGTGGACCACTCATAAACGCCACCTCCAACTCCTCAAAAGATTCCATCATCAGTGTCTCCGAAAAAATGTACACATCACTTGGGAAGACAGGCGAACTAATGCCAGTGTACTGGAAGAAGCAAATATCACCAGTGTCGAAGCAATGATTCTTCAACATCAACTTCATTGGACTGGTCATGTTGTGCAGATGCCTGATTATCGTCTTCCAAAGCAACTACTCTATTCCGAACTTAAAAATGGAAAGCATAATGCTGGTGGTCAACAAAAGAGGTTTAAGACTCTCTCAAGGTAAATCTTTAAAAATGTAGTATAAACGCCAACAACTGGGAAACACTGGCTTGCAAGCTCTCCAATTGGAGAACAGCCTTTACCAAAGGTGTCATGAAGATGCTCAAACTCAGGACGAAAGGGAGAAACATGCTAAGAGGAAGGCACGCTTGGCAAACCCTCTGTAACCAACTCCTGCCTGGAATCCTATCTCCCCACTGTGGAAGGATGTGTGGATCCAGAATTGGCTTCCACAGTCACTTACGGACTCACTTTTAAAACCATGTTCATGGAAGACAATCTTACTCGGCTACAAGTGATCACTAAAGAAGAAGAAGAAGAAGAAGAAGAAGAAGTTGTAGCTCCAGGGCAGAGCACATGCTATGAATGCAGAACATCCCATGCCCCTAGTGGGCTGCTGCGAGCCAAAGTAGACAATGTGGGGAGATGGGTCAAGAGCTTGCTGCAGTGTGAGCCTGCTTAACATGTCATTGCGGACTGTGGCTGTTCTGGGTTTTTAGAACACACACAAAGCGTCTGAAAAATTTGCTCGAAAGTGTGTAAGCCAGTGGTACTCAAAGGGTGTGGCACACCACACTGGTGTGGCAGGAGAAGATGGCAAGTGCGGTGGGAAGATTCAAGGACAATGAAAGAAACATTTAAACATTTCAGTGTATTATAGTCAGGGATTTTTTCAGCCGGAACTTGCTGGAACTCAGTTCCGGCTCCTCTCAGGTGGGCGCCATTGCCATTATAAGAGAACAAGGGAGGCGTTCGTGGTGAGTTCTGGCACCTGTTTTTCTAGAAAAATAGCACTGAGTACAGTAAAGTACATATACTAACTTTTGTTTTGCAGAAAATGGATAGGTATATTTTCAAAATGAGAGCAAGGGCATCACATGGTAGCACCTGGTAGGGCTGAGCCTAACTACGCCTAATTTTGGGGAAGCATTTTTGACTATGTCCCAAAAAAATTCTTCAACTCCTTACTTCCTTCCCTGAACAATTTACAAAAATAAAACAAAATAAAATAAAAAAAAATTCCTTCCAGTAGCACCTTAGAGACCAACTAAGTTTGTTCTTGGTATGAGCTTTCGTGTGCATGCACACTTCTTCAGATACACTGAAACAGAAGTCACCAGACCCTTATATATAGTGAGAGGGTGGGGAGGGGTATTACTCAGAGGGGTGGTGGAAATGGGTGAAAGGTTGATAGCTGTGGTAAACCTGTTGACGACTGTTAACGGCTGCAATTAGTCTTACAGGAAAAGCAAGGGGTGAGAAGGTTAAAAAAGCTTTGTCATGTATAATGAGATAAGAATCCAATGTCTTTGTTCAGACCAGGTCTCTCCATGGTTTTAAGCTTGGTAATGAGTTGCAATTCAGCAACTTCTCTTTCCAGTCTATTTCTGAAATTCCTTTGCAATAAGACAGCTACTTTGAGATCTTGTATAGAGTGTCCTGGGAGATTGAAGTGCTCTCCTACTGGTTTCTCTGTCTTGTGATTCCTGATGTCAGATTTATGTCCATTTATCCTTTGGCGTAGGGTTTGGCCTGTTTGTCCAATATAGAGAGCTGAAGGGCACTGTTGGCATTTGATGGCATACACAATGTTAGATGATGAGCAATTAAATAGTCCTGAGATGGTATGTTTGATGTTGTTGGGGCCAGTAATGGTGTTGTCCGGGTGTATGTGGCAGCAAAGTTGGCATCTGGGTTTATTGCAGGGTCTGGTGACTTCTGTTTCAGTGTATCTGAAGAAGTGTGCATGCACACGAAAGCTCATACCAAGAACAAACTTAGTTGGTCTCTAAGGTGCTACTGGAAGGAATTTTTTTTTTTTTTTTTTTTGTTTTGACTATGACAGACCAACACGGCTATCTACCTTTAATTTACAAAAATGTTTGCCTGTTGGTTGATATTTTCTGACACTGCCAACTCTAGCTTTCTCTCAGGCAGCTGTTTCAATTGCTCCATTAATAATAATAATAATAATAATAATAATAATAATAATAATAAATTTTATTTATACCCCGCCCTTCCCAGCCAAAACAGGGCTCAGGGCGGCTAACATCAATAAAATTACTATAAAGTATAAAAGAAAGAAAAAACCGTTAGATAAAATAGAGGTTAAAAGACAATTTAAAATTTAAAATGCCGCTTCATTTATCACCCACAATCAAAACCATAAGGGGAGGAAACATCAGACTGAGTCCAACCCGAAGGCCAGGCGGAACAGCTTGGCCATGCAGTCAGACTGATTGGTTATATAGTTTTACCATAGTATTACAGGATTCTTTGTTGGGATCACCCATGTAGCTAATTGAGAAAGGAGGAGGAGGAACTACGGGGGGTGGGAATGAAACACCAGCAGTTGGAAGAACCAATGCTACCAAACTGGGGGAAAAGAGTATTCTCACAAAATGTTGCAGTAAATATTTTTATGCCACTAGCTCAAATGGCTTTCTTCAAACTCAAAACTTAAGTTGTTGAATGCGCTGCACAGCCGTAACGCTAACACAATTTGTGATTTTCATCCAATGGTGGAAATGAATTATTGTCATTGGCAAATTACTAATAGTATGGAATTATTGCCAATTATTACCAAGATATCCAGACCTTACACCAGTCACTTAAAACAGATACAGTAAAATGCATTCTGTGTTGCTTTTTACTGCTTCTATTTCAAGCACCTGGCATAAGGGTGACTGCATCTCACATTAGAAATCTGGATACCTTGGTAATAATAAGCTAGTGCTTAAATAATTATTAGCTGGCAGAAAGATCAAAGCGTATTAATTAGAAACTCACACATGGGAGGAATCTCTTATGAGGAATTAAAGGAATCAATCTATGCAGGACGCAAAGCTTAAACATCCACATCTATTGGGAAATGGATAGGGTGGGGGAACAAGCCCCTTCGATTCACTTTATTGACATTTGGAGTCGCCAATATCAGCCAAGGGCAAAAGGAAATGCAATTGATGTCATGGTTCCAAAACCAATAGAAAAATAACAAGACTTCCAAAAACCAAAAGGCGGACACTTCTAAGCCCTTTAAACCAATGAGTGGCAACAGTGCTTACAAACCAGAGTTCAGCCAAAGGGAAGACAATGAAGCTTCCTCCTCCCCAAGTGTGAAAATCAACAGTGGCTTTGGAGTAATCAGCCTTTGCTTCACACCCCTCAGTAATTAACCCTGATGATGTTTAACGCTCTTCCTTATGAGTAATGAAGTCAACAAAACAGAACAGAGTAGCTGATTCACATGTCTGGAACGCCCTGTCTTGATTGCTGCAACTTGCTCTACATGGGGCGGCCCTGGAAGACGATTCAGAAGCTGCTGTACACCTTAAGAGAGGCACTCTTCTGTAGGTGCAACTGCAGAGTTTTGAAATCCTCATGCCTCAAAGAATCTCCCCACTCGCTTCTTAAGCTCCAGGCAGTAGGTTCTGTTGGTTGTGCCACCTTGGCAGCTGTCAGGTTCTCTTATCGGTTGTTCAATAGAAATGCCAAGCCATCTTGTCTTTAAGTCTTTTTATTAAGTGCCAAGCTATTTACAGTGCAGAGCTCAGTTTATCATGTCTGCTCAGTCACTAGCAGAATCCGGAAGTGCCTCCCTCCTGTTTTGGCGCCAACACCAGAACTTTGGCATCCTAAATTGCCGCCTTCTCCTCCTATGTGACATATGCGCCGGAACTGACGCCTCCCCCTCCGAGCGAGTCTGCTGGGTGGTGCCAGGTCTCCCAGTAACTCCCTGGACACCTGGCACTCCCTGGCTCCCAGCCACTAACTGCTCCTCCCCCGAAAGGGGACTGCCAGATTCACTCGAAGATGAATCTGTTGTTAACACAGGTTGCGGCTCTCTGTAAACACTCAGAGCTGGACTGGCAGGGGCGGGCAGATCCCTGACAGCACCAAATATAAATAACGACAGCTCAGAGCAGGGCTTTTCTGGTAGCTGCTCTGAAGCTCAGGAACCAGTAGAGGTTAGGAAAGCTACAGTACCTCTTGCTGTCTTTCCTTAAGAGCTGGCATGTGGTTGAAGTCTTTGGTGGTTGCATAGTTTTGTCATTGGGTTGTCTTGTTTGTTTGCTTTATCTGTATTATTAAGAGTTGCTTGTCTTAATCCACTTTGAACAACTGGGAAAGCAATGTATGTTAAGTTAATAAACAAATGTTGATCTTGGGCCTAGTCCTTCAGCCTTCAGAAGCATTTTACTTGCCATAGATATCACCATTCTGATATTGTGTCAAGTGAACTCTGATCCCCCCCCCCCTTCCATCTGTTTTCTTCTAAAAGATCTATGCTACTGTTCAGTCCCCAGGATAGAATCGCACCCACTTGGTATTGTAGCGCAATCTTGGAATGGTCATCTTTTAAAACATTATTTGTAAAATAGTGTTGACTTTAAAAATAAAATACAGCACTCGCAAAGAAATGTACAGGCTTTGTACAAAGGGTGTGTGTGTGTGTGTGTGTGTGTGTGTAAGTGTAAAAGAGAGGTAGGGAGGGTGTTTGTAGATTTAAAAAGTAACATTAAAATAGAAATAAAAAAATATGAAGCCCCAAAGAGAGATCAAAGGGGAAACATATTAAAGTTAATCTTCCCAAAGTCAGCTCAGTTATATAAAATTTAAGTGAAATGCAATTTAATGATTCAGAGTTTTTCCATTTTTCAGCAACATTAAAATCCCCACTCCAGAAATGGAATAATCACTTTAAGAGAGTCGGCCTGAGAAGATTCATTTGCTGATCGAGATCAAAGGCATCCAAGTGCACGATGACAAACTTAATTTCAAAATGAGCTGTTAGATCGCAAGCTGTTATGGTGTTTTTTATCCAAATGGAGATATATATGGGTTAACCCGCAAAATGTCCATTATTATGATGGGGCAAGGAGGAGAGGGTCTGTAGATTGCAAGGACCTCTTGGGGGGGGGGAGTGGCAGGTTGTGTCTGCGCAAAGACACGTCGCATTGAGACATTGGTCTCGGGGCCAAACTAGGCATGACTTTAAAGACATAGTGGGCACCCACATCAGGAAATCTTAACATTTTAATACCAGGCATGGGGAGCAGTTTTCATTGGGATCACATAGGGAGGAGAGATTTAACCATTCCCTCCCCAGCTATCATCCTGGGACCCACCTCTCCCCTGCCCAACCTGTGCTGCAGTTAACCTTAGGAGCATTTCACAAGCATTTCCAGCCACAACAGACTAAAAATGACAGCATTGTGACAGCCAGGGCCAGCCCACCTATAAGGGAAGGTGAGGCAACTACCTCAGACGGTAAAATCCACAGGGGTAGCAAATTCCAATGTGGATCTTTATTCCCCACCCCCTTGTTGCTGCTCGGGACTGCTCAGAACTGCAGTACCTCAAGGATCTCCATATTAACCTCCCCAGATCCAGAGATCAACCTCTGAGGTCCTTCTTCATGCGTCTCCTCCACAAGAGGTCCGGAGGGTGGCAACACGAGAGCGGGCCTTTTCTGTGGTGGCTCCCTGCTTGTGGAATGCTCTCCCCAGGCAGACTGAGCTAGCACCATCATTACACCCCTTTGGGTCCCATGTGAAAATGTTCCCCTTCAACCAGACCTCTGATCAATTAACATGAGACTCTTAATCTCAATGTTTGCTCAATGTTGGGCAAAAAAGATTCCCGCATTGCAGAGGGCTGGACTAGATTGACCCTCATGGTCCCTTCCAGCTCTATAATTCTACGATTCTATACCCTTTTAAATGTGTTTGTGGGTGAGAGGGCGGTAATTGGTTTGTTTTTGTTCTTGTTTTTATTATGTATTTTGTGTTTTTTATTTGTCTTTTTCTGTTGCGAACCGCCCTGAGATCTACGGATAAAAGACAGTATATAAAATTAATAAATAATAATAAAATAATATAGATCTTCACTCACCCCTTCTTTGTTGGTGGGGAGAAGGCGCCATTTTGTAGTTCGCCTCAGGGGCCAAAATGTCTTTGTCACCAGCCCTGGTGAAAATACCTTTAGATGAGGAGGATGCCTTGGAGGACAGAAGAAGAGGAGTTTGGATTTGATATCCCGCTTTATCACTACCCGTCCCGAAGGAGTCTCAAAGCGGCTAACATTCTCCTTTCCCTCCCTCCCCCACAACAAACACTCTGTGAGGTGAGTGGGGCTGAGAGACTTCAGAGAAGTGTGACTAGCCCAAGGTCACCCAGCAGCTGCAGCTGGAGGAGTGGAGACACGAACCCGGTTCCTCAGATTACGAGTCCACCACTCTTAACCACTACACCAGTCATGGCCTCCCCTAAAGAATTCTGGGAGCTGGAGTTTGTGAAGGGTGCTGGGAGTTGTTAGGAGACCCCTATTCCACAGAGCTATGGTTCTCAAATGTGGTTTAACAGTCAATCCCTTTTCCCAGAGAACTCTGGAAAGTGTAGCTCTGGGTGGGGAATAGCCCCCCGCCAGCACCTCTCTGCATCCACAACAAACTCCAGCTCCCATAATTATTTTGGGAGAGGAGCCATGACTTTTTCGAGAAATATCATAGTGTTTTAAAGGTACAGTGTGAATGTAGCCTGAGTAGAAAAGAATAATTGAAGACTCAGAACTTTTCACACACACACAAATCAAATAGGTAGAAGGAATAATTACGAAGTTGTCATTCATTGAAGACACACGTATTTCACAGCTTCACAGCTAATAAGAATGCGAGTCATTCCATGTTTTGAGGGTTAAACTAAATTACCAGAAGCACCTGCATTATATGGCTATGGAGCGTGACTTCATTTAATTTCATAATACAAAGTTAGAAAGAGAAAGATACAATTACTGGAAAACTGAATACACATATAAAAATGGGGAAAGGACAAAACCAGCAATTAGCGCTTTCCTACGCTAATTATGTTGAAAGATACCATAATTTACATAAAAAAGGAAACAAACTGAGAATAATGCACAACTGCTCTCTGTTAAAATTATATATAAATATATATATATATGCTCCGATGCGCCAGCAACGTCTTGGCACTGTGGCACACCTTCAGCTAGGAGGGTGGCACCTGGGTTTTTGCTAGCAGAGAAGAGGGAAAAAATGTTCTGGTTGCTTCTGTTCCTAAGCGGAGGAGTGTTTGCCGCATTGCATAATGTCTCAGAGCCGATTCACATATTACCTTGCTGGTGAAGGTAATGTATGTCTGAGGACCCTTCCAGTCTAGAGTGTGGTCTATTCTGCAACATACAATTGGAAGGCCCTCAGAGCTGGACCTGAGTGTCCGGGCTGAACCATGAGAGTGGAGACACTCCTTCAGGTATACAGGGCCAAGGCTATTCAGGGCTTTAAACATCAGCACCAACACTTTGAATTGTGCTCGGAAATATACTGGGAGTCAGAATTGTAAGGGCTCGGGTTTGTCTCCTCGAGAGTAAAGAGGCAGAAACATCCGTTCTTCTAAAGCTAATGCTTTATTTACAGTCTATGTACATCAGAGTTTCTAAGATTCATGTCCGCTTGAATCGGTTCCAGAATCCGGGAGTGGCTTTTGCCTACTCCTCCCCCAGCATAGAAGTTTGGGGATTCCAAAACGTCTCCGCCTTTCCTTACGCTTTTCCCCTCTACGCAGCTGGAGCAACGGAAGTACCGGTAGCTGACTGCTTTGCTCCGCAACCCCCTCAGGTCGATCCAGGGCTCTATCAGCATCTCTGACCCTCAGCTCTACCGCACTGCCTGACAGTTCCTGTTCGCCACCACTGGGGCTGTCCTTGCTATCTCCGCTGGACTCCAAACTGCTTCTCAAGAGAGGCTGCGCTTCCCTCCATCCCTCCTTCCCTTTCTCAAGTGCCTTGCGTGAGGTCAGGTCCCTGACAAGAATGTTTTTTTAAAAAATGTTTGGAGGCTTTCGGGGTCATCTCACACCCCAAGAGCGCTAGTTGTCTGCCTGTCTGTCTGTCTGTCTGTCTGTCTGTTTATGACCAGAAGTGTTCCACCTAACGCAAGTATTCAGCACAGTCCTGGATAGAACTCTTACGGCACCAGCGAAATAGCAAACGAAAAGTAACAAATGTGCATTTAAACGGATTAGGAGTTTTCTTTTGGAAGCTCATCTATCAACATTTATTCCACATAAGAATCTGTGCTACTTAAAACTCGGCACCGCACAAACACAAAAGCTGTATTTTAGGCAAGTGCCATTGTAGTGATTAATAGCAGTGCATCACCATGGAGAGCTCCACAGCTCGCAAAGACCTGTTGTGCCCCATTTCACAACTGCACTTCTCAACTGCTACACACACACACAGAGAGACAGACAGACAGACACGGAAAATAACAGCCAAAGAACTACTGAGCCTATTGCAATTTTTTTGCCTTTTGGGTTCACTTTGGACTATTAAGCTTTAGAAGTCCAAATGACCCCCAGCACTGGTTTTAGAGCTTTGCAGGTGTGCGTTGTTTATGCCCTGGTGCTGCAAAGGAGACTGCCCTTAGCAAAGGCAATTTCTCTGTCCAAGCTATTCTAGCTAGAAATGTCAAAGCAATTGCCTTTTCACCCAAAGGCAAACATTACGTAGGCGGGTTTGTGATCAAAATCCACCCCCCACCCTGATTGCTCTCCCACCCCCCTCCCTGCCCGCTTTGGGTTAAAAGCTGCCACTGGGCCCCCAATTTGTAGGAAGGCCACGTAACCTGTTGCTCTGTGCCGTTTCTCTACCCTAATGTAAGCAGCAGCCGGACACGTAACTTCACTTGGTGCAAGTTTCAGGTTTATTTACAGAAAAATGGCAACAAACTAGCCCCAGATCTGCAGCCCCTCCTCTGCAGACTGCTGGCTACAATGAATGATGACTCATCTAATCTGCAGCGTTGTTCCTCCTTCCTTTAACCCCAGGTGAGGGCCCCACCCTCTGACGTCGCTTCCATAACGTCACCTTCCCCCTCTCTTGTAACCCACCCTTTCGGCGTTCCTGCAGGCTGAGGGGTGGGGTATCAGTCTCAGAGGAACTATGTTCTGATATTACTTGTTTCCCTAAGCTGCACGCCCCCTCCTTCACCCTCCTCTGAAACTCTACCATCAATCCTCCCTTGCCTGCCTGGGCTGGCTTCCAAGTCCGATAACAGGGTGAGTTCATCGTTGGGCTCTAGCCTGACACCTAACTTACCTTTCTAAGAAACTGCAAGCCACAGGGGTGTGGATAGAGTCATGTGTGCTAAGGATGCCTGGGTTTTTTAAAAAAAATCCTCAGCAATTAATAGCATCTTGGAAAGTAGGCCTCTAAGTCAAAGAAAACACCAAGATAGAGTAGGGGGGGGTTAAATCCTCCTGTCTCAGCATGACAGCCCCGTAGCCCTCCTTGATTACAGATAGGTAAGAGGGAGAAAATTTGACTCAGTCCATATTTATAGGTGAAACTACCTAACCTGCATTTTTAAAAAAACAATGCACAAACTGAAACACAGCCAAGGGCACCGACCTGCCCCCCACATTGCCCCCCCCCCACCATCTAGCATGTGCTGGAATAAAGTGTGCCCCCAAAAATGATGGCATTAGTGAAATGCAACACACACAAACACCTTATATAAAAGGAAATTGCTTTGCAAGAATGAGTATGCAAGGCAAAATTGCGTATAAAAATGTGTACATTAGGCTAAATCCACACTAACATGCTGGTGAATTTTTATGAGGGTTTATTTTCAAAGAATCGCAAACTGATATGGAAATGTGGTGAACTGAACTTAAAAGACTGGGAAAATCTGAAGCTGAGAAAACCCAAAACTGACGGATTTGCCTATCCAAATTACAGGGACTATTAATCAAAGAAAAATGGTGCTGGGATCTCTCACATAATGTCTACTTTGCCCTTCCTTGGCCCAAAAAGCTGATGAGGCTGTATAGCAAGTTCAATTCCTTTCTGAGGAATAAGGCAGAATATTACCTGCATGCTTTGTCAGCAAAGTTCTTCCATTAGCTCCAGCCAGTACCTGTTGAAGCAAATTAGAGTCCATTTCAATAAAGGCTCGGGTGAGTGACAGCAGATTATCAATGGAAGACCGGCTGCAATGACTTCTTTTGTAATCAGAATACTTTGGTGCAACCTGTGATCTTTCCACAGAGCATCACCCAACATGCAAAGGGTTTCTGGGATTACCATCTTAACCAACTGCAGCTGGATTTACTATCATGCCCTCTAAACATGGCAATTTTTTACTTAGCTTTTGTTTCACATCAAGACAAAGCAGGGGAGGAGGAAGCCCATGGCTTTGCAATGTTCACTTGGCCCCCAGTAAAGGTTTTACAAGGTTCTATTCTAAAATGGTTGGAACAGCCATGGGAAGGACCTGCGGAAAGGGATGTACAAACCAATGCACGGAATGAATGATTCTTTGAAATAAATTTTTATTCTTTTCCGATTAAACAGTTTTAACAAATCAAAAACAAATCATTTCTCATGCATCTTTGCTCTGCCGAGCTGTGACTTCCCTCCCTCCCGTCAGCAGGTTTTCTAGTCCATTCTTTCCCTGCAGTTCCTTTCTTTAAGTTCTTCACAATGTCATAGGGTTATTCCGGTCCCGCAAGTGTTTTCAAACTTCCACGGTTCAATCTTAAATAATCAGCAAACTTACTCCATTCTCTTTGGAATTTCGCTTCGTCCTGGTTTCGTACCTTGCTGGTCAGTTTTGCAAGTTCAGCATATTCCACCATCTTCGTCTGCCACTCCTCTATCGTTGGTACCTCTTGTGTTTTCCATCTTTGGGCTATCAGTATTCTAGCCGCGGTTGTTGCATACATCAACAATCTCTGATCATTTTTAGCAATTTCCTCCCCCATTAAGCCCAGCAAAAAAGCTTCTGGCTTTTGGGGGAAAGTATACTTAAACATCTTTTTTAATTCATTGTATATCAATTCCCAAAAGATGAATGAATGATTCATAGTTCGTTTGTTCTCTAGAAAAGCTTTTGGGTGGAGCCAGGGAGGGGTCATTTGGGAACCTGTGGGTACATTTGCAAACTGGGGCAATGTGCCATGAGCAACACACAACACTCCCACACTCTGGGCGACTTCCAACATAATAAACATTTTTTTAAAAACTTCCCTATGCAGGGCTGCCTTCATATGTCTTCTAAAGGTTGTATAGTTACTTATCTCCTTGGCTCGGGGGTCGCATGACTTCATACCCTCCAACATTTCTCCAGTGAAAATAGGGACATCCTAAGGCAGTGATGGCTAACCTTGACACTCCAGATGTTTTGGAACTACAACTCCCATCATCCCTAGCTAACAGGACCAGTGGTCAGGGATGATGGGAGTTGTAGTCCCAAAACATCTGGAGTGTCAAGGTTAGCCATCACTGTCCTAAGGCAGTGATGGCTAACCTTGACACTCCAGATGTTTTGGAACTACAACTCCCATCATCCCTAGCTAACAGGACCAGTGGTCAGGGATGATGGGAGTTGTAGTCCCAAAACATCTGGAGTGTCAAGGTTAGCCATCACTGCCCTAAGGAGAAGCGGGACATTCTGCGATGAAATTGGAAACTGGGATAGCTTCTGTAAATCCGGGACTATCCTTGGAAAATAGGGACAATTGTAGGGTCTGTGTTTCCCTTTAGAGCATGGGTAGGCAAACCAAGGGCCAGGGGCCGGATCCAGCCCAATTGCCTTCTCAATCCGGCCCACAGACGGTCCGGGAATCAGCGTGTTTTTACATGAGTAGAATGTGTGCTTTTATTTAAAATGCATCTCTGGGTTATTTGTGGGGCATAGGAATTTGTTCATTTTTCATTTTTTTCCAAAATATAGTCCGGCCCCCCACAAGGTCTGAGGGACAGTGGACCGGCCCCCTGCTGAAAAAGTTTGCTGACCCCTGCTTTAGAGGAACACACACAGGCCTACCCACTAAGATTTGCAGCAAGAGAGAGAGAAGGATAATCTAGGTCAAAGCATAATTCAGAGTGCTGCGTGCTGCCTCTGAGCAAATCAGCCCTCAGTCTATAGCTGGATGAAAATACAATAAAGCGCTCCAGACATGAAATGACCCTTTGATCTGGTTGCATTACAGATGCAGGAGGAACAATGTTTTCCGCAGATGGGTTCCTTATGCAGAGCATAATTGATTCTTCTCTTCCCAAGTGCACTTCCATTGGACAGGAGCTCAGATGCTTCCATTCTGTATTTTGCCTTAATTACCAAAATACTTTATTACAAAAACATTCATTCATCGGATACTTTCCCCCAAGACAGGAAGTTTAATGGAATTTGCAACGAACTAGATTATTTCTCTGAAAAGCAGTATGACTGAGTTTCTATAAAGAGCGGTGAGTGGGGGGTGTTGTGGGGTAGGATGTATTAGGACAAGGAATAGAAAATACCAAATTACTTTTAGTGACTGAAGTTATTTAGAACATTTTCACAACCGTGCAAAGTATAGTAGTGGAAACTACAGTCAAGACTAGGCAAAATTCAGATCCTGCAGGATTTGACATCAAAAGGCTCAGGGTGAAGTAAAATCTCCCATCCTACCCCATCAGAATATTTTTGGGGTCAATTTATATAAATGCTCCATCAAGCAGCAGAAAACATGTGAGGCTGTGTACATGCAGCCATCTTTAGCATGTTAAAATTTCGCTAAGCAGCTGCCTGAAAAGCTAACCAAGGCCCATAGGCTCCCACTGAGCCATCATTTGTCAGATTTCTGCTTTTTACAAAGGGACACCCTTGAGCAAAACACGGTGGATAAAGACTTTCAAGAGCACATTTAGAGAACCTATATCTCTTCAGATGCTGCTGGACTACATATCCCATCATCCCTGACCACTGATTGACCATGGCTGCTCAGGCTCACTGGCGTAGCATGACTGGGGCTGTGGGGGCAGCAGCCTTGGGCGCATGATTCTGAGGGGGCACAACCAGGCACTCCCATGGCAAGCACCCTGCGGGGAGGCAAGCTGCGCCACCGCCTGCCCGTCTGTCTTCCCGGCACCCACGCAGGGGGAAGCCCGGCTGGCTGATGTGGAGCCACACCCTCCTTTCTCTGTAGGAGGAGGGGGCACCGTCTCAGCCACAAAGGCCTGGCCCTGGTGTGGTTTGCCTCCCCTTGAATACAAGAAGCTACTAGAAGCTTCTCTGTGTGAGAGAAGCAGACAGAAGGGTTAATGATTGTTGGGGTTATACCTTCTGGGAAGCTGGTTTGAAAGCAGCCACCATTATGCTGTAGATCCACTGTCATGTTACGTCTTATTTGAATGCATATTACTGATGAAGCCAAGGATGGTGAAACAAGGATAAGATATTCCGGAAATCCTTGTCGCACTTTTGTCTTATGGAACTACTATTGGACTACACGAACATACACATGTGAAAAGACTAACATATGTTGGAACTTTCTCTTAAGAGCTGATTGGAGAGACAACTTATCCATTGTGTCTTCTGGTCCTTCAGTTGAACTGTATATCTCATCCGTGCTGAAATGCTAATATGATACAGTGAATGACAGACTTTATTTGTGTGATAACGCAGCCAGTTACGTTTATTGTGTTTGCGTAGTATCTTGTACGTAGCCAAAGGTTTGATGTTGTGTTGACTATAAATATAGGCCAGAAGGAGCCTGGGTCTTTACTTTTTCTCTTCCTTCTGGTGTGGTGTTTCTTGTTTCTGTATGCTGTAGTGTTAAGGTTTAGTCTTGTTGTAAGTTTATAAGTTTTGTAAGTGCTGCAACTCTGTATGGACTGAGCCAATCCTGATTGTATTGGATTTGATAACCATTACGCTCATTTGCCTTCGGCACAAGTAGAACTCTGCTGGATGAAATATTGCCTCTGGTCTATTTTGGGGAACTCTGCTGAACTCTGCGACGTGTTAAAAGTTTTTTCCTCCACACGTATGACACAAGTATGACAGCATGGTTGAGCCATCTCGCGCCCTCTCAGAATCCAGTGGCGTTGGAGAGCTCCATTCCCCTGGATTCTGCAATTGCAAGAGTGCAGCCGAAATGGAAGTGAATAAGGCAGCCTGTTCCTAACTCCCTTGCTCTTCTGCCTCTTGAAACGAAAAGCGTTTGCAGTGCTTGGGTAAAATCTGAGGGAGACAAAGGTGGAACTGACCAAAATGAAAAGAAGCTGAAGATGGACACACATCTGACAAAACCTCTGAGCAGTCATCTCCACTGTGTATAGAGACACATGCACAGATTGGATTGCATTCAATTGCAATTGGTTTTCCCTTGTTCCAGAAGAAGCATTTACAGCTCTTGAAGAAAAGGCAATAGGCAGGAATAGACTTCTTTGCCATCGCTGATTCATCTCACTATTGATTCCGCTCTACTTGGGATACAAACATTGGTTAGAGACTTAATCTACTTTGCTCCATTGTTTTTATATTGCCTCTAGATCGGGGTTCTTTTATGATGAATCACAACAACAGCTCAGACTAATGCTTTAAAAGCTTTTGCAAGCGTTACGCGGCGTCTTTCTCGGCCTACTTCTTTCCCAGACAAGGAGGGACAAATATTTTGAGTTTCGTGTCCTCCCCTATGTGTTGTGAAACATTGTTAACATTTGCAGAGGATCCCAACGTTTGTCTTCCTCGGAAGAGGATGCTGGGAAATAAGCCGGGCCAGCCCAAGACGTTTTCGCCACCTGAGGCGAAGGACAAGATCAATGCCATCCGTATATAGAAGCTGGCTGGACTGGCAATAGAAACTTCACTACTGACAACAGGATTGTGTACTCCACAGCAAAGTCCAGATGGGACACATTCAGCTCTGCCTGCCAACAGAAGGGTACAGCCGGGAGTTCAGGAGGACACACACACACACACACACACACACACACAAACACACACCAGTATTTGCTGCTGAGGCGCTTGCCTCATTCCGGCTAATGGTAGGGCCGGGAACAAGGAATCCCACACGGGACCAACCTTCACCCCACCCCATGCAGAAAATTGGGGGGGGGGGGTTATTGGGGTGTTCATGTTTTTGTTTTTATGTATTTCGTGTTTTTTATACTGTGATTTTATGCTGTGAACTGTGATGACCTGGGATTCAGACTCAGACGCTGAACCTGAGGGATCCCAGCCTGCACAGGATTCCCTGCCTCCAGAACCAGCAGAGCCAGGGCTGGGGCCTGAGTCTGAAGGGGACTCACCTGTGCTAGATCCTCAGGTGCAGGCATCGGCTGAGGTTGATCTGGCTTCTAATGGGATGGAGGACTTATTGCCTGCAGGTGCTCCACTCCCCGCCCAGTCAGGGGAAACTGAGGTTGCCTCTGGGTCCGGTAACCCTCCAGCTTCTCCTGAGCTGCAAAGGCTCAGGACAGAGAGGCGAAGGGAACTAAGTTCCCGCAGGAGGAGTGCTCGCCTCCAAGCCAGGAGAGGCGAGTCACCTGAGGATCGGAGCCGCCCTATGCCTCAGGGCAGATAAAAGCCGGCCAGTCCCAAGTTGCAGGAGCAACATCGTTGCTGCCCAGTTCCTGTTCCTGGTTCCTGCGTTCCTGACCTCAGCTTTGTTACTTCGGCTTCCTGACCTCGGCTTCGAGTCTTCGGCTTCGTGACTTCGGCTTCGTGACTTCTGGTTTGAACTGACTTTGGCTGGCTTCTGACCCGGACTGTTTAACCTCGGCTTTATCGGACTGGACTAGACCTCGCCTATTGAATACCCCTCGGGACCAGCACATGAACTGGCCTAAGACCTGTGGATATATGGAAGTATGCAAAATAATAATAATAATAATAATAATAATAATAATAATAATAATAATAATTATTATTATTATTATTATTAACAACAACAACAACAACAACAACAACAAAGATCTTGCTTGCCGATAATGCAGAAGCTTCTAATCCAGATATGCTCATATCCACTCCTTATTTATTTGCAGTACTTCACATTCCCCCTTGATAGCACTGAGAGGCTCTCAAAAGAACGTACAAAATAATTCCCACACTTAAAAAAGGATATCCAAGGCTGGCATCGGGAATAGAAACGTCCTGAGGACAGGATTTATCCGGGTGGTATTTCTCGCCTTCAACCGTAGTCGCTTTTGGCCAAGCTGGCAGGTCTCAACTCAGTCCATGAGGGAGGCAAGTGTCCCCTCACAGGCAGTTGAGACCAGCAACTTTGCATTTAAGGGCAAACCTGCCTAATTCACACTCACCAGCGCAATACATGAATTGAAACACAGATGTCCTTCCAAATCTGCACTTCTCAGGAATTTGCAATGCCAAGTAACTTGAAAATACATATACTAGGGTAAAGCGTGCTTTGAAATGCATGTATCTGTGAAAATGTGATGCCAAACCCAGGAGAGTGAATATTCAGAGCTTCATCCAGACTGGAAAATAAGCTTTGTAGTGCTAGTGAGGTCTTTGGGCAGGGATTGAAAGAGGAGGAAAGGGACGCCATTTTCCTCCCCAAACCCCCCACTCCACCCCCGGTCACTCATTCTGCCCTGGCCAGCTCCTGAGGTGCTTTCTGCTGCTTAGGGGCTCCTATTTGAGGGTGGTTCAGTCCCATATCTGAACATTTTATTGCTCTGCAATAAGAGGGGTGGAACCTCTGGGGAGTGACAAAGACAAAATGTCTCCTTGTTCTTCTCCACCTAAAGATGCCGCCATATTGCACAGGGAGCGGAGGAGTTTTTCCTACCCTCATCACATCTTCCTCAGCCCTAATCTCCCTCAAATTCGTTGGATGATCTCTTTTATTATAATGGGTTTTTTTTTGTTTTTTTTAAAAAAACCTTCTCTCCTCCTCTCTCTGCATACCATTCAGTATTTTATTAATCTCTCTAATATCTACCCCGCGCCGCAATTGCCATCATTCTTCTATCCTCAATTCCCATCTCTGTCTCTTCCAGCCTTTAAGCTGTAGCTGTTTTTTTTATTTTTTATTTTTTTGTAACGAATTTAATTGGGTTGCTGAAATCAGCAGTGCTGTTTTGCTATCATGTTTAAGTTCTCCAGGGGACGGTTGCTGCTTTAATGTATTTGCTGGCTATTTACTATATTTATTCAATTTATTACTATAGTTTTAAAATATGTTAACCATACGTATTTAGCCGAAGATTAATGTCTTTCATATGTTATTGCATTACATCCATTTGACCTGGATACCATGTGAGAAAGTTCGTTTTTAAATAATATTTTAAAGTAACTTCTGAGGCACGCCTACAGGCCCAACCAATTCTCTGTACTGGACAATAGGTGTGGTGTGAATAACACGCCCGCAGGCAAATTTAAACCAACAACAAATTTTGCTTTTCCTAAAGGTGTTTTTTTTGTAAGGCAGTCATTTATACATTTATTATAAAGATATTAAAGATATGGTTAATTTGAACAATTAACCATAAGAGCAAATGAAAATAGCCTAAGAAAGCATGTCCAGCTACACTGTTTGCGAGCCCATGCGCTAACTGCCTCGGGAGCCAGCCCATAAATAAGGAGACACGACAATGATGTATGGGATAATAATCATAATAATAATATTTTATTTATACCCTGCCCTTCCCAATTTAAAAACCAGGCTCAGGGCGGCTAACAGCAAATATAAAACATTGATTAAAAACAACTTAAAAAACAGCTTAAAAACATCATAAAGTTCAACATAAATGTAGCATCGCCAGGGCTAGCTGGCCAAATTAGTCCTGCTAGGGCCAGCAAGGAGACCAGGGTAGAGTTTAAATGTGGGGTCTCAGAAGGGTTTCTTCATAGAAAAAGGGAAGGGAAAAAAGGAATGAAGGATCAGGCTAAATTGAAGGCCAGGCAGAATAGCTCTGTATTACAGGCCCTGCGGAAAGAGATCAAGTCCTGCAGGGCCCTAGTCTCGTGGGACAGAGCATTCCACCAGGTCGGAGCCATCACTGAAAAGGCCCTGGCCCTGGTGGAGGATATTCTGGCTTCTTTAGGGCCCGGGACCCTTAAGCTATTATTATTCATGGACCTTAGGGTCCTCTGTGGGACATACCAGGAGAGGCGGTCCCGTAAGTACGAAGGTCCTAGGCCGCAGAGGGCTAGACCACAACTTTATTGATTTCAGATGTCTGAAACCTTGGCTTAGGCATTGTTGGGTCTGAGGATGCACAGGGCAGGCAGGTGTTGTGAAGGGGACTGTAAAATGAGAATTTACACAGCGTGCCCCCCACTTCACCCAACGTAGGGAGTTTGACCTAACACCACCGCTCAGGGCCAGTGACTCCGGCAATCAACCCTTTAACAGGCCCTGCAAATGGTGCCATATGGGGAGTATAATAATGCTTTTTTTAAAAACCCATTCCGTCCAAGGCCTAAAACAGCCAAAGTTGTGACAATTGCTACGGGGAAGGCAAAACCTGCAGAGCAGGGAAAATTCCTTCCCGGCTCTGGGAAACAGCAATAATAATAATAATAATAATAATAATAATAATAATAATAATAATAATTTATTATTTGTTTCCCCAGCCACTCTGGGCGGCTTCCAGCAAATATTATAATACATTAACATGTTACAGATTAAAAACTTCCCTAAACAGGGCTGCCTTCAGGTATTTCCTAAATGTTATGTAGTTGTTGATCCCTTTGACCTCTGATGGGAGGGCATTCCACAGGGCGGGCGCCACTACCGAGAAGGCCCTCTGCCCAACCACCGTGCGACCGTAGCAACGCCTGCAGACCTGGGAAGGAAAAGGTTAGCCTGCAAGAAAAACCATATTTAGGTAAGAGGGAGGGGTGGGTGAGTGACGGCCGGCACACAGAGGGGTGTGCCAGGTTGCAAACCCCGCCCACTGCTTGATGTGAGAGGTAATTCCCTACTTGAGCCAATAATAAGCAATCAAGCCGTTTTCAGCCCTTTCCAGTAAGCTTCTATCATCTGGATCCACTGCAGCCCTCTGGCCTCGCTCCTCTGATTTCCTTTTCTCTTTCTCCAACCATATTCTAACTCTAATCCTATTGGCCAGCTTTATTCAGAGATATTATTTCCACTCTCCCTCCCAGTTAGACAGGGGCAGGTATCCTGTGGCCCTCCAGATGTTATTCAACACCCATCTTCCCGAGTCAGGACGAACAATGGTCAGGGATGGTAGGAATTGGAGCCTAATGACATCTGAAGGACTGCAGGTCCCCCATCCACCCTCATGGCCAATCAGAAGGGCACTGGAGTGCCATTTCCTTTTCTTGAATCGCTTTGGATTCTTTATCTCCCATTTTAAACTTCGGGTTTCAATTCCCCCTCAAGTGTCACACGCCCATCGTAGGCCGAACTTTTGACTTTCCCGTGCAAGGCAGCCTCTTAACCAAAAGCAGCCATTCTTCAACAAAGAACAAATCTCAAAATGGTGCAACAAGTTCCTCCAACACTGAGTGACAACAACTTGCCAAGCTCTCGGACAGAGGGTCTTTCTCAGGTATGGAATCTGGAATCCTTTAACTGGAGGTGCCAATGACTGGAACTGGGATCTTTGGTATGCAATTCATGCCCTCTGCTATTGAGCAATGGCCTCAACCTTATGCTTCTGAACCTTCTACAATCCACTCATAGCAGGAGCACTATTGGTCAATGAAGTGCTGAGTGCTCTCAAAAAAACTAATGTATTAATGTTACTTCTACATTTATTAAAGTGTACACCGCTACCAAGTTTACCAGCTAGCTTATTTGAGCCCTCTTTGCCTATCAAACAATTGCTTTGGCATATCAGCCTTTCCAAGTTAATGCTTACCTGCCCCTCCTCTTAATTTGAAATACTTTGTAAGTACCAACTTCATTAGACCCTCTATAATAGGCTACAGAAATTGTTTTTGTCAATTGCCATATTGCAGACTACTTAGAAAATATACAGGAGATTTATTCAGGCTGAAGCAGCATTAAAATGTCATAGAATATAAATTATACCCTGCATTGTTCAAGTAATTTAATTGGGTGTGATTCAGTTGGACTAAAATAGCTTGATTTGTGGGTGAATGTACACGACAAATAATCTATAACAAAGGAGAGTGACATGCAAAAAAATAAATAAATTATAAATCCAGGTCTCCTGTGCAATTCTAAAGACTAATTATGAAATAAGGCAAACAGAAACATGTTTGAAATGGACCGGATTACACACCTGCATTTACAGATGTAAGGCATCGAATTTTGAATGTCCATATTAGAAAGTTGCCGCAGAAGGACAACCATGCACTATAATCCCAGGAAAGTGAACGTTACTGGCAGCCCACTAGTGCCACCACTTGGAAATATCAAAAATCACCAAATATTGCTACATAAATGCACAGATTCCCAAAACACATGCCAGGCACATGAGTGTGCAACCAGAGGGGTTGAGGTGTTTGTCTGCATAAATTTTAGGTTTCATAGAATTAGGGACCCCCTTGCCACCCTCAGATAGTAAGCAGATGTTTGATCTATTACCTGCCCTCCAGCATTAGTTGCAGCAACTTAAAAATACAATATTAAACAGCTTAAAAAAAATTACAGTCACAAGAATAGGGCGAGCCCTAAGAATATATATCTTCAGCAACAAAGACCAGGGTAAAGAGGGGCACCCTAGTGAACAACATAAACTATATAATGAAGGTGCTAGATGTATCTTTGTGGGGCAAAAGCCGCCTTTCAGATTTTTGGTGCCTACATCTGTTTTAAAACGGAGTTATACAAGATCTAAAGGAAACCCCAGGAAATCCACTCACTGCATTTTGTACCAGTTAAAGTTTCCAAGTCATCTTCACATAGAGTGCATTGCAAATAATCCAGTCTGAAAGTTAATAGCGCATGGAGTACTGCGGCCAAGTTATCTCTTGTCTAAAAGGTGCTCGAAGCTGGTGAACCAGTCAGAGGTGGAAATAGCTGTGGGATGCATAACACTGGTGCAGTCAATCACAACATTCCTAGAATGTACACGAAGGGTCTCAGTCCTCCAGTTAGAGTTTCCTGTACCTGGACTGAGACCACTTCCTCTGTGTGACCAGAGGTGGGAGTGGCCTTACCTGTGCAGTTACTCAAAGTCACAGGTGAGCAGCCATTTCACTCTCTTCTCCATCGGAATTTCGAGCAAGCAACACCTCAAGAGAAGATGCACTCTTGGCTTCCAGCCAAGAGGGCCCAGATGGAGCCTTCTCCCTTAAGGAGAGTCTCCACCCATACACATTTAATCTAAGTTAGCCTGCCTTTCTGAGACTTGTAGAACCTTGGAAATGTCTGTGAGTAAACCTTTCTACTTTTAAAGAGCATTGTGTCGTGTATTTACTTTTAAGGGGGAACCAGGGGAAAGTACCAGGAATCTGCCTTGTTTTAGAAGTTCAAAAGAACTCGATCGCCACGTTTTGCTGCGTTTAATTGGGGATGAGAATCTCTGCAAGCTTGGAGCTTGTTAACACAAGCTGGGATAGGAAATATTAAACAATATTCCCTCATCCGTATTCCCACTCATCTCCCACAATAGCCACTTCTGGCCACCGAGACCATCTGAGCCTCCAGGGACAACACTGAATGCAGGAGGAGCCCCCAAGCTAGGACCTGCTCCTTCTAGAGAAGTGAAACTTCATCCATAACACCTCCAACTTTTCAGGATTCAGTTTCATTTTATTGGCTCACATCCAGCCCATCCCTGCCTCCAAGCACTGGTCCAGCACCTCAACCACTTCTCCTGATTCAGATGAAACAGAAAGATGGAGCAGAGTGTCTCCTGCATTTTGGGAACACCTCACTCCAAATCTCCTGATGACCCTTACCAGCAGCTTCAGATAGATGTTGAATAGCACAGGGAACAAGGTGGAACCCTGTGGACACTACAGGACAGTACCCATGGTGCTGAACAGGAGCCTCCTCCATACAGTGGTACCTTGGTTTAAGAACAGCTTAGTTTATGAACAACTTGGATTAAGAACGCTGCAAACCCAGAAGTAGGAAGAAGGCCCTCGGAGCTGGACCTTAGTGTCCAGGCTGAACAATGGGGGTGGAGACGCTCCTTCAGGTATACTGGGCCAAGGCCGTTTAGGGCTTTAAAGGTCAGCTCCAACACTTTGAATTGAGCTCGGAAACGCAATAGTTGCTTAACATTTCAGAGTCAAGGGGGGTCCTCTTGAGGAGATGCACCACCAGCTCTTTCACAGCGAATGGTAACTCCCCTTCCTCCAATGAAGCATTAACCACTCTCTGGACCGTGGGAGACCTTCAACCTTCCCTGGTCCACAGTTTGGGAATCTCTGGTCTCATTGAAGGTCTGTATGGCCACGCAGAAAATCTTGTCTCACCAGATATTGCTCCTAAAATCTAAATGATACAATATTGCTAATGGTGTTGATAGGTTTATATGTGGACTGCGCTGCTGACAATAACACACTTTTCCAGATTTGACTGTGAAAAGATAAAAGGAGTCTGAAGAGCAGCATGCAGAGAAAAAAACCAAGCAGAGTCAAGAACATTCTTTGCTCCGGGATAAGATATTTTGTGCTACACCTATGCATTGATGTAAGGCACAGCAATCAGACCCCTCCAAAAATGAGTGTTTTCCATGGAAGATAAATAGAGGTCAGCAAAAATCGGTTCTATTAGGAGATGGACTTCTCAGTAAGGCTGTACAACTTGCAACACACCAAGCCAAACATGGTTCATCAGTCGTGGATGGCGGCTGCACGAGCCCTTGGCAATTCGCCCAGGATACGTAACCTTGAATCCTCCAGATGTCATCCTCCCAACTCCCATCAGCTCTGGTCACCATGACCAATGGCCAGGGATGATGAGAGTTGTAGTCCAACATCATCTGGAGGACCACAGGTTCCCTGCACCTGCCCTTCCCTCTCATTCAGGAATTTGTTGTTGCTCATTTGCTGTAGCAGAGAGAGGAGATCAATGCAGACTGGGGACCCCTCTACACAAATCTCATTTCTTGCGTTCCAGGAAAGCAGCAAAATTAGGTAGAAAAGCAAGCTTCTGGTGGGCCTCCACCCAATGCTAGTGTCCTGCATTCATCTTGGTAGCTATGCTCATAGACTCATTGAATAGTAGAATTTGAAGGGACCCTGAGGGTCAACTAGTGCAACCTCCTGCAATGCAGGAATCTCAACTAAAGCATCCATGACAGGTGACCATCCAACCTCTGCTTAAAAACCTCCAAGGAAGGAGAGTCCCAAAGGAGTCCGTTCCACTGTTGAACAGTTCTTACTGTCAGAAAGTTCTTCCTGATGTTTAGCCGGAATCTCCTTTCTTGTAACTTGAATCAATTGGTTCGGGTCCTACCCTCCGGAGCAGAATAAAACAACATACCCAACTCCCTGAACCATTCCTCTTGGTTTCCAGACCCTTCCTTGATCATCTTGGTTGCTCTCCTCTGCTCGCATTCTAGCTTGTCAATATCCTTATTAAAGTATGGTGCCGAGAACTGGACACATGCAGTGATGGCGGGACCAGAGGCAAAAAGTGGGTGGGATAATGAATGTCACTCTTGCCTGTGTACAGTACAGTGGTACCTCGGTTTTCGAACGTCTCCATTGCCAAACATTTTGGTTTTCGAACGCCGTAAACCTGGAAGGAACTGCTTCGGTTTTCAAACATGTCTCGGAAGTTGAACATGCCATGCAGCTTCCACTGAGTGCAACAACCTGAGGCCTAGCTGTCGGCTATTGCGTTTTCGGTTTTTGAATGTTACAGAACTTGAATGTTCTGGAATGGATTACATTCGAAAACAAGAGGTTCCACTGTATGCAACATTCCTGTCACACACAAAAGGCCAAAATGAGCTGAGCAGCAAATGTGAACTCTGCCTTTGTACAGTAGTCTACTTTCTACATATATTCACCTCTGTCTTCCAGCCTGACAAGCAAGGGACATTATCAGAGCTTACTGAACACAAAACTGGCAATAGTCACACAAGCCAAGCTTGCTGTCATTCTCAAGCTAAACATTTACGTTCTTGAAAAACAGGCCAAAAAAAATAGCTTTTTTTTTTTTTTGCTTTTATTACAAGCATATAATATTAATTGGCAGAACACTGAATACAAGCTTCACTATCATAAAATCAAAACATTAAGCAATAATCCCCCAAAAGGCTTATCCAGACAAAAACTAGCCACCAATAGTACAAAAGTTACACAGCAACACAAAGCGTAAAAAAAAAATGTAAACTTTCAAATGAAACCAAGCCAAAAAATATGATTTATTTGTTTTTAATACGGCAAGAATTTTCAGTAACTTGATTATGCCACAAAGTGAGGATAAAGGCTTAAACGGTTGCACTGGCTTATTGTCCCATAACCCTAAATTTATCTCATTGCAAGCGAATGGTATTCTTGACACTTGCCCTGTCACTTGGCTGTTATCGCTGCCTTTTTAAACAGGGCATTTTGCAATACCCGAAGCCCAGCGGGTGTGCACAGTGCACCTTAGGTAACTTTCCTCACCCAAGTAAATGTGCCCATTCACACAAAACATTAGGAGGAGGAGGACCCACTTGTAGCTTCGACAGGTTCAACGCTCATGGGCATTCGTAGAACTCCAGACAGGTGCAGTGGTCAGAACCACACATTCAGCAACAGAACAAGGCCTGGAACCAAGATCTGCCACAGAGCTGCAAAACAGTAGGGTTAAGGGAACCAATTGCAGCAAAGAGGAGTAGGGTGGGAGAAAGCGCTTAACATTTCCTGCACCACTTTCCTCCTGCAACCTCCACTTCACCCCAGCCAGGGTTCCAGAAGCATGTTTGTAGAATTGTGGAGGCAAGTGGCCGGTAGGGGAAATGGTTAAGCAACACACACAAACACCCTGCTTCCTCCGCTGCAGATCTCCATCTTCTCTGCCAATTTGCAGCTGCTCAGCAGAAACCCTGGATTGCAAGGACCTGGTAACCCTGGCCTTTGTGAGTCACCTCCAGGCACAATTTGTGCTCAACAAAGAGGGGAGGAATTCAAACAGCAGCCGCCAGTTTTTAAGGTTAGAAACCTATTCCTGGAGAATGTGCATTCAGCCACCACTTCCACTTAAAGCGGAAACTGCGTTTCTAAGCCAACAGTATGCATCTTACTAAAACGTTGCATTCCCTGTGCACATTTTGACTATAAGGTGAATATGTCCACTTGCAATTCTGGCATGCAATGGGGTCTGCCTGCGCACCTCATCTTTTTACATTTGAAATTGGAGGGCACGTGTATATATATGTTAAGTTAAGGTATCACGTGAAGTGTTTAAAACTGGAGCAATTACCTGAGGAAATACAGAAACAGATTTTTTTCTGTAAAATACAGTTTTAACCGTCTGCAGTAAATGCATTTCTTACGTACTGGTTAAAATATAAAGTTATCAAAGTTATTGTGTAGATGTACAAACTGGTTGGCTTTCTCCTGTTGCATTTAAATTTACAGCTCAGTTTCAAATCATTGCAAATAGGCTATGCTAATAGAGTTGTCATCCACTGGAAAAGAAACAGGACAGTGAATCTCCCAAGACTAATTAGATTGTTATGAAAACAATAAGAGCCAGATAAGCTTTCAAAAGGCTCAAATCCTACTGAGGGGGGAAAAAATAGCACCATCATATTTTGAAGTCTGATATTTTAAAATGATTGCATTTCCCCTCCAAGGTTACAGTTTGCATCTGGAGCATTGCACAACCACTGAGAAATAAATATTTCCAGGTTAAATGGTATACAAATAAGAGAGAAATACCAGACATATTAATGGCACATAAAAAAAGATTCGGATAGGTTGCAAGCAGGGTGGATTTGATTTAAATCAAACTGATTTAAATCACGATTTAAATCACTAGTCAGTAAGGCTCAGGGTGGATAAAAATCAACAATTTTAAAAAAAAAATCAAAAAAATCTGATTATTTTTTTAAAAAAAATAAATCGTTGATTTTTATCCACCCTGAGCCTTACTGACTAGTGATTTAAATCAGTTTGATTTAAATCAAATCCACCCTGCTTGCAAGTCTTGCCGATTTCTTCCACATTTTACATTTAAGAGTTTTTGCCAAATCATTTTGTTAAAAAATATTGCTGACAGGTAGTTCTTTCACACAGACAAAACTCCCAAATGTCACTCTTAAAAATTCCAGGAAGGAAGGAAAAACAAAAACAGAAGAGCCCATTTGAATGTACACTTAAACCCACCTACATTCCTTTTCAGATCTGTTGTTAGTAGATGCTACATTTAAAATCTTAAAGGTATGCCTAACAAAAGCATGTTTCAAACCTATTGCACAAAAAGCATAAAGTGATGCTCTTTATCCATACAAAACAAAAACATACTAAAAAAAAAATCAAAGAAGGGGCCAAACTAAATATTACACTAAATATGCAGCTGCTGTCAAACATAATCACAGCTGTACCCTCCCTCTTTACTGCTCCATAATATCTAGTACAACTTACCTGTGCCTCAAGTAAGAGCATTCACCATTTCTCATATCATTGTCTGCCTCCAGAAGGGTGCAAAGACATGGAAAATGGCAGGAGAGCACAAATAAGTAATCCTAAACATTATGGAGGTGGGGAGAAGACTTGACACACGGCTACCATTTTTGGTTGCAGCCGCTCATTCAGCACAACATCCAATCTGGCCCTCACAAAACGAAGGAAGAAGCTTGTAAAAAACATCTCACAATTTCATTTTATATGCCCATAAATAAAGCTGGACCATCAAAACCAAAAAAATACTTAGATGGTAAAAAGTAAAGATAGAATGCTTAAAATAGAATAAATAATTTTATAAAGTTAACTTTTAACCCCCCCTGCCCCAATCTTATTTAAAATTCAATATTATATATTCTGATTTCTCTATTTTAAAAGAAAATTATACCAAGCGAGAACATGAACCTGCGTTATGCTCGTCTCTTTTGTTGCTGAGGATAATGCAACAAGATAATTTTACTGCATTTATTTACCAGCGGTAAGCAGTCATTTGAAAAAAGGAAAGGAAAAAACCTCAAAAACCAACTTCACAGTAACTTTTATAGATCACTTATTCGACCAAATTGTGTGGCCTGAGCCACTCGAGCTGAAAATGATTCCAAGACCTAAAGCCAGAAGATCAACAGAATGTTTTGCCAACATAATCATTGTGCAACCTGCCCCTTAAAAACTTCACAGAAGGGAGACAATTTCTATCACAAGGATCTGCTCTGTTGGTATTCACTGTAGTTGTGTTTTTTTTCTGATAAAACAAGTCAGATAGGTCTTTGGAACAAACACACCCCAAGGAACAGAGTTTCCACAGAAAAAAACATAATCTAAGAAGCTGTTGAGAAACAAAGAAAAACCCAAACGTTTTCTGCCAAGGTTGTTTTCATCAGGCTGTTATAAAAGCAGAGATAAATACTCGTTGAAGAGCAGCAAAACCAGCTTAGGTGTCAACTGCTGGCTTTGGTTCCATGCACCTGCCTAGATATATATTTAAATATATTTATATAGCACCGTATCAAATTCAAGTGATTCAAAAATTTGCTAGAAACTTAGCAATACAGATTCTGTAGACTGCTGCAGTCAAGAGTTGCGGGGTTGTAGTTTGCATCTTGATACTATTTAATCCCTCAGTTTAAAGTTACACAGGATAACATTTATATTCCGTATTTTAAGATGGCATTGGTCATACAATTCAGCTGTGTATCTAGTCTGAGGTAGACTGAATAGTTGTATATGGTCATTTAACCCTCTAAAAGATTAATTGAATCAAGTGGGTATTGGACAAGGCTCCACGCTTAAGGCTCACTAAGCAATGTTAGCCAATATGTTTTCAGATAGCACCATACGGCCTGTGAAGTTGGGGAAAACCTTAAAGTTAAGACTCTTCTTTTTCCAGGGTCCTCATGCAGTCCCATATAGTCCTCCACACTCCACAAATCCATAGTCTTCCATTAACCAGTGCTTTCATTTTTAATATTGGAAGATACTTTCTGAACAATGGCAAGCAATAGCTTAACATGAAATGGGAAATTGCTTTTCACAGAGGTATGGCCTTATTAAGAAGTAGAAGCTACAAATTTAAGGGAAATTATCCAGTGGAAAATTCTCCTGTGAACAGGTTAAGTGCCCTTAATGTTTAGTGTAGTCTTTGTGGTGCCCATGAATTTCAACAGGGCTTGCCCTGGAAAACTTTCCACCGAAAGAGTGTCCAGTGCTGTCTACTGCTAAGCCAAATCTCATCTAGTCATCTCAACATTTCCTACTTGCTCCCATTTCCCCTTCGTTCCTCTAATTGACTCCTTTGACTTCCACCTATTCAGATTTGCCATGATAAAATCTGAGGTAACGAAGGCCACACCGCTCACCTTAGAAAGATGGGCTCCTAGCACACTGACAGGAGGAGCCAAAGGCATAGAGGAGGACAATGGCTGGGAGAAGCTGGGTGATGGATTTTAATTCTAGTTGATGACAACTGAAAAATCGGGACTAGGGAAGGAAATGACTTAATTCCTAACTGAAGAGGTGGGGGAGGTCTAGTGCTGCGAGAATCATCCATTCAAGAAGATGAGAACAGTATTTTAACTTGAGTGTATCCTATTAACATAGATACTTGATCTCAATGTTATCCAGCAACTACCTGCTTCCGACTTCCATTTGGTAAGGATTTGTTAAATGGTCTGCACGCCATATTATACCACCCCCTTGTTGCACCCTGTTTGGGCTTCTTCCACAAAGGAAAGTCATTAACCTGCACCCATTAATATAGAGCAATGCTCAGAAAAGCAAGTAGCAAAGATGGGCAAATTGCTATGGGCTAAGCATATTGGCTACTCAGGCATAAGTCTCCCTAAGTGGGGGAAAGCCTTCTACCAAGTCTGGGGAAACATCATCTCCCCCTCGACCATCCTGCCGGTCTCTCTGAAACTCACCGCCTGTACATGACACTTATTCATTTGGCTGCTCTGTGCTTCTCATCAAGCCCAAATCCCACCTCATTCAACCAGCAGCGGGTTTATAAGCAACAGAGATAGGAGAAACCTAACTCAAGGCAGTGCACTGCAAAACGGCAAAACATCATGGAAAGTGATGTACCCTCTTCCCTACCAGTCCCTGGAACAAATACTAGTCCCAGCCAAGCTGATGCCTGATGGAAGAAAGGCAGGTTTGTGTACATGCAAAGAATACACATGCCTCTGTGCATGTATGTGCATGTGGGAGAGGGAAAACATGCCAGTACGTAGGGTTACGTGCAACAATGAGAGTATGCACACACGTTACTGGGTGCAGCCCAGACTGGACCATTTAAATGGCCCCCAATGAAAGGGCCTCACATGCCCTTGACCAATGAAGGCTAGCATGCAGTTTGTCACACACCCACTTTGTGTGTGGTGCAAACTTGCAGAAGTCGTATCCGAACGCAAACTTTAAAAATAAAAAATCTCAAGTTGCTTAAAGTGGAGCAGCATTTATCATTTTTTAAGCTGTTCAATCCTCTGTTGAGAGAGACAGTACTTACATAGTTTAGAGGGGCTAATGCATTCTTAGGGGGCTGGATTAAAAAATAAATAAAGATTTATAATTAAGGCCAGGAAGTACCACATTGCCATCTAAATCTGACCCCCATAAAGTTAATTCAGCAGAGAGTCAGGTGAACAGAATTGACTTACTAGGGAAACCAGAAAGAAAATCGATGTACTAACGCATTTCACCAAAGTGAGCTGCAGCATTAGTATTAGCGTGTTGTTCAAAAGGAACAAGACTGGAGTTCAAGTAGTTAAGGCTGCCAATGGCTTATTTCATTTACTGAAAGGCAAATCCCTCAGTCCAATATCAGCCCCAGCTCTGCAAGATCTATGTTTTAAATGCTCAGCACTTCTGATGTGACTGATAAAACCACGAATGGAAACAACTGAAAGTCTTCCAATAACCTCATCAAATGCGTCAGCAAAGGAACCAAGGAGAACAGTCTAGAACAGTGAAACACAGGAAATTCACTGCCAGCCATTAGATCTTTGTCAATGTTAAATAATCTAGGAAGGGCTTACTAACAGACAAGATGGCCGTGAGGTATAAAGAGACAGAAAATCTTGCAAACAAAAATATGCCACATTTAAGTTATGTTGTGGAGCAACACAAAAGTGGCTTGGGGCAACAAATTCGAAATGCATCTCCTTCACAACACTTTAAACCTATTTTGCATCTTTGCAAGATGATGACCAAGAACTGAGCTACACACAGGGAACTGTGAAGTGTTTTCAATGTCTGTAAACTTCGTGCTGGTAGTGTCCTCTCGAGTTGCGATATCCTTTTTATTTTTATTTTTTTGTAGAAAAAAGTATAAATATTTTTGTCCAGAAAGTCAGGTTAATGCATCCCTCAGAGAAAGATTCAGGGTGGCTGAACAGGAGAGCACTACTGTTCTCGGGAATGAATTCTGCTGGTCTGTGTCACGGGTGAATTGCGTGATGCACTAAGAAGGTGCCCGTTGATAGTCTCTGCAAAAAACCGTCCAGAAGGACAAAATAGTTCTTACAGCAAGTCCATTTTGGGTCTGTAATGTAGCAGTAGAGGTGCTTTCTGAAAGATAAAATAATACACCTGCTTTTAGTAAACAGCTAATGCAATCAAAGTTTATTGTGGAATGTAAGCAATTTATGTATCAAAATTGAAATTAATGTAAACCAATCATTGCCAACTTCTTTTGCATGTGTGTGTAGGGAGGAGGGCTTCTTCCCCGGTAAGTTTGTTTGGAGGCTTTAATCTCAAAAGTTAAATCCACCAAGTTAACCACAAATATAGCATACCTTAAATCTCCATCTCGTAACAACTACAAATTTGAGGGTGTGGTCCTTGCCCAGAATTTCTTCATTGCATAATATATCCAGCTAATAAAAACAGAAGTATTTCATTTATTTATCAAACACAAATTGGCACAAGTCCCAACACAATTTTAAACAGTTAAATTAAAGGAACAGTTAAATGAAAGAAAATGCCGTTTTAAATGTAAACTGTAATCCCTTTATAGGCAAAATAGACGTTGCTTCAAAGAATCCCTATAAGGATCTTCAGAAGACAAATTGGAAGTCTTTTCAAATACAGTAAACCCATTTAGAGCTCAAACTCTAGGCTACAGGACAAATTACATAACAATGATATGTCTATATCTGTTTCCATCACTGAGCTTGCCAGGCTGCGCAGTGATAATATTTGGGTACCTACTGGGGTTGCATGACTCAGGGCATAAACTGCATTCTATAGTCTCTGTAGGTGTGCAGGACAATAAAGGGACAGGTCACAATCTGTGTTGTGCTCTACAACAGACCAGAAGCTCTGCCCTTGTGGAAAATAAACTAAAGCCAGAATGTGTGGAAGTTATCAAAATGAGCATGTGCAAAGTTCTGAGCATGCCTGCTTGAAGCAACTGTGAAAGGAAGGGTTGAGGGAAGTCTGAATGAAAAAGCAGATAAAAAGAGTGTCATTTTAGCTCCCAGACAGGATTCACTAGGAACAAAAAAGAAGTTTGCAGAAGTCACCAGTAAATACCCAATTGTCCAGGGGCAAACTAGGCCATTACTAAGCATTTAACCCTATGTATGAAGCAGGTGATACGAAACAGCAACAAAAAAAGGGAGGGGGAGGACACTGGCAAATTGTGCCTCATTAGATATTTGATAGCCAATTTTGATTGTCTGGCTGCCTTCATCAGAACCAGAGTGTCTCATACATCCATATCTTGAATATTAAGCTGTAAACTATTATATGGTCCCAAAACATCCAGCTTAAGATGTCTCAACGTAGGTCTGGTTATACCTTCTACTTTATCCTTCTGTCTGTCACTTTTGTCTGGCTTTTATTAGACCTGCAAGACCAGACACACAGGGCACACACACAATTGGGACCACCTCAGAAGTAGCCACCCAGCCATGGGGAAAATCTTGTTCAATAGATTTATCCAATGTGAAGCAGGAAATCCATTCCCACATCCTAGGAGCTGATTGGACAAGCTCAGCCACACACTTTCCTAGGGCGGCTCCCCTTGTCAGGTTACCTGCACCTCTCATATATATCTAATTGCTTTTTGAGGATAAAGTCACTTGCATCCACCATGATCTTGACTCCGCCCTTAGAGCAGATGAATCTCAAGGGATGTCCAGAGCACTGCCTAGTCCTGTTCTTTTGGATGAGTTTTGGTTGGTAAGGCTCGAGGATGTGGACAAGATGCTTGGACTGGTCTGGGTGACCACTTGCGCTCTGGACCCTTGCCCCTTGTGGCTGATAAAAACTAGCAGGGAAGGGGAAGCTGGCTGGACCAGGGAAGTGATTAATGCCTCCTTATGAGAGAAGGTGATCCCTGCCTGCTTGAAGGAGGCAGTGGTAAGACCACTCCTTAAGAAGCCCTCCCTGGATTCAAAAATCTATGCAATTACCGGCTAGTTGCCAATCTCCCCTTCCTGGGCAAGGTTCTTGAGCGGGTGGTTGTGGACCAGATCCAGGCACTTTTGGAGGAAACTGATTTTCTAGATCCATTTCAATTGGGGTTTAGGCCCGATTTTGTCACAGAAACTGCTTTGGTCGCCCTGGATGATGACTTCTGTCAGGAGAGAGACAGGGGAAATGTGTCCCTGTTAATTCTCCCCAACCTCTCAGCAGCTTTCGATACCACTGAGCATGGTATCCTTCTGGAGCAACTGTCCGAGTTGGTGATGGGTGGCACTGCTCTGCAGTGGTTCTGGTCCTACTTGGATGGTCACTGCTAGAGGGGGATGCTTGGAGAGTGCTCTTTGGCCCTGTAGACCCTTCAATGTGGGGTTCATCAGAATTTAATTTTATCCCCTATGCTGTTTAACATAAAACCACTGAGTGGGGTTATCCAGAGTTTTAGAGTCCACTGTCGACAATATGCTGATGACACATGGCTCTGTTCTTCCTTTGCATCTGCAGGTGGGGCAGTGAATGTGCTGGACCCTCATCTTGCCTTGGCAATGGACTGGATGAGAGCCAACAAACTGAGGCTCAATCCAAATAAGACTGACACACACACTTTTAGTGGTCATTTCCCTAGGCCAGATGGATGGGAGGTGGCCTGCTCCTGATGGGCTTACACTCCCTCTGAAGGAGCTGATATGTAGTTGTCATTTGAGGCTCAGGTGGCCTCGGTGGTGCGGAGTGCCTTCCATTAGTTTCAGTTGGTGACCCAACTGCTCCCCTACCTGGGCAGGGATAGTCTAACTTCTGTGGTCTATGCTCTGGTAACATCTAGGTTAGATTAGTGCAACATAGTAGGGCTGCCTCTGAAGACAGTTCAGAAACTTCAGCTGGTGCAGAATTCGGTGGCCTGGTTGCTCAGTGAAGCAAGATGGTTTGAGCATATTACACCGACTGCACTGGTTGCTAATTAGTTTCCAGGCCCAATGCAAAGTGCTGGTTTTGATCTATAAAGCCTTAAACAGCTCAGGACTACAATATCTCAAGGACACCTCTCCCCATATGAACCAACTCAGACCCTGCCATCACCATTTGAGGCCCTTCTTCAAATGCCTCCTCCACAAGAGATCTGGAGGGCAGCAACACAAGAATGGGCCTCTTCTGCGGTGGCTCCCCATTTGTAGAATGTTTTCCCCAGGGAGGCTCTATGGCCTTTTAAATGTGTTTGTGGGAGGAAGGTTATTGGTTTGTTTTTATTTTATTACGTATTTTGTCTTCTCATGTTGTATTTTTATGTTGCGAGCCACCTTGTGATCTTCGAAGGTTGGTAAACAAATTTAATAAATAATAATTATAACAAGCTACGAAACCACCTAAATTCTAGAGGGTGAAGTATCAAATTGTGGCATTCAGCTTGCACAACAGACTTCCATTCATGCAAACATTACTTCCCTTACCTCTCCCCACCCCCCACAGCACTCTGTGTGCCCCTAAAATCTGCTCCACAAGCAGAATTTTTTTTTTAAAGCACATTTCTAGACTGCACAGTATGAATGAAAGCCTGAGGTTATCTTAGCTGTTTTTGCTTAAAAAAAAATCTTGAAAAAGTAGAGAAGGCCTGGGACTTCAACAGTCAGGACAGGATGTCACTTAGTACAAGCCTCTACCCCAAACCTCTTAACAGCCAAGTCTCCCTATAGATGCTAAAATGAATGGTTCAAATGGAAATAGCAGATGAAGGAAGACTAGAGAAATATGACTAATACCGAAAAGCTTCAGAACCAATTCTAAGAGAAAATCTCATTTGTTATACCTAAAGGGACTATTTCAAGATAACAACACTTTCTATTCATCAAGCTATTTCGGTCTCAGAAAAAAAAAAAAAACCTATCATTTGTAAAGTGATGTTCTATTTTTTTTTTTTTAAAAAGAGTTGCAAGATTATTTTAAGAACACAACACAATCGTATGTTTGTTCTTTGTAAGGACAATTTTTTATAAAGTTTACCTCATTAAAAGAAGAAAGATTAAGCTTTTTGGCAATGAACTTCTTTAGATGTAAGACTGTAGCTTGTGCAGAGCAGCGAATCCATTTTCTCTTCAATCCGCGTAATTTGCTGCTGTTGCATTCTAAGCAGATGCTTACCTTTGGGGGGGGGGAAACAAGCAGCCAATACAAGTTAATAGGGGTCCCCTTCTATGTTGCCCTTGTTTCAGTGGCAAAAAGTTTGAGAAATTGAACTAAGCAAGGGTTCATTTTACATAAAATGAAGGTACAAATAAATCAGCTGTAGAGCACATTCTTGGAACACGGGAGAGGTCCCAGTTTCAACCTCTGACATCTCTGGCTTTAGAAGGGTCAGGGAGCAGGTGATGACAGAGAGCTCAGTCTGAGACCATGGAGAACCACAGCAAGGCAGAGTAGTCAATAGTGGGATAGATGGAGAAACAGTCCAACCTCCTATGTTCCTAAGGTACATCATGGGTACCAACTGACAGGTACCTATGGAAGCATGCAACTTCCACATATCAAAGAGTCATGCAAGAGCTATACCTTCCAAGACCAGAACTGCTGTTCACCACCAAACTAGGACAGGTACTTTTTTTTGCTGATGGAGGCTCCACATATTGGAGGCAGCTTCACATGGTGATGTTGTTCGGGTGGTTCGGTGAAGACCGTGCTGGCCTCTTACCTAGGTAAAATCTTTAGTTTTCCTCTACAGAAACCAAGAAGTTTCTTACACTGGGATGTGCAAATTCCAGGACCAGCTCCTCTACATTTACCCACTCCCCTACGGAGTGCTGCTAAATCCATGTCTGTTTAGATCTATAACTCGTCCTAGGATTTCTAGCTGTCTTGGACATCTAAACAAAAAGCAAACAAGAAATAGCCCTTCCAGTTCTACCTCTATGATCCGTGGAGACAAAAACTGGAGTCGAGGGATTTGGATTTCAGCAAAACCCTGAGCATATGAGGCTGCCTTATACCAGACTACTGCTCTATCTAGTCAACTGTTGTCTGTTCTGAGCAGCAGAGGTTATCCAAGGTCTCAGGAGGCTATCCTTTCTGCTCCTGCTGCCCAAGGATCTATTTCAGCAGGAGACGCAGGGGATTAAACTCAAGACTTCCTGCGTGCAAAATGTGCTCTACTGCTGAGCTATTGCCTCTCCCAATTTCAAACATCAGAGATACTCGAGGCAGTCACATCGTTGCCTTCTTCAAAATGAACCCAAATAGCAAAATTATGAAATGCTTAAACAAAAAGATTCATTCTTTTTCCTTGCAGTAGGAAATGCTGAATTTCATTAACAAGAAATGAAAGTTAGGGATGAAATACCGGTAGCAGTTTATCTAAGTGGCTACATTTTCACAGCTGCTGAAGCCAGGTGACAGACCAGCTGGCAGGAATAAACTACACATGTAGAAGGAGTCCTAAAAGGCAGTGATTTGAAAAGCCAACTTCTCCAGAGCAGAAACAGAAACAAAGTGTACAGAAGATTGCATCAATTATTCAACTGGTATATGGAGCTTTTGGAACCACAACCAACCACACTAGGATGACAGAAACAAAACTGGGCTACAGGTGATTGCAATGAACACTTTCAAATAATCATAATACCCAGCAAGCATAGCCTGCTTTCATTTTAGAAACTGAGTACTCACTCGATGGGAAACTTTTGAAACTCTGGGCAGTATCCAAATACCGTAAGTGCTCCAATAGCAAAAGGATTAATGTGTCTGCAATGGAACTTCGCCTCCTTTCCCCACAAGCCTTCCTGTGCCCAAATTTGCTCTGGAAGATTGGGGGGTGACCCAGAATACATGCAGGGGACACACTGAGCAGATGGAAAGGGAGGGGAAATTCCACTGCGCAGCATCTTGTTGGATACCACTCTCTCTTAAAAATGAACACACCCATTGTAGCATCTCTAGCTACTCACACAAATGCCTTCTTTGAAAAGGTACAACGTTATCTCCTAGCTGGTTCTATCCTGAAACCAAAAGCTAAACATCTACTTAATTAAAAGGTCATATTTAAACATATTTAAACAAGGAGAAGGGGACGACAGAAGATGAGATGGTTGGACAGTGTTCTCGAAGCTACTAACATGAGTTTGGCCAAACTGCGAGAGGCAGTGAAGGATAGGCGTGCCTGGCGTGCTCTGGTCCATGGGGTCACGAAGAGTCGGACACGACTGAACGACTGAACAACAACAACAACAACAATTTAAACAGTACCTGCTCATCACTTCTATGATAATCGTTATCTTCTTCCTGTTTCTCTTCCGACGTTTCTTTGTTTGTACTCTCATCTGCTTTTGTTTCCCCTTATGAAAAAAGCAGAGAGCATCTGTGACAAAGTTGAAGACTCTAAAGATATCAAATTCACATATGAAATAAATGCAAGAAGTCCTCAGCCCTTTCAGATGTAGCTCTATCAGCTACAATTCATTCATAATATTAAGAGAAACTCAAGCTACACGTGGAAGACACTATGTGTCTAGTATATCATGTAGTGCATCATAACAAACTTTTTTTTAAAAACACCTCAAGATTCTGATGGGTTATAATAGCTTTAGATAATTCCACCACCAACTTGATTGTGCTCTTGCTGCTTTTAATGGAAACAGTTTACCAGCAAAGCCACCAAAACTCAGACTTTTCATCCCAACATACATTTACACATTCTTCTCATTGCAACACCTCAAATATTTCAAAAGATCAGGCTGCAGGCTAAACTGCACACAACTTCCATTTCCTGTTTCTGACTGAAACATCTGAAGATTTAAAATTAGAGTATACCAGAAAGAGAGAAGAGGAAGCCAGAAAACAAATCTGGCCACAATTTGCCCCTGATCATAACCACTATCAGCTAATTTGTCGCCAGCAGAGATGTAGGCAAAGGGTTATTTATTCTGCTCCTCTCCAGAGGCAGAGGCTGTGTAAGAGTTCTCTCCTTGCAGATCAAAATACAAGTTCAATCAAGCCTTTCATAAAGCTAAATCCTTTGGGGTGGCATATTTACCTGCAAAGCCATGACAGTCCTTGCAACCCTAGCATTCTGTTTTGACAAGCTGTATTGGAGCAGCACAATCAATCCCAAACACAAGGTTATATGGCACAGCCAATTTTACATTAGATTTATTTTAGAGCTTCCCAGTTAGTGAGATGCGGACAGCCAACTCTGCCCAATTGCCAGGAACCACACACACACCTGACCCCTAATGCCTTGTACTTGTGTCGCATAAGAACATCCCACAAGGTGAACAGAGAGAGAGGAACTCCACCATACCCACATCAGATCTTTGTGCAGTCCTTTGTTCAGATGCATCAAGAGCATGTGGAATCCACTGGCACTAGGGCACTAATGGACACCCCCACACTACTGTCAAGACTAATATTAGGATACCACTTGTGTCTTTGAACCAGTAACACATTTCTTCCTCTGGATCCTAGGTGTTTTATTTCTTTAAATAAATTTCTGCATTCTTGGCTGATGCATCTGAAGTAGGTTCTTAACTACAGTGGCTCATGTCACAATTATGCCACTTAAGTACTGTAATGTTCATTCTGCAACAGCAGAAAAACGTGCACCACTCAGATTCGCTTTGATGAAAGCAGCTCACAGTGAAGTGTATCACAGTGAAGTTGTTTTATTGCCTCTAAAGACTTAAAAATTGGCTATTGATCCGGCATCCTTAGCCAAACCTGTAGTCATCTTTATAAACCACTAGGCATTCTGAATGCCTACCCCACAGAACCCATATATGTGCAGATGATGGGTCCACTTCCTACATTACACAAACAGGTGGACCATACATTAGCCAGTGGGGAAGATCATAGGTACCATCAATTGTGGAAAATGGCATGAATGTAAACTTTGTTGCGAATATATAGGTCAGGAGGCTGTAGCCTTCCAAATGCTTACTTGTGGGAAAATATCTATTTGTCCCACATTTTACAAGCAACAGTGTACATATTCTTTAGGAAACAGAATATATTGGTAATAAACATACTATAAATCAATAAAGAATGTTCAAACAATTTCCTTTCGCAAGCACAGGTGTAGCAAATACATGCAATGTCTATTTACCATTACGGTGGGAATCTAAATGTTGCTTGGCTGAGCACGTCTCCCCTTTGATGTCACCTGGTACTTCCATGCCCAATTTGTGGTAGAAATCCCTCTGCTTTCTCATTTCCGCTGTTTAACATTTTAAAACAGTGTCTTTAGCTAAGATCAGTGGACTTCATCAACTTAAGCAAACAATTTACTCCTCTCACACTTTCAGCAAAATGTATCAAGAGCACCCTCTAATGTCCGACAGCTTTTCTGTGACTCATTATGCATCATCTTAATAAGATGAGAAATTTCTTAAACGATTGAATGCTACTTTTGGATTTCAGTTTCTACTTTAAAATGGCCCAGCACTTGTTTCATGCACTTGTTAGTGACTCTTGGCAAGATTTAGGATTGAGGCAGGGACTCATGTTTTACAAACTGTGAAATAAAGCCCCCCCCCCCCATGCCTGGTTCATTTATGAAATAATTTTCTTTCTTTTTTTTTCAAAATAATTTTATTGGGTTTTACACTTTACTAACAACTTATCACATTACAATATCACACACAAATATTTATGAAATAATTTTCAGTCAGAAGTAATGATGGTATTACTGTACACACATTGTATGTATGAAGTATCCATATTAGTGAAACAGGCAACAGCAAAATCTAGGCACTGCAAATTGCAGCATATCCACAAGGAATTTTATGTTAGTATGCGTTGCAGGAAATGTAAGAAACTATGTGGATGTTGACATTTACTGGTAATTTAGGAAGCCCACTGGGAAATGTTAGAAATGCTTGAACCATGAGACTTGTTTTTGAAATTTACTCATGTGCTTCTTAAGTATGTGTCCTTTATCAGTTATATGATAGAAATGAGGACGACATTTGGACATTTAGGCACCAGGCGAAAACATTCCTCTATAACAAGGATGGCCAGCTCCCAAGAGACTGTGATCTACTTACAGAGTTAAAAACTGGCAGTGATCTACCCCCTTTTGGGGGGTTCAGGTCAAAGTTGTTGAGCTTTTTTGGGGAGGAGGAAAGCCCCATTTTTAAGGCATTCAGGTCAAAGTTGTTGTTGAGCTTTTTGGGGGGGAAAGGAAATCCCCGGGTTTTTTGGGGTGCAGGGCAAAAACAAATTGAGCTTTTTTTAGGGGAGGCAAAGTTGTTGAGCTTCTTTGGGGGAGCCGGTGATCTACCAGTGGTCTACCACAGACGTCCAGTGATCTACCGGTAGATCATGATCTACCTGTTGGACGTGCCTGCTCTATAACCAGGCCTTTGGCTGATTAAAAAAATCTATGGTCTTTCAGATGTGTTTGTGGGAAGGGGGCTATTGGTTTGCTTTTGGGTTTTTTTGGTTATATATTTTGTGTTATATATTTTCAGGTGAAGGGTGGTTATATATATTTAGCTAATAAATAAAATAATTTTCCCAAAGGCATTTAGTTGTCCTGTCACTTCCCTCTGGGCCCATTCAAATATCAGTAAATACCAGTAAACATCCCCACTTGCTAAAATTTCTCACACTCACAGAAACACATGTGCAAATAAGAGGCACCCACACTGCAATGAATTTTCCTGCCTGCAGTATCTTGAGGGCCAAACTACATATTACATTGGTGCCTCATGTCTGGATCTCCCAACATAACTTTCTTTCTGTAAAATCAACCAAGAGATTAGTTTTCTCTTCTACGGGCTAACAGCAGCTCTGCAGAAGTGATCTGACTTGGGGCCACAGTACCGGGGGGGACCTCCCCTCTCTCCCAGTCCAAACTTGAAACCACCAAAACCATCCCAGTATTTGTACAAGCATGGAGCTCCACTGTAACATGCCGATTGGCCCTCAGTTGCCAAAGCAACCCCATAAAAACAACCTAGAACTACATCATGCCATCCACTATTTCATGTTGTTTTTATTTAAAAAAGCGAACCATTACCTCCAAACACCATATTGAAAAGTTTTAATCATATGTGAATGTTTAGCGAAGAGTATATTGTTCACTTACCTTCCTGAAGACCTGGAACAAGTTTGTAAACAATATCTTGCATTGTTCTGTCATGACTGGCCAAAAAGAGAGATAAAATAACAAGAAGTAAATTTCACTATGAAGCACTTCCATGCTGAATCTGTATCGCTTAACATTGGATGGTGGGATGAGCATTGAAATTTCCCTTGGGATGAATGCTGAAACGTCAACTCATCCCTCACGTAAAATTTAAAGTTAATGAAGAAAGGCTGGGTGGCTCCCCTTAACTTTCATTGTGCTATGCAATCAAGTGATGTGCAGCCAAATTATGCACATGCATTTCTAAACCAGCCCACTGATGGAAAAGGCATACCTAGCAGATCTCTGTACATATTACCTTAAAACGATACTTACCCAATATATTGTAGTGGATGGCTCTGGTGTATAACTATCCTGCATGTGGGACAGGTGTTATTTTCTTCCAAATACTTTACCAAGCAACTCCTGCAGACTGTTTAGAGAAAGATTTGGTTAATACCATTCTAAGAACAAACATGGGTGTTCCATATTTAACACTGTTCACTTAAGCCAGGGGTGGAGAACCTGCCCTCCACCCAGCCAGAGGGCCACATTCCCTTCGGGGTGACCTGCTGGGGGCCACATGCAGGGTGTGGGCGGGCCAAGGCAAAAGTGAACAGAGCCATAATGTGAATATCACCTTTGTATAGTAGGCTGGTTTCTTCACACTCACACATTCCTCTCTATCCTCCATCCATCCAAGCAAGTAAGCAGCATTATTGGGGTTCACCGGACACTTTCCAGCCAGGCAAAAAACACTCAAGGGTGGTGTAAAGCTGGGCCAGGGGCATTGCTCTCCAGCGTATGTGGCCTGGAGGGATTTCTGAGGGCCAGAGAGCCCTGGAAGGCTCCAAGCATTTGGCCTCCAAGCCTGAGGTTCTCCATCTCTGACTAGAACATTTCATTCTTTACAAAACTGATTTCTCAATACAAAAAAAGTTAAATGTAATCTAAATGCATTATATATTTTAGCATCTATTTGTATTCACTTTCCAGCTTTAACTAAATAATGGCCAATAGTATTGTCTAACATACAAATGTTAAGGTATAAATTCAGGCACTTCCATTCATCTTCAGAGGGTAAAATTCAGAGGGTAAAATATTGATAAGAAAGATCAGAAGAGCAGCAATATAAAACTGGGAGGGGTTTTGTTTGCTTGCTTGCCTTTTTCAACAGAATCTGGCATGTGTTTGGAATTCTAAACTGATTTAAATTTTCAAGTACACATTTATTTTTAGGTTGCTTGAATGCAGAATATGAAGTTATGAAAAAGTTGTTTCCTGCTTAAGAACATGGTGTTTAGAGTCAAACTGAGGTCTGTATACATAGGATGTTCCTTATAAACATACCCAGTATATTTATTACATATCTGACAGTGTGCCATCATTGATTTAGGGTTGTCTAAAGTTGAAATTGAGGTTATTTCAGTGACGTTAACAGCAGAGTTGTAGGTACAGCAAAAGGATACCTAGAACATCGTCTGCTTGCATATAGCCAACTGCCCTACAGTGGCTTTGAAACCTTGGCAATACTGGTGCCTGGCTCCTGCAGTTAAACAGTGCCATCTACATCTCACAAAAAATGATGCACATTTTAGCAGAAACAAGTTCAAGGTAGTGCTTAATAACAGCCAGGATGAGGCACTGTGAGCCTTTAGAGTTTTGCAAGGAGTGAGGGCAGAGAGAGATATGCAAAGCAATGAGGACCAACTGACAATTGCATTAAAAGTCAACAGAAAGCATATGACTAAAACCATGGAAGAGAGACAGCAAGGTGAAAGTCCAGATAGACCAAGATGATGGTTCAATTATTATTATTTTTTTTAATATTTATTGCTCTCTTGCAAAGAGTGAAAACAAAATAAAAAATAAAAAAATTCCTTCCAGTAGCACCTTAGAGACCAACTAAGTTTGTTCTTGGTATGAGCTTTCGTATGCATGCACACTTCTTCAGATACACCACATCTACCAGCCAATCACCCTTTCCCACCACCCTTCTGAGTAATACCGGTACCCCTCCCCACCCTCTCACTATATATAAGGGTCTGGTGACTTCTGTGTCAGTGTATCTGAAGAAGTGTGCATGCACATGAAAGCTCATACCAAGAACAAACTTAGTTGGTCTCTAAGGTGCTACTGGAATGAATTTTTTTATTTTTTATTTTGTTTTGACTATGTTGGCAGACCAACACGGCTACCTACCTGTAATTGCAAAGAGTGGACGTTCCTTTGGAGGGAAAGGAAATGGGGAAAGAAGAGGAGCTTCTGAGTAGAATAGGGGGTTCAGTGTTTTGGAAGCACTGTATAAATGGCAAATTCTATGACGTTTAAATGCACTTATAAGCTATCACCTTGATAAGCTATCAAAAGGGGGAGGGGTGTCTTTCAAATGTCATAAGGACCTTAGCACTCATAACGGAATATGCCACAAGCACCCAAACTGGGAATGACTGTGACCTAACAAGGGGCAGTGGCTACATGTTATGGCTACATGAGCAAGAGCTACAAACCTATCTTGTCTCCCTCTTGTCCAGAGATACGCCTTGTACAGGAGTATTAATCTGAGGCTTACAAATCGGCACAGCAATCAACTCATAATTTAGTATGTATCACATGAACTAAATCTCCATGTTTCTTTTTCTTTCAAATACCATTTGCAAAATATTAACCAAAAAAACCCCCTCATCCTTCCTTTTAGATCTACACTACTGGTTCAAAGAAGAACCTGATTTATTACCAGCAATAAACCTTGGATTATGTGCTGCTTCAAACATCACCACCATCATTAATTCTTCAATACACCTTATCTTTCAAAACAATCCCACTTTTCAGCATTCCTAAAAGCCTACCATAATACCCATTGCCCTCACCTTCAAAGTAAAGCAGAACATTACTTGGCATCATTCATTTACACTCTCCCCTACTGCTAAAAGAAGGACCATAGCATATGCTTTGTATTCACATGAGAGTTAGCCTCAGGCTTACGGGGACCCCTGCTATGTCCTTCCCAGCAGAAAGTAACATTTGATCCAGCCAGAATATGGATTTTATCTGTAATCAGAATCTGTCTTCATCCACGATCTGGATGGGGGCGTGGGTGGAGAGAAGTTGGGTATTTGACATTTGACTCTGAAACATTACAGAGCTAGAAGAAGCAGACAGAGAGGATATATCGAACAATGAAAAATACCCAACCTACTAATCTTACATCAGATGAAACATCACTATGGGTAGATATATTAATACTCACAGGTATGCAAGCATTCCGTTACAGTGGTAGCATCAATAAGATAACCATTGCAAAGGCGGCAGGTTATATGGGCATTGATGTCCCAAAGCTTAATCTTCCTCGTCAGCATCTTTGGTGTCTGCAAGAAAAACAGGGCCATCAGTTTTTCCAAGTGTGGATGTAAGTGGCCTTTGCAAATTTAAATATTTGACATTCATGATAAGCCTGCAATACAGAGAGTGATTAGGTTTTTCAATGTAGCTTTCTTCCTAACAATATTTTACTTGAAAAGAAGGGTCCTGGTTTAAGAAAATGAGAATGAATGTCCACTGAACTGTCCAATCCAATTACTAAATGCAAGTTCAACATTTGGTATTCTAGACCTAATGCTGCAATATTTATTCGCAACTAAGTTTGTGACATTCTACACAATCAGGTTTAACTGGGGCCTAGTTCTCAGAAGTAGCAGGTAAGGTTACTGGACTGCACCACTTCAGACTGCAGTTGGGGGCAGTGATGGAAGTACGGATTGCAGGATCTCAAACTAAAATGAATTACTAGCATAAATTTCAAAAACTTCCAAAAATCCCCACGTTACTGGGTACAGTCTCACATGATTCTATCACACAAACACACACCTGTATTTAACCCTGGAGAGTCACTGCCAGTCACAGTAGACAATTCTGAGCTAGGTGGGTCAACAGTCTGACTAAGTATAAGGCAGCTTCCTAGGTCATGATGTTGTAATGGAGCTTACCTCTGAGTAGGAATGTGTACGATTGAACTGTAAAAGTTCATCTGTTGTTGAAATTACCTTAGACTGATATAACCTGCAGCTGACTTCAGGTCAGTTAAAAAGCAGCATGATAGGAATCCAGTATCTAGGAATTTGGAGTCGCTGGGTCTGCAAGGAATTGTTGAAAGCCTGCCTCAGGGGACAGATGTTACATATTTTATTATCTATGAATCGAAAGTCTGTGTAACTTGGGGGGGGACTTATGTGTATATTGGTAGCGTAAGACAGTAAGGAACGATTAGTCATCTTCCTTCTTTCAACTGGGGCCTTTGAACAGAAGTTAAACAAGTCTCCATGTCATCTGAAGCCTCTGCATGTCTCTGTGTAATGCATGCATGTGTGCTTTCATCAAGAATAAATCCCTGAACCCTAAATTTGGAAGGGCAGGGGTAGGGGGGATTCTGACAAAACAAACTGTTAAAATCTCTCAAGAACGTTATGAAAACACCCAAATTTGATGAGCAAGTTTGGCTCATAAAAATATACAAACTCAAATTTCCCAGAAAGCAGCTGAAGTATGACATACTAAAACTTATAAGTACGATAAAAACACCTGCTCACATTTCCTCACTGGGAAAATCTGCAATGGAAAAAGAGGAGTATAGCATTAAATAATTAAAAACAGGGGGGGAAGCTAGTTTTACCATCTGTTGCAATGGTATCCTACGCGGCAGGTGTCACCAAATTAACATGCTTTTCAGTAAGAACTGCTGAGACACTGTGGCTCAGAAAACATTTTAATTAATTTTTATTTTGGAACACATTTCATAATTTCATTGCAGTAAGGGTAATTCAATGTACTTGCGTCTTCAGATTTCTTTAAGATAATTCTGCACTGACCATTTTCCTTTACTTTCCTGATAAATGTACAAGTCATTCAATAAAACTAGCTAGCAGGAGCCAAACTCAAGATTCTTAGGGGAGGGGTTTTTTTATGATTAACTATTCTCTCCCCTTAAGAGGCCTTCTACAAATTATTGTGTAGATTGTTAGAAATGAATCATTCATATGTTTTTATGTCCGATGAAGGTACTGCATATCCATCAAAGCCAAACTTTCCAAGAAAAATCAGAATAGGCAATTCTCCATATGACAGGTCCTTAATACTGGGGGAGGGGGGGTTGTATGCCACAAAGTATGACTGATTCAACCGTCTCCTATGTCTTTCACCACCCCACTTTGCTATATGTTAATACTGTGTCTTGCCTGAACTGTATTGCTTCCTCCCCACCCACCCCCATAGCCAGAGTAGCAAGAAACAGTCTCTTCCGTACAAGGCATCTCTGCACATATAGGTAAACTATTTGTTGGTAAAGGCAATGCACTCCATTCCATACACTGATACTGCTGGCCAAACACTTCTGCCTTGCTGGATCACAGCCTGGACACATGGATCAAGACAAGCTCTTTGAGCACACACACAGTTCCACTGCAAACTCCCATGAAACAGGGAGAAGAATGGCTTCCGTCATGGCAACAGTTATGGCGGTACTATAGTCTGGCAGCAGATGCCTCTTGCTCTCCATGGGCCCACAGGTACCAAGCATCCATGGGGTGGGCTTTCCCCATGGCCTACAAGGAATGGGGTATCCATTCCACGTAGGCCCCAAGGAAGAGCACCCCATGACCAGCAATCAGGATGCCCCTGCCTGTTCCCAGCCTACTTCTTCCAGCCACTCTTTGTTCTCAGTATCAACATGAAGTTGTGAGCCATGAGGGACACCGCAGCAGTTACCCTGCTAATGAGCAACTGTCCAAGGCACAGCAGCCCTCCTGGAGTAACTGGTTATGCCACAGACATTTCTTTTCAGGCTCTCTTCCGTCCCAGGTGCTATTCACTACAATTCGACTGCAATCCTAATCCCCTTTCCTCAGGGTAAGCCCCACTGAATTCAATAGGACTGACATCTGGTCAAGATTGTGCACTCATGCTCTTTTACTGCTGGGAAGCGGTAAATCCCTCTCCCTGGTATGATCTACTTTCAGACCCCCTCCATGAGAATGCCACTTGTTCCACCAGGCTTCATCTGCAACCTATGTGCTTCTGGCACATGTGACTGGGTCTCAACACTGAGGGAAACCAATGTGTCACGATGCATCTGTTTCCTGTCTGCTGCCAATAGGGAACTGCTGAGTAGTGTCTCCAGTGTGGGTCATCTTCTCCCTATTCCCCCTGGTGAGGTTCAAACTCCAGTTTCCCTACCTTGTGCCCTATACAGTGAGCTAATGGAGGGCACTGTTGTCAGTGAGTGGTTGCAGTTTCATTTGTCCTCTAATCTGGTACTTCCCTTTCCTTGCTTGGCAAAAGACACTTCTACTCCTTCAGTGAGTCTTGAGGTCTTGTCTCAAAGAGGGCTCTATGCTCTCTTCTCTGCAGGCTTCCTTCTAAGGAAGCTCTCAGGGCTGTATGTTATGTTATATGGCCCCTCCTGACTTCTCTTTACATGCTGCAATCAAAAACGTACTTGCAAGGAGTAAGTGCTGCCAGGGCAAACTGTACCTCTGAGTGCAGGGATGCCAACAGCTTTTGGTTGCTGGTGTCTTCCTGCTCACATGATGGAAGATGCTGCCTTTACCAAAGGTGTCATGGACTTTGTAGACACTCGAACTCAGGACAAAAGGGATAAATGTGCTAAGAGGAAGGCACGTTTTGCAAACCCTCACCATGATCAACTCCCGTCTGGAAACCTATGTCCCCACTACAGAAGGATGTGTGGATCCAGAATTGGCCTCCACAGTCACTTATGGACTCACTGTTAAGACCGTGTTCATGGAAGACAATCTTACTTGGCTACAAGTGATCACCAAAGAAAGAAAAAAGAAGGTTTTATTATGTCTGATAAGCTGAGTCTAGGATGAGTTGAGAGAATGTGTAATGGGGCAGATCTGTGTCAGCGTAAATAGCCCCCCATCACAGTATCCAGCTCAAACATCCATTTCAAACTTTGCCATATCATCTCCACAACATTGTCAAACTAGCCAGCCATGATGGCTTCGTGGTGGGGGTGCTAGTTTTGCTCCGTTCTGTGCTTTTCAGAGCAGTGTGCTTCTCACCTTCTACTCCGGGCTGGATGAGTGTGAAATATGGTAAATGTTGCAATAGTATAGTAGCAGTTTATCTCTCCCCTTGGTGTATTTGAGTGTATTTGCCCATGGAGGATACTTTCTAAAACACATAATGGTGACATCTGTACATCACACTAAGCCAAACCATGCTGAGAACATGACAATAGCCAAAGTTCAGTCCTTTCACAGCTCTGAAAGTTGTACACTATCTCCTCCTTAACAACAATTCTGGGTTCAGACAACACAATAAGCAAAACTTTGGCTTATCTCCTGTCTTGTGCTGACCTTAAAAAGCCTGGGAAGGAGCAAGGTGGGTGTGGGACTCAAAACATTCATGGTAAGCCATACTCTGGCACCATATAAAGCAGCGCCCCAGAGATCTGATATATCAGATGCCTAGAAGTAATGCTAAACAAACCCATCTAATCCTCAAAATAAACACCATAATCTTAGCTAATAAATGCAAACAGAAAATTCATGTGCTTCAGGGGAAGTGGGCACTAACTGTGGTTAGGAGAATGAACAGCAGCAACAACAACCAGGACTGCAGTCTTCTGCAGTTCCATACCTGGGGAATCCTATACAGAATATGACACTTGTCAAAGGGTTTGCATGACAACAGAAGATTCACGAGAGGACATCCAGTGTACATACTTTTACAGTTTAACAACAGTTGCAGGGGTACATTGGGGAATTTGATTGGAACTGCAGTGGGGTGGGTATGTTAAACCCTTTACTCTGTGCTGTTGTTTAAGTGAAAATCATCTTCTGAAGCTATTAATAATATGGATACCTGTATGCTTTGTTTTCTCTTGCAGGGCAAATAGCAGCCTAATAGGAAAATGTTACAGAGATAACAGTGTTAACACATTGTCTCAAATGGATGCCTACACTTCTAATTGTATTTAAATTGTTATTTTTTAAAAAAATAAATAAATAAACAGTAGGAGAGCTAATACTTACTCTCCCCTGGTCATATCTAGTTTGGCCCCAAGATAACCTCAGGCTTTTCTGCTTCTGAAAACAGCAATTTCCTAGCTCCCATGGCATAGTGCTTTGCATTGGTATCCATCTGTCTCGAGAGACAATGGAATGCACCTCTGGGGGTGAAGTCAAGCTACTGCACTAGCAGCACTGAAGTAACCACCCCGGGGCGTAAGCCTGGGCAGTGTGTATGGAGGTCCTGGGCTGCCCAGAAGACACCACCACCCCAGCCTCGCTGATGGGGTTTCAAAGGAAAGCAGAGCAATATGTCTGGCACCAACCTGGTGGCAGAAGTTGCCAGAAGGAGGTGTACAGGTCACCATCCAACTGTCTTAGGGTCTCCACTCTGGATTTGTGTTGGGTTTACTCTGAGTCCTTAGCAGTGCTATTTTTCAAAATAAAAAATAAAAAAAAAGACCTGCCAGAACTCACCATGAGAATCTCCCTCATTCTCTTAGAATGGCAATAGCGCCCACTTGAGAGGTGCTGAAACCGACTTTCAGCAAGTTCTGGCTGAGAAAAAGCCCTGCTCCTTAGCCTTTTCTTCTCCTGAAGGTACTCCACAAGGCAGCAGAGAATTAGCATCAGTTTTCCTTCTCCTAGGTGGGCTACCTTTCCAGGTGGATGAGCCCCATCTACCCCATACTTCCCTCTGCAGCATGTGCAGAAACCATCTTCTTGACTGTTGGACCCAATACTAGTCTTGTCTGCTCAATCTGCAGGAGTCTGTCTTCGCATGCAAGGGAAGTCCCTAACTCATCAATGGTTGAGTCCCATCGGCTACCCTCACCTGGTTTAGCCAGCTAGCCGAAGTCATTCCCAGGGTGTGGTCACTGTTGCATGCTGACAGCTTCTAGGATTCACAGGTGAGAGATGAGTGCAGGGTGGTGAACAAACTACCCCAGAAGAAGCAGGGTTAGCTTAGAGTTTGGGTGACTCTCGGTAGCCTTGCAAGGATAACTTAACCACTCAAAGACTCTTCTGTGATATTCCAAAACTTTGAACACATTAAACATTTCTTGTGGCAGGAATCAGAGCATGAAGGAGTTCTTGCCACTGACAGGAATTCCCTAGTTCCAGTTAGGAGGATAAGTTCAAATATTTTATAGTGATGCAATTCAAATAGATTTGGGGATCTCCACTGACAATCTTTATGTGAAAGAGTGTCGAGATATTTCCATTGAATAAAAAAGTATTCCTACATTTTAAAAACCCTCAATATTAAAACAGTTACCTCATCCTCCCTGAGCTTCTACACAACTGTCACGCCATAACTCTAAAGGCTAACATTAAAAGCAACTTATACTGGACCCATAACAAATCTGATGTTGAGGCTAAAACAGGTTCTATCTGGTGGGACAGCAGCAATTTTATTGTTTACAGTAAAACTAAGCGTTTTGCAAATTTTAATTATGACTAGAACTTCAAAAGCGCAGATTCCAATTTAGGTGTGCTTGTTGTTTTCAATCCCTGTTCAATCCCTTTCATCTATTTAAAGTGAGAAGCGAGAAGTCCAATTCCATCAGTAAAGCGCTCTTTTCTCAAATAATTCTGGAAGCACACATGGTCAACATACCTCTTAAAACTGCATTTCTTTTCAGAGTCTGCCATCCAGAGACCTGAAAAGAGAGAGGAAAACAATGTTAGGTAACACTACGATTGCCAGAACAAATACCAGAGATTTAAGGAATATAGGTAAATATTTCAATGCATATATGGGATGGGGCTGACATTAAATGATGGGTGCCTGTCACAGTGCAGAGAAGAAAAATTAGACATATGAGGCTAATAAGAGATACATGAACTGAAACAAAATGTAGATGTCATTTTTCCCTACCACCACAGGGTGACAGAAATGAGAAGTATTTCTGATCTTTTTCCGGTGAACTTATTTCTGTCAGCATAAAATAGTCAAGCTATCAAAAGGCCAACTGCTTTCCTGCTTAAAATAGGTCACTGGATAAACTCCCTAGGTCCACAAGATCCAGTGTAGTGGGTACAAGAGTGTAACCTTTCGCAGAGTTAAACCCACTAGTCTGACACTGCTTTACTTTTGCTGTGTTTGCTGCCCTGGGCTCCTTTGACAGGAGTGGCAGAATAATTATGATATTTATATCATAATTATAATAAATGGATGGCAGCACCAGGCAGCTCTGCTCACTTCTTGTTTCTTAGTCCCCAGTTTTTCTGGGACAAACTGAACACAGGCTTCAAAACTTGATTCCTAATACATGTATTACCTGTCTTGCGACCCACATGCAATCTGCTATTGAGTCCTTCTTCATCCACTATTCTGTTCCAAATTTCATGACAAGGTCCAAATCTATTCTATTTCTACAGATGTACAGGAATGCCTTTTTTCATTATTTTCCTACCGGAGGATAAAAAGCATTTTCTTGCTATAAGAACAAAAAAGAGATGGCCACTTGGGAATTCATTTTTAAAAGGAACAAGTTCAAGATGTCCAAAAGGCACTAATTCCAGTTCATCACCATCAAGTTCACAGTTCAATTCAAGTTCATCCAAATCCCTGTTTCCCAACCTATGGGTCATGACCCACAAGTGGGTCGGGATCTGAATAAACACATCTCTCAACATCCGAATGGCTCAGGTCTTACACTGTAACACTTGGGAACTGCTGTCTGCTGGCAGATCCAGTGACAGTTCACCACAAGGCGCTCCTTTGGCAGCTGTACATCACAGATGAGCTGTAATAATCACTCAGAGAAACTCCCTCTACAAGTGAACCATCACTGAACCTGCTGCCAAGGTTAGTTAAGTCAATAGTAATTTGAAGTCTGCTGAGAAACTGAGAAGGTTGAGTAGGTGCAAAACCCATTTGCAACTGATGTCATGAAGTCCTCATTGTGCAAAAAGAACAGCTCCTTGAATTGTCATGTGATAGGACCCTCTAAGATAACTTTTGTAAATGAGGTGCTCTGAATTTTGCTTTCATGTTGCCACAGAGTATCTAGAGCTTGCTGATGAAGCAATATCTGTGCTGCTGCCATTTGGTAGCAAATATCTTTTTGATACAGCTTTTTCAGGAATGGCTGCTATGAAGCCAAAATACAAAAACAGGTTATGTATCCATAATGATATAAGAACCATGTCTGACAACCATTAAAGTCTACATTGAACTACTCTTTGGCAAAATGCTAGTTTAGCAATCCCACTGTTATTTGCTGAAATGGACTTCATTTAGAATAAAAATATTTAAAATAATAATATGTTGTTAGATATAACATGGTTTGTGTAATCGTATGTTTCAAAAACAAATTTCTACAGCTTACGGAGGAATATCCTGCAATCAGATGGTTGGTGTTCTTACATTCCCATAAACAAAACTATGGGTAACTTTTAAAGTACTATAAACAATTCAACACATTCCACATTAATAGGGACATTAAGTAAATTGTTGCTTGGATGCCTCAAGGTAATAAAATACACAAACATGCAATTAAAATGCACAAAACCAATGCCTGCCAACGACCTGAGGTCCAAAAAAAAGAAACCTGATAAATTGATGGGTCACTATACCAAGTAAAAAGATCAGGTACCACTGATGCAAATGATTGCAAACGAAAATTCAACATTCACAAGCTGTTGTGCTGAAAAATAAAACATACTTAAGACGACTAAGAAAACATCAAAGCACACACAATGGGATGAGAATTGTTTAATTTCTACACACACCCCTCAACAATTATGATCTTTAAGCATAAAGGATCAAAGGGTCTAAAGAGTACAAAACACATGTAAGAGAATGAACCTGAACTACCGGTAGAAATTGTTCAATGTTATACCCCAAATGAACTTAATTCATATGCAGTGCACCTGACAATTATGGGCACTACTTTCAGGTGTAGTTTTTGAATTTAATTAGCATTTCTTGCAAATTGCTTTGAAATGTTGTTGCAATTACTCTCCCTCCCACCCCGTGTTCACCATCATGCAAAGGAGCAAGCAGAAATGAGCTGATTTGGGACAGCTCCTCCTGCATGTACAGGGTGAGTCTTTTAAAAGAGGCCCCGTGGAGCATGTGTACTCTGTATCCATGGGGCCTCTTTTAAAGGACTCACCCTGTACATGCTCAAATTCCTGAAGGCCTCCACATGCTGGGAGCTGAATGTCTGCAGTGGGACACCTGCTCTACTTGACTAGATGTTCTATGCAAGCTAGAGTCCTCCGTTGTAAATTGCCTCCAACACATGGACAGTAGAAATGACCACGGAAACATAAAGTGGGGGGAAGGGCTAATGGGCTCACCCCGACTCTCCCTCTTGCACAGTGGTAACTACATTGAGGGGATAATGACTGAATAAGACTTAAGAATATGATTTTTCTGAAACAATGAATAATCGACACCTGTGGTACAGTGAACCACTGCTGTTACACATATAGCTGAAAATTAACTACTGTACAACCAAATACTAATTGGCAACCCTTCCAAAAATCCTTCAGCTTCCAGAGATGAATTACCACTCCTAAATTAGTAAAATCAGTTTAATCTTCCAAGATTAGCAAGCTTAAATATCCTAGTCAACAATTCATGCCTTTGAGCTCAAGTAGCTCTAGAAGCATGTTCTCAAGTCAGAAGAGGAATGCAGTATTACTGGTGTCTTAAGCCCTCTGTTCACACAACACAAAGGCAGGGACTGCTCCACTCCCATATGCACTTACTTGCACACCTCTCACACACTACATTTTGTAGATGTATACACATACTGTAACTGTACATCTAAAAATGTAGTGTAAAAATATTTCAGGACTCATGTGTCATACAGATACAGTCATGTATCATACAGATACACTCAGCAAGGAACCAGGACTGGCTGCAGCTCCCTGTTGCAAACCTGGGTTTGCTGCTGAGTATATGTTTCCGTGCGCTGCTCTGGTTCGCCAGAAACAGTTTAGTCATGCTGGCCACATGACCCGGAAGCTGTCTGCGGACAAACACCGGCTCCCTCAGCCTATAGAGCGAGATGAGCGCGCAACCCCAGAGTCGTCCGCGACTGGACCCAACGGTCAGGGGTACCTTTACCTTTACCTATATGAGATAAAAGACCACCACTTACAGAATATTGCAACCAAAATGATCAAGAGGTTGAAGCATCTTTCCCTTGAGAAAAAGCTAAAACTAATGGCAGCTTCCTGTGCATATATTGCACATAAGTATGAAGTCTAACTGTTTTCTGAGCATAAAGGGTCCAGTCGTGTCCGACTCTGGGGTTGCGGCGCTCATCTCGCTTTATTGGCTGAGAGCCGGCGTACAGCTTCCAGGTCATGTGGCCAGCATGAGAAAGCCGCTTCTGGTGAACCAGAGCAGCGCACAGAAACGCCGTTTACCTTCCTGCCAGAGCGGTACCTATTTATCTACTTGCACTTTGACGTGCTTTCGAACTGCTAGGTGGGCAGGAGCTGGGACCGAGCAACGGGAGCTCACCCCTTCGCAGGGATTCGAACCGCCGACCTTCTGATAAGCAAGCCCTAGGCTCTGTGGTTTAACCCACAGCGCCACCTGCGTCCATTTCTGAGCATACTTATTTTTAAAAGTATGCTCAGATCGGAGAACTGATTTTCTTTTACAGCAACCACCGCTTAATCAGTAGTTGTTTTTGCAAATAATCTTGTGTTGGATTCAGCAACGAAGTCTAAAATACTCTTTTTCTGAGCATACTTATTTTTAAAAGAGTATTTTAGACTTTGTTGCTGAATCCAACACAAGATTATTTGTATTAAGCGGTGGTTGCTGTAAAAGAAAATCATTCTCCGATCAGTGTTTTGGCAGGTTTGGTTTACAGTGAGCTTTATACTACAGACCAATTAAATGTAAATTTTTGAAGGTATTAAGACTGAATATTAGACAATCACCAGTGACAAATTAAGCATCATTCCAGGGTGGATAAAAATCAATGATTTTTTTAAAAAAATCAAAAAAATCGGATTTTTTTGATTTAAATTGGATTTTTTTGATTTAAATCGGATTTTTAAAATAAAATGCTTTTGGAGAAGAGGAAAAATCTTTCTAAATATAGTCTTCTATTTAAGTTACATTGTAGTCCAAAGGCTATTCATCGGGAAATAAGGATTTGTTTTAAGTTTATCAAGTGTGCTAAAACTCAGTCTGAGGGTTTTTTAAAATGTTTAACCACATCAGTTAACAAACATGGATACATATGCTATCATGTTATTGTTTTAGTTAAATAAATTGTTTAAATGGTTATTAAGGAAATGATTATTTTTCTCCTTCCAATAAAGTACAGCAGAAAAGTTGTCCAAATATAAACAGTTAACTTATTAAACCTCACCATTTCATAATTATCTGTCTATATATTTCTAGTAGTATAACCAAATCAGTAATTTTTGATATAACTGTAAAAACCACTCTGAAAATTTATTCTTCCAAAAATGAAACCTTCATATGGTTGTAAATATTAAGATTATACCAGCAAGAATGAGTCTTTCTGTAAAAAAATATTTAAATCAAGTCTTACTAACTAGTGATTTAAATCAAGCCTTACTGACTAGTGATTTAAATCGTGATTTAAATCAATTTGATTTAAATCAAATCCACCCTGCATCATTCATTCAAACACACTCATAAGTGTGAGCAATTTCTTTCACCTTCCTCCTCAACGTCATTTAATGAACAGATGGCACAAAAGGAATTAATCAGAACTATCTACCAGTAGTTAATGAAGTTGTGTGCAGATGTCCAGTCATAACTAGCTGGTAAACATGCAATGAGAAGGGGGAAGCATGCACTATTCTAGTCCATTCCTGCCTCCTTCAAAGACTTTATCATATGGTTCAAGGCACTAAATTTGGCTGCTAACCTCTCCCTGTTTTAGATTAAGAGAAGAAACAAGCTCACATGCAAGACTGGAATGATGGAGATGATTATCACCATGTTTTTGTACACTAAGATGCTCAACTCGTTGTACAATGACTCAAAGCTAGTGGGCAATTTGATAAAATAATGTAGACCAAGGGTGGGAAAGCCTCTGTATGTTGTTGAATTCCAGTTCCCATCAGTTCCAGATAGCACAGGCAAAGGTCAGGGATGATGATAATAATAATAATAATAATAATAATAATAATAATAATTTATTATTTGTACCCCTCCCATCTGGCCGGGTCCCCCCAGCCACTCTGGGCGGCTTCCAACAAACATTAAAATACATCAAAAAGTCACAGATTAAAAACTTCCCTAAACAGGGCTGATAGGAGATGGAAAATCTAGAGAGTCAAGGTTCCCCACCCAATGCAAACTTTTGATTATCCAAAAAATTGGACTATTCCCTTTTTGGACAGATTGGTAACAAACTCAGTTCAAAGAATGGCCACACTCAAGAGGAGACCCACTAAAATCAATGGATTTAAGTTAATCATAATTAATTTAAGTCCATTCATTTCAAAGGATCTACTGTCAATATGACTTTGTCAAAGGGCACTTAAGACACATAGATAGCATTATAGAGTTAACAGAAAGGTTATGATCTGGGAATTTCCTATCCATAGTGTCTCTGTCTTGTCATGATTCAGTCACAGTTTATTTGCTCTCATTCAGCCTATGACTGCATCTAGGCACCAGTTTAGGACATACACAGCCTCTCCTGGTTCAGATGTTCCAAAGAAATATAGCAGGATATCATCAGCATACTAGTGACACTTTGCCCCAAATCTCCCAATGACTGCCCCCACTGGCTTCATATAAATATTAAATCATTTCGGGACGATTGTTGCCTGTGGCTCCCACAAATCAATTGCCAGGGGGCTGAGACACAGCCTCGGTCCTGTATACCTGAAGGAGCGTCTCCACCCCCACCGTTCAGCCCAGACACTGAGATCCAGCGCCGAGGGCCTTCTGCTGGTTCCCTCACTGCGAGAAGCAAAGCTACAGGGAACCAGGCAGAGGGCCTTCTCGGTAGTGGCGCCCGCCCTGTGGAACGTCCTCCCTTCAGAGGTCAAAGCGATCAACAACTACATGACCTTTAGAAAACACCTGAAGGCAGCCCTGTTTAGGGAAGTTTTTAATCTATAATATTTCAATGTATTTTAGTGTTTGTTGGAGGCCGCCCAGAGTGGCTGGGGGGACCCGGTCAGATGGGCGGGGTACAAATAATAAATTATTATTATTATTATTATTATTATCTAATACTATTTTCTGGAACCAACCCCACAAGTAGGAGCAAAACCACTGTGAAATGGTGTCCCCAACCTACAAAGATGGTCCAGGAGTACAATGTGGTGAATGGTATCAATGGTCACAGAGAGATCCAAGCAATCTCAGCATGGTCACACTTCCCCATCCTGAAGGTCATCTATCAGGGTGACTGATACCAATTCTGCCCCAAAACCAGACCAGACTAGAAAAGCATCCACAGCTGAACCAGCACCACCCTATCTCAAAAAAGGTGTGTTGAAAGTAGTTTGCATGCAATAATTGGCATAAACCTCTGCCCCCAAAGTGATTTTTGGCCACACTACCACCTCCTCCAAAGCAGCAGGGACCATCCTATCATACAACAAAGCATTCATCACACCTTGGAGCTACCCAGTAAAGCTTCAAGGGCTGGCACTAATCAGCCAGGATAAATATGAATCAAGAGAGCATGTAATAGGCTGTGAAGTTGCAAGCATCTTGACCACATCCTCAGGCTTCATTAACTTTGCATTTCTGCTAAAAGGCCACCATCTCCATGATGCCTAGATCTCCATACAGTGACAGCTTACATTACTTCAGTACTCAAAGCAATGGCAGGCCTTGCATTGCATTCATAACAGCTATTGATCCAAATCAATTTGATTTTGAAAAATTACCAATGCTATTTTTGAAATGTAAGGAAATTTCCGCATTCTGTTTTAGAGCCCCATTGCGCACACACACAAAAACAACTTTCTCAAAAGAGTAATGAATACAAAATATGAAGTACACAGAGCCATCAAAGAACAACAGAAGCAAATGCAATAGTGAGAACACTAGAGGGATTTTAAGAACAACAAGAAAAGCTTTAGTATGAAAGTACCGGTAGTCTTAAAGTATTTCTGAACTCCAGGGGACCTAGCTGTAAGGGGACAAGTATGCCTATGAGCCAAAGCAAAATTCCACCAAACCCAAATATCTTAACAATGGACCTATATTATGCACACATACCGTAAGAGGTTTCTAGGATATAAAAAGACTAAAGCTTGCAGAGCTTTTAGAAACCATCCTAACAGTCTTGAACTAAACCTGAACTTTATTAGCAACTGCTATAAACTGCAGGCAATGGGCATACTACACCCAGGAGCCCACATCTCAGATGTCTCATCAAGTTTTGAATCAACTATTTGTTCAGGGGAACTGGAAGCACAAAATTTGGCACCTCTCACCATTATAAGTGAAAATACAAGGTATGGGGGATCTGATTCCTACCCTAAACAATAGCTCACAAATGTATTTCACAGTAATCGGAATAAAACAGTAGTCTAGAAAAATAAAGGTAACGCAAGCAGAACAAAGTGCTATCGGGACTTATGGGCCTTCCCATAAACTCATAAGCTCAGAAAATAAACTTCAATCAATGGTTTATTGTGATGTCCAGGCCACCATCATCTGACCACCACCGTTTGCAAACCCAGATCCGAAAATATGCTTTGAGACCATAATTTGGGCAAGCTGTGACTTGGCATAACATCCAAATCAGCAAAGCACGGCTGGGAATGTTGCTCCAACTTCAGTGGCTGCTTTTTTGATAACCATCTAGAGTGTCTCAGACAACATGGATGAAGAGGGTAACAGCACAACCCAGAGATGTAGTTTGCTCTACCTGCACATCTGGAACACAAATTACACAAGCACAAACTATCACTTCTGAACCAACATGCTCTAGAATGCAGCTGCACATCGTGACTTCCATCACTAGACACAGGAGCAAATGAAAAGCTTTATTATTCACTTAAACTGCAATCCTATGCACACTTACCTGGCGATTAAGTCCCATTTAACACAGTAGGACTTACTTCCGAGCAAACATGATTAGCAACTGCACTGTTAGTATATTTATATCCCGCTCAACCAAGATTGGTTCCCAAAGCAGCTTAGAGCAGTTAAATGCTTCACAAAATCCAAGGGTTAGTACACAGCAAGAGTACTAATTAAGAATCACAAGCCAATTATACTAAACTCACAGAAAAAAATAATTTGAGAGCAATAAACAATAAAACTCAACTGACTACCTCCCAAAATATCTCCAGAATGTCTCCCCAACTCTGCTCTACTCAGTGCAGTGGCAAAAGGGAGGCAGTGGAGTGAGTGGCAATGTTTTATTTAAAAAAAAATTGAATTTATATACCGCCTTATACTCTTATACCCGGAGGTCTGAGGGCGGTTAACTGGAGGTCTCAGGGCAGTTCCATGTCTTCACCTTTTTCCTCCTGGCATTCCAGCTGCTGCTACAACTTTTGCTTCTACTTCTGTCCACTGACTTGCCTGGACCAATCAAGGTGCCCACATTTTTTAAAATCAGAAGTTGTTAGCCCTGTCAGCACATGAACCCATGTAGCCAGGGTTGACTGCATTCCCCCCCCCCCTTTTAGCCCTGGTTAAATTTCTTAAAGCCCTGAAAATAAAGAAAAGCTCTTGCATGATACCGGTAGGTCACTCATTTTCTATACTGAAAACCCACTGAAGTCAAGAAAGAAGAATCTGTAGACACCAGAGGCAAAATCAGCTTGAGGGGAACACAATTTAAGCATGCATTAAGTGTAGAATAGACCACCCTCTCGGCCATTAATGAAATCCACCTTTGCACAGTTTGACCTTTCAAGGCCCAGCTGGTAACAGGTAGAGTTCCCTTTGCTGCTTACCTGATAACCCACATATACGAACATCCTTTTCAAAGTTCAGTGCTAATTAAACCTCTGGTAAACCGATTCTGAGCATAAAGAATGCCCAAACTGGATGATGAGTCACTAATACAGTAATCATGAAATATGATTTCAGTGACTCTGCTCTCTGCTTCCTTCAAAATTAGCATTTTAGAAAACAATGTGGCAAGTTTGGGATTCTAATTACTCTTAATAGTAGCAACAACCTATGATACGAAAAAGGTGCTGTGCATGAACACAGCACAGCATTAGAGGGTAGCTTGGCACCTTAGATGAGGTGCAGGGGGCATTTGCACACACACACACCCATGTTGCTCAACTACAACTCCCATCATCCCTGGCCATGAGCCATACTTGCTGGGGCTGATGGTAGTTGTAGATCAGGAACATCTGAAGATTCAAAGGTTCCCCACACCTGACCAAACCAACCATCTTTGCCTTGAGAAGAGAAGTTTTATCTGTTTTGAACTTTGCATTTATGGTGCAGGCTGTGACTTCCCAACAGTGGAAAGTTGCCCTCCAGTGGGGAGAGAAAACACTCAAAGCCCTAATTTGGAGTAAGGTCAAGCTTGGATAATAATGCCCAGTTGCAGGCTTCTCAAGAACAGCCCTTTTAATTTCTTCAGCATTTTGAAACTGTCTCTAAATGCCCACTTCACACTTCCTACAGAGACAACTTGAAATATAACCGGAGAATCTTTATTTTTAATGGCAAATATACCACAAAAGCCTTTTATACAGCCTTTAAAAACATTATTTCTTTCATTTGCATGAAAATATGCAAGGCATGCTTTAAGCTATGGGAAAAATAAAGTACTGACTCATGCAAGACTCAGTATTAAGCTGGTTATTAATACCCTACAACTGGAATCTTTTAGTGTTGGATGGGGATTCCCAGTCAGTGTTTTGTTTTGTTTTGTTTTGTTTTTGAACAGGCAAACCATTAAATTAGAACTTTGGAAGAGAAGTAGGAACAGGATTTGTATTTTTAATTCACTGGGATGGTGCTTTGTTTCATTTTTCTGTTACCCCCAACCATTAGCTGATTCATATGCTGACTTCTCAGCATTTATCTAAGCTCTGCCTATTCCCCCTTTGCTGCCCCTAATGCCTAGAATGTAGTTGCACACGTTACATCTGCATGCTGCTCCCCCTCAGGGCCTCTTCAAACTCCCCTCTTCTGTTGCTCCTAAATCCTAATCCCCAGTGAAATAAAACCTAAGCACCTCTAACTGCATTTCATTTGCACTCAGCCCTCGTTCCCCTGCCGCCTCCTGCATTTCTTTCCTGCATATCCCCACATTTAGACTGCAATCTCTTCTGAATCAGTGCAGGAACCAGCATTTCATCCATATTATTCTGTAAATTCTGAATGACACATCAGAGGCACAGACAATAAAAATAATGTTAAGGACAGCTCAGTTGGTTAGAGCATGGTGCTGATAACAGTAAGGTTGCAAATGCAGTCCCTGTATGGGACAGCTGCATATTCCTGCATTGCAGGGGGTTGGACTAGATGATCATCTGCAATTCTATGATTCTACAATTCTATGAGATCCCAAAACATAGCCAAAATATTCTGTACAAATATCTCACTGGGTAACGCAGGGGGGCCAGGATTCCATGAAACCAAGATGCCATCTTTGGCTCTAATTAAGGCCTGTCCCTTTAAGGGTTGCTCCCATATCAATTTTGCCTACCTGAACATAAGCTTACTGAAGACTAGTGCCAAGCTGTCTTCCTGCCATGCAGTGGTCAGAGACATCATTTCACTTATCAGTCTTCCAACTCAACACACAAGTTGTAGTTGAGATCCCTACATGGATATAGCTCACCAAACACAGCCCCAAAGACCCTGGACCAATAAATAAATGGGAAACTCTGAAGATGTGTTCAAATGAAATTAAAAGCTAAGCAGTTTGCTCTACAAGTGAATAAAAGTATAAAGAAAGAGGAAGCTGTCAGTGTCTTCAGTTTCTTGAAGCTGACAAAATATAGGAAGCATTGCCACAGAAGCCTTTTGCTCAAGCTGCCTAAATTAAGAAACCTGGCACTAGCTCTCAAGTAACCTTGCAGAAGCGCAACCCTCAAAATGTACTAGCTCTTCCTCCAAGTGGCACACCTACTCACACTTGGGAGCTCTCACACACACTCAGTGGTAAAGCACCTGCTATGGAGAACATTTAACATATCATGAACCTATTTAGAGTTATTTGAGAGTGTCAACAAAAGCATATAGAGGTGATCTGGTTGACATAGTGTACGTGGAGCTTCAAAAAGCTTTCAAAAAAGTACTTCACCAAAGACTCCTGAATAAACTTAGCAGCCAATGTATAAGAGGTTTAGGCCCTCTTGCAAATCAGGAATTGATTAAGTTGCAGGAGGCAAAGATTAGGGATAAATAAAGAGTTTTCCAAATGAAGGCATAGCAAGTGGAGTCCCCCAAGGATCAGCATTGGGACCTGTACTTTTTAATGTGTTCATAAACAATTTATAGAGTTAGCAGTGAGCAGTGAGGTGGCCAAGTTTGCTGATGGTCACTACAACAAAGAGAGATTGTGAAGAGCTCCAAAGGGAACTCTCCAAACTGAGTGAACAGGTGGTAAAATGGCAAAAAACATGAACATGAAGCGTAATTTTTTTTGGATTCTCATGATTTTTACAAAAATTTCTCCCCATACCTCAGGCAAATCATAGGTAACCTCAGATATATTATGTGACATGATGGTTTTATTGACATATCTAAAAATCATTATAATTCATCAGGAGACACGTCGTGGGTTCATCTTTTTGTGTGCGTCATGTAACTGCTGTGGATCCATGATTTTTAGCATGCAGTCTATAGACACCAATGTAAAATCTCATTTGATCGTGGTTCTCGGTGGATCTCATTTTAAAAACCATGTAATAAGATCTGTTTTCTGATTTTAGTGGAACTGACTTTTACCCAGATCCTGTGGAAAGGCAAAATGTGACTGAATGGGAGCCCTTTCTCTGGGGGGGTGGGAGTATTTAAATCATGCAAATTCAAGAAGATCTGGTTTAATTCTGTTGTATCTGACTTTTACTAAATGGAAAAGCAGTGTGGTGTGGGAGCAGGGGGGTGGGAATCTAGGGGAGAAGTCAGTATTTCTTGGCACTGTTTCAAAATTCCACAATGTCCCCATAAGTTTGAGAATCCCCACCTGAGAGTTTAGCTGGAACATCGACTAATGAACATTCAAAACTCATTGCAGGCATTTTAGGATGCCGTAAATCAACTCTTAATCCGGGCAAAATGTAGCTAAATTTAATTAAGGTAGTAAACGTTTTAAAAATGTCCAAAAGCCCTCTTTTTCAACTTTTACAATTTCAGCTTTAAGTAAAGTCCCAATACTGAATATGTGGTACTAACAATTCTACAAGAACAATGGCATTAGGACAGAATTATGACTTCACAGGGGAAATCCCTTAGATTAAACAAGCCTCAGTGAAAACTTCAAAAGCAGCCAAACTCAGAAGTCACTAAATCTTACAACAAAACCAGCAAGGTCAACTTGCATGCTGAAAAAACTGAGTGAGATTCTACCCAAGGATTTCTAGCCCTAATGCAGTTATCTTGGCACTTTCCATATTCAACTGAACATGATCATTTGGGTCATGCTTTAATGCCAGGCAAATAAGGTTTACTCCACACAGATGTGGCAGTACAAAGTCTCCCCATCTGTATCATGGTCCTACCATCGAAATGGCAGTGTTCAAATTGTGTCACTCCAAACTTGTTTTTTAGCTCTGATTCTACCTGAATTTCATTTTGAGACAGAAACTAGGTCCCTAGAAATGATGAGACACCTTCAATGAAAATTGAAAAAAAGAAAAAAGAAACATACACCAGCTGGGAGGGTTTGCACCAAGTGAAGCTTCCAAATTGTCAAAGGTAGGTCTACTTAAAGTACATTACAGTAGTGTAACCTTGAAGTTAGAAAAACATAAATGATAGTTGCTTCCTGTGTGAAGTTGTTTTAGGTTGCAGAATAAAATGTAAGCGCTCTGGATATTTCAACTACTCTTAGCAAAAATGTATTTTATACATGCAACATTTGTTAACCCCACTTTCCGTACTGGCAACTTCTTTTACTAGGCTTACTGGTTGTTGTTGTTTAACTGAAATGGGATGGATGAAGGGGGATAAATATCACAGCCTTTGTAGGACTGATTAAGTTGCCAACAGGAGAACCTGTAGAGTGGAAGGTTTTCCAGTGCTTACTTTTAACACCGAAACAATGAATGGTGCCAACTGCAAATAAATATTAGGTAAGCTTGGCAGTTTCAAAGTTCCAGAAAACTGACATCACAGCCTATAGGCAATTTGATCAAATTGGGAGTGGAAGAAATACAAAAGAGGAACATTTCAGATAAATATGCACGTTGCTAAACAAAACATGAGAAGGAACAGAATCCAGTAAATCAGTTATCCACAGATGAGCAATTGGGGTTTTTCAGACCTGTCTGATCTTACAGTCTGGGTCATAGCTGTCAACTTTCGGATTTGAAAATAAGGGATCAGCAGCCTCACCTGTCCCGGGGACAGTCTACGGTTCTCGGGGACAGTCCATGCTGCGGCAATCCCCCCAGGCTACAAATTAATTTACACTAGGCTACAAGCTAAGGCTGAACAAATTTACCTGCAAGCAAGCTAAGCCTCCACGTGTTTTGCTCAGAGGGCAAGCAAGCCCCCAAGTCCGGTGAGTGTTATTCCAAAGTAAGCCTGTCCATGGTGACACGAGGAGGGGAAACAGAGCGAGCTCGGGGCCCCTTCTCAAACAGGCAGATGGCGCTCGGGAAACAGGGGCACCGCGGAGCATGGCAGGGCACGGCGGCGGCCGCCTGGGCTCAGGGATGCCGCGAGGGTGGTGCAATGGCACCAAGTAGCCTCACCACCCTGCGCTCCAGAGGCTGCGCACGAACAGGAGAGCGAAAGAGCGAGCGCGTAGACAGCAGGCAGGCTGTCTGTCTGGTTGGGCGTGAGGGTCTGGCTGCACAAGGCATGCAAGCTCCGCCCCCAGTCGGTCTCAGACTCCTTATTGGCAGCCGAGCAATGCAGCTGAGGAGCCTCCCTGGCCAGCAGGGAGGGAGAGGAGCTGCTTCCTTTGAAATCCGGGAAATTTAAGGGATATCAACAATCCGGGATAGCAGCGGGAAACGGCATTGGAATAAGGGAGTTTCCCACTAAAAAAGGGAGGGTTAACAGCTATGGTCTGGGCTGGAATGCAGCTAGAGGCCTCAGTCTGTCACTCCCCTGGCAATAAACTGTGGCTGGATTAAAGCTAAGTCAGGGCAGAAGACTGCTCTTCCTGTCATCTGAAGGTAGTTCATTTTTGTTCACTATCTCTGCCGTTTCCTCAGCATTTTTTCCTCAAAAACTCTTGGCTTTCCCTCTCAACCTCTTCACCATTCCTTCCTTCAATCTCCTTGGGGGAGAAGACAAAAAAATTCAGTCCCCCTTGGCAAGCAACTCCTCCACAGGGTTGGTTTTTTTGGGGGGGTTAATGACAAACCCCAGTTTGATTACTCAGTTTGACCGGGGGGGGGGGTGCAAAACGTGAGGTTTGCTCTGCAAAACCCTGCAAAACAGTGGCACAGGTTTGGAGGGGATCCCAGATTTTGGGTTTAATGAAGTTCCTCTGCAGCAAAAATGTTTTCATTCTCAGCATCCCACAGGGGTAACTTTGGTGACAAACCATTTGATGAGAGTCTGAAAAACTTACTGCAGGCTTGACCTAACAATATCCACTCAACTATCCACTTGATGACAACTTGGAATAACCTCTAGGTAGCCAAGTTAAAGAAATTTGTATATTGAGGTATTCAGGTAGAGGTAGAGGTGGGCTAGTAAAAATGTATGCCGAGTCATAATTTCATAGACTTATATGCAGGGCTATGGGGGGCGGGGAGGAAGCTGTTGAAATCAGCACTAGCAACTTCCTAATCAGTGCTAGTTGACTAAAAGTGAGAGAAGTGGGTTACTTGTATCTAGTCTGAAAACTTATCACAGAAATGATATTGAAATTAATATAATGCATTTAGAACATGGGTATCAGGCTGCCTAATAAAAAGTGGGAGAATGTGCTAATTTTGCTCTTTCGTTTTCCTCAGGAGCAAGGGGGAAAGGTTGTATTTTCAACTTCTAGTTCGCTTGTCAATTTCAAATGAAATGTCCAAATTAATATTTATGTGACAAATAACTTTGTTATAGGTAAACAAGGATTCACATCTGACATTTAGCCTTCTACATGTTTGCTGCAGGAAACACCAATATAACCACAACAAGCTCAACTTCTACGCAAAATGTGCAGTTGTCTTTAACTGCGAGGGCTTCACCGTGCTCCCTACTTTCATCCTCAAGGATGTTTTCCTGTATTGTGGCTCCTCACCTAGTGCAGTGAAAACCTCTTTCTGAATCCTCTACAAACCAGAGATGTGAGCCAGTCACACTTCTCCCATCCCTCTCTGAGTGATCTCCTTCCCATACCCAATTGGCCACTTTTGCTTCTTTGCTCTTTCTGTTCATCAACAAACTGGAGAGACGAAAGATGCAAAAGTGTCCCCCTGCCTCACCAAAGGTTCTGAAATAGGTTGAGAGGTGTTAAGATCTTTTGTTTTTGTTTTTTCTATGATCAGTTTAGTCTTGAGGACTAGCACTCTCTCTTTCTTGACAAGAGGATCTTTGTCCTTTTAACTGCTTCATGGCAAACAGAAATTCAACAGGCACAGCTTTTCCCCCTCACTACAACAACTTGCCAGGAAATTTTCACTTGTTGAATTTCTGCTTCTAGTACAAATGCAAAGCTCTTCTGTTAAGAGAAAAAGCAACATTCCTAGAGGCTGAACAAAAAGAGTGTTCCTAGCCATATTGACGAGATACAGGGTGAGTCCTTTAAAAGAGGCCCCATGGATACAGAGTACACATGTTCCACGGGGCCTCTTTTACAAGACTCACCCTGTACAAGATGTACAATGGCTCTTCCAGCTCTAGCCTATTATGAAAACCAGATTTAAAAGGCTGCAGTCCTAAACACCCTAGCAAGGGAGTAAGTCCCACTGAACAAAGAGGAACTTACTTCTGAGTAGACATGTACAGATCACAATGGAAGGCCAGAATCAGATGCAAGACAATGAAATGGGTATTTTCCCTTGTCTCCCCTTAATATCTTATGGAAATAGATGACAGAATGACATTACATTGTGCATTCCTCTACCACCTCTCAACAATATTGGGCGCCTGGAAATGGGGCAAGAAGAAGAATACATAACATAATATGCTTCTGTAAGTATATCTATATTAAGCAATTACCAAAAATGTATCTTTTAAAGATTTGTTTCTAAACTGCTGTGCATATATTTATATCTATTATGCATTCTGTTTATTGTACACAGCTGTGCAAACATTTGTTGAGAAGGAAACTTGTATATTCTTAAATATAATATTATTGAGAAAAGGAGGGTGAACTTGTCACAGACTGTGTATTTAGCAGCAACCTATGTTTGGCATGACATTTAGTTCTGTCTCAATCCTAGGACCATTTTTTTTCTTAGGCAACATTTACTGGCTCAGATTCTGAGTGAAAGACTCTGGCAAATATGGATTGTTAGCTTTTCCATAATGTAAGTGAAACCTTGATTCACAAACTGTCAATCCAGATTAATATCCAGTATTAGTTGACTACCAACCTAATAAACTGTGTTAGTAGAAAATCTGAATGCGCTTCAACCACTGTGATGCTATGAACCTTCGATCACTTCACATCACTTCACACCTAATTAGGAACGTGTTAAAAACACTGAGATTTGAAGTGCTATTGTGCAGAGTTACTGTTAGCATGCCACATTATTTGCTGCCAAATCAAATACATGGTTGGCACATTTATAAAGATATTCACTCCATGTTTCAAATATTCTGTTTAAATTATCTGAAGAACCCACAGGAATCGTTCATTATACAAATTGGCTTATTTAACTGGTGTTTTAGATTTCTAATAGGACCTGAAAAAATAATTAGCAGAAACTAGAGAATTGTTAGATTTGGCGGTAGAGGGTGTGGGATGTATAACACTGGTGCAGTCAATCACAACATTCCTAGAGTGTACACAAGGGGCCTTGGTCCTCCAGCTAGTTTCCTGTGCCTGGAGGAGGATCACTTCCTTTGTGTGACCAGAGGTGGGAGTGGCCTTACCTGAAAGTGCACAGGTCTGTGCCATTCTCCTCTCTCTTCCCACCAGGACTCCGAGGATGCAACATCTCAGGAGATGCTCTCTTGGCTTCCAGCCAAGAGAGGCCCACATGGAGCCTTTCTCCCTTAAGGAGAATCTCCACATGTAAATACATTTAATCTAAGCTAGCCTGCCTTTCTGAGACTGTAGAAGCTTGAAATGACTGTGAGTAAAACCTTTATACTTTTATAAGCTTATGTGTCGTGTATTTTCTTTTAAGAGGGAACCAGGGGAAATATGTGCCAGGATCTGCCTTATTCTAGAAGTTCATAGGAACTTAAACGCCACGCTTTGCTGCGCTTTATTGGGGATGAGAAACTCTGCTAGTTTGGAGCTTGTTAGCACAAGCTGGGATAGGAAATATTAAACAATATTCCCTCATCCACATTCCTCTCATCTCCCACAAAGGGTTTTGAGGCCCAGAACTGCGTATTTTGTGTATTTTTAAAGGATTGCTTTGGATTGTGATTTTTGGCAGAGTAGTATTTTTCTGTTTGCACTTCCTGGTAAGCACATGGTCTTTTGTTCTCCATTGTGCTGTGAAAGGGGGATTGGCGACCCCTCCCCTCCCTCAGAGCTCACAGACCTCAGAGGCAGTGAAGATTAGTTTGCATTTTGAGATTTTTAAGTTTTGATTTTTGAATTTTAGCCATTTTTGGGAATTTTGAAAATTTTTTCAATTTTTGAGGATTAAGATGGCAAGCTCAGGATTTGATAGTGAAGCAAGATCAAGCTTTATGCTGCTGAATGATCGTAACTTTGTGCAATGGAAGCAGCGCCTTTTAGTGCATCTTGGTGCAAAACAAGTGCTTAAAGCGGTGAAAGATCCCAAACCTGATTTTGCTGATTTAACCAAGAAAGCAGATTGGGAAAGGCAAGATGCAGAAGCTAAACACATAATTTTGAGCAGTTTGAAAGATGAGCATTTATCTCTGATTGACTATGAAAGTGATGCATCTCAGATTCTAAAGGATATTGAGAGGGTTTATGCACAATCATCAGAGAACTCTTATAGACATTTATTGGATAAACTGCTGAAGTTAAAGATGAATTCCAGAGAACAATTTACAGGGCATTTTAAGGACTTTAATGAAATTGTTCAAAGGATTGCCCTAACTCCCAGAGCTTTTGATGATGCAACCAAAGTGACTTTTATGCTGGCATCATTAGGAAAAGAATTTACTTCATTTAAGAGTATAATGGATCACACCAGAGATTTGACTTTTAATGAACTAGTAAATCACTTAAGAGAGGAATGCAGAGATTACCTTGATTCTCCACAAAGGAATCCAAGGAGGGACACAAGTTATGTTTCTAAGCAATTTCCCAAGTCTAAGGAAGTGTCCAAAGAATTAATATGCCATAACTGCAATTTAAAAGGGCACATTGCAAGGAGTTGCCAGAAGCCCAAGAATAAGTCCCGCCCCTTTCAACCAAAAGGTGAAAAGAAGGGGGGTCACGAGCGTACATTTCTACTGCAAGAAAAGAGTTTAAATGTGCAAAGAAATGAAAGGAAAAGTGACCAATTTATTTTAGATTCGGGAGCCACAAGCCATTTTGCGCATAAACGAGAATATTTCAGAGAAATTAATGATAGTGAATGGACTGAAATCCAGATTGCTGATGGAAATGTTCTAAAATCACAAGGTGCAGGTTCAATGCGTTTGAAATTCAAGGTGAACAATGAATCTCTTGAAACAACTGTGCCTAACGTTCAATATGTCCCAGAATTGAATTGTAACTTGCTTAGTGTGTCTGCTTTAGACAAGAAAGGTTTCAAGGTTACATTTGCCAATGGAAAATGCAATGTAACGAAAAATGGTGAGGTTTATGCTCAAGGGAAACTAATCAATGGTGTTTATGAGATTAACGTTTCAGAAAACCAATCAGCACAAGTCGCCCAATCCAAGCAGAAGCATGAAGCAGATCTGGAGCTCTGGCATCGAAGACTGGGTCACCGGGATATCAGAGTCATCCAGGGACTGCAGAATGGAGATCTTGTGAGAGGTCTACAGGTAAACAAAAGTAGCACACCCACACCAAAATGTGTAACTTGTGTAAGTGAAAAAGGAGTCAAACCTTCTTTCCCACGTTGTGCAGAAAAGAGAAGCACAAAAGTTCTGGACATTGTGTACACTGATTTAGCTGGACCTATGAATATACCTTCTTTAGGAGGAAATAGGTATATTCTTATCTTTTTGGATGAATATTCAAAGTTTTGTGTGGGATACCTTCTCAAAGAGAAGAGTGAAACAGTGGAATTGTTCAAGCAATACGTAAGCATGGTCAAGAACAAATTCCGGCGAGCACCCACCACCCTAATGTCTGATAATGGTGGGGAGTTTTGCTCACGTGAAATGGAAGCCTTCATGGCTCAGGAAGGCATAGCACATGTGACCACAGTTAGCTACACACCTCAACAGAACTCTATTGCTGAGAGGAAATTTAGGTCCATCCTAGAGATGACAAGGTGTATGCTAAAAGGATCCAACTTGTCAAAGAAACTTTGGGGCGAGGCAGCAAATACTGCGATTTATATACAGAATAGGCTGCCAACAAAAGGCACAGAGCGCACGCCATTTGAACTTTGGCATGGAAGAGTCCCAAATTTGTCACACATACGTGTATTTGGAAGTTTGTGCTATTACCACGTGCCCAAGGAGCACAGACACAAACTTGACACCAGAGCAAAGCCTGGTATCCTAGTTGGATACGCTTCTGGAGGAAAAGGCTACAGAGTTGTGGACTTACAAACAGGGAAAACAAGTTCACATCACGTGATTCATTTTGAGGAGTATGAAAAGGCTGACACAAGGAACACAGCAATTGACTGTTCCAATGAGCCACCAACAGAGGAGTTTGTAAGTTTTCCTTTTGAAGCCATACCAGAAACTAATCCACCTCCTAGTATTGTACCTCCTAGTGTTGTAGCACCCCCTACAGATGACACCCCAGAAGACGCGGAGGACCAGATGTCAGAAGGCTCCAGAGACGAAGAGGACCCGTATGCAGGGATGCCGCCATTGGAAGGAGATGAGGAAGCTGATGCGGTTCAACAAGAGCCAGAGGTCAGACGTTCCTCCAGGTCCAACAAAGGCGTTCCACCACTACGACTGTCCTACTTTGCAGGGTCGGCGCCACCACAGGAACCTTCCACGTGGGAACAGGTTCAACGGTTGCCAGCTGCTGAGGCCAGTCTCTGGAAGCAAGCCGCGCAGGAAGAGATGGATGCACTGCATCGCAACAAGACCTGGACCCTGACAGAGCTACCTCCTGGTAAGAAGGCAATTGGGTCCAAGTGGGTGTTCAAGCTTAAGAAGGGGTCAGAAGGGGAGGTGCAACGCTACAAAGCTAGGCTTGTAGCACAAGGATTTTCACAACAGTATGGCGAAGACTATGATCAAGTATTTGCGCCTACAGTGCGATACAGCAGTGTTAGATTACTTCTAAGTATTGCAGCATCTAAAGGCCTATCAGTCCGTCATGTCGACATAGCAACAGCTTTTCTTCATGGGACGATTTCTGAACAGATTTATATGAAGCAGCCCAAAGGCTTTATCAAGCAAAATGAGGCACATCTTGTATGTAAACTTCAGAAAGGAATTTACGGTTTGAAACAAGCTGCAAGAGCATGGAACCAGAAATTACATGAAATGCTGGTTCAGCTTGGGTACAAGCAGTCAACAGCTGACAAGTGCCTGTACACTAAGAACAGAAATGGACAATTCTCTTACATTCTGGCTTTTGTCGATGATTTATTAATATCAACGTCCAATGACAGAGACTATAAAGACATAGTCAGACATCTCAACAAAGAGGTGGAAGTAAAGGAATTGGGACTTGTCCAGTATTACTTGGGAATTCAAATTGAGAGAGAAGAAGACGGCTCATTTCTTCTCAGCCAGAAGCAGAAGATAATAGAACTGATAGAAAGCATGCAGATGCAAGGTGCACACCCTGTCGCGACACCCATGGCCACAGATTTTCTAAAGAATCAGCAAGATTCGAAGCTGCTGCCAGACAACAGCGAATACAGGTCAGCGATTGGTAAACTTTTGTATTTGGTTACTACCAGCAGACCTGACATAGCAAGTGCAGTGGGGATCCTAAGCAGAAAAGTGAGTTCTCCCACTGAACATGACTTGGGTGGGGTCAAGAGGGTGGTGCGTTACCTCAAGGGTACAATGAATTGTAAATTAAGATTGCCAGCTGTAAGGGACCCTAAGTTGGTTGGGTACAGTGATGCAGATTGGGCTGGGGATAAGGCGGATTACAAATCCACAAGTGGTTATGTTTTTATGTTTGGAAATGCACCTATCATTTGGGGCAGTTATAAACAGAAATGTGTAGCCTTATCGTCCACAGAGAGTGAATATATTTCAGCTTCGGAAGCATGCAGAGAGATCATCTGGCTGGATCAACTCCTGACAGACTTTGGTTTGCCGAGAAAAGGACCTGTCAGCTTGATGGAGGACAATCAAGGCTGCCTGCAGCTAGCGCAAACCGAAAAGTTCCTTGCACGTTCAAAACACATTGGGGTCAGGTATCACTTCATTCGCCAGATGATCCAAGATGGACTAGTAGAAATGTCCTACTGTAATACTCAGGAGATGACTGCGGACATTCTCACGAAACCCTTGCCACGAGAGAGTTTCCAGAACCTGCGTGTCAAGCTGGGACTCTGGGTGGTTGAATAAAGTTGTTTTATGTTTGTTAAATGTTGTTCAGACTGAGAAGGGGTTTGTGGGATGTATAACACTGGTGCAGTCAATCACAACATTCCTAGAGTGTACACAAGGGGCCTTGGTCCTCCAGCTAGTTTCCTGTGCCTGGAGGAGGATCACTTCCTTTGTGTGACCAGAGGTGGGAGTGGCCTTACCTGAAAGTGCACAGGTCTGTGCCATTCTCCTCTCTCTTCCCACCAGGACTCCGAGGATGCAACATCTCAGGAGATGCTCTCTTGGCTTCCAGCCAAGAGAGGCCCACATGGAGCCTTTCTCCCTTAAGGAGAATCTCCACATGTAAATACATTTAATCTAAGCTAGCCTGCCTTTCTGAGACTGTAGAAGCTTGAAATGACTGTGAGTAAAACCTTTATACTTTTATAAGCTTATGTGTCGTGTATTTTCTTTTAAGAGGGAACCAGGGGAAATATGTGCCAGGATCTGCCTTATTCTAGAAGTTCATAGGAACTTAAACGCCACGCTTTGCTGCGCTTTATTGGGGATGAGAAACTCTGCTAGTTTGGAGCTTGTTAGCACAAGCTGGGATAGGAAATATTAAACAATATTCCCTCATCCACATTCCTCTCATCTCCCACAGAGGGGACCCATCAGCCTAGGAGGCCTGAGCCTCTTTACTTTTTTACGTAAAATACTGAATGAAGCTTGTGTTTAGCAAGCAGGCATCCAGGTTTCTGATTCTACTCAAATCTAAGTAAACTGGGCTTTCTTAAAGGGCCAGCATTCCAGACAGGCACTTTTGCATTCTATGGTGTGTTACCTTCACCTTGAAATGGCAAGATACTGTGGAAGGCAGTATCATGTTCCTCTGGTTGAGGGATCCAGTTCTATGGACTCTGGTGCTGTAACATCAGAGAGACCTCTTTGCCATCCTCTGGTTCAAGGGTACTGCCAGGGCTTTTCTTCAGCTGGAACTCACCGGAACACAGTTCTGGCACCTCTCAGGTAGCCACTATTGCCATTATAAGAGAACAAGGGAGGAGTTCACGGACCTCTTTTTCTAGAAAAATTGCACTGGGTACCATCATTCACAGCATAAGGCTCCTAGTCAGGAACCTGATCTTACTCTAGCCTCCAACTGGTGCCTTGGTATCTGCTAGAGTCTGTGGGGTCATGACATGAATGTGTGGTTCCAGCTCAGAGAACCCCTAGGTAAGAGGGTAACAACTGCAGAACTTCTCATACTTTCAATCTAAAAAAGCTGAACAGTAGACCTAAAAATTAGGTTTCCACTAGTAAAATGCATTAGAAAGATGGTAAATTAGCATAAATCCAGAATTCCTGAGAGTGTAAAGATATTTTCAGAAGACAAAAATCATCCCAATTTAGCTACACCCTCATTAAATGGAGCTGCTCCAGGCAGCCTGCTTTCTAAAAGCTCATTTCTCCCTTGATGTTAATCACCACAGAACAATGCTAAGCAATTGTCCAGGTTTGTAAAAACCTAGCTGTTTCACAAAGGATGAATTTGGTTCACAGTCATCCTTGTTTAGCAAGAAGGTAATACAATCTGGCCAATTATTCAATGGCAGAAAGTGAACAAGAATCTTATATTAAATTGATATGGAATAAGAGAATAAAGAAACTGAAGGTTATAATAGCGCTTTCAGACAAATACTGTATTCTGGAATGGTGATGGTTTGAAGGCACATGACACAGTTCTATAGCTCATAAGTTGCTTGGATGGGAGACCACCTGGAAATGGCATTCAAGCCATGCTCACATATGCCAGGAAGACATACTATGAATTATTGTTCCCAAAATTACATATATAATTGATGCAATACCAACTTAAGCAAGCTACTTAAGAAGTTTATAAGAAACTGACCCCCTGATTTAAAATTTGGACACAAATGGAAAGTTCTATTGTACTTAAATTCCAGCTTGTGGCATTTAGTTGGCCACTGTGAGAACAGAATACTAAACTAGATAGCCCTTTCGTCTTATCCAGCATGGCTCTTCTTACATTCTTAAGGCTAAACAAAAATTTTAAAAAATCCTTCCAGTAGCACCTTAGAGACCAACTAAGTTTGTTATTGGTATGAGCTTTCGTGTGCATGCACACTTCTTCTTAAGGCTGCAATCCTACATCCACTTACTTGGAAATAAGCCCCACTGAACTCCATGAGGCTTACTCCTGCGAGGTATAGTGGTTAGAGTGTCAGACTAGGACCTGGGAGAGCAGGGTTCAAATCCCCACTCTGGCCATGAAGCTCACAGGGGGACCTTGGGCCAATCACTGCCCCCCTAAGCCTAACCTACCTGACAATGTTGTTGTATAGATTAAATGAGGAGGGGGAGAACAATGTGTGCAACGTTGTGCTCCTGGGGTGGGGGGGGAGGTGGCAGAAATAAAAACAAAGCACAGGTGTAAAGCTGATTTTTAAAAGAAATATCCAGTTTGTCCAGAAAAAAGAGAGAGCCCCTACTCTCCTGCGGAGATTGAGATTTCAATGAGGCTTCAAGAAACAAAAGGCTTACAAATGGCCTTGCACCAAGGGCGCAACCCACCAGGAAGCTCTCCTGTGTAGCTGCCATTTATTTTAATCACTTAATGAGCCTTGTGCAAGACAATTTTCCAGTAAAGTGTATTCTAAGAGCAGTGTTATAAATTCAGATACATAAGCTAGGCACCAATTACCGGTACCAAAACGAATGTCTAGTTCTCCTTTTGAGGCCAGGCGGCTCAAAAGTCGAATTTTTCAATACAACTTTTTGGTTCTTAAAATTCGTTCTGATTGTGCAGATAAAATATCACAGACTTCTACAGGATGTGTTTTTAGTGTGTGAAAACAGGCAAGATCCAAGGATCCCCAGGCATGCACCTCCAGATAGTGGAGACATCAGGCGTCATCCTGGCGGCAGGGCATCTTCACTTGATCGCAAGTGGCCAATAGCCAGGTGCAAAATGCACCTGGTGCCTGGTGAATTTCAAACACTGCCTATAAGCAATCCAAATTATCTCATGCTGGACCTAAGCATCTACCACACCTTTTCCATACTGGGTCTACCTCATGAATAGACACCAAATCTTTCCACCAGCCAAACCATCTTTAAAAGATAAATGTGCATCCCAGGCAAACTAAGCACCAACGAAGAGGTAGGCCTACCATACAAACAATGCCATATGTAACTGAAGGAGTATGTGGGTACATCATCAATTAGCATCTTTTCAGAGTGCAACATTTCAGCATTCACACTATCATAGGGCTATAACAACTAACAGCACCTGTTGCTTTCTAGGACATATCAAACTCAAATGGCTATCACTGAGTACTTAATTTTTTTGTCTCCTGTAGCACAGGGGTCAGCAACCTTTTTCAGCTGTGGACCGGTCCACCATCCCTCAGACCATGTGGTAGGCCAGACTATATCCCTCAGACCATGTGGTAGGCCAGAATATATTTTTATTTTTGGGGGGAAAATGAACAAATTCCTATGCCCCACAAATAACCCAGAGATGCATTTTAAATAAAAGCACACATTCTACTCATGTAAAAACACCAGGCAGGCCCCACAAATAACCCAGAGATGCATTTTAAATAAAAGGACACATTCTACTCATGTAAAAACACGCTGATTCCCGGACCGTCCATGGGCCAGATTGAGAAGGCGATTGGGCCGCATCCGGCCCCCGGGCCTTAGGTTGCCTACCCCTGCTGTAGCATCTCTGGTGAACGCAATAGCTTTGTTTGCACACATAACACTTTCTCAATCCTGAAGTTTGGGATCAATTAACATATCTGGCACTTGCATGTGGGTAAAACCACCTAACCCTGAATAAACATACTCTCCAAAAACACTGGCACATGCTAAATGATCAGCAGCAAGTTACTCAAAAAGTAGCATTCATACTTACGAAGAATGAATCAAACTGAACAATGCACTTAAAACGTGTAGGTTTCTATAGTGTATTCAGAAATCTTATCTTGGCAACCAAAATTTTTAACTATTGCTGATCAAAATATTTTTGAGCTGAAAAGTGACACTCGTGCACTTTCCTAAAGATGAAAGAGCAGTTTGCATTAGTTCTGAATTATATATCACTGCTATTAATAAGTAGATAAAGCAGAATGCTCTGCTTGGTTTTACCAATTGACCTGATATGAACCCATGCATATGCATATATGGCAAGCTACTCACCCGAATTAAATATTTCTGATCCTAGGATTGAGCAATGGATGTTAAAAGTAGCTGCAACAGAAAAAAATGTCAATTTTTTTGTATTTGATTTTAGAACGTGATTTGCCAAGTGAGCCTCCATCAAGCAGTGCTTAATGTTTTTTGGGGGGGGTATTTCCCCCCCCCCCCAAGGCTGACTTGGAAGTAGATGACTAGGGTGCAGGTGTGGTCAACATCAATGTTGCTGTGGCACACAGAAAGGCAGCCATTTTCAGGTGGAAGAGGAATAAAGAAGACTATATTTCAGCCTCAAGCAAGCACTATGTTATAATACATAGGGGTTTTTTTTATTAACATATAAAACACATACATTTACATTTACACAATACACATGCACAACACACTACCTTATTTTCATAACATAAAACATACCTACATTACTCTGTATAATACCTAATACTATACATATCAACATACCTACACACCTACCCAGGGTGGATTTGATTTAAATCAAATTGATTTAAATCACGATTTAAATCACGATTTAAATCACTAGTCAGTAAGGCTTGATTTAAATCACTAGTCAGTAAGACTTGATTTAAATATTTTTTTTTACAGAAAGACTCATTCTTGCTGGTATAATCTTAATATTTACAACCATATGAAGGTTTCATTTTTGGAATAATAAATTTTCAGAGTAGTTTTTACAGTTATATCAAAAATTACTGATTTGGTTATACTACTAGAAATACATAGACAGATAATTATGAAATTATGGTGAGGTTTAATAAGTTAACTGTTTATATTTGGACAACTTTTCTGTTGTACTTTATTGGAAGGAGAAAAATCATTTCCTTAATAACCATTTAAACAATTTATTTAACTAAAACAATAACATGATAGCATATGTATCCATGTTTGTTAACTGATGTGGTTAAACATTTTTTAAAAAAACTTAGACTGAGTTTTAGCACACTTGATAAACGTAAAACAAATCTTTATTTCCTGATGAATAGCCTTTGGACTACAATGTAACTTAAATAGAAGACTATATTTAGAAAGATTTTTCCTCCAAAAGCATTTTATTTTAAAAATCCAATTTAAATCAAAAAAATCCGATTTAAATAAAAAAAAAATCAGATTTTTTTGATTTTTTTAAAAAAATCATTGATTTTTATCCACCCTGCACCTACCCCACACGAACACCCACCAATAATACATAGGTTTTGAATCAAGCCCTTAGGGTAGCTTTCCATGAATCCCTCCCACCTCTGGAAAGTACCAAGAACATACAGTAATGACCAACCCATGCACTCAAAAACTGCATCTTACTAATTCATCAATACCCTTGGCAACCGCTTCTACTTCAGAGTCCTTCTATTCACAGCTCCCAATGTGGGCTGAAGCGTTCAGATTTGGAGTACATGGCTCCAGATTTCACACTATCAGACACACGTAAATAGAAACAATTGCACAGCTTTTGAACAGCAGCAGATAGAAAGTCAGGCATTTGTACGCATTTGAACTGTCTGATGACTCTTAAGAACAGCAAAATGTCGGGGGGTGTTTGGTTTGAAGGATGTGTCTTCCAACGTGGTGTAACACTAGAAGGCTTTCACGTGCATTTAACTGTTACAGCAGTTTCATTCTTGGTAGAATTCATAGCCCTCAGCATTTATGTTTACACAGAACCACCCTGAGAAAGTGCCTTGAGGACAACAACTCTCTAAACAAGTGTTTCCCTAACTTGGGTCTCCAACTGTTTATGAACTACAACTCCCATTATCCTAGCTAGCAAAACCAGTGGTCAGGGATAGGGGGAATTGTAGTCCGAAAACAGCTGGAGATCCAAGTTTGGGAAAACACTGCTCTAAACCAAAGTCCACTGCCAAGAGTAACAGGTTCTTCTCTTTTACCTCTGAGACTAGTCTGGCTGACCTTGGCTGCTCATCCCTACTTTATAGTTACTGACACACAACATCATTATAAACGTTCAGGTAACATACAGCATACTCAGTAATTAATCGCTCACGTTTCCTGTCCTTTATTGTGACTAACCCACAACTAAGTCAACTTGTGGAGTGGAATGATCAGGTTGGAACTGTGGTACTCCTGGATAGGAGCAAGTCATCCCATGCAACCAGTTGTGGCACAGATATATTTGATTAATATCTAAACTAATAAAAAGATAAAAACGGAGTCAGTCCCACACTTCTGCCAGCTCCCAAGATCAGTAGAGGCAGCAGCATCTCAAGGTACAAGGGAGGGAGGCTGTATATGTAGTAGAGTCGTACCATTTTGTACTTTGATCTTGACTTGCCACACTATTGCCAAAAAGGCTGACAATCCATGAAAGCGCTAAAAGCTCAAGGCCACTACAAACAGGACAAGAGTCCTACATGAGAAGCACTTCAATCCTGGAAATAGAATGCAACCTGAGTATATTTCACTACACACATTTGAGGCATATATACCTATGAAGTTGATCAAACAGTGTCGAACCTTTTTGGTAACTCTCTCTACAAACAAGTTCAAAAGTACAAGAATACTCTACTGTATGCAAAACTACACATGGTGCACATACAGCCACACACTCTGTACTTCAAGTTGATCCATCAAGCTAGGGAACTGACAGGAGTCCATGCATGATAGTTGCATGTTGTTTCATATTGGGAAATGTTTCCCACGTAGAAAATTTCTCACATTTGATGTGACTCCTGCTTTCTGAATATACCTGGTAAGATGACAACATTTGTTGTACTGTACTTCCACGAATGACAAATAATTACAGTGACAAATGACACATCTATGAGTGGCACATTACTTAACACCACCACTTCATTCCCACTGAACATTAAATTCCTTTAAAATAAATTGGAGGTGGACAAAAACTTCCTTTAAAATAATCTCAAGTGGAATAAAGCTTCTCAACCATTTTTTAAAGAATAAAACTATCTGATAAGAACTTCCCAAAGTGTAATCGCTGTTATCTTCCAAACTCACAGAATTTTTAAAAGCTGGTGTTGCTGTTAGAAGGTTGACCTTAACTTTATAAACACTGGAATCGACAGTCATTCACAAGGGTCATATCGGAAGGGATAATAAAAGGTATCTGTTCACAGCAGCTCAACCACATATCTAAGAGAGGAGCATTCATCCTTGTCAAAACAGTGACAGGGTTTTTTTAAAAAAAATATGATGACAGGGTTAAGGACATCAGAAAGAAAAAAGTTGCAACTGTCTGGGGATTGGTTCTGGAGGTGAGAAATTACACTCTACTTTTCTCTCAGTATATTTGAAGAATGAAGGCGCAAGCCAGAAGGAAGTTTTACCACTTCATTCTGCTGATGGCTTAAATTATTCCATCAACAGAGAATTGCTGGGGAAAGCGGTGCTAAGATCACTTGTTGGAATGGGGAAAGTTATATGAAATGGGGGGAATGTTCTGCCAGGAGAGCTGCTCTGCTATGGGGTCTTCATATACATGTACAAAAGTATTTATATTGTAAGCACATGGGAAACAGTGACTCATTTTTAAATTTACTTTTTACATGTAATAGCTGGAAAACCTGTCTTACTCTGAATTTGAGGGGGGATGAATAAATATGCTTAATTTCTTCCCTCGGTCATTTTTTTGGGGGGGGGGGGCAACACATGGCATTCTTCAATATTTCTATTCAAGCCAAAAGCCTTTTCATTTTAATGTCACAATATTCTCACAGTGAACCAACCTGCTTCACAGAAAAGGAGTGCCTTGCAGCCCAGTCCTATGAATAACTGAGCTCTGGCAAACAACTTCAATATCAGGTAGAATTTGGTGGCACCAGCAAGACTTTACACCCAAGGAATTGGGCCACTGGCTGCTGTCGGCCAATCCAAGACACTGCGGCAGAGGGGCAGCCTAACAACAACGCACTAACCATCCATTCCTTAAGACACTACACAGCAGCTTCATGCAAATGCCATTCACGGGTGTAATGTGGTTGAATCTGGACCACAGCAGAGGTGGGCTGCAAATAAAAATCAGAAGATTTTATTCATACAGTCCCCTGACTGCCTTTGGGGCTACCACAGAGCCAGCTATAGCTGAATAAGCCTGAGTGCCTGAAATATGATAGTAACTGGCTGTAATGGGAGTTCAGCTGACAGGCAATGTTACAAGACAGACCTGCCCTACTTCCCTCACCTAGGATGGATGTCACTAAGGCACCATCGGTCCAAGCCACTTTCTGCACCAATCACAGCTACACAGAACTGAAGTGCTTGAACTTAACAAAAACCAGCATGATAATCACATTTTCAAGCATGTGATGTATGGGTGTGCTTAAGACTTGTACTTTTAATTTCACTAGTTGAAGACATGGAAGTTCTTTGTATTAAATCTATATGAGCCACTTGCCACTCCAAAGCCAGATTGTCATGGCTAATATCAAACAGCTCTATTTCAAGCAACTATTTGTTTGTTTATTTATTTATTAAATTTGTATGCCTCCCTTCGTCCGTAGATCTCGGGGCGGTTCACAATATAAAAATACAATATAAAAAAAACACAAAATATATAATAAGAACAAGAACAAAAATAAACCAATAATCTTCCCTCCCACAACACATTTAAAAGTGTATTAGATGTTTATCAGCCCAAGGCCTGGCAGAAGAGGAACGTTTTTGACTGGCACCTAAAGGTGTATAATGCAGGCACCAGCACATAAATGGTACCTGAAAATGAAGTTAGCATAAAGACTTGCAATGCTAAGTTGAAAGTATTTTCACACTACGATTTGGCTATTTGGGGTAAAATTGGTCAAAAGTGAACTTTGATCTTTTCTATCACAAAGCAAGCTGAAGTAGGCTATTAGTACTATGTATGTAGATTAAATCAATGGTTTCACAGGCTTATCAGAGATTCTTTAATCAGAAGATCAGAAATGACAGGTCAGTTTGCTTAAATAAACAACTTGCCCACTACTGTCAATCTTCCCCTCTAATGTGCAGACACAGAACCCTCTGCTAAGAAGTCTTCTCTGTTTGCAGAGAACTATGATGAAGCCCAACAACAGCCCTAACCAATGATCTTGAAGAACAGATTACACCAAACATGCCCCAGAATCTTTTGCAAACCAACAGTGGCTCCCTAGTAGACATGTTGACATTAAAACGGTAGAAAACTTGAAAACCCTTGGCTAAGGCGACTTCTGGCATCACTGCAGTATTTGTTAGCTCCATTTCTACCCTTGATAAATTTTAGCAGCCTTAAGATCACTTTGCAAGACATTACAGAAAGAGGCGCAGGTTCTGCAGTGTATGTATGGAGAAAAATCACACACATAATATTCCCAAACATTATGGAGAAGAAGCAGATATGTACAAAAGTTAACACATACCAGCTTCTGTTATGTGAAGCAGCTGTCAGTATATTTAAATAAGATCACTCTTAGGTGCAAAGTTTGGCTATGACCTAGCAAAAAGCTTCTTAAGTGTCAGTAATGTCTTCTGCACAAATACCTTTGTGAAACAGGTCATCACAGGATAGAAAATAGAGCTTCTGAATCAGGGGTAACAGAAAGCCTGAATTAGTTTTAGGCTGCAGCTAAAGCAAAAGAGCAGGGACCAAAGATGTTGTAAGGGCATCATCCAATGCCCTCCCCCCAGGCTCTGCTGGCAGAGTGGAAGTGAATGCCATCCACTTCCAAGCTTTTTAAAATGTGACTTTTTTCATTTCCCTCCCACTGTTTTCAAGGGGAGAGAGAGAGAGAGAGAGAGAGAGAGAGAGAGAGAGAGAGAGGTTCAGACGCACTCAGAAACATGTCTGAGGTTGGGGGTTTAGCAGGAGACCAGGAGGACTTAGGATCTTTTGGATATCAGCAACTTCCCAAAATCTCCCCTATTTGGTCTTTTCCATGTCAGAGCTCTCATCTGTTGGGCCAGGGCATCAGAGAGGAGGCTCAGACATCTGATCTCCCCACCTGACATCAGGTAGAGCTAATCCATCCTTCAGCCCCTGAGACACCGTCCCAGGACCATAGGAATGCATAGAAAGATACTATGAAAATATAATCAGATAACACAGAGAAATATATATATGGATAGCTTCAAGGATAAGCAGACATATAACGCTGAACACTGCTAGAAAAGGGGTATAAAAATACATTTAGAGTCTGGGTTTAAAAGTGTAGCTTTACCTTTAAAGTACACATTTTCACACACCATTGCATTTATTAAATAATATAGCAAGCATTTTAAACTAGAAATACCAATTCTTGTAGGAAGATTTAGGGCAATTTATGTGGAGCATTATGAAAATCTAGAGCCCACTTGTAATTACTTATGAAGATGTATCTATTTCTCACCAAATCCTAATCACATTACCACAGCATTTACAAAACTGAAATTCCAACATGGTAAAGTGATTTTAACAAATCCAAGTTAAACTGAACTTCAAGCCACAAAAGTGTGTTTCTTCAATTACACCCCATCACTAGAAGCACAGATCTCAAGTTCACAACACACTAGCCTGAGGTAAATCATGTTTGCATCACATTTACTAACACATTATCTCCTACTTTTTTTAACAGTCCACCCATCCCAGAATAGCAGAGCCACTCAAAATAATTTCTGAAACAAAATTCTGTAGTTATCAATAGCACTATAGATAGTTCATCTCAACTACGGATTTGATCACCTCTCCTATCACTTCCATCAAAGGAGATCTTAAAACTATTTACTATATGAGAACATTTGGCTAAATTGCTAGACGTGAACTTCCTTAATGGCAAAATCAAGAAGCACTCTCAGAAGTATCAAATAGTGGAGTGGAGAATTCAAAAACAAACAAAAACAATACTTTATTACAACAAATAACTCTCACATAGACACCTGAGGCCATGAACACCTTGAGAGCCCAGGCTGCTCCGATATGGGCAAGCTTCAAGTTAGTTACTTGCTGATACCAAGCCCAGACTTCTGCAGATCAACTTGAGAGACTCCACAACTATGCAGTAACCTTAAATTGTGCCAGGGCGAAATCCCCAATAAAACACAGCAAACCACACTTTTCCCCTTTTTTTTACACCATCAAACCCATGTGGCAGCCTTCCAGTTTAAACTGCACTTGGGCAATGGGAACCACCAGACTACAAGCAAGGCACCGGTGTGAACCAGCCCTTAGTCACCACACAAGCAGAGACTACTCCTGGGCACAACTTGGGGGCGGGGAGGTGGGTTGAGAAAGCAGATAAAATCAATTGTAGCTTTTCCATGCGAGGTATTTAAATCCTTTTAAAAGAGAGAGAGTGTGTCTATAAGGGGAGTTACACATTTCTGAAAGATCTAAGGACCCCTACACTTTTGGAGGGGTGGGTGGGGAGGCGAATCGCCATGGGGAAGAAGACTTATGATTATTAAAACACGCTTATGATTTGTGGGGAGGAGGGCTATAATTATCGGGGAGCCACGGAGTGGGGCAGAAGGAGAAAGTCTCCAACTCTGAATCAGGAAGACCACCACCACCCTTTCCCCTGAGGGCATTTGCTGCAGTCACAGAAAGTTAAGGACGCGCATACCCTTCAAACCCACCTCCCCAATTCCCTCTCCTTTTCCCCCCTTTTCTTAAACCAACACCTCCCCTTGACATAGACACCCCCCCCAAAAAAAAACACAGAGACACAAAATCCCAGCGGTGTGTGGAGAGGAGGGAGCAGGAGGTTTTGGCCCTCCGCACCTCTCGCCCATCCACCTGCCCCCCTCCCCACCTGCCCCCCTCCCCAATAACAGCCCCCTTCCTGTCGAGGGAAGCAGGGGGCGGCCCCGGCACCCGAGGCATGTTTTGGGGTGAGGGCGCGGGGGGTGGTCTCCCCTCACGGGCGCCCCTCGCCCGCCCGCCCCCCGAAACACCTTTGGCCCACAGGCGGGAGGGAGCCAGCCCTTGGCGGGGGCCTCCACCGTAACTCCGGGCAGGGAAAGGAGGCGAGGAAGGAGAAGGGAGAGAAGACACTGACCTGGCTGGGGGGAGAAGGAGGAAGAGGAGGAGGAGGAAGCAGCGGCGGCAGCAGCAGCAGCAGCAACGAGGACGGCGCCGGCCACGCGGGTGGGGTGGTGGGGGAGGGAGCTCGCTCCCCTCAGACACTCGGCGGTGGGGGATTTTTTTTCCTAATATATATATATATATATATATATGCAGATATGGAGACAGATGTGTGTATATGTGTATCTATATATATATATATAACAGAACCCGGAGAAGGTTAGAATGGGGGTGGGGGGGAATTATTCCGGTCGGGAGTTAGTACAACAAAGAGGCGGAAATAGCCGAGCGGAGCCGAGCGCGCCCGAGCGGGGGCGCCGCGAGCCCCGGAGCATGCGCGCTCGGGCCGGCCCGAGCGCGCCGCCTCACTACCAGCGGCGGCAGCAGCAGCAGCGCGGCTGGTGCCGGTCGGCGGCCAAGTCCCTCAGACCTGGGCAGGGAAACATTCGGCAGGGGAGCGGGGCGGGGAGAGATGAGGGGAAAGGGGCGGGGCCTGGCAGGGGCGGCAACGCCCACGTGAGGGGGAGTCGGAGGGCGCGAGGACCTTTAACGCACACGCCCCCCCCCCGGACACACACACACCTTCCGTTCCCATGGCGACGGGCTGCTGCTTCTGGCCCAGGTCGTGGCTCGCGCCCTCCTTGATTTGTCAGGAGGTGTGGGGGGGTCTCGCACTTGCTACAGGTGGCCGAAGTGGGGCTCCCCATATTGACATCCGCATCTCCGCCACTCACTTTTCCACACTTACGAGAATGCCATATAGCAATGTTAAGTCAACAGCTGCTATTGCCCCTGTTGCCTTGCAGGTTTCTTTCCCCCCGCTAGTGCGTTAGCAAAATGTTTTGAAACTCTTAATAAAATAAAATAAAAACTCAGTCACGCTTACGGGGATGAGTGGCCAAGTCGCCCACTCCAGGGTAGTGAGGTCTTCTTGGGTATAAATAATAAGGCTTAGGGCAGAGCTTTCTAAAAATTTTATCTTGGTGACACACTTTTTAGACATGCACCATTTCGCGACACAATGATTCAGTTTTACTAGTTTTACTAACAAATCAGAGGTTAAACTAATCCCTTATAAGAGCGTTGGCGCGACACACCTACACACTGCAGCCAACACACTAATGTGTCACGGCACACAGTTTGGAAAGCTCCAACTTAGGGGCTTACAGAGCGATTGCATCCCCACACCAAGATGAATTGCTATTTGAGTCCCACCCCAGTCTATACATTTTCTGGCTACTTTTCTGTGACTACACATAGAACTATAGAATTGTAGAGTTGGAAGGGACCCTGAGGGTCATCCAGTCTAACCCCCTGCAATGCAGGAATGTCAGCAAAAGCATCCCTGACAGATGGCCATCACACCTCTGCTTAAAAACCTCCTAGAGAGAAGAGTCCATTCCACTGTAAATAAAACAACTCTTACAAAGTTCTTCCTGATGTTGAGTCGGAATCTCCTTCCTTGTAACTTGAAGCCACTGGTTTGGGTCCAGAGCAGGAGAAAACAAGCTTGCTCCATCTTCCACATGGCAGCCCTTGAGATATTTGAAGATGTCTATCATATCTCCTCTCAGTCTTCTCCAAGCTAAACATACCCAGCTCCTTCAACCATTCCTCATATGGCTTGGTTTCCAAGCACTGCTGTAGTAATGTTTGGGAAAGAGCCATATTAAATGGAACTGATTCCATGTGTCCTCCATGTGTGGCGAGTTGTGTCCCCTCTCCCCTGCCACTGCTGCATTCACTATCTGTTGTGGCAGTGGGTTAATCCTCTGCCAAGCACTCAGTAATACCTGCTGCTGCTGCTGCTGCTGCTGCTGCTGCTGCTGCTGCTGACATCCATCTGCCTTGGGTAGGGTTGCCATACGTCCAAAATTTCAAGGGTGAAATTAGCGTACGGTGGGAATTTTGAAAAATCATCAAAATGTCCAGGTTTTTGAAGGAGGAAGTGTGTGTTTGATTATCACTCTCCGCCTTTTTTGCCTTTCCTCCCTGAAAAGGCTAAACAACTGCTGTGATGCCCTACACTGAAAGTATAAATCAGGGGTCAGCAAACTTTTTCAGGAGGGGGCCGGTCCACTGTCCCTCAGACCTTGGGGGGGGGACTATATTTTGAAGGGGGGGAAATGAACGAATTCCTATGCCCCCAAAATAACCCAGAGATGCATTTTAAATAAAAGCAAACATTCTACTCATGTAAAAACACGCTGATTCCCAGACCGTCCGCAGGCCGGTTTTAGAAGGCGATTGGGACGGATCTGGCCCCTGGGCCTTAGTTTGCCTACCCATGATATACCATATTTTCTGGCGTACAAGACGACTGGGCGTATAAGACGACCCCCAACTTTTCCAGTTAAAATACAGAGTTTGGGATATACTTGCTGTATAAGAAATATGACCCGGCATATAAGACGACCCCCGATTTTTGAGAAGATTTTCCTGGGTTAAAAAGTAGTCTTATACGCAGGAATATACAGTAAATTGTTCCACCAAGATAAGGCTCCCTTTGGAGCCCCTGTGTGATTGGAGACTATGACTGGATTTGGCGGGGGGGGGGAGCGCAGGGGAAAAACGTCCCCGGATGTGCCTGCAATTCTGGTTGTGTGGTTAGGGAACTGCACTGCTCATTCTGTAGAGCATGAGACTCTTAATCTCAGGGTTGTGGGTTCAAGCCCTACATTGGGTGAAAGATTCCTGCATTGCAGGGGGTTGGACTAGATGACCCTTGTGGTCCCTTCCAGCTCTACAGTTCTGTGATTCTATGATAGCTCCCTTTCCTTTGCCTCCGATGTGATTGCATCTGCTGCACCACACAGGCTAGACGTACAAGAGGTGAGGGGGTGCATTTTCCCGCCTTGCCCTGGCTGGCGGGGATCCAACTTCCCTCTCCTGCTTTTCAAACCTTTGGCTTACAGAGTGAGTCACTTGAGGTTGCTGCTGTCAGTGGGTGTTTTGCAGCTCCCGTTTCTTGCCTGTCCTGGCCCTTCCCTCAGGCTGGTTAGCAAAAGGGACTTTCGCTCCCTTGGTCCCCTCTTGAACCCTCCTCCCAGCAGGAGCGCTCTATGTGCTCCGACATGGGGAGCCATATGGGTGCTGTGTTATGTACTGGTAGGCTCCCCTTCCTTCCCTTTGGGTGCGTGGGGTCATTAAAAGTGGTTGTGCGTAGCATAAAGGTAAAGGGACCCCTGACCATTAGGTCCAGACATGACCGACTCTGGGGTTGTGGTGCTCATCTCGCTTTATTGGCCGAGGGATCCGGCGTACAGCTTCCGGGTCATGTGGCCAGCATGACAAAGCCGCTTCTGGCGAACCAGAGCAGCGCACGGAAACGCCGTTTACCTTCCCGCCGGAACGGTACCTATTTATCTACTTGCACTTTGACGTGCTTTCAAACTGCTAGGTTGGCAGGAGCAGGGACTGAGCAATGGGAGCTCACCCCGTTGCGGGGATTTGAACCGCTGACCTTCTGATCGACAAGCCCTAGGCTCTGTGGTTTAACTCTGTGGTTTATGTACATAGCATAAAGGGGTTCAAACCCCAACCTTTAGGATTCCTGGGTGTTGGCAATACTGGGTCATTGCTGGCTCTGGTATTAGTGAATTTGGGGCACTCTGGTCTCATTTTTTACATTTATTTTCCACATTTTTATTTTTTACATGTTGTGATGTGTCCTCAGTCTTATGAGCTCATTCGCCCCCTCTATTTGTGAGCAGCATCCCTGACAGAGTTCCAGAAAGGTAGACTTTGGTAGCTTCCAGGGGCTCTGGGATGTTTGTGCCTGAATTTTCCTGTGTTGCATTTTTCGCCCTTCACCTCCAGGGCTGGGCAGCTGTAGGCTACATAAGCTGCATCTCCCTTCCTCTGGGAAAAATAAAATTAAATAATTATTATAGGATTGCTTGGAAAGGACACACACTTACCCTGGCCGTGCTTTCCTGAGAGTAAGTGCTCTGATAGGCTTACTTCTGGGCAGACAAACAGAGGATTGCACTGTAAAACAGTGCAACTGCTTTCCAACAACTGCTCAGGAAGGCAGCTTGGAAAACCATAAAAACGTACACAACTTAAAAATCGTAAAAGCAATGGCAGTAATGCAGCAGCATCAAATTTTAATTTTAACATTGATTCACAATGTCGGATCAAGACCTATGTACTACGTATTTGCCTCTTTCTTCTTTTAAGTGGTTAATATGCCCTCCGCCGATCGTAATGGTGCTGCATTAGTGAGCTATTTTCCAGTTCTGTGTTTAATAATTGAAATGGTGTGACACACAAATCATTTCACTAGAGTCACAATATACTCCTTGATATTCTGTTTGATAATCCCATTTAGCCCTGTTATACCTGCAATAGACTTCAGCACATTGTGGTGGAGAGGAGGTGTAATTTGAATTTTATCTTCACAACAAGCCAGAGAGGTAGAGTCGGATGGAAGGCAGCCATGTGTCTTCTGTGCGGATTTGAATTCATGTCTCCCTAGTCCAAGTCTAGCTTGCTGTTTCATTATGCCACCCAGGCTATCCTAGATAATGTTCTATCTCCGCCACCCTTGAGATTTTACTCTGCTGAAGCAGCAGGTGCCTGGACTATCTAAATATGCTAGGTTAAAAGATTGCAAGGGTGGTACTGTGGGTTAAACCACAGAGCCTAGGGCTTGTTGATCAGAAGGTCGGCGGTTTGAATCCCCGCGACGGGGTGAGCTCCCATTGCTCAGTCCCTGCTCCTGCCAACCTAGCAGTTCGAAAGCACGTCAAAGTGCAAGTAGATAAATAGGTACCGCTCCGGCGGGAAGGTAAACGATGTTTCCGTGCACTGCTTTGGTTCGCCAGAAGCGGCTTAGTCATGCTGGCCACATGACCCGGAAGCTGTACGCCAGCTCCCTTGGCCAATAAAGCGAGATGAGCGCTGCAACCCCAGAGTCGGTCACGACCGGACCTAATGGTCAGGGGTCCCTTTACCTTTACAGAGCTATCACTACAATTAAGAAAACTTGAAATGGTTTGGACTGGTTCGGATGCCTCTGTGCAGTCCCTCTACAATTCTGTCTGCACTGTTAATGTGTCTTTCATTCTTATTTCCAACCCATTACACAATTCCAAAGATGTAGGCATTCTACTCAGGAGGACCAAACTGAGAGCTGCCGAGTTAATCTCTAACCATTCATTTCCTACCTCTCAAGCCTAAACATTCTCATGGAGTTTGTTATGTTCCCAGGTATTTTATTATTGGTATTATTAAGATAAGAAGCCACAGAGAAAGCCGCCATTCACAGCACTTACAGTGCAACTTCTGCATTATACTATTTGCTCATTGCATTTCTTGCAAAAGCAATTGATCCTGTTATTTCCCTGCTTTTCTCCTTCCCGCGGCCAAACACTAAGGGCAGAATGACACCACAAACTAATATACATTTTCCTCCAAGGGTCTCCTATACAGCCGAGATGCTGAGTTTGTTTGTCTTTTTTCTATTAGTAACTCTCACTTCACAGAATTATAGTTCCCAGGCTTTCCCGGAAAGCAGGGAAGACAATTAAAGCAGTTTAGGCCTGTCCAATAGAGAGTATAGTAGATATTCTGTGTAGTAGATAAGCCATTTGACACTATCCCTCATGAATAGTCCTCTCCAGGATAAAAGGGTTCTTTACCCAAGAGGGCAAAGCTACCTGCTTCCAACCCCATCACCATCTGGCTTTGATTCTTGCACAGAAGCACACCTGGGAATTGTAACTCACACTGGATCTTCCAACACACATTTAAGACATGAGAAGGAACCCTCTGGGGCTGCTTCCCTGATAGGATGGTTTTCTGACAGAACGTTGGGGGAGGTTACCAAATAATATTTACCGGTATTAGTTTTCAAATGACATCAAATTGAATACAATTTTTTCCAAAAAGTTGAGTTCCCACTCTTCGTCCCAGCAAATACCATTGCTGCTTGGTATTACATATTACATACATTACATAGGGGCACGAGGGGCGCTGTGGTCTAAACCACAGAGCCTTGGGCTTGCCGATCGGAAGGTCGGCGGTTCGAATCCCCGCGACGGGGTGAGCTCCCGTTGCTTGGTCCCAGCTCCTGCCCACCTAGCAGTTCGAAAGCACGTCAAAGTGCAAGTAGATAAATAGGTACCGTTCCACCAGGAAGGTAAACGGCATTTCTGTGCGCTGCTCTGGTTCACCAGAAGCAGCTTTGTCATGCTGGCCACATGATCTGGAAGCTGTCTGCAGACAAATGCTGGCTCCCTTGGCCTATAGAGCGAGATGAGCGTGCAACCCCAGAGTCGTCCGCAACTGGACCTAATGGTCAAGGGTACCTTTACCTTTTATTACATATTTATCTCTAATTCACATTTCATTCCTTATATTCGATTTGCAATTATTAATTTTCTAATTTTCATTTGTCCTTGCCCCTTATTCCCTCAGCCGTCGATTTATCGATTCCTGCTCGTATATTCACATAACAATATCACATTCCTCTAGAAAACAGAAGAGGTTATACATCTCCCTGCCTATCCACTTTAAGTCATTGCTTATTATTTCTATATTAATTTTTCTTTCTTTTAATCTTGTGCGTGCTGCCGTCTGCGTCGATCTTGTCCACCGCCCTTCACTTCTCAAGTACTTGTTCATCTTCACTTTTACCAGTCCACATTCCGCACAGCCAGTGTCCATTTCCTGTCCAGCTCCGAATTGTTTTGCAATTCCTGTTCTCTCTGCAGCGTTTGTGCTCTATTATCTGTCGGAAGATTATTTCTCAAGGACAGCCATCTGGTATTAGCTCTAAACAAGCAGAGCTCTCTTCTTGCAACCCAACGAACCCTCATCGCAGAAACCAGCCCACAAAGCCCATTGGGGAGGAAGACCATCATTCCTCAAAGACTTTAAAGTACTAACAAGGTCCCCTCCTTCTGGCAGAAAGTTTTATTCATTCTCCCAAGGATGTTTTGTCAGCTTCGGAACCAGGTCCTAACTTATTGGCACTGTGCCCAGGGCCGGATTTAGGTTTGATGAGGCCCTAAGCTACTGAAGGTAATGGGGCCCTTTATATGTCCAGCTGTCCTTTGTCAACAACAATTTGTCGCTGTTTTTGTGTTGAATATATGCTATATGGTAATTTATGGACCTAATAGGTATCTAAAGCCATTTGCACATAACAAATAGGAGCCTACACAACACAAAACACTGTTGCTGTATTCAGGTTTTATTTTATTTGTTTTTTATCTAATATTTTGGAAATGTACTTCCAGTTTTTTTTCCCTTTAATTTTTTTTGGGTGGCCCCCAAGAGAGTGGGACCCTGAGCTATAGCTTGTTTAGCTTATACGTAAATCCGGCACCGACTGTGCCGTTCAGATGGAGTCACAGCTGGTTGGAAAACCTTAAGAAGAGCCTACTGGATCAGGCGGAGGGCACATCTAATCTAGTATCCTCACAGTGGCCAACCAGATGTCTGTGAGAAGCCCACAAACAAGACGTGAGCCTTGCCGTAGCTTTTGTCTCTTATCTACAAAGTAGAGAAGCAGGAAGACCACAGCAGAGCAATGGCAGGCAAGAGGGCAGGTCTGATTCTCTGCCACAGCCAAGCTCAGAAACCTTCCTGGTTTTATCCAGGGACGTCACAACTTCCAACCTCCCATGTCCTGATGGCTTTGTGTCTCGTGGCCCCATACAGTAAGCCCTGGCGAATGTGGTTGCTCAACCAAATGCAATACTAGATTGTTTTTTTTGCGGTTATACTTTTGTGGTTGCGATTGTCAGCGATGATTAATATCTCACACCTAGTTTCAGGGTAGGCTGGGCGTTTGTATCGTTCACTCAAATAGGTACACTCCCTTCTTTCTCCCCTTGGAAACCTAACCCACAGACCCGTGGCAGGCTGGAACAGAGGCTCATTATGCCTCTGCGGTGATTTGATATTTTTTTTTATAAAAATCTGTTTTGTTTACAAAATGTACAGGTAGAGAAGGAACAATAGGGGAACGGCAGTGAGGACGAGCAGGGCTGGTCCCATGGGAAGAATTAATAGAAATCCTAAGGGGCAAAGAAACCTACTAGATCACGTGTCAGTAGCAAGAAAAGGCCTGCATAGCAACCCCCCCCCCAAAAAAAATGTCTCCACTGCAGCTGCCTTCCAGGTAGCTCTCAAGCAAAAGACAAAAGATGCAGAAAATAAAATTGAACAGAACAAAACCAGCAACAGAGGATAAGACTGACAGCTCTGAGAAGCACAAGACAGAAAGACAGATAGATAGGAAGGAAGGGTTTAGACGCCTGAGAAAATATGTAATGTCAAAAATGCCATAAGGCATCATAGGCAAGCCTCTGTGGGGAGTGCATTCCATTACTAGGGGAGCCACCACCAAACAGACCCTTTCTCTCATAGCTACTTGCCAACTCAAATTATATAGTGTGCTAATTCATTCATAGCTTTAAGACCTGCCCTCTCATCATCAAAGGTTCTCAGAGCACTTTGCAAATATAGTTTCTAAGACAGTCCGTGCCCTCAGGCTGGCAGTCTAAAAATACATCACACAGGAGGAAAAAGAAAAGAGAACGCTAGAGTTAAAATGGCACACAAACATGCCCCTTATGATATGGATGACTGGTCTGTTGCTGTTTTTAGGTGTGTGTTCCCCCACCCCCACCCCTAATTGCTTTGCCTTTGACCAGCATAATACACATGTAAAGTAAATCCATCATTGATTCTTTCAAGTTGATAATTATCTTTTCGGAGAGCTGTTTTCCCTTAACCCAGTCATGTCAAGTGTTTTGCTTCTCCTGATTCTTCAGAGCAACCCAAGCAGCGAACATGCAGGAAGGATCATAGAAGGGGGACATCTCTGCTTCTGCAATGGGCTTATGGGCAAAGGCACAGGGCACCAAGGCCGGCCGATCCATGAGCCAAAGTGAAAGAACTGCCTCAGGCGGCAGGATCTACGGGGCAGCAGCTCAGGAGGTAGATCTTTATTCTCTCCTTTAAATATATATATATATATATATTTATTGGGTTTTAAGCAAAAAAAAAACCTTAACAACATACATAATACAAAATACAAAGACACAAACATACATCATAATTTCCCTTTCATTATGTCTAATCATGTTAGGGTGACTTCCTCACATCTCCCCTACTGCGTTTCATTGTCAATCGTCTTTAGTAATTTCTTGACATCTTTAAATATTATTTGTTATTATCACTTATATCCTTTTCTTGTGTTAGTCTTAACCTAAAATCATATATCTATATTACTTAAACCTATTTTTCTACTCTGTAGGCTGTCACTTCTTCCAACTTTTTTCATTCTTTAAATCTTACAATAGTTCTTTAAATATACTTTAAATTTTTTCCAGTCTTTTTCCACCGTCTCCTCCCTCTGGTCGCGGAGTTTTCCGGTCATTTCGGCGAGTTCCATATAGTCCATCATTTTCATCTGCCAATCTTCTATCGTTGGTAAATCCTGTGTCTTCCAGAGATCTTTATTCTCTCCTTGTTCCTGATGTAGATCTTCACCCATCCCTTCTTCCTTGACGGGGAGGAGGGGGCGCCATTTTGTGATTTGTCTCAGGTGCCAAAATATCTTGGGCCGGCCCAGCAGAGCACAATGGGGAAGTGGGTAGGTTTATGGTATGCAGATGTTTCTCCAATGAGTGCTGGAACATCCAAGCAGACACTGGACAAAGGTCAAGAGACTCCCTAATTTATTAGAGTAAACTCTGTAAGAAAGCTGTTTATGATTGAAACAGGAATGTTGTCATGGTACATTATGTGGAATTTCAAAGGGTGCCGAATTATATATAGCTGTGAGCTCTTGGCAGCATCAATTTGCTCCAGGCCACTTGAATTCCATTGGGCAGATGGGCTTAGGTGTTTCTGAAACATCTTTCTGTCACCTGTCAGACTATGGGGTGTATGGGGTGTATTTGTGTGGTGTCGCAGCAAGATCAGACACAGGAGAAGCACACAAAGGTGTGAGGGTTTTTCCGCCTTCTGACCTCACCTCCCCCTCACTCTGGATGCTGCAAGCACTAAAATGTAGTAATTTCCAATGTGACTATTGTGGTAAAGTGAATTTTTTTCTGTGTGGGGTTGCCAACACAGTTCCTTGCCAAGGGCGCAACCCTAGGTACGCCAGTGGACTCTTCCGATTATATGGCTGCTTCGTCACTAGAAGTGCCCGACTCCTTTTGACTGCTGGAGTTTTATAAAGCAGGCATCTATCTACCAAAGCTATGTAGTGAGGCTTGCCTAAAATCCAGAAGTCACGGTAATAGATTTTGTAAGGGGCCTGGGAACTCTTCAATTAAGGATCCATTACAGGTGCCTTCATTAGTCAACATCTGAACTGAAGTTTTTCCTTCTTTCAGTTCATTTCTATTGATGGCTTTCTGATTGATGCAGACATAGCTTTCCTTGCTGGTAAAGAGTTACCGCTTTGGTTTAATGACCAAAAGGGCTTTAATTGGAGGCTTACGAGAGAGAGAGAGAGAGAGAGAGAGAGAGAGAGAGAGAGAGAGAGAGGGAGAGGGAGAGAGAGTCAATTGTCTTCTCTGAAAGTTGCAGCACGGTCCCCAAGCCTGACTATTTGAAGATCTGATCAATTAAGTAGACACTTTCCAAAGGCAGGAATAGCACCGTACCACTGCTACTGGCAATAACACCACTCCTTGAGTGCTGGGGAATAGGCAACTCTATATCCGGGTAGGGATCCTGAGGGTCATCTAGTCCAACCCCCTGCAATGCAGGAATCTCAACCAACCATCCACGACAGGTGGCCATCCAACCTCTGCTCACAAACCTCCAAGGAAGGAGAGAGTCCACAACCTCCCGAGGGAGTCCGTTCCACTGCTGAACAGCTCTTACTGCCAGCAACTTCTTGCTGGTGTTTAGTCGGAATTTCCTTTCTTGTAATTTGAATCCATTGGATTGAGTCCTACCCTCCAGAGCAGGAGAAAACAAGCTTGCTTGCTTCCACCCCTCATAGCTGCTCAGATTTCCACCACCTGTCTCTTAGTCCCTTCCCTTTTTCTCCTGTTTTGGTGTCTGCTGGCGTCATAGGAGCATAGCTGTCAACTTTCGGATTTGAAAATAAGGGATTTTTCCAAACTTTCGGATTTGAAAATAAGGGATGCCGCAAGGGCAGTGCAATGGCACCAAGTAGCCTCGCCCACCCTGCGTTCCAGCGGCTGCACGCGAACGGGTGAGCGAAAGAGCGAGTGCGTAGATGGCAGGCAGGCTGGCTGGCTGATTGGGCATGAGGGTCTGGCTGCACAAGGCATGCAAGCTCCGCCCCCAGTCAGTCTCAGACTCCTTATTGGCAGCCGAGCAACGCAGCTGAGGAGCCTCCCTGGCCAGCAGGGAGGGAGAGGAGCTGCTTCCCTTGAAATCCGGGGAATTTAAGGGATATCAACAATTCGGGATAGCAGCAGGAAACGGCATTGGAATAAGGGAGTTTCCCGCAAAAAAAGGGAGGGTCGACAGCTATGCATAGGAGCCAACCCCTAGGGGCCAAGGGGTCTTTAGCCCCCGCCCCCAATAAAATGTTTGAGGGAGTCAGACCCACCCCCTACCCCCAATTTACGGGCATTGTCATTCAAATGGTGTGTGTGCACCATGTCATGTGATCAGTTATGCAGGGCGGGGCTTACTTGCCCCCTCCCTAGTTTAATCAAGTTGGCACCCCTGGCTGGTGTCCATTGAGAATGCTGCTGGAGTCTCTCCTCCAATCGGCTCACGGGGGAAGGGCTCAGCAGACAATGCGGTTGGCTAGATTAGAGACACTGGGACTGCTCCTTTAAACATCTACATAAATTTCAGCACAGAGGGGCACAGAGAGCATGGCAGGTCCCTTGCAAGACTTTGTAGGCTCCCTGACCCCTGTGGGCACCTTGTTGGAGAAGCCAGCTCTAGATTATTATTTTTCCCCTTGGAGAATAGCTGTTGCTCATTATCCCTCCAGCTCCCTAGCATGCATTGTTAGGTGAGTCACCTGGGAGAAATCTGATCAGGGAATTAACTTCCTACTGGGCGGAACTGCCGTAAGGTATCAGCACCTTCTCTCGTGATTTATTGCACATCAGCTGCACACACGATAGAGTTGAATATTTATTTCTAAGCACAATAAGCCTCGCAGGCCCAAAGCCAGCTGTCACCTCCAGTGCCATTCTTCGATTTACCTGCCTTTCTTATTCCCTTCTGGAGCATGTCTTTATCATATAATTGAAAGATAATGTCAAAATTAAATTCAAAAAGTTAAATGGTTTAGCACACGGCACTTCAGAATGAGGGGCGAGTTTCAGTGCTTTGAAATGAAGCATCAGCGAGGAGCTGTCGCTCTCAGGCCAAGCATAGCTCCTAACCTTATCTTTACATTACATAGAATTAAGTGGCACACGTTTGAATGTTGTTTTAAAATTTCAGTTGTCTAAATTAAAACAACCTCTCTCTTTTTCAGTTGGAGACTGAATTCCCTAAGAGATCACCTGTCAAGCCACATGCCGGCTGTGGGCAGAGTGAGAGACAAAAATGTTCTAGATGAGTTGTTCCAAACTTTTTTTGGCCATGTCCCATCTAAGCATCTCTAAAATCCCGGTGCTTCCCCCACCACCACCACCCACCCCAGTGGCATATAATTCTTATTATTCAAAAAGTGAACTATTCACGTGCAGGAAGCCTAAAAGGCCATTCAATGTTAATAACTCATTCTCGAATTGCCCCCCTTAAAAATCAAATTTCCCCCCTGTGGGGTGTGTGCCCCATGTTGGGAACCACGGTTCTAGATTAAGTAATTTACAGCAGGAGTGGGGAGCTGTTTGGGATCTTTATCTCCCCCCCCTACCTCACAGGCCGACTTCGACAGGTAGAAAAGGTTGAAACTTTTGAATTATGTGCTGGAGGAGACTCTTGACTTGAGAGTCCCATGGACTGCAAGAAGATCAAACCTATCCATTCTGAAGGAAATCAGCCCTGAGTGCTCACTGGAAGGACAGATCCTGAAGCTGAGGCTCCAATACTTTGGCCACCTCATGAGAAGAGAAGACTCCCTGGAAAAGACCCTGATGTTGGAAAGATAGAGGGCACAAGGAGAAGGGGATGACAGAGGACGAGATGGTTGGACAGTGTTCTCGAAGCTACTAACATGAGTCTGACCAAACTGCGGGAGGCAGTGGAAGACAGGAGTGCCTGGCGTGCTCTGGTCCATGGGGTCACGAAGAGTCGGACATGACTAAATGACTAAACAACAACAACAACCACCTGTCAGTCATCTGGTGTCCTGATGACATCAGGTGACTGATAGGTGGATAGCTCCACCCATCAAAGTTGGCCTTCCGGAGGGTGGGGCAGGAGGGGTCTGCATCTCACAGGAAATGCCCTGGTGGAACAGCACCCAGGGGGATTGAACTCGGTTCATCAGCTGATGAGATTTGAGACTTCTCTCGGTCCTGCCACCCTCACAGGCAAGCTTGGTGGGGATGCAGGAGAGGGCCTTCTCCGTGGCTGCTCCCAGTTTGGAATTCCCTCCCTGGAGAAGCTAGGCTGACTCCTACCTTGTTATCCTTCTTGCCAGCAGCTGAAGACTTTCTTGTTCCAACAGGCTTTGGGGAACTGACTGCTTTTAATGAAGGGGCTGGTGCCGTGCTGCTTAAATTCTAATCATTTTTGTGTTTTAAACAGGTTTTATATGTGTGCATCGTTTTAATTATATTAATTATAAATTGTTTTAAACTATTGCTTTTTCTATGTTTTAAGCGATTCTTGTTTTTATCTGTGAGCTGGCTTGAGTTTTTTCAGGGGGGAAAGCCGGGGTATAAATAAATATGTCATAGAATAACAGAGCTGGAAAGGACCACAAGGATCATACGTATTTCTAGTCCAAACCCCTGCCTAATGTGGGGCTGAAACCCACAACCCTACAATTAAGAGTCCTTGAAGGATATTATTAACAACAACTGGAGGGTTCAGTGCTTCTCTCTGCAGGGGTCGACTTGCCAGCACATTAACCACAGGGTCTGCCCCCCACCCCCCAGTTGATGGGCATTGCCATTCAAATGGTGTGTACTGGGAAATGATGTACAATGAAATGAAAAGGGTGTTTAAAATAACGTTTGTAAAAAAAAAAAATTAAAGAAAAAACAAAAACAGATGCCTTTCTTTTGGGAATTATATGGATAAAAAGGTAAAGGGACCCCTGACCATTAGGTCCAGTCGCGGACGACTCTGGGGTTGCGGTGCTCATCTCGCTTTATTGGCCGAGGGATCCGGCGTACAGCTTCCAGGTCATGTGGCCAGCATGACTAAGCTGCTTCTGGCGAAACCAGAGCAGCGCACGGAAACGCTGTTTATCTTCCCGCCAGAGCGGTACCTATTTATCTTCTTGCACTTTGATGTGCTTTTGAACTGCTAGGTTGGCAGGAGCAGGGACCGAGCAACGGGAGCTCACCCCCGTCGCGGGGATTCGAACAGCCGACCTTCTGATCGCAAGCCCTAGGCTCTGTGGTTTAGACCACAGCGCCACCAAATGCAGGCAGCTCTGGTCCACTAAGGCAAGGGGGGGCACTGCCCCATCACCCTTAGTCTTCCCCCAGCTGCTTGCCTTCCTGTTGACAACCAGTCCCGGGGGTGGTACTGCCTCTCAGTTTCCTCCTCCTTAGCCTTGTTCAACTCAGCAGGGAGGAAGATGGGGACACAGTTAGGAACAGCTGTAGCTGTTTTCCCAGCCGAAGCTGTTGAAAGGCATTCCTGGCTCTTGAGGCTATTATCTTGAAATGATATTTTATCATTTTATTGCTTACTAATTAAAAAGGAAAAAAGCCTGCATTCTGCAACCCTAGCTATGTTCCTGGCTGCCACTGGAAATCCTTCCTCCTTAATCTAAGACCGATTCTAGGGAGAGAAAAGTCCCAAAGTCCCCGATTCTGTGAAATGTGCAGCTTGACTTGTTCCCAGCTGCCTGCAGCAAACCCCGCTGCCTCAATCGCAGGCCGGTTCAATTTTGTGGACACAACACTCTTGCAACTTCCGTTCTGTCACATATGCATTTTAGCTTGTCTTGCTCTCTGCTGGTACTATGCCGGCTGCGGTTAAGAGGAAGTTGCAAGCGCTGAGATGTAAAACCCTCTTTTCGGCAGCTGTTTGAAAAACCCCAAGCCTACTTATGTTCCCATTCCCAGTCCCAAACCAGACCTGACAATACTGTTGCTCTTCAGATGTTTTGGACCACAAGGCCCATTAGCTCCCCGGCCAGCATGACCAATGCAGTCCAACACAGAGTATATTTGTGCCTGCATAGGTCAGTTGGTTAGAGCATGGTGCCGTTCAAGGGTGCCAACTTGAGTTAAATATTGGGGGGGGGGCAGGTTAGCCCTGCCATCCATAATCAATCACAAGACATGGTGTGAGAGCCAGTGTGTGTAGTGGTTAAGAGCGGTAGACTTAATCTGGGGAACCGGGTTCGCGTCTCCGCTCCTCCACATGCAGCTGCTGGGTGACCTTGGGCTAGTCACACTTCTCTGAAGTCTCTCAGCCCCACTCACCTCACAGAGTGTTTGTTGTGGGGGAGGAAGGGAAAGGGGAATGTTATAGCAAATCCAAACTCTTATTATTATTATTATTATTATTATTATTATTATTATTATTATTAATTTTTATTTATACTTTTCAGATATATACATTTCACTGATTTCACAATCATTTTGACATTTTAAAACTTGACTTCCTTCCCTCTTTTTCTGTGGTTCCTTAAAATTATTTTTAATATCTTCTGCATATCCAAATTAACTTACTCATTTATTGATCTTCTTTAAATATATACTCTTATGTACCGGTAGCTGCAGGTTATTACAATAATCCTGCCAGTGTTCTTATCTGTTTACAATTTATCGGTAAATATTCAATAAACCATTTCCATTCTTTTATTTATTTTTAATGCATTTTTTATTAAAGATTTATTGGTTTACGAAAGTAAGTTACATTTTCTACAGATCAGTTTCATTTGTAACATTAGTGTTACATTAGGAAGAAAAGCGGGGAAGAAGTGGAGGGGGCCATGGTGAGTGTGGGTGGGGTCAGGTGGCAATGTTTCTATTTTACTTAATGTATGTGTGGAGTTATGTGTCAGCGTCGTTTGTGCAGGTTCTCTTTGCTGTACGCCGGCTCCCTTGGCCAGTAAAGCGAGATGAGCGCCGCAACCCCAGAGTCGTCCACGACTGGACAGCAGCAAAGGCTTCTGATGCAACCGAAAACACCAGCACCTGCCACATCCCGTGTCAGAAGGATAATAATAATAATAATAATAATAATAATAATAATAATAATAATAATAACAATAATAATACCCCATCCATCTGGCAGGATTGCCCCAGTCCCTCTGGGCGGCTTCCAACACATATAAAAACATAAGAAAACATCAAGCATGCAGCTGATTGAACCTGGGATAGCTCAGTCAGTAGAGCATGAGACTCTTAATCTCAGGGCGGTGGGTTCGAGCCCCATGTTGGGCAAAAGATTCTTGCATTGCAAGGGGTTGGACTAGATGACCCTTGTGATCCCTTCCAAATCTACAGTTCTATGATTAAAAACATCCTGATACAGGGTTTTAGATGTCTTCTAAAAGTTGCATAGCTGTATAGTTCTCCATCTCCTCGACATCTGACGGGAGGGAGGGCGTTCCACAGGGAGTGATGCCCTGTGGAAGGAGCCGCAGGAAACACAGATACCCCAACCATAACTGGCTATTAAGATCCAAAGGCAGAGGTTTAACAACTTGCAATGAGTCTCTAGAGTTGCAGGCTTCAGGGTGACAAGCAATTGAGAGCAGCTGACCTCATGAAAGGATAACTGTGCTTATCTCTGTTAAATGGCCTTGAGATTTACAGATGAAAGGCCGTAAATGTGTTAAATGTCATTAAGAGGTGTTAATCAGCAGCCCTTTATGGGTTGCCAGAGAAGTGTGTTGCCTTCGGGGAGATTAAGGCAGGGAAAGCATTCTGCCTTCTTTCATCATTCTCTTTTGGGGGTCATTCAAGAGAGCCCAGCGCTTCTTTCAGGCTGTCAGGTTGTGCTCCGTGTCCGAGAAACCCTCAGATCTGCCTTTGCTATCCGAGTTTGGGCAGTGTGTATGGAGGTCCTGGGATCCAAAGGAAAGCAGAGCAATAATTTTGACACTAGCCTGGCTGCAGGAGTTGTCAGAAGGAGGCGTACAAAGTGCTGGATTTGTGTAGGGCAGTGATGGCTAACCTTGACACTCCAGATGTTTTGGAACTACAACTCCCATCATCCCTAGCTAACAGGATCAGTGGTCAGGGATGATGGGAGTTGTAGTCCCGAAACATCTGGAGTGTCGAGGTTAGCCATCACTGGTGTAGGGTTTACTCCCGAGCCTTTTCTTCTCCTGAAGATGTTCTACGAGGCAGCGGCTACGGATTGTTCCTCAGGGTTTGATCCTGAAGGCTTTCTCATGAATGAGTATAGCTGCGAGGTAGTGGGGGTTCAGGATCAGAATTATCTATGCCTGGGTTCATCATCTCATATTTTAAATGATTTAGCAGTTTCCAGAGGGGGTAAGTGGTTTAAACTGGTGCAACAAGCCACCAAGTGTTACCATGGCACCATAGAAACTAACAAATTTATTACAGCAGACTCCCTCTTTCTTTCTTAAATTTGTATTAAATTTGTAAAAATAATTTGCATTAAATTTGCATTAAATCCATCACATGCATCACATTAAAGACAGTGTATGGGGGTCCTGGGTTGCCCAGATGACAAGACCCCCTTCTTGGACTCACTGATGGGGTCCAAAGGAAAGCAGAGCAATACTTTTAGCACCGGTTTGGCTGCAGGAGTTGTGGGAAGGAGGCGTACAAGGCACCATCCAACAGTCTTAGGGACTCCACTCTGGATTTGTGTAGGGTTTACTCCTTAGTCTTTTCTTCTCCCATAGATACCCCACAAGGCAGCTGAGGTTTAGGATCAGAGTTTTCCTTCTCCTAGATGGACCACCTTCCCAGGTTGACGAGCCCCACCTGCCCCTCACTAATAATAATAATAATAATATAATAATAATAATAATAATTTATTTGTACCCCGCCCATCTGGCTGGGTCGCCCCAGCCACTCTGGGCTGCCTCCAACAGATATTAAAATACATTAAAATATCACAGGTTAAAAACTTCCCTAAACAGGGCTGCCTTCAGGTATTTTCTGAATGTCAGGTAGTTGTTTATCTCTTTGACCTCTGCTGGGAGGGCGTTCCACAGGGCGGGTGCCACTACCGAGAAGGCCCTCTGCCTGGTTCCCTGTAGCTTTGCTTCTCGCAGTGAGGGAACCACCAGAAGGCCCTCGGCGCTGGACCTCAGTGTCCGGGCTGAATGATGGTGGTGGAGACGCTCCTTCAGGTATACAGGACCGAGGCCGTTTAGGGCTTTAAAGGTCAGCACCAACACTTTGAATTGTGCTCGGAAACATACTGGGAGCACTTCCCTCTACAGCAGGTGCAGAAACCGCCTTCTTGACCGTTGGACCCACTCTTGGTCTCGTCCGCTCAATCCACCAGAGCCGGTCTTTGCATACAAGGGACGTCCCTGTGAGATGTGTTATTAGCTTTCCCAATGTCATCACTGGTCCCATCACCTCCTGGCAAATAGAAGGGGAAGAAATGGAGGCAGTGAGAGATTTCACTTTCTTGGGTTCCATGATCACTGCAGATGGTGACAGCAGTCACGAAATTAGAAGACGCCTGCTTCTTGGGAGAAAAGCAATGACAAACCTAGACAGCATCTTAAAAAGCAAAGACATCACCTTGCCAACAAAGGTCTGTATAGTTAAAGCTATTGTTTTCCCAGTAGTAATGTATGGAAGTGAGAGCTGGACCATAAAGAAGGCTGATCGCCGAAGAATTGATGCTTTTGAATTATGGTGCTGGAGGAGACTCTTGAGAGTCCCATGGACTGCAAGAAGATCAAACCTATCCATTCTTAAAGAAATCAGCCCTGAGTGCTCACTAGAAGGACAGATCCTGAAGTTGAGGCTCCAGTACTTTGGCCACCTCATGAGAAGAGAAGACTCCCTAGAAAAGACCCTGATGTTGGGAAAGATTGAGGGCACAAGGAGAAGGGGACGACAGAAGATGAGATGGTTGGACAGTGTTCTCGAAGCTACTAACATGAGTTTGGCCAAACTGCGAGAGGCAGTGAAGGATAGGCGTGCCTGGCGTGCTCTGGTCCATGGGGTCACGAAGAGTCGGACACGACTGAACGACTGAACAACAACAATGTCATCCCCTCCCATCCTCCCATTAACTCACCTCATTAGGTTGAGATTCTTCTACAAGCCTTTCTCACAGAGGTGATTAAAATAGTTACCACCTTTGAGTCCCATCTATAAGATGTAACAGCAGGATAATTAAAGGGGTCAAAAGGTGGACAGTAACCAGCAATTCCCTGGTGCTTTAAAATAGTCTGATCTTCAATTCCGCCCAAACTCTCCTGCAGTCAGAATAACTGAGGGCTCCCTCTGTTGGCTGACAGAAATGATGGGCAGGGCTTCAAAAGAGAGAAAGAAGTTATTATGGCATTCTGGCATTGGATCTACCATGTTTCTCCTAAAATAAGACACCATCTTATATTTTTTTTTCCTCAAAAAAACACAGTGTGGCTTATTTTCAGGGGATGTCTTATTTTAACCGCTCCGCGTCGGTACGCAGCATAGCCATGCCTATCCAGGCCTTAGATTGCAAGAAACTACAGGTTTGAACTTTGTGAAAAAGGTGAAATACCTAGGTGTGAATTTGACGGCTAAGAATTTGAATCTATTTAAAGATAATTATGAGAAATTATGGAATGAAATAAAAAGAGACTTTGACATTTGGTCAAATTTGAAATTATCGTTGTTAGGCCATATCTCTGTTGTAAAAATGAATGTGCTGCCTAAAATGCTGTTCTTATTCCAAATGATTCCTATTGTGGACAATATGAAATGCTTCAAAGAATGTGTATCGCTTCATAATGTCAACAGAAAGGCGGTTGCAATGACTGTTCAGTCAACTGGCAGATTCATAGACATGCTGGAAGGCTGTAGCTTCAGCCATAACTTGCAAGTGAGGCTGGATCAGAAATGCCTCATATTGGATCAAGATGGGGAATTCCCGGAATGGCAGACCAGGCCTTGGACCCTGCGTTCGAAACATGCCAGTGGAGCGGGAGATCCTCTGGAACTGCATCTCAGCATTGACATCATCCCCCGGTGCCCAGTAGCACGATTCGGTCTGGCTTTTTCCTGATCTGCTGCCACAAGTCGCTCAGCTGTGGGTGGGTGTAAGAAGGAGACTGAGTCATAGGCCATGTGAGCGCATTCAGTTTTCCTCTCCTTCGTGCCACAGCAAGACTGCTGCACTCCTCACTCAGCCTGATGTGGAGAAAATGTGTGGTGTGGGGGGGGGAAGGGGTAAGTCTGTGACACAAAACACTGTAGTTAACTTAGGTCAAGTTTTCTTATGTCTGGGATGATCCTGCACAGGGCCTTTCCTGTTGCAGCACCTTGTGAGGGATGAGAGGAGTGGTGGTCCAATATCTGAAGTCCCATGTGTTCCTCACGCCTCTAATGAGCAAAGGAGAAGGCCCTGATCTTTACAGGTAGCATTCAGATAATGTCATGGTAGAGTCACAGGAGGACGGGAAGCAGACTGTACCACATTACAGTGGTACCTTGGTTTACGAACTTAATCCGTTCTGGAAGTCCATTCTTAAACCGAAACCGTTCTTAAACTGAGGCGTGCTTTCCCTAATCAGGCCTCCCGCCGCCGGTGCCCTTCCATCGTTCAGATTCCATTCTTAGACTGAGGTAAAGTTCGCAAACTGGGACACTACTTCTGGTTTTGTGGAGTTCGTAAACCGAATAACTCGTAAACAGGGCTGTTTTTAAACCAAGGTACCACTGTATTATTATTAATTATTACTACACACACACACACACACACACACACACACACACACACCCTGCCTTTTTCCCTGTCAGGCTGCAGGTGGGGTGGTGCTATTTGCGCATGCTCTCCCCTCATACATTATCATCATCATCAATTAAATTTCTATACAGTGGTACCTCAGGTTACATACGCTCCAGGTTACATAAGCTTCAGGTTAAGAACTCCGCTAACCCAGAAATAACGCTTCAGGTTAAGAACTTTGCTTCAGGATAAGAACAGAAATTGTGCTCTGGTGGCGCAGCAGCAGCGGGAGGCCCCATTAGCTAAAGTGGTACCTCAGGTTAAGAACAGTTTCAGGTTAAGAATGGACCTCCGGAATGAATTAAGTACTTAACCAGAGGTACCACTGTACTGCCCTTCATCTGGAAATCTCAGGGCAGTTCACAACATAAAATTACAATATAAAAACCACAAAATGCATAGTAAAAATAAGAACAAGCCAATAATCCCCCCCTTCCCACAAACACTTTTAAAATCGGACTCTCACCTGACTGCTGACTCACGGCAAGGTTCAAAGTCCTGCAATCCCATACCTTCTTGTCTATAAAACCCCAGAAGGAAAACAAGAGTATTTGTTCTGTGTGAGAAGTTATTACCTCACAGGAACAGGTCAAAGAAAGCTTTAAAACATGGGGGTGGGGACATGGGAGCCCTGACCCCCATGGCGAGTTGACAGGTTTAGACATCTGGGAGAGGGGCATTTGTCACTCCAGGAATTCCCACCCACCCCATGGCAGGTGTAATGTATCAAGACCAGGTTCCCACAGCTCTGCAGTAAGTTGCCATCTCCCACTTCTCATGGGCTTGTTAGCAGCTGTACATCTGGCAGAAATTCAACAGGTGATGCTTCTGCTTTCTCTGCACCTGTTGAATGGATACCTGACACATAAGCGGTTATTTTCTTTCTCTCATTTGCAGCCCACCTTTCTTCCAAGGCACAATACATGGAGCTCCACTATTTTTATCCTCACAGGAACCTGGCAAAGTTGGTGAAGCAGGGCAGGGAGGACAAGTCAACACAGTGAGCTTCAAATCAGAGCAGGAGGAAGTCCCTCCCAATCTCAGTCTAGCAGAGTTTCTCAAACTTGGGTCTCCAGCTGTTTTTGGACTACAATTCCCATCATCCCTGACCTGCTAGCTAAGGATGATGGGAGTTGCAATCCAACATCAGCAGGCAACCGAAGTTTGAGAAACACAGGAAGGTCACATGCACACCAAACATTTAAGGCACGCTTATGACACTTTAACAGTCATGGCTTCAAGGGTGCTGGGAACTGTAGCTCTGGGCGATCTTGACAACTCTCAGCACCCTGAAAAAACTACTGTTCCCAGGATTCTTTGCAGGAAGCCACAACTGTATATTGTTAGAGTAATGTATCAGGGGCGCACCCAGGATCAAAACTAGGGGGGGCAAGCCATCTAGGGGGGGGCAAGCCATGGTCATTCAGGTTTGCTTTGAATGGACGCAGATCATTTTTGCTTCTAGGGCTGCCTTCTGGGGGGGGGAGATGCCCCCCTCTGCCCCCCCGGGTACGCCCATGTAATGTATGTCGTGGTTGTAGCTCTGTAGTCAGGACTGCACACCGGCTTTTAGCAGTTTGTTAAAGGCATAGGAACCTAGGGAGACTATATCAAGTGGCACCGTCAGGGCAGGACTTCGAGGAGCTTCATTCACTACAAACTCCGAAAATTGGGATCCCCTCCAAACATATGCCAAAAGTTTTGCAGTTGTTTTGCAGCGAAAAGCCGGCATTTTGGGGCTTCCCACCCCTTGCCCCAAATGCTGCAAAAACGACTGCAAAACTTTGGCACAGGTTTGGAGGGGGTCCCAAATTCGGGGGCTCATAGTTAATGAATCTACTTTGAGGCAGAAGCCAAGAGGCCCCCTTGGCAAGGGCTGGCAGGAGCATGGGCGTCGCCAAGGGAGTAGGGGGGCAGCTGCCCCCCAATCAATACAAATAAATAAAAATCAATACAAATCTTAGGGTCTCCCCCCCAACAAAAGCCTGCCCCCCTAACAAAAATCCTGGCTATGCCCATGGGCAGGAACCCCGCCCCCCCAAAAAACCTGCAGGGTTCCTGGCTTACATTTTCAAGAAAGTAAAGTGATATACATGACCATCTAAAGCAGTAGGTCCCCATTGGAAATGAATGGAGTAATACGGATGGGGGGGGCACCCCCACAAGTTCCCAGATTCTGGAACTCCCTCGGTAGAGTAGTTAGACTGGTTCTCTCCTTGTTATCCTTCCACCAACAGGTAAAGGTGTTCTTGTTGCAACAGGCTTTGAGGAGCTGACATTTAATCAGGGAGCTGGAGCAGGGCCGGATTTAGGTTTGAGGACCCAGGTGGCGCTGTGGGTTAAACCACAGAGCCTAGAGCTTGCTGATCAGAAGGTCGGCAGTTCGAATCCCCGCGACGGGGTGAGCTCACGTTGCTTGGTCCCTGCTCCTGCCAACATAGCAGTTTGAAAGCACGTCAAAGTGCAAGTAGATAAATAGGAACTGCTCTGTAAATGGCGTTTCCGTGCGCTGCTCTGGTTCGCCAGAAGCAGCTTTGTCATGCTGGCCACATGACCCGGAAGCTGTACGCCGGCTCTCGGCCAATAAAGCGAGATGAGCACCACAACCCCAGAGTTGTCCGCGACTGGACTTAATGGTCAGGGGTCCCTTTATCTTTACCTTTAAGCTACTGAAGGTAATGGGGCCCTTTATATGTCCAGCTGTCCTTTGTCAACAACAAATTGTCACTGTTTTTTGTGTTGAATATATGCTATATGGTAATTTATGGACCTAATAGGCATCTAAAGCCATCTGCACATAACAAAATACCGGTATGTATTTTATCAAAGTAATTGTTGAACTGAAATACAATTCAGAAGAAGTATATTAATAGTGAAATAATTGTTAAGCTCAAACATGAAATGATTTTTTTATTCATAACAAACTTAATAATGCAAACACATTGACATTTGGCAATAACAAAAGTTCCTTTAGAAACACAATTTACAAAGATTCATAATGAGCAAACCGGTGATATTTTAGGGAGCAGGCTAGCAGGTGGGGCCCATTACTTACATCATAGGAGCCTACACAACACAAAACACTGTTGCTGAATGTAGGTTTTATTTTAATGTAACAAATACTATGGATCATATGGATAGATATAAAACATTGATTATGATATAAGATGCAGTTGAAAATGTTGGCATTAGGACCCATTGAGGGGAGATCTCGAGATTCAGAGAAATCTCTTTATATGGAAATGTATTCGGTTTCGTTATAAATTTACATTTGTAAAATCAAATAAAAACGACAAATTAATGCCAAAACGCAAGAGAAACCGAGTAACAGGCGCTAGGACCCTGCAGGGCGCTCCGGGAGTGTCTCGGAACAAGCCAGCAAGTGGGCGGCTTCTTTTTTTCCCGGCCGAGAGAAGGGGAAGGGAAACCAGCTCCGCTCCGTGCCAGACAGAAGAGTCTGGGTCAGCGGAGGCAAGGCTAGGGGCGCGGCGCGCGCGAGGAACCGGCTTTTCAAGCCCCGCTCGCCGACGATGTGGCAACTGCCTCCCCGAGCCCGGCAGTTCCAGGGCGCATCCCAGGCTCCTCCGGGCAGGATGGCAGCGGGGGCGTCGTAGCCGCGCGGGCCGTGCTACTGCCTCGCCCGGAAAAGCAGCGCGCCCCGAGCGAGGCGCCAACAAACCGGCCAGCGCAGGCAGCGCGCAACATGGACGCGGAGAGCGCCAGCAGCCACAACAGCAGCAACAACAACAACCGGCAAGGGAGCCGCCTGTCCGGGACTTCTTTGGAGAAGATCGTCGCCGAGTCTCCGCCGGAGTCCTACAAGGTCTACAAGCGGCGATGGCTGCTGCTGGGCGTCGTCTGCCTGCTCAATTGCTCCAATGCCATGGTGCGTAAAGAGCGCGGTTGGTTCTCTCTTCTTCTTTTTTTGCTCGTCTCCAACTTCCCATATTGCGCACGGTCACGAGATTCCTCGGGCGCCGGCCGGTTTCCCCCATCGAAGCAGCCCTTCGATTGGCCCCGCTTGGAGCTGCAGGGATTTCGCGAGCCGAGAGGGAAATTTGAACGGTGCATCTGGCGACCCCAAAGTTTTAAAAAAACGCCTTCAAAGCGGCTGGAGGTGCTTCGGAAGCGGAGAGGTGACCGCGAGGCTGGGTGTTCTCGGTTGTTAGCAAGCCTGACGGATGTGTCAAAGCGCCTGTCATTGGAAGCTTGCGTTTTAAATCGTTGCTTTTCTAGCTTCCGAGGCGCCGGGCAGAAGGTCTCGCTGCCCCGTGTTACGCATGGCTTAGGATCATAGAATTCTTTTTTTAGAGTTGGAAAGGGATCCGGGGGATCATCTAGTCCAACCCCCTGCAATGCAGGAATATGCAGCTGTCCCATACCGGGATCGAACCTGCAACCTTGGTGTTATCAGCACCATGCTCTATCCAACTGAGCTATGCATGATCCGTACGACACCCCTGCAAGGTAGACTAGGATTGGAGAGACAGAGGGACTGGCCTGCTAGGGATTTTTATTTTTCATTTTTTGGAAATAATTTTTATTTGATTTTACAAATATAAAGTTATAACAATACAACCATACGTATCCACATTTACAGATTCCTCTGACTCTCTGGACTTCCCACCTTCCCCTTCATGGGTCCTGTTATTTAAACCTTTTCTACTGCATCTTTTCCAATATTCTATATTGAATATAACTCCATTGTCTCCATAGTACTTGCTACCTTAGAAGTGTTATTGCAGTCCTGCTAATGTTTTCATCTGTTTACAGTGGTCTCCAAGATAAATTATAAATTTCCCCCATTCATTGTTAAAGTTTTGGTCTTCTTGGTTCCTGAGATTTCTGGTCAGTTTTGCCATTTTGGCATAGTCCAGCAATTTAATTTACCATTCTTCTCTGGTAGGGACTTCATTTTCTTTCCATCTCTGGGCTAATAGCATCTGTGCTGCTGTCGCTGCATGCATAAAAAGTCTTTTCTGCTCCCTTGGAATATTAGCACCTACAATTCCTAATAAGAAAGCCTCTGGTTTTCTATATAAAATAATATAAAAGTTAATTTAAACATTTTTTTCATCTCCTTACATATCATTTCCCAGAATGCTTTTATTACCTGGCCTGGTAGGGATTTTAATGGGGGTTTCTGTGGTACAATGCTCAAATCCAGCCTTTCTCCACCTCGGGTTCCCATATGTTGTTTGGCTACAACTCCCATTACGCCCACACCATTGGTTAGTCTTACATTATGCAGTTGTGGCTTCCCCCAAATAATCCTGGGAACTGTAGTTTGTTCAAGGTGCTGAAGGTTAAGATTGCACAGAGCTACAGTTCCCAGCACCTTTGACAAACTACACTTCCCAGGATTCCTTGGGGGGGAGCAATGATTATTAAAGTGTTAAAAGGTAAAGGTAAAGAGACCCCTGACTATTAGATCCAGTCGTGTCCGACTCTGGGCGTTGCGGCGCTCATCTAGCATTATTGGCCGAGGGAGCCGGTGTACAGCTTCCAGGTCATGTGGCCAGCATGACTAAGCCGCTTCTGGCGAACCAGAGCAGCACACGGAAACACCGTTAACCTTCCCGCCAGAGCTGTTCCTATTTATCTACTTGCACTTTGACGTGCTTTTGAACTGCTAGGTGGGCAGCAGCAGGGACCGAGCAACGGGAGCTCACGCCGTCACAGGGATTCGAACCGCCGACCTTCTGATCAGCAAGCCCTAGGCTCTGTGGTTTAACCCACAGTGCCACCTGGGTCACCTAAAGTGTTAAAAAGAGTGCCTTAAATGGATTGTGTGCATGGGACCTCCCAGTTTTCTCAAAGCTCTGGGGACCGGATGTTCTAAGCTGCATGGGGTATTTTATGTATTTTGATATTTGTTGGAAGCCGCCCAGAGTGGCTGGGGAGACCCGGCCAGATGGGCGGGGTACAAAAAGTAAATTATTATATTATTATTATTTTAAATCCTGAGTTAACCATTCCTAGGCTGTGGTGGCAGTCTGACCGGACCGGAGAATCATAAACCTTTATAGTTGGAAGGGATCCCGAGGGTCATCTAGTCCAACCCCATGCAATGCAGGAATATCAGCTAGATCATCCCTGACAGATGGCCATCCAACCTTTGCTTAGTAGCCTCCAAGGAAGAAGAGTCCACCACCTCTCGTGGGAGTCTGTTTCGGTGGAAGTGCAATCCAAAATTAACAATCCAGAGCATGTGCAGAGTGCCACTTCCTTCCCTACACCAAAGCCCCGAGACGAGCTCAAGCCCCGACTCCTCTCAATTTGCAAATTTGTCCCATTTGCCTTTAGATAGAGTCGGCAGGGACTGGATTAAAAGGTGCGTCTTGTTTGCTTCATTCGTTCATTGATATATTGGATGTGTGTGAATCAGAATTCGGAAGGTAGCAGCACCTTTCAGAGCTTGGAATGTTCAAGTTTGGGAAGGAAATGACTTACCGGTAAATCAGGTCTTTGCTGCTGTGGGAAACAAATTGCTTAGCCAGGTGGTCCAACGAAAACGCTGGCTCCAGTTGCAGAGTGACAATATTTGAGATGGAGGTCATTTTATGACTGTTCCAGGGGTTGAAAGGCCCCTTTCTTAGGACAAAAGGCAAAAAGGTTTGGAGCTTTTTGGTTGAGAGCAGCATGGCTAATGTTCAGTTGCAGATGGGAGGAGTTTTAGCCCAGCAACAAGTTTGCTTGGTGCAATGAGCGGGTTATGTTTTCCCCTCTCATTAAACTGGAACATGGAGTCACATAAGGAGTCTGGTTGTCAGATCCAGGACCAAGAAAAGGAAGTACCGGTACCTCTTTCTGCAAAGAGTAATTAATCCATGGAACTCCCTGCCACAAGATTTTTATGGGAAGTATCAGGCTAACACCCTTGCTATTCATTTCCTTCGTATGTATGTTAGAAAAACATAGGGAGGCGGGTGCTACCTCTGGTTTGCCTGGAAGGAGGGAGCTGTGTATCTGATTGCACCCACCATTGGTATGTTGCCCCCCAGAAGGTTACCCACAAGGCAATGTGGCCCTGTGCTGATAAAGAGTTCTTCATCCCTATCGGTGTCTGAGCAGGCCAGTGTGGAGGCAAGCGATCCAAATACGATGGACCTTGGGGCTGATCCAGTAAAGACGTTCAGATGTTTCTTCAAACATTGAAGTCGCCCTACCAGAACGTAAGAGATTATTGAACGAGGTGATCTGTTTTCTACCGAAGTAACCCAAAGAGTGGAGCCACTGACCAGGATGAGCTGGCTTGGAGACTCTTGGCTGATGGTCAGAGACATGAGCAGCAAGCATAGGTCAAGCTAAGGCCTTCAGAGGTTGAAGTTCTCATCACCGAGTTACTGCATCACCACACAGAATCTGCAGGGAAAGGAACATTGCTGGTCCTGGCAATGCCAACTCAGACCTGCCCGGCGTCCCATCATAACGATCTCTGCTGTTAATCTTGGAAATATGACTTTGTCTTCTCACATACCATGGAGCGGAAAGGCTTGCCCAGGTTGAAAAAGACCACCTTGATCGGCGAGTTCTTGTAACTTGTGCTGCCAGTCTGTTAACTTTGGAGCTTCTGAACTGGAGCTTTCCAGTTTTTAGCTACCAGAATCCGGGCTGCCACCGTCGCATATAAGAAAATTTCTCTAACCTTGTTGGGAATGTCTTTTCTTATTATGCTCATTAAAAAAGCTTATGGCTTTTTGAGGAAGGTAATTCCTAGCATTTTCTTTAGCTCCTCATATATTATGTTCCAAAATACCTTAATCTTCCTGCATAGCCACCACATATGATAAAGGTCCCCCACACTTTCTCCACACCTCCAGCAGATGTTTGTCAAATTTTTGTAAATCTTAGATAATTTCAGAGGAGTAAGGTACCACCTATGTTGAATCTTAAACATATTCTCCTTGATATTATAAGACGATGTAAAATTCATGTCAGTGCCCCAAAGTTTTTCCCACTCATCCATCATTATTGGGTGCCCTATATCCTGAGCCCATTTAACCATAGTCGACTTCACCTCTTCCTCCTTGACCTCCCATCCTAAGAGCAGCTGGTACATTTTCGAAATTATTTTAAATTTACTATTTAGTAACCGTTGCTTACTAGACCAACAAACAGAGAGTCCGACTCAGGAACTTGCCCCTACAACAAATCCCTTTGTCTTGACTTTGTGTCCAGCCAGCAGCACTGACAACAAAGTTAAAAAGATAAGTAACTATACAACCTTTAGAAGACATCTGAAGGCAGCCCTGTATAGGGAAGTCTTATTATGTTTTTGTATATGCTGAAAGCCACCCAAAGTGGCTGGGACAACCCAGTCAGATGGGCGGGGTACAAAAATGTATTATTTTTATTTTATTTCATTACCTGCACATTCTCCAGCAGCAGAGATGCTACCATCTGCCAGCCAGGCCTTGCTGACATTAGAGACCCAACGGATCAGAAGCTGGGTGCCAGGGAGTGGATGGACACAAACCAGACACCATGAAAGGCGGCACTCAAAAGGAAGAGACAGTCTTTTCCATCAGTATTATTTAAAGTGGGGTACATGGAGTCCGAAGTGGGCAGAGCAAGGAAGGAAAAAGTTACCTTTGGTGCAGGAGGCAGGTCTCTATGCCATTCTCTGACCTCCTCCCAGGAAAGCAAGAAGCATTCTTTTTGAGTGTTCCAGGACACATTACAGTCCAGGAGACTGCAAAGCAGTGAGCCGGATGGCCTGGGAAGAGACCTCTGGGTCCAGGGAGGGAGGGAGGAATTTCAGCCACTGATTCACTGCTGGAGGAGCACACTTTACCCCTAGAAGTAATCACACAGAGAGACTCTGAGTCCGGAAAATAAAAACACTAGGTAAAGGTAAAGGGACACCTGACCATTAGGTCCAGTCGTGTCCGACTCTGGGGTTGCGGCGCTCATCTCGCTTTATTGGCCGAGAGCTGGTGTACAGCTTCCGGGTCATGTGGCCAGCATGACAAAGCCGCTTCTGGCGAACCAGAGCAGCGCACGGAAACACCGTTTACCTTCCGCTGTGGTTTAACCCACAGCACCACCTGGCTCTCTTGGCCTGAAAGCAAACACTAGGTTTGTTAAATATAATATATATTCAGTAGGAAAGATCCTCATTCTATCTCAGGTGGAGATGCAGAGAGCCATTCTTGCTCTTTGTTTGTGTAATTTATGTATGCAACAAGATTTGGCTTACTCAAAATAATACAAAATATTCTCAAGGAACTACCGGTACCAATATAAGCCATAGGTTTAAAAGAAGAGCCTCATGCCAGCTGTCTACTTCTCCAACTAGCTCGGTTTTTGTTTGTTTTTTAACAAATGGAGGCCAAGAGAACACCAACGACTTCTAGCCAGGAACGGGTTGTACCTGCCATGAATGGCTCCTATGTTAATTCTTCCTTCATTTATGCTTCATGTAGTACCATGACACGCTAGCAGCTATCTCTAGCACTGCCTGGCCTTTCCCCTCGCTGTGCAAACAACAGCGCACGTGCACACACCGCATTTGAAAGCTTATGCTGCAATAAATCTATTTGTTTTTAAGGGACCACAAGACTCTTTGCTGAAGGTTGCTACAGCAGAGTAAAGGTAAAGTTGTGGGACAAACCACAGAGCCTCTTGGGCTTGTCGATTGGAAGGTCGCCGGTTCAAATCCCCGCGATGGAGTAAGCTCCCGTTGCTCTGTCCCAGCTCCTGCCAACCTAGCAGTTCGAAAGCACACCAGTGCAAGTAGATAAATAGGTACCGCTGCGGCGGGAAGGTAAAAGTGTTTCCATGCACTCTGGCTTCTGTCACGGTGCTCTGTTGTGCCAGAAGCAGTTTAGTCATGCTGACCACATGACCCGAAAAGCTGTCTGTGGACAAAGGCCATCTCTCTTGGCCTGAAAGCAAGATGAGTGCCACAACCCCATAGTCGCCTTTGACTGGACTTAACCGTCCAGGGGTCCTTTACCTTTTTACCTTACAACAGAGTGACTTCTCAGGTAACCCTCTGGAGTTAGCAGTTGACGTCATCGAAGCACTGTCGAAAGTCAGTCTCCCTCCTTAGAAATTCTCCAAAATCTGCACTTCCTGCCTGTGTTTGTTTGCTGGTTGGTTGAGGGATACGTCTGCTGAGAAACGGACTGTTGGTTTGAGCTCAGAGTGGGGTGGAGCCGTGGAGAAGCAGTAATAAAAGGGAATGATGATAAAGATAATGAGAAGTTCAGATAATGAAAGAGCAAGCCCAACAAACATGCCGAGCGATGATTAGAGATGTTCCAACCTGGCTTCTTTCCAGGACATCGGTCAGGGCTGCCCGGCCCATGAAGTGAGGTGAGGCAGTCGCCTCAGGCGGCAGATCTGGCCTCCACCTCAGGCACCTGCCACTGCCTTCTCCTCTCCAGCTTCCTCTTACTCTCCTGCCACCTCCAGCGCACATTGCGGAGGGAAGGGGTTGCGGAGGAAAAGGATGTAGGGCTGTGGGGCTGCAGAGGAAGAGCTGGTGGCAGTTGTGGGGCAGGGGCTGCAACGAAGGAGGCAGGAACAGCATCTTCTGTTTTGCCTCAGGTGGCAAAACTTCCTGACCCTCATACTGGTCGTGTTTCAATGAGAAAAACAGCAGACTTTATCAGACTTTGTCTGCTGAGTTACTTCTGTTCCTTAGTCATACGTACTCCAAAAACTGTTACACTCTGGACTACTTTACTCACGGCTTAATTGCTTAATTGGACAATTAATCTATTCGCCACACTTAACCTCTCCTTTGTTTTCATTGTGACCCAGAAAAACACTAAAGTTTCTGTAAGCAAAAGGAGTCTTCCGGGTTTGTTTTCAGTTAAACCAATCTGCTTTCTGTTACGTTGCAAACAACCAGTGATACGTTTGGAGGGACAAGATGCACAAAACAACAGGATTGATGTGGACCAGTGGCCATATTGCACATTGACGTGCATCACTTGATGACCCTCAACTGAATGTGTGGGCCAACTCTGTTAAAACCAGTGAGGTGACAAAAATGAACAGGTGCCTGTAGCAGCTACTCATTTTGACAGCTACTGCAGGCATCTGTTCAGAGCCTTCTTCCAGCTCTCTTGAGGCCACCGTTTTTCTCCCACACATCCGGTCTAATTTAACGGTGGTTTGGATCCAGCATCTTAGAACAAGGATGAGGGATGTCAGGCCAGTGGTCTGAATCTGGTCCTCAGGGACTCCCCCCAGGTGTCACACACCCTGCTGGGCACAGCTTTCACCTTCCCTTTTCTGCACTGCCCTTGATTGTTTTCGCCTGGCTGAAATGTGTCCTTGCACTCCAATAATGTTGCTTGTTTGCCTGGACAGAGGCTAGAGAGGAGCATACATGTGTCTGTAGAAACAGGCCTATTGCACAAAGGTAAAAAAATAATAATAAATTGAATGCTCTCATCCTTTTTTGCCTCTGGCCTTGCCCACGCCTAGCATGGGTTGCCCAGAAGTGCGTGTGACCCTCTGGCTATAAAAGGTTTCCCATCTCTAATAACAGAAGATGGCTATTGTTTTTGCATGCTGCTTTTTATGTGCATATAAGAGAAAGAGCACTCTTTTATTAATGTGTTATAAGAAAAAACTGCTCCTTTTCCCTTATGGGGTACCCAAGAGCCCATATAGATGTTGGAGATTCATTCCCCGTGTGCAGCCATGGGTTTGTTGTCTATCACATGACTGGGTATGTGTTTTGATTCCACAGGAATGGGATGTGACGTAGACAGGATGTTTGTCTTACTGTGTTTCCCGAAGTGGGACTTTTGTCCTTTGTTCTTTCTCTTTGCTGTCTGATGCTAGAGAGAGGGAGCCATGTCGCAGTGGTCCGTGTGTGTTTATATGTCAATAAAGTAGATTAGCCAACATGCTGAGTTGCTGAGTTCTGTTACTCAACTGCGCAAACCTCTGCGGATCCCTAAGTGTGCTGATGTCTTCTGGCATCAGTCGCTTTGATGTTCGGGCTGAGGAATGCTTTTGAAGCTCCCGAACGATCGCCCAGGAAGGAGGGAACATGCCAGTCGGGCATGTGCCTCTGTCAAGGTTCTACTCATGTGTAGGGCATCCTGATAATAGAGTCCTTTTGTAGGTTGTCTATTGGTAGGAGAAAATAACAGAGGCCAACCAGAGAATATTGAGAAGCAAAGCCGCTAGTAAGCCTGATCTGTTGCAACAGGGTGCTCACAACCACACGCTGGAGGCAGGAGGGACCCCGAACAATGGTGTGCAAGCCCTTACATAGACATTTTGAAATTGCCCACCCTGGAGCCCAAGACCACCACCACCCCATACATCATACATACATCACAGAAGGGGCGGTCTACAACAGAATCCTGTCTGACATGAAACCTGTTGATGGGTTTTTACCTGGCTAGCCTGGCTATTCTTTCGTGATGATAAATACTTAATTCCTGAGTCCAGGTCACAGGCTCGCCCTATTCATATCTTAAAGGTGCCCTTAAGGCAGGATTTATGAGCAAAGAGACAATGGGGAGGTTTTCCCATTTCCTCCCTCCTTGCAGAGAAACATTTGAGGTCAATTTGGGAGAGACAAAATGGTTTCAGGACTTTTTTCCTATACTGTTTCAGACATGCGGTTTATATATATATATATATATATATATATATATATATATATATATATATATATATATATATATGTGTGTGTGTGTGTGTGTGTGTGTGTGTGTGTGTGTGTGTGTGTATGTATGTATGTAGGTGTTTGCTTGGTACATTTATTTTATATCTTAGACGTTATAATTCTCATAACAATGCATATTCTGCATCTTCAGCTCTGCATATTCTTTCCCCACCTCTGCACATCGCTTACCTGCGCCTGAGTTCTGCGTCCTTCACTCTGGGATGACCATATTCCACTTGTAATTAGCTTGGCAGGCTCTGTCAATTTGTCGGAGAACCTCTTTGATAGCGTTAAGGCTTCATTAGTTTCATTTCCTTAGGCAATTTCAGTTCAGAGTTCTTTGCTCTTGACAATTTGACAAGCGAGGATGTCTCTTTAAGAAAGGCTGCAAGTTGACCTTGAACGGAACATCGCAGGTGTTCTTTGCAATTTTGCAAAATATACTTGTTTACCACATAAAAGGTACTTCCTGATGTTAACTCTTTTAATTTAACTTCCTAGTTTTCAAATGACTGAAGATTTTGACAGGTTTTTCTGAGCACTTAGGGTCAAAAGAAAGTATGTGATTTCTTCGTTCTGTGAACCGCCCTGAGACCTCTGGGTATAGGGTGGTATATAAAGGTCCTGTGTGAGTGTCTGGAGGCGGTTGGAGGATGGATGGCGGCTAACAGATTGGGGTTGAATCCTGACAAGACAGAAGTGCTGTTTTTGGGGGACAGGAGGCGGGCGGGTGTGGAGGACTCCCTGGTCCTGAGTGGGGTAACTGTGCCCCTGAAGGACCAGGTGCGCAGCCTGGGAGTCACTTTGGACTCACAGCTGTCCATGGAGGCGCAGGTTAATTCTGTATCCAGGACAGCTGTCTACCAGCTCCATCTGGTACGCAGGCTGAGACCCTACCTGCCCGCGGACTGTCTCGCCAGAGTGGTGCATGCTCTAGTTATCTCCCGCTTGGACTACTGCAATGCGCTCTACGTGGGGCTACCTTTGAAGGTGACCCGGAAACTGCAATTAATCCAGAATGCGGCAGCTAGACTGGTGACTGGGAGTGGCCGCCGGGACCACATAACACCGGTCCTGAGAGATCTACATTGGCTCCCAGTACGTTTCCGAGCACAATTCAAAGTGTTGGTGCTGACCTTTAAAGCCCTAAACGGCTTCGGTCCTGTATACCTGAAGGAGTGTCTCCACCCCCACCATTCAGCCCGGACACTGAGGTCCAGCGCCGAGGGCCTTCTGGCGGTTCCCTCACTGCGAGAAGCAAAGCTACAGGGAACCAGGCAGAGGGCCTTCTCGGTAGTTGCGCCCGCCCTGTGGAACGCCCTCCCATCAGAGGTCAAAGTGATTAATAACTATCTAACATTTAGGAAATACCTGAAGGCAGCCCTGTTTAGGGAAGTTTTTAATCTGTAATATGTTAATGTATTGTTTTGTTTTGTTTTTAATATTGCTGGAAGCCGCCCAGAGTGGCTGGGGAGACCCAGCCAGATGGGCGGGGTACAAATAATAAATTATTATTATTATTATTATAAATTCAATAAATAATAATAATAATAATTTAAAACAACTGTTGAGACACTTCATTCCAAACCCGCTAGACAAGAGTGTTTTCCTCTATGTATGGGTTGGTTTTGTGTACAGTGCTTAGGAATGCAAATGATTAGGCTAAAACAAAATAAAAAATAAAAAAATTCCTTCCAGTGGCACCTTAGAGACCAACTAAGTTTGTTCTTGGTATGAGCTTTCGTGTGCATGCACACTTCTTCAGATACGAAAGCATGCACACGAAAGCTCATACCAAGTACTAACTTAGTTGGTCTCTAAGGTGCTACTGGAAGGAATTTTTTAATTTTTAATTTTGTTTTGACTATGGCAGACCAACACGGCTACCTACCTGTAAATGATTAGGCTGTTTGCAAATGCATTAAATAAGTAAATAAATCAAAGTACCAAATACTTAAGCTCCCTGCGTGGGTTTCAACTAAGGACTCCCACTAGCAGAATGGGGTTTCCCTCCTGCACCCCCCCAAAAAATGGCTTGGAGGGTCAAGAGAACCCCAGAATAGTTTGCCTCTCAAATAACAGCATTCTGTGCCCATTGGGCAGTTTTGCAGGTTCATTGGCCTTCCTTAGGGTTTTGTTTTTGCTTTTAAAAAAAAGGTTTTGCTGTACTTACGTTAACTTGCAGGTTCTCCTGAACATTCTGATACCTTCCTCTAATTTGGTAATGATTTTGCTCTTAGCATATGATGCTTTGCTTCCTTCCTCGGTTTTGGGAAGAGATGCCCAAATGCCCCGTTTGTAGATTTTTCTAGTAATCAAAGGTGTCTTAGAATACATGTGTACTAAATTTCATGGGGGAGGGGAGGACGTAACCATTTTCATACTCCCTTTTTCTGAGTCATGTGGGACTTACATGACACCCGCCTGTGGAAATATGCACGTATGGCAGGGCACACTAGAAAAATGTAAAAGCAGGATGCAGATGGATGGGTAAATACTGTAAAGGTAAAGGGACCCCTGACCATTAGGTCCAGTCGTGTCCGACTCTGGGGTTGCGGTGCTCATCTCGCTTTATTGGCCGAGAGCCGGCGTACAGCCTCCGGGTCATGTGGCGAACCAGAGCAGCACACGGAAACGCCGTTTACCTTCCCGCCGGAGCGGTTCCTATTTATCTACTTGCACTTTGACGTGCTTTCGAACTGCTAGGTGGGCAGGAGCTGGGGCTGAGCAACGGGAGCTCACCCCGTTGCAGGGATTCGAACTGCCGACCTTCTGATCAGCAAGCCCTAGGCTCTGTGGTTTAACCCACAGCGCCACCTGGTTCCCTAGGATGGGTAGATAGATCAATGTAAATAAATAATTTGCCTTTTGCCTAGAGATGTGTCTTGCATCAGTTTCCTGAGCCCCAGCCAAACACTAATTTGAGATCGCATTAATTGCCTGGAACCTTCCCAGCTAAAGTGCAAATCCACTCGGAACATTGAGCTGCTAATGTTCTAAATCAGGGGTGGCCAACTCCCAAGAGACTGCTCAGAGTTAAAAACTGGCAGTGATCTACCCCTGGTTTGGGGGGTTCAGGTCTAACTTGTTGAGCTTTTTTTAGGGGAGCCAAAGTTCTTGAGCTTCTTTGGGGGAAGGGAGCCAGTGATCTACCACAGACGTCAGTGATCTACCAGTAGAGCACGATCTACCTGTTGGTCATGCCTGTTCTAAATGGTTTGCCTGGATTTGTCATTTGTTCTTAAGCAGGATGCTTCAAGTCACCTTCAGCTCTAGCAACATGTGGCAACATTATCCCGCTCTGTAAGATCTTAAAGGAAATCCTGCCTGGTCCTGCGCAATCTAAGCTTCCTGTCTCTCTACCTGATAGCTCAGTTGGTAAGAGCGTGGTGCTGATAATGCCAAGGCTGCAGGTTTGATCCCACTATGGGGCAGCTGCATATACCTGCATTGGAGAGAGTCGGACTAAATGATCCTCAGATGATCCTCAGGGTCCCTTCCAATCTATGATCCTTCTTTTTGACAATGTAAAAAGGTAAAAGGTAAAGGACCTGGACAGTTAAAGTCAAAGACGACTCTGGGATTGCGGCGCTCATCTCGCTTTCAGGCCAAGGGAGCCGGCGTTTGTCCGCAGACAGCTTTCTGGGTCATGACGAAACTGCTTCTGGCACAACAGGACACCGTGATGAGTGCCAGAGTGCATGGAAATGCTGTTTACCTTCCCACCACAGTGGTACCTATTTATCTACTTGCACTGGCGTGCTTTCGAACTGCTAAGTTGGCAGGAGCTGGGACAGAGCAATGGGAGCTCACCCCGTCGTGGGGATTCAAACTGCCAACCTTCTGATCGGCAAGCCCAACACCACAGCACCAGTGGCGGATGAAGCCTCTTGGGCACCTGGGGTGGTGCGCCCAGAAGCGGGGCGAACCGCCCATAGGGGCAGGGCACACCGCACAGCTCCCATAGGGACAGGCAGGGGCAGAGCTAGTGGCGGTGAGCATCCCAGGGGGTGCAGCGGCTGGCGCCGGCCGCTGCGCTGTCACCCCCCTCAGGGATGGCACCCAGGGCGGACCGCCCCCACCTTGCTACTCCTCTGCACAACGCCACCAGAGTCCCACCATGTAGCGCATTGTTCTACGTAGCAGATTTCTTTAAAAATATCTGAGGTAATGTGCTCTATGATTCTATGTTAAAGCACTGCCTGGCAACAAAGCTTGCAGATAGTTTTCTTTCTAGCTTTCTCCTGCATAAATCCCAATTTTAGTCACCTGTGGCCTAAAGGAAACAGACATATCCCACCATGCAAAACCTGGTTATGCGGAGGTAATTTCTGCATGCCCAAGGAAAAAGCAGGGAGTGGCTATTTGGGAATTATAGGGACTGAACCACCTAAATTGTATAGAAACTTATTCATGTCTGCTACTACAGCGGCAAGAATGTTACTCGCCCCAAAATGGAAAGAAGCAGAAGTCTCAGCAAAGGAAGAATGGATACAAAAATTTATGCAGAAATGGTGAAACTTACCGGAAAAATTTGAAATCAAGATAGCAGTTTTTAAATAAAAGATTGGAAGTGGCTTATTTACAGATAAATTGTAAACAGATAAGAACATTGGCAGGATTATTGTAATAACCTGCAGCTTCATAACAGTACATGTATATATTTTAAGAATATGAATAAATGAGCAAATTAAGTTAACTTGGACATGCAGAAGATATTAAAAATAAATTTAAGGAACCTCAGGAAGAGTGGGAAGGAAGTCAAGCTTTGAAATGTCAAAATGATTGTAAAATTAGTGAAATGTATAAACTTGAAAAGTATAAATAATTTTTTTTTAAAAAAAAAGAAAAACATGGAATGGCTGTTTGCAAGGCTGACAGCACAATCCTATCCATGTCTCCTGAGATGCAAGCCCCACTGAGTGCAAGGGGGTTTATCCCCACATAAGCAGGTGTAGGGTTGAAGCCTGATTTGGTAGCTGATTGTGTCTAGAAGACAGTGCTACTCACAGATGGCGCCCCAAACATAACTACCTGCAGGTTTTGTGTTGTTACGCTATAACCTCTTTCCCCTTCCATCTGCAGCTATGGTTGACGTTCGCTCCGGTGGCTGATAAAACAGCGGAACGGTTTCATACCTCCATGGATATGGTCAACTGGCTGTCTCTCGTGTACCTCGTGATATCCGTTCCAGTCGGGCTCATAGCAATATGGATTCTGGACACCGTCGGACTGAAATGTGCTGTAAGTTGAAATGGAGACTGGCGCGAAGCGGCGGTTTTTGAGCGGTAACCTAGGAATTTGCCTGGAAATCTATCACGGATTTCTTTGTTAGATAAAGGTAAAGGTACTCCTGACCGTAAGGTCCAGTCGCGGATGACTCTGGGGTTGCGTGTTCATCTCGCTCTATAGGCCGAGGGAGCCGGTGTTTGTCCGCAGACAGCTTCCGGGTCATGTGGCCAGCATGACTAAGCCGCTTCTGGCGAACCAGAGCAGCGCATGGAAACGCCGTTTACCTTCCCGCCGGAGCGGTACCTATTTATCTACTTGCACTTTGACATGCTTTCGAACTGCTAGGTGGGCAGGAGCAGGGACCGATCAACAGGAGCTCACCCTGTTGCGGGGATTCAAACCACCGACCTTCTGATCAGCAAGCCCTAGGCTCTGTGGTTTAGCCCACAGTGCCACCCACGTCCCTGCAAGTGGCCAATAGCCAGGTGCAAAATGCGCCTGGCGAATTTCGAATGCTGATTCATGGAATTTCTCAGGAGAGGTGTGTGGTACAAAGCCCTCTAGCACTTTCCCAAAGGCCAGCTAGTGAATTGGATGAAGTTTGAACTGAAGGACGGCCCAGGTACACAATTCAGGTCTTTCAGCCGCTGTGCTACCCTCACTCTCAACGCACTGCCAGCCTTATAGCCATCTGCCTGTCAGTTTTATGGCACATTTCTTAAAAGGAAGAAAGGGCATTCAATACTGTATTGCGCGCTTGAAAAGAAATGTAGGGAAATGAAATCGTTCTGGAATTTCAATTGTTGAAATTTATTTGAAATACTTGATTGTCACTTGTACAACTTGTATACAGTGAGATTTCACGAGCATCCCCTACTCAGCTCTCTTAGTCTTAATTCCCCTCGTTTTCTGACGCACACCCACCTAACCCAAAAGTTAGGTTAATTTGTTCTCAAAATTTATTCCGTTCTCATGGATGGCTGCTTGAAATTAGTGTTGGTGACCTGGTTTCTTCTACTGCAGGTGATACTCTGCGCCTGGCTGAACATGATGGGAAGTGTAATTCGAATTTTCAGCATCCTCGATTTCCTGGATCTGGGCTCCCTCAACTTTGTGTACCTGCTTGTAGGACAGTGTCTCTGCGGCATGGCCCAGCCTCTCGTCATTTTTTCACCCACCAAACTGGCAGCCTTATGGTTCCCAGAACACCAAAGGGCCACAGCCAATATGATTGCCTCCATGTGTAAGTAACTGGGCCAGGGCATGTCGAGCCAGAATCAGTGTTAAATGCTCAAACCACACTGCCCTGATCGTCAGCCTCGCCACCAAATTGTGCACTGCACTGTATTTTTATATTTGTTGGAAGCCGCCCAGAGTGGCTGGAGAGACCCGGCCAGATGGGTACAAATAATAAATTATTATTATTATTATTATTATTATTATTATTATTATTATTTATTTCCGAACCATCTCCAAAGGCAGCCCCACATATAATGTATTGCAGTAATCCAACCCAGAGGTTACCGGAGCATAGACAACTGAAGTTAGGCTGTCCTTGCCCAGCCAGCGGCGGAGCTGGCCCTCCGACTGAAGCTGATGGAAGGTACCCTGTGCCAGCATGGCCACTTGAACTTCAAATCAACAGTAATGGATCCAGAAGTGACCCCCCCCCCAGCTCTTCACCTGCTCCCTCAGAGGACTGGGAGCCATTGACAGGAATAACAGTCAGTCTGGAAACATATGACTGCATGGAACCATCCAAAAAAGGAGAAAACAATACAGTCAAACCTCGGTTGTCGAACGTAATCCGTTCCGGAAGCCCGTTCGGCTTCTGAAATGGTCTACAAGCAAGCCGTGGCTTCCGATTGGCTGCAACAGCTTCCTGCACTCAAGCGGAAGCCGCGTCGGACGTTCGGCTTCTGAAAAACTTTCGAAAACTGGAGCATTTACTTCTGGGTTTTTGGCGTTCAGGAGCCAAAACATTCCAAAAAAGGAGCCGTTCGGGAGCCGAGGTTTGACTGTATCTTCCACATAGAAAAATAGCATGTCAGGAAGAAAGCTGGGCTAGAATTCTTCCCCCATCGTCCTAGTTTTCTGTGTGAATGGATTCTTCTCTATGGAGGGCCATTCCCCCACATGCTATCTGAAGTGGTACAGTTCAGAAACTTCTTCACCTGCGATATATTAATGTCTTTAGGGGGTCTTGAAGAAGAGGGCCCAAAATACCTGGTATTACCTTAGGGATATCTTTGGAGGAGCAGCCATTAAATCACGCATCTGAGAAGCCACCCAACGAAAGGGCTTCCAAAGCAGGTCCTGAGTTCTAATCCCGTACGGATGTGTGGCTTCTCTTTTTGCTTTCCAGTCAGCTGGCTTGCTTTTTAAATGCTCGGCATTATATTTCAGCTGCTTTGGAGGGAGAAGTCACATATTTCTCTCTCTCTCTCTTTAATTTCCATTTAGCCAATCCCTTGGGCATTCTCATCGCTAACTTGCTGTCACCTGCACTTGTACAGGGAGGAAAAGATATCCCTTTAATGGTAAATGAAAGCTAATCAATTTTAGTATTCTGCACCGCTTACATATCCTTGGCAGATGAGTTAAACCATTTCTTCTTCTCCTCCTCCTCCTCCTCCTCCTCCTCCTCCTCCTCCTGCTTTTTACAGCTTGGAGTGTATGCAGGGCCTGCTGTCTTCGCCTGTGCCTTGGCCACATTGGGCGTTCGTGACAAGGTCCCGCCAACCCCGCCGTCAGCAAGTGCCAGCCACTCCAATTCGCCATCATTCTTCAGGGGCTTGAAGCTGGTATGTTGCAAGCAAAGCTGAATTATTAACTCAGACAAAGGTACAATGAATGCCACGTGTCTCTATAGGACAGAAAGAAATTAAGATCTTGTGGGACATCTGTGCCTCTATCCAAGGGGTCAGCAAACTTTTTCAGCAGGGGGCCGGTCCACTGTCACTTGTGGGGGGCCAGACTATATTTTTTGGGGGGGATGAACGAATTCCTATGCCCCACAAATAACCCAGAGATGCATTTTAAACAAAAGCACACATTCTACTCATGTAAAAACACGCTGATTCCCGGACCGTCCGCGGGCCGGATTGAGAAGGCGATTGGGCCGGATCCAGCCCCTGGGCCTTAGTTTGCCTACCCATGCTCTATCCCAAGCTTTCTGAACGTATCTCTAGTTTGACAAAAGTCAAAGGTTTCCAGCAGACCGGTCAGTTACACTGGGGAAAAAAGTTGCAAGTTTTAGCAAACTCCATATAAATGTGTATACCAGCTTGCTGGTGAACGATCTGCTGTTTTTTCCTGACAACTTGTGCCTTGTCTTCCGTTTTCAGCTCCTGCGAAATACATCCTACATCATCCTGGCCCTTTCCTTCGCGGCAGGGATAGCAATATTCACCTGCTTCAGTGCTCTGTTGGAACAGATCCTCTGTGTCAATGGATATTCAAATGTAAGTTACTCCAGATTTCATCTGTGGCCTTTTGTTGTCTTGCGAGCTCAAGGGCGGGCAGGTGGAGCCGGGAGATCGAGAAGACAACCTGGGAGGGGACTGCAGGAATTCAGCTTCCACCTATCACAGGGAGAAGCGGGCAGATGTGCAGAGGCGGCGGCGGCAGCAGGTGTGTGTGTGTGTGTGTGTGTGTGTGTGTGTGTGTTTTCGTGAAAGTCTGCAGTGAGGTTTTCACCAGCACTCCCTTCCCCTACCTGGATACTCCAGCCATTGAACCTGGAACCTTCGGCATGTTAAGCAGATGCTGTGCCACTGAACTGTTGTCCTTCCACAATAGGAATATAAGACTCTGCCTTATACCAAGCCAGATTACCGCCCCATCTAGTTCTGCATTGTCTGCACACCGACTGGTAACTGCTGTCCATGTTTCAGGCAGAGGACATTCCCAGCCATTCCTGGAGATGCCAGGGACTGAACCTTGGGTTCACAGAATCACAGCTTTGTAGAGTTGGAAGGAACCACAGGGGGTCATCTAGTCCAACCCCCTTCAGTGCAGGAATCTTTCATCCAGTGCTTTTTTTTCTTTAAAAAAAATTGCTTAGGGGTACTCTCATTTTGACTCAAGAAAACCACAATTTTCTATAATAATAATAATAATAATAATAATAATAATAATAATAATAATAATTTATTATTTATACCCCGCCCATCTGGCTGGGTTTCCCCAGCCACTCTGGGCGGCTTTCAACAGAGCATTAAAATACAATAATCTATAAAACATTAAACGCCTCCCTAAACAGGGCTGCCTTCAGATGTCTTCTAAAAGTCTGGTAATTGTTGTTCTCTTTGGCATCTGAAGGGAGGGCGTTCCATAGGGCGGGTGCCACTACCGAGAAGGCCCTCTGCCTGGTTCCCTGTAACTTGGCTTCACGCAGCGAGGGAACCGCCAGAAGGCCCTCGGCACTGGACCTCAGTGTCCGGGCTGAACGATGGGGGTGGAGACGCTCCTTCAGGTATACTGGACCGAAGCCATTTAGGGCTTTAAAGGTCAGCACCAACACTTTGAATTGTGCTCGGAAACGTACTGGGAGCCAGTGTAGGTCTTTCAAGACCGGTGTTCTAGTTCAAATTGGGAAAAACAAATACAGTAAGTGGACAAAAGTACAAAGATTCACAAAATGTTTAGGGGTATGCTTCCCCCCAGGAAAAAAGCACTGCTTTCACCCAACGCTGGACTTGAACCCACGACCCTGAGATTAAGAGTTTTATGCTCTACTGACTGAGCTGTTCCTCAGGGATATCCTGCATAAATAAATTTTAAATATATGCCAACTTTTGTAAACCACATTGAGTTGGGGTGTGTGTTTGTTTGTTTGTTTTTTTACAATCAAGCAGTGTATAAGTTTTATGAAATAAAATAAAATTAATGAAACTTAATGAAAAAGTGTCATTCCCTTGTTTACCAGCTTGGACCTATACAGCCAGAATTCTAGTTAGAAGTGGGCCTATGTGGCTGAATGGGTCGGTGTGTCCAGCTGTTAACCAGAAGGTTGGTGGTTCAAGCCCAACCAGGGACGGCTGTGGGCAGGATTCCTGCCTTACAGGGGGTTGGACTAGATGACCCTTGGATCCGTTTCAACTCTATAATTCTATGAATCTTATGCTCCCTCCTCCACTCCTCTCTCACTGCAGGTACAAAGTAATAAGTGATCTGGGGAGATCCTTGGGTTCAAATAAATATAAGATCTGCCTGGTACTGTGAGTTGGGGGGGATTTATTCATTTCTAGGCTTCAGTATGCTGTCATTACAAATATTGGTAATTCAACTGCTTTGAAAAAAATACAACTAAAACTAATGTTAGTTGGATAAATATCAAGCAAATAAAACTGAAGGAAAAAATGTAGCTTTATTTTCTGTGGTTTAAAATGAAGCAATATGGATCCCTTCATTACACAGACCCTGTGTAGCACCATCTTGTCTGGTACGATATAATTAACAACCATATCAGAAGACTCTTGATTGATTTCCAGTGAAGGGAGGCAGGGTGGGGCAAGAGAAATGTGCTGCGCCTTATTCTTAGGTGCCGCAATCATTGGGTTGACGCCAACTAAATTGCCATAGGCTCATTGAAATCTATGGGCATTGCTAGCTTAAGTCCCCTGTGAGGTTTTCAGCAAAGTAGATCTGCTAGTGCAAGGTCTTTTGGCTGCGCAATGGCTCTTCCTTGCCTTCTCCTCTCCCCCGTGTGCCTCTCCCCTATCTGCTTTTGGGGCTCCTCAACTTTCTGGAGAAGATTTGGGAAGGGTTTTGGGGGGGAGGAGCAGGATGGGAGGTTCCATTGTTCAAGTGGAAGTCCTTGCAGTTGTGGATCTACTTTGTCAAACTCCACTCCGATTTCAATGGGTTTGCTCTTAGCTGGAGTCTGCCCATAGCATCTAATCCGGGCATAGGCAAACTCGGCTCTCCAGATGTTTTGGGACTACAACTCCCATGATCCCTAGCTAACAGGACCAGTGGTCGGGAATCATGGGAATGGTAGTCCATCTGGAGGGCCGAGTAATGGTAGTAAAACATCTGGAGGGCCGAGTTTGCCTATGCCTGATCTAACCAATCCCTCATTTACAGTTCTTTGCAGGTCTGAGTGGCGCCTTGTTCATTGTGTCCGGACTCATCGGGGCCTTCTTCCTCGGACTGTACGTTGACCGGACAAAGAAATTCACAGAAGCTACCAAGATCTCTCTCTGTCTAGCTGCGCTGGCTAGCATTGGATTTGCAGTGGTAAATGCCATTAACGCTATGTCTCTTAAATTGCCATTATTGGGGATGCACACCCACGATGGAGCGGAATTGCAGCCTTGTCGGTGCTCAATTTAGACTCTCCTCATGCAGGTGTCTCAGCTGAGAAACCAGACCTATGCTTTGGCAACCATCAGCTCACTCTACGGGTTGTTTGGATTTGCTATCTATCCTGTCGCTATGGAACTAGCGGTCGAATGCTCTTATCCCGTGGGGGAAGGATCCTCGTCAGGGCTGATTTTTGTGCTCAGGTAAGTAGCAGAATCAGGACATCCGATCTCTTCTGTTCTACGCGCTGTGTAGTTGTAGTGGTAATATATGGATTCTTTCCGAAAGCTTGCCAGGCCAAGGTTAAAGAAGAAAGAACTGGAGCAGGGAAGGGAAGAGAATACTCAGGCCCAGGCGTCAGTTGCAGCTGTCCAGGTCTCTCTTGTGTGGCCCATGGGATTCTCCCCAGGCCACTGCCAGGAGCTGGAGTTGGGCAGGTCAGCAATAAAACACCCGGTGTCAGTGCACTCTTTATTCACAGAAACCAAAACAACGCAGGCCTAGTGGTCACAGCAGTAGGTCTTGCCTCAATGAGGCAGCTCTGCCTTCCCACCACTAAGGCTCCTCCCCTGGTTCCCTCCCCAGCAGCCTAAAGCTCTGCCTTCTTGTCTCTCTTTGCTCTGCCCTCTTCATTCCTCTCCATGGACTGGGAGACCAGGAGGAGGGAGCTGGTTACAGCAGGAGGGGGAGGCTCCCTGGCTTCTTCAGCAGCCTGCCTCATCTCATGTCTCCTGTCTCTGAGTCTGAACTGCTCTCTGCCACAGCCTCTTCCTGCTCACTAAACCCTGTTGCCTCTTCAGCTTCCGACACCTCCTTTCCCCAGCCTGCTCCTTCTTCTCCCTCTGACCGCTCATTGTCATCGCACCACCACTCCCCTGGCTCCGAACCTTCTTCCCCTGGGGGTTCCCCAGTTGGGGTCTCCCATTGCTCGTCTGCATCCAGCCATTCCATGACATCACACCCTCTTCAGTCCTACTTGTTGCCCTCTTCAGCCAGGCATAAACCCTCAAAAATGTGCCTCTGAACTGTCCTAATGCCTCCTGGTTGCCTGGATAAAGGGGGTGTGTATGTAGAAATTAGCCAATGGTACAATTCCTTGCTCCACCCACTCTTGTCTTTGGCATTTGGCCCCCCAGAAGGCTGCCCAGATGAGAATTTGGTCGTTCTCCTTTGCATGGCTGGCAAGTTTGCAGCGGCGTTTCCTGCGATGCAATTGCCCATATATGGGCAAGGGGGAACCACATGGCAAGTACAGGATGAGAAGTGAAGGAAAGCTTCAGACAGCTTTCCTGTAGGGCCATCACTGGACTCAGAAATAGTAGAGGACGCCAGATGAGGAGGAGAAGCACCACAGTACAGTTGTATCTGGCTGGCTGGCATATCTCCTACCAAGACTTGATGGGGCATCTACTGAAAGTACAGTGGCACCTCAGTTTTCGATCGTCTCGGAAGTTGAACGTTTCAGCTTTTGATCGCCGAAAACCAGGAAGTAACTGCTTCGGTTTTTGGAAGCTTTTTGGAAGCCGAATGTGCCATGCTGCTTCCGTATTGAGTTTTCCGGACTTAAATGCTTCCGGAAATGCATGCTTCGGTTTTCAAACGTTTCGGAAGTTGGTCTTCTGGAACGGATTACGATCGAAAACCAAGGTACCACTGTACACAGAGGGTGGCAATTCAGCCAAATCCTCCCCAGAGTAGAGCCACTGAAATTATTTAATTCATTTAAAAAATATATATATAGGGCTCTCCATACATGGGGAATCAGCCGCTCGAACCAAAGTTTAAGCTTCTAATCATTTCAAGGCTTTTCAGACTGCAGAAACAGAACATCAAAACGGAGCATTCTTGAATCCTCTGGTGTTGCCCCTTCTCTTGAAGAAGCGGGAATGGTTTTGAACTCCTCTCTTGCGTTGCTCCTTCCCTTTATTCCTGCATGGCAGGGGGTTGGACTAGATGACCCTTGGAACCCTCCCAACACTACCACCCTATGATTCTAAGGCACACCCATTCCCTTCAGCAGGTCTAGTCTGCACAGGACTAGCGCGGAGTTCCACCTAAAATGTCTGCGCTAGGCATAAAAGTGAATCTTGACTGTTACAGACAATATATCTCCCCCCCCCATCCCCGTGCACACACAAAAAAGGCAGTCTTGGACATGGGTGTATAAGTGTGACATAACCATAAAAAGGAGACCCGCGTGATGGACTGATTTTGTTTCCACAGCCAACTTCTAGGTGTTGTGTTCATGCTTTTGCTGCAAAGCCTGGCTGTGGAAAAGAAAGATGCTCCGTTTTCTACTTGCACCTCAGCCATCGGCAAAGCACTAGACTGGTCAAGTAAGTTTTTGTTACGTATTTATTTTACGCATTATAAATATGTCCTCTCTCTCACTCACTCACACACCTGTGGCGGTTTCCTTCAGGGGTGAATATCAGCTGCAAGGGGGCAGGGAGGCAGTTTGTTGAGGCACAGCAATGGCAGTAGAGAAGGGACCCAGGTGGCGCTGTGGGTTAAACCACAGAGCCTAGGGCTTGCTGATCAGAAGGTCGGCGGTTCGAATCCCTGCGACGGGGTGAGCTCCCGTTGCTCGGTCCCAGCTCCTGCCCACCTAGCAGTTCGAAAGCACGACAAAGTGCAAGTAGATAAATAGGAACCGCTCTGGCAGGAAGGTAAACAGCGTTTCTGTGCGCTGCTCTGGTTCACCAGAAGCGGCTTTGTCATGCTGGCCACATGACCCGGAAGCTGTACGCCGGCTCTCGGCCAATAAAGCGAGATGAGCACTGCAACCCCAGAGTTGGACACGACTGGACCTAATGGTCAGGGGTCCCTTTACCTTTAATGGCAGTAGAGGTCTCCTTCCCTGACCTGCTCCCTTGGTGTGGGTACTGAGGTTCTGCAAACAAGGATCCCCCCAGCTTCTTAGGTTGGAGGAACCTCCAGCCAAGGGCCTCTCTATCAGGCCCTCAAGACTCTCCCCTGGACACATACTCCAGCAGCCCTGCTTCACTATACTTGCTTTTGCCTGACAAAAGTGTGACCTTGAACCCTGATGATGTCTTTCCTGCCCAGATGGCAAGGAGAGTTTGTGCGCCAACTGCACAAGAGTAAATTCACATTTGTCGCTCACCCACAAGATTGTCAACAAGGTCTCGGACCAAAAAGGGTTCCCCACCCTGGGTTTACACTGTGTGGTTTCCTTGTAGTGTAATTGTTGAGATGCAGTCGTTTTAGTTGCTCTTAAGGTCTTTTATGTATTTTGAGGCCCTCCTCTCTTTTGGTCACTCTGCATAGCAGCAACAGGGATTTTGTCTTGCAGCGCTGAGAGACTGCATTCTCCATCACATCTAGGGATGCGGGTGGCGCTGTGGTCTGAACCACTGAGCCTCTTGGGCTTGCCGATTGGAAGGTTGGCGGTTTGAATCCCCGTGACAGTGAGCTCCCATTGCTGTCCCAGCTCCTGCCAACCCAGCAGTTCAAAAGCATGCCAGTGCAAGTAGATAAATAGGCACCACTGCGGCGGGAAGGTAAACTGTGTTTCCATGCACTCTGGCTCATGACCTGGAAAAGCTGTCTGTGGACAAATGCCGCCTCCCTCAGCCTGAAAGCAGAAATGAGTGTCATGCCTCATAGTCGAATTTGACTGGACTTAATCATCCAGGGGTCTTTTACCCTTCTTTTTTTTTAACCATTACATATTTACTATAGTTCATTATGCCATTGTTTTTCTACTCAAGTTACACATTTTCTTCAAAGTGCATAATGGTTGGTTTTAGTTGGCTATACATTCTAGAAGATTTAAGATTGAATTTTCAATATGAACAGAAATTAACGATTAAGTTTGGGTAGCTGGTCTATAGTTACTGATGCTGACCTACCTTACTGTGCAATCCTAGCAGTTACTCCCAGGTATGTAGGCTCAGGATTGCAGCTGGAGTTCCTAAACCGATCTTGTAATTCTCATATATTTTTAAGCTGCTGGGATTCATTCTCAATACATCTGTAGAAATATCCTCTCTTTCTCATCACAGCTTCAACCCTAACGATGGCTGGAATCTGCAGCCTGGCAGCATGTTTCTTTGTGGCCGCCTTTCACACTAATTACAAGAGGATCTTTGCAGAAATATCTCACGACTTCTCAGTCAACAAAACAGAGGAGGATGTTGCGGTAACAGCAGAAAAATGAACTGCTTCTAGTTGAAATCTGCACTAACCCAAGTGCCTCAAGAAAAGTTTAAGACTTTTGAGACCTCAAGTGCCACAGCTGCACAGCAAGTTACAACTCTTTGGGAACTGGCTGCAGCAAAAGATGATGGTTATCTTAACAGGAAACTTCTCAAATGTACAGCCCAAACTCCCTGCAACAGTTGGAGAGCGTCTTTTTCAAGACAGAATGCAAGAAGAGTCTACCCCCATTAAAATACAATTTAATCCTTAGTGATGGTGCTGAAATGCAGCAGAAATCAGGCAGACAACCCCCTCCTCAGTGTCTGAGACTCACTAAGAGTGGCTATTTTGATTCTTCCAGTGTGTTACACTCCAAGGGCAATTAAATGGAAGAAGCATATTTATACCAACCTGAATTCTGTGAACAAAGAAAGGAATGCAAATGTTCTGTAACTATTCATTTTCAGTATCTCCCATTGTTGGGGAACAGCATATTTCCTTTTGATGAAACTTTGTTTGAAAGGTGATCTATAAATGTTTAAATTAAATAAATTATGTTTCTGACGGTGAAGCTGCGAGTGGCATTGCATATGTAACAAAGACAACATCAACCATACGCAAGAAGGAAGTACCAGCAGGCTCTGGAGAAATTTGCGAAAGGGTGCAGAATCTTTAGGAGGGAAATGCAAGGGGAGCCCCCCGCCCTATGAAGGCTGAATGTGCTTAGTAACTTTGTAATGTTGATTTTTTTTTTTTAGGGGGGGAACAGAATGGGTGAGAGAGATGTGCAAAGTCTCCCTTACAGACAACCTGGTAAATAAACTGACGTTATCAAGTTATTACACCATAGGGAACGGAGACACATTCACCTGCTTACACATAGCAATGCTAGTTATTTGTGGACTAAGTTTCTTACACACTCCCAGTGCTCCTTGAAGGCATGCGTGCACACGCAAGCCTTCTTGCTGCAACAAAACACAATAGGGCCAGTTTATTCAGGGCTCAACAGAAATTAGCAGTTATATTTGTCACAGACAAATTCTAATCAGATGGTCAATACTCACAAAGCAATCGGTACAGAATTTCAAATCAGTGCAAAAATATACATACAATCAAAATGAAACCAAACACAAATACGTAGCAAAAATATACACAGAATCTCTCTACGAATATAGTATATACTCTGAAGACAAACTGATACTTAAATACAAAAAGAAAGAGCACACCATATAAATAATTCTTTTACAGTCATTGCGTGTCAGGACTGATCATTCAAAGGCCAGAAGAAGGGGTTTACAAGGCAGACATCTAGAAACTAGTACACAATAAAAACCCTGCTTAAGACAGAAGAACAAGTAAACAAGTATGATGTGCATTTCTAGCTTCTGTTTAGGCACACAATGTGGAAACGGTTCACCTAATGGTTATAATTTTACAGTTACTCTCGAGCGAATTATTAAGCACACAGATTGCAAAGAGCAAGAACTACACAATAGGCAAACTATTGCAGGTGGTAAATTTTGCATTGTGGCATAATCAAGGGGTGCTTTTAAAGCCATTCGCTACTAAACTTTGCTCAGCTTATTTAAATGGGTCTCAAACTTTCTCACACAGTGTTTCTCAGATTTATTTTTTAAAACCCAGGCCCACTTCTGAGCTTACGGCACTTTCAAAGCCATCTCTTTGGCTGGTGGGCACACGCAGCCTCTCACACATCAGGAAATGTATCCAGCCCACTGTGGGATCTGTGGACTGAGCCATTAATTCAACGCTAACATTAGAGAAGTCCTACAACACGCCACCTCCGTCTCTCTCCTAATCCAGGTCTTGCATAGGAGAAAGCAGGAAGGAGGGAAGCTCTGTGGCGAGAAGATCTCATATCTACAGCTTGCAGGGTTAGCAAAGGTAGTTTGGGTGGCTGCAAAACTCAGTCTCTGCTGCCAGCACAAAAGTGTGTCTGGCTTTTCCACAGCTGGGCCTAATACCTCCCTGCAACTCCCCCCCCCCATCACCAAAGAGGAAAAGGGGGTAACCCCAGAGTATGAGAACCACTGCATCTACTACCAAAATGAGTAAATGTTTTACAGTTCAAGATGAGCCACAGCACTGAACATATGTGCACAGCGTATATTTAGACTTCTAATACCCGGCCACACTGGTATAAAACTGATGTATTTGTAGTGTAGATGTGGCCTGAAATTTGCAGTTCTACTAGATTTTAGTTCCTATTTAGCCTTTATCGAACAAGAGCAAGAATGTATCTAGACATCTTCCCTTAGTTACAAAGAAATGAGCAGAACGACTTACAACAGATACTAATTTTTGCATTTAACATTTGCCAAATTAAGTTTCTCTCAGCTCATTTCTAACACATTGTATATACTGTTGCTATTTTGGAAAACAGAACAGTCATGGGCTCCAAAAGTACAAAATTGTGCCTGTCCTTTGTTTGTATAGATTTGGCCAGAATTGGTAGAAAGTGAATAAATTTTAACAAGGCCACATCAGAACAATCTGGTTTAAACAAATTATTGGAACAAACAAACAAACAGGATCATCAAGAGGTGACCAAACACTTAAGAATTTGCACATTATACACATAGCAGTGGTCTTCAAACTGTGCTGTGGAGGTTAAACCTAAGATTCCTTGCAAGCTGATCAGAGATTCTCTTTGGTGAGATAATACACAATGGTGAACAAGCTTCCATGAAAGACAGCTTGCCTGCCATAATTAATTGTGCAGTGCAATTCTGTATGGGGTGTTCTAGGGCACATTCAATATTTGTACGATACAACTCTGAAACAGGCTGGGCCAGTTTGAAAATCACTGGCTGAGAAGAATGAGCACAGCTGAATACAGGCATATATGGAAATTTAAAGCTAAGCAGCTGTTCCAAGTTCTCTCAACTGTAGATATGCAAGAAGGACCAAGCATGATTTACATAAAATGATTCATGCAATCCATCTCATAACACTGCACAGAGCATTCCCTGCTGAAAAGGACCAGCTTTATACAAACCAAATTTCACTTTCCATATAGGAAATAATGCACACACAGTTGGCACATGCAATCACTGTGATCAACACACATGTATTTTAGTATGTCAATGGACCTCAACTGTCCCAGATCAGGGTTTCCAATCGTGTGTTTTATACAGGGAAATATGCACGTGTGCTTGTCATATGCAATTGCATGTACATGGGAAATTAAAATTCCCTGCCTGGAAGCCATATTTGTGTATTACGTTTGGCATGTACTGAAATGTTACAAGAAAATGCAGCATTAAAGGGAATTATAAACATACTTTTTATTCAGTCTGATGGGAAGGGGCAGAACCCTGAAAATAGGTTCTTAGTTGTTTACACAATGAATATTTGAATTATCATATACATCAACGCTACTATAATTGCATAGAAAACCTTCCTTATAAATTATCTTCAGAAAATATAAACCTTCTTAGAAATATTCTAATTCAATATTTGTGTCAACACAAACTTTTCTCATCCTGGTCTTCAGAAGAATAAAAAAAAAACAACCCACAGCTTTTGAAGGGTTCTACTTAAGAGGTTGTGTCGAGAAAGGCAATTAATACCATTAACTGTCATGAGGAAGTAGACTGACAAGCCTTCCAGTGGAAGCAGTGCATCGATATGGAAGCTTACAATCAACAGTCACCATCTTGTAAACATTAAATTCGCTAACCTAACCGCATTAAATTATGCTACTGTAAGCAATGCAAAGATTCGCTTTACATTCAATGCAGAACTATAGAAAGTTAAAACCATAACGAATGCAGCACCTGTTCCAGTATAACCCAATTCACAACCTAGCCAGTCTGAAGTACATGGATTTCAGCTACACATTTTGTTGGAAGACCTCCCTAACTTAATAAAGACAGACAAAGGCTTAGCGGCCACACGTGATCTAGAACTGGATCTAAGCAATGGGGCTGGGTTGTTTTTAAATCCCTATTTTGTTTCCTCGTTCATAATCACCTCCCAAAGCTCCCATGGGGGAGCATCAAAAGGCTTTCCCCCAACATGACCCATAGCAGATTTGGGACAAATTTCAAGTGGGGAAACATTGCAAGCAACAATATTACTCTACCTTCTCTAGCGCCGCCCAGACCCAATTTGGGGGAGACTAGCTGCTCTGAATCTTGCACAACTGTTAGAATATCTGGCTATGGATCTTTAACATAACATGTTTTTTGGATGTAGTGCTTCAGCTCAGTGTGGCTGTAGATAAAGGGCAGACAGAATCATCACAGTAACTTGTTCCCATGGAACTGAACGGGGCTAAATTTGCATAAGAGGTTTGGGAATGACTTACGTTCTGCTCAGCTCAGGAAAAGAAAGGATCTTTGTACACATTTGTTCCAATGCACAGTAGATCCAGTGTGCTGCCCCAATGTCACATTTGCAAAAAGACAGAGCTCAATCTGCACACACCCAAGTCACAAGATCTGTATACTACAAAATTGGAGAGCACAATGTGCTACAGTCCGATACACGTTGAGCTGTGGTGTGCATTGGTCCCAATGCAAGCGCTGAAAGCTAACACTGTCCATCGGACAGAACGTCTGTACAGGGTTTTACTTTACAAATCCTTAACACGCAGTTTATATCTGAGCTTAAAAGTGAACTTTCAATTAATTTATTAGTAGCCTGCTATATTCCTCTCCTGAATCTCTGAGTGGGCAACAGGAGGTGTGTGTAGGGTGGGTGGTTTAGTTAAATAGGCATAAATGAATATACTAGAATTACAAAACTGAATTTCCTGCGGTGTACTTCAGACACGACCTCAATCGTGTAAAATGCACTTGTACAAAAAGGGCTTTGTTTTAAGCTAGACCAAATATAATGCAATTTCTCTTACAATTACAAGTGCAAAACAAAGGTAGCATGTAAACAATGGATGCAGATCCTGATTTTTTTTAAAAAAGAATATTGGCTGAAATCAATAATGCAGTTGATTTCAAAGATCCCTGCATAAAGACAGATTACAGCACTACATTTTTGTCAATGCTGACCTAAGCTTGGACATGAAGATGAGCGCTCGGTACAGTGAGAAAAGCTGCGCTAGTGGTGATGGGGGTTTTTTGTCCTGGAAAGTTGGACCATGCATTTACTTCATAATGTATATAATGGTACACACACACACAAACACACATCGATTTTAGAAACTCCACATCTCTGCACACGTGAGTGTGGACCTGTGCATCACATACAAAAACAATGTGTTAATTAGTCACAGTCCTGACTCTGTTTAGTAAAGAAAAGCATCCAATACAGATGAAATGCTAGTTTCATGCAAACAATGGTTCGCAAATCAGAAGCATGTGCTCTCTCCTCAAAACTCTCCCCGCTTCCTCCACTGCCTTCCTGGAGTTAACTTTGGTTGCCTTACATTTGTGTCAAACCAGCCATGGTTCCCTTGTAGACTAGAAGTTGAAGTGTGCTTGCAACCAGGATTACCTCTGTGTTTACATGTGCACCATCACAAACCATGGTTATGCAAAGCCATAGTTAATGCAAGGAAGAGGGAGGAACTGCAAGTTTCTGCAACCCATGCTTTGCAGGGAGCTAATGGTACATCTGCACCAGACCGGAGTCAGGCGAGAAACAGGCATGAAAATAATGGTGATGCAGCCTACTATTAGGAAAAATTGGTCCCCATGACAAATCACACCATCACAACTGGAAGCTTCAATGGTTTCAGGAGAAATGATAGAAACTGGCAGGAAATCCATTCCATCTCCAAAAAGACCCTAAATATCTCCCTGGTTTCAACATTAATCTTCCATGGGCTGTTGTTAGAAAAACCTCATTAATCTTTGGATCCCTGTCCATTACCTTAAAAAACACTCCAAAAAGCCACAGTCCACAAATAGAGAAAGGTTTACAGACAAACTATTGCTGAAATAGTCCTGTGAACGTACTCAATTACAATATTATTAGGCTGACATGTCACTTGGATTAAATAAATATATGTGAAGAATGCAGTGGATAAGATTACATTCTGGGAAGAGCACTCTTTGCTGTCCTCGATGAGCTGTCTCACAATACATCTCCCCCAGACCCCTAATGAGACATTGTTCCTTAGCTCACATGAAGTGGAGAAACTGAAATGCAAGCAACAAGTTCTAGTTCCGAAACACAGAAACCAGATGCACAAGTACTGCTTAGTGTGCCAACTTTAGCATGTTTTGGGGCACGTAGTTCACAGATGAAGGGTTGAGTTGGGTCATAGACAAAACAAGCTGCCACTTGACTTCAAAGTAATCTCTCTTGGGTTGTATTTAGACTTTGTGCTGGAGATGTACTTCTCGTGGTGCACAAGTTTACTCTAGCCAAGCAGCTGTGCAAACCAGTACTAAATTGCACAATATCTGTGCATGACAAGAAATGGTAACTTGCTGCAGCTACTTTCTGCCAACAAATTCATAGTGTACTACTGCAATTTATATCACAATCTAAGGGATTTATTTGGGGAAACATACACTCTTCATAAATAGCATATTGCACTGTGCTATTTCACTAATGAACAGTGAAAATCAACAATATGATAAACCAAGGTAAGAACTGTTCATGCTTTCAGGGAGAAACTATAAATAACTAAATACAGAGCTTGGTAGCCAAAGAGGTACTGTGAGATAGCTCAAGGCTTTGAGCATATTCAGTGAAATTTGATAGTCCCTCCCCAGCCATATGACAAACTACATCATCCGAAATGAAATTCAACCTTTAGTTTTAAAAGCAGTATTTCATGGGGGTAGTTTCCATTCAAGAAAAATGAGTTCAAAGCCCCTTTGAATATTTCTATTCTACCTGCACAATATTTTATACCTAGAAGGATCGAATAAGATGAAAAGGTCTTAAATGTCTATTCACATTCATCTGTGTATCAAAGCTGAGATTTTGCAAAGAAAGCACCTGCCAATGTTACAAGAAGGTCTACAAAATATGCAGCATTCCCCAGCTAAACTCTGGTTGGTGTGGAAGTAGGTTTAAACTGCAACGTGCTCTAACAATCTGGAAGACAAATGCATGTAACGAAGAAGCCACAGTGGTTTTTTTGCTGTGTGGCACACAGTGCATGAAGAGAGCCTTTGTGTAAACATAGTGCAAATCAGAAATGGACCCACAAGCAACACTGGAAGGCATTGTGCAGATAAAGCACTGGCAATGCGTGGGGTCTCGCTGGGTGGGTCCAGTCCCGATGCCACCCTTCTCCCAGGAGACTCTTGCAGCGGTGACTGCCGCGTCAAAATGACAGTGCTCCAGCAGACATTCCTGTTGTGTAGGAACAGTTGTTCTGCAGCAATTACGCATGCAATGAAAGAGCTGCTAACAGGAATACCTGCTGCAAACAAGAGCAACTTGCAGTTCATTTAGGTTGCAAAGTTTCCCAGGCATGAATGCCTGGTGGAGCGGGAAAGGAGTTGCTCGCCTCCACTGCTTTTCTGATGCTGTGCATGCCACCATTTTTTAAAAAGCCATAGTTGTGCACAAAAGTTTGATATGTTCTCATTAACTCCATACGAAATGGGGTATTAGACTAGATGACGAGTGCAATACTGCAGCTACCACAGCCCTCTCAGGCTGCTTCCAGATGGAGAAAGGCAGCCTAAGCATATCTGTTGCAAAAGCATCTGAAAGATGCAATATTGCATCTATAGGATTTTGACCCTGTTTGGGGGCACTGCTGCTGCTTCTGCATTCAGGAGTAATGATATTATCTCCATAATTAAATACAACTTGCATTTGTATTATCAGAAACAAGGCTAAAGTCACCAGCTATCTTGCTTAATCTTCCTTCTGCGATTAGCAACCACAGAAAGATACTATCTTCATTTGGACACAATGAAAAACTATGATTTATCTCCTCGTATCCATGCAGTGGCTGATCCCTGAAATGATAAATGATGGTTTATCATTACAGGAATGAAGTGTAGCATAGTTGTGAGAAGATCGGAAGCCTTTACTTCCATTTTTGATTAACTACTTTCACATCATGCCTAAGCTCTAAACAGTGGTTAATTTCAACTACGATTTACTGAAACATGCCAGCTTCATAACTCATAAACCATAGTTTGTCCAGGTTCAGATATAACAACAAGTTACAATTAATCAAAACTGAAGTAGAAGCTTCTAATCTCTTTCTCATGATAATACTGGAGAAGGAAGTAGGAGAGAGTGCAAGTCTGAGACTTGATGCAGCTTGTTCACATAACAACAAACCATAGCTTAGCCTTATGTCTCAACAGAGTCTGCACTAACTTTTCCTTGTATGGTCAATATATTTATAGAGCAGGGAACGATTCCCTATAGTTATAAGCAAGGACCTTTCTATGTAGCATTTTTATCTGCACAATCATTACAGCCACATCTGGATCTAGTCACATAAGACGCACTTTAAAGACAAACAAACATGTAGACCAGTTCATCAATAGAGAAGAAACTAAGGCATATTTCAACTTAGTGTATCAATACTTAACATAAATGAATGCTGATTTGTTTACTAAATTGTGCCATATTTACTGATTATTGGTTTGCCATTCATAGTCTCTTTGTATGTTAAAATAATTTAGGGAACGAAATTAGAATAATAATTTAGGGAATGAAAGAAGAATTTAGGGAATGAAGTAAGAAAAATCTTAGGGACCTAAACTATAAAAAAGAAACACACATAGAGAGGGGGGATGGAGAAAACCAGAAGCTTGTAGTGTATAGAAAAAGATTGTGCAGTATAAAAATAGATAAAATTATATTAGGTTTTTAGGGTTCACTGGCCATGTTCACACATTAAACCATAGTTTTCCACTATGCATACATGTAGGAAGGAGCCACAAGAGTTACTGTGCTTCCACTTCTCCCAAAACACCAGAAGAAGAACTTCACCAGAGTTTAGTTTTCCTTTTCCTGAATGTCAGCCAGTCTTGCCTTTCTGGACAAGGGATTGTGGCTTAAAACAAAACTGGTTCATATAACAAGCAGAATCATGGTTTGCAGCTGGCTAGCTTTGAAACTGAGAGCCACAATCCCTGGTCTGGATGATAAGACGTTGTTTACCATTACATGTAGACACAGCCATTGAGTAGTGTGGAAGCGTTCATGCAGGCAAATAAAAAACTAGCTAAATATCCGAGGCACAATCCATAGAGAGCTATGCATGAGGGAGGTGATCCCTACTGCCATTCAGCCAAGCCCTTCCCCCTGCCAGCTCTCTGCTGAGTGCATCTTTCCAATCAAGGGAGTGTTGAGTAATTTGTGCTTTGCAGACTTGGAAAGGAGCTGCTGGATCCCTTTTATATGCAGTTTGGAAGAGCCTCCCTTAACTGGAATCTGCTAGGAACGTTGCAGTGAACCTTGGCATGGTGGCAGCACACCTAGTGCAGCGGAAGATGGGGTTGTGCTGCTGGAATGACATCCATTTGCTCCCAGTCCTACTTAAAGCATTATTGCACAAGTAATCAGCAACATCACAAAAGTGACAATTTTATCCCTCTTGGGGAACGCTGGGGTAGCTTTAAAACTCTTTAAGTAGGTTTGGGGTGTTTTTTTAAGGGTTAACAACTTATTTTATAAAAATAAGTGACTCCCAGGGAGAATAAGGCGAGAAAAATGTAGTATATAAAGAGTACGGCATAATGGGATCTCTATTGGCTACGGGCATGAAGCAAAAACTGGTTAATGGTTTATGGAAAGGCTACCTAATGCAAACTTCTCCGACCAACTCGAGATGCATAAACTAAATCTCATGTCGGCTACAGGATAGGCACTGTACAACAAACATGGAAATATAATTACAACAGGCTCTTGTGCAACCAATTCTTAACTTGGAACTGTGCAAATACAGTTTTACACCAGGCAGATCCATCTCATCTATAGTAGGTGTGCTGCATTTGTTCTGTGGATATCATTTTCCATCAGCGTCCCACTTCATTGACCATCATGCTCTCAGATCTTGAGTCCTTTAAATTTCCTGATTTTTTCTGTTTCTGTTTTGATTTCTTTAACATATGAACCTGTAATAAATATGTTAAAAACAATCACCACAACACAACCTTTCTTGAAATACATCCTTATTCGAAAGAATTTTTTTTAAAAATGTCAACAAGCAGCTTTACACCCCATTTTCTTCTTTCTCATCTACAGGTATTGGTAAAATACATAACAAAAGGCTGCTAGAGTAGACTAGAGTTGAGATTTAAAGGTGGGGGTTTAATTGACATGGACTCTTTCAACATTTCAGAGCTTACATACTAAAAAAACACCCCCATATAGAGTATAGCGTAGATGTTACTTATTTTTAATCCATCCATCTGTCTCAAGAGATAACGCAGTGCATCTTGGTGAACTGGATCTGGGCTGTGGGTTACCCAACGCTACCTTAGACATTGCCCATTTTTGGATGCAACATCGATTCTACAAGCTGAGATGTGCAAGAGCATTATGCTTGCACCAGCCAGCCCTTTCTGGCAGGCTAACATTAAAAACTTCCAGGGTAAATTAACTGAATGGGAAATTGTAATGGCCAGAATTGGAAGAAACCACAATTTAAAACCATGCCTGAAATTAGTTTTGGATCCTGGTTTGTTTCTATTCTGGTTCAGATGTAATAGGAAACTACAGTGGGACCGCGACTTCCGAGTGACCCGACTTACATGTTTTTCGACTTCCGAATGACTTCTGGAAGAAAAAAAATGGCCGCCGCAACCGAATTTTTCGACTTCCGAAAGGAAGTCACGGCCGCTTTGAATAGGATTTCTTCGACTTACGAATTTTTGAATAGGATTTCTTCGACTTACGAATTTTTTTCGCTCAATGCATCCCTATGGGGACTCGACTTATGAGTGTTTTCGACTACCGAAGATCGCGTCGGAACGCATTATCTTCGTAAGTCGAGGTCCCACTGTATGGGAAATTAAGCCAGGAAGACTTCTGTCACAGCATGCCAAGAAGGTAGAGAGGGAGAATGGGGCTGCAGGCACAAAGCTCATGCATCTTAACAAGCCAACAAGGATTATGTCTGAGTCGGAATGATCTGAAAGATTGTTCTGAATATTTATGGTCCATAGTAGGGTGGGCCAATGCATGCCCCAAGTGCAGCAACATTACACACACACACACACACACACACAGCCCTTGTGCCACCTTCCAAAAGCTAAGTGAGGCACTGGGCTTTGGAAAGGAAGCATGAGGGTTCTGATAGGGTCCTAGAGTCCTCCCGTCTCCTTCCCAAAGCCTAGTCAGCGTTTCCCCAGTTTTGGGAAGGAGGTGGGAGGGCTCTAGGACCCTGCTAAAGTCTTGCGCCTCCTTCTTAAAGCCCGGCACCTTGCTTAGCCAGCTTTGGGAAGGCAGTGCAAAGGTTGGAGGGGGGACAAATATTAGCCTCCCTCACTCCCCACTTGGCAAGGCAGTGCAAGGCCCACTTGGTATGAAAAGTTGGGCCACCCTGGTCTATAGGTATTGGGTGTGCGCATTTATCTCTGTAACTTTCCCAACACAAAATGTTTAGCAATACCTTTGGTCCTGCTGTAGAAATAATGATCTGGCCTGGTGGCTGGATCCAGGGCTCTCCATCAACTTGTACTGGGATTGGCTTCAGAAGCGTCAACCGGAAGTAGGAGCCCTGGGCTATCCGGATGCCTGAACGTAGACCCCCCTGGACCTGACCCTATGAAGAACAATCAGAACGGTCCTTTCAAAATCAAATATCAATGTAAAGAGACACCACAAACATGTTTTACAAGATAAAGTATTGATCAAACTTATAGCACTAGTGTACTAGTATATTTACAATTCTGGAAATCTTTCCTAAGTTTTTCTCCACATGAAACATTCCCAGAATTGTGACCAGAGAATGTACTTATTGGGGGGAGGGATGGTAAGAGAATACAGTGGAACCTTGGTTCTCGAACACCTTAGTTGAAGAACAAATCGGCTTCTGAATGCCGAAAACCCAGAAGTAAGTGTTCCGGTTTTCAAACGTTTTTTGGAAGCCAAACATCTGATACAGCTGTCGGCTATTGTTTCCGGGGCGCCGGAGCCAATCGGAAGCCGTGCCTTGGTTTTCAAATGTTTCAGGAGTCAAACGGACTTCCAGAATGGATTAAGTTCGAGAACCGAGGTTTCACTGTACTTTGATCACCAATACAGTTTATTTTTACAACCTCTCATTTAGATATCAATTTAAATTTTATTTACGACTTAAGGCATCCCATGTCAAGTCAAATGGGGTGAAAATATTGTTATGATTTGCATCACATTGCCTTTATGAGTCAAAGGAAGATATTTTAGACATAAGGTGCTAATGGTTCTGTTTGATTTAGCCGAATGCAATGGCGTTTAACACTAGACTTACCATGTGAACAACTCCAGTGACACCAACTACTTCTAGTAAGCCATCGTCAATTCTTGGTTTTTCAAACCGATTATCGTTATCAGACCCCCAAAGATCGGCACCGGAACCCCAGCTGGACATAATACAAAATAACTGTAAGTAACATTTTTAAAAAAAGCAAGTACCTTGTTCTTTAATCAGTGCAGCATAATATTCTCCTACAGAGAATTATTTTATACCATAAAATAATTACATGAATATGTTCCCAAACCAGTAACCTTCATGCTTATAGTTTGTACTTCTTACAGAAGCAATGACTGCAGAAGTAAGAGGCCCATGTCCTCTACTGTCCAGAAGTGCAAAGAGTGAGAGTCACTTGTGCTTCTTTTGTTGACACTTCTTAAGTGACCCTGTGAGCTGCCTGACCCCAGCATTAAAAAGTTAGAGAGAGGGTGCAGGAAAGGAGATGCACCCACTGAAGCGAACGGAGCTAGGAATGGGAAACTCCTTAAACAACATGGTGCCATCCAGATGTTGCTCCATCCACCCCAGCTAGAAGGACCAGTGGTCTGGGATGATGGGTGCTGCAGTCCAATAACATGTGGAAGGTACCACTTTGAACCTCTAAGGCGGGGGAGCAAAAAGAGTCCATTCTCATTCAATTAATACATTCACTAAACTTATTTTTCCTTCAGAAGCCATACTTGTGCCCTCAACCCACCTCTGAGGTAGGCTTCTCATTGCTTATCAACATCAACATAAAACACTTATGTGATGCTTTCTAGTTCTGTGATGTTAAAATCCATACCACACTGAAACAGAATGGTTGCAATTTGACCACAAGGAGGCAAAAGATGTGACGGGCATAGTACTCATTCGGCTGTGTAAAATGCAGGTATGTCCTCTCAAGTATTTTACTTTTGGTAGTGGCAGATAAAGCTGGAGTTGTGCTCAAACTACAACTTTGTTAAGCATGGAGTTAAAGGAACCATAACCAGTCGTGAACTAGCCCTTCTGTCTAGGAGTAATGATTTGTCCACAGAGATTTTCATATCGCCATCGGGACCAAAGATCTACAACATACTCTGATTATCAGAAAAGTCACCAACTTTCAGGCAGACTCTGTGCTTTTGACTTAATGACCAGCAGAGGGCACTTTAGGATACTTCAGAAGACAGAACAAGTTACCGGTACTAAACAAAGTGGAGGTGAGCCTTTAACCTTACACTAACTACAAACACTTTACGCTTATCTAGGAACACTTTAAAGGCTCTGCCGTGAAGATATATAGATAAGAAGAGAATGGATATCCTGATGAACCCAAACTCCACCAGCAAGCATAATGTATCAGCTAGTCTATCAAGCTGCTTAGCTAGAATGGAGATTTTCCAATTAGAGAGGCATACACTATCTAGACATGATATAGGGACCTTAAGAGATGTGCTATCTGTTTATCTGGTTTATTTGGAGTTTATTTGGAGGGGAATATGACTGTGTAAGAAACCAGTCCTGCAGTTTAGCTTGAGTCAGAATACCAGGCCCATTATATGTTATCTTTTAATTTACTGAGAAATGTTAGAAAGAAAACAAACATTTCTTGTATAAAAGAAAATGTATAGATTTTTTTTTAATCTCATCAAAACCTTCTTCCAATTCTCCTTAAAAAATTATTATGCATTTGCATCTGACCACTCTTTGAATAGATGCTGATTTATCTAAGGTTTGTCTGGGTCTATTTCATCAAGAATGTTAGTAGCACTGGTTTTGTTCAATTTATTTGTGCTGTAACTCTATATTTAAAGTAGCACCTTAGAGACCAACTAAGTTTTTTCTTGGTATGAGCTTTCGTGTGCATGCACACTAAAACTTAGTTGGTCTCTAAGGTGCTACTGGAAGGATTTTTTTTATTTTGTTTCGACTACGGCAGACCAACACGGCTACCTACCTGTAACTGGATCTATATTTAAAGGAATAAGAACATAGTGATGTAGCCCATGTTTTGCACTTAGGAGGCTGCTGGCATCTCTATTTTAAAGGGGGGGAGAAAGAATTTGGAAAACAATGAAAAGCTGTTGCCAACTGGAACAAATGATTACTGAGCTAGGAGGATCAATGGTATGACTCAATATAAGGCAGCTTTTCACGCCATCGCAAGCTGAATGGACAAAAGCAGAAGGGAGAATGAACAAAGCAGCCCAAGCTCTCTGTGTTAATGTGAGTGTGTCTTTACACATTTCTGAAATGGGCTACACTTTATCAAAATACAGTAGTTGCCTCTCTTCAAATCAATGTATTTCAACTCTGCAAACAGTTCTTGCTGACACCTGACCAACTGCAGTATACTTTCAGTGTAAGTGAGGTAAAGGTAAAGGGACCCCTGACCATTAGGTCCAGTCGTGTCCGACTCTGGGGTTGCGGCGCTCATCTCGCTTTATTGGCCAAGAGCCGGCGTACAGCTTCCGGGTCATGTGGCCAGCATGACAAAGCCGCTTCTGGCGAACCAGAGCAGCGCACGGAAACGCCGTTTACCTTCCCGCCAGAGCGGTTCCTATTTATCTACTTGCACTTTGACGTGCTTTCGAACTGCTAGGTTGGCAGGAGCTGGGACCGAGCAGCGGGAGCTCACCCCGTCGCAGGGATTCGAACTGCTGACCTTCTGATCGGCAAGCCCTAGGCTCTGTGGTTTAACCCACAGTGCCACCTGGGTCCCTCAGTGTAAGTGAAGCTGAAGCTAAATGGAAGAATCCTATCGAAGAGATTTTGGCTATTAAAATACAGAACAGGGTACAACCATAACAGCAGGATTATTTTCCTTCAAAAGACAAGAACTCTGACAAAACTGCATGCCCAGACATATGTATGGTTTCTACCTGGGAATATTAATGAAAATAAGGCCTTCAATATTTGGAAGCTCAACTTCGTGCTGGTCCACTTGAAGTTTTATTTCTTTATGAAGATTTCTTGTGTGGCTCATTTTCTGCAATCCAACTTTTACATAGACACCTTTGTTGTGAAACCTAGAAAAAGAAAGTCTTCATTCAACACAAACACAACGCTTCATATTACATCACTGGTTTTGCTTTCCTTGCTGATAAAAAATTGAAGATGAAAATGTACTCAGGGAGACGCATTTTCTTCTTAAAGGCAAGAAAATACTCAGGTGCAGAGTATAGCTAAAACACAAGCTACACTTTTTTTAAAAAGGCTAAACAACATGTACAACTACATACTACAGCTCCCAAGAATGGTACAATTCAAAACAAGCCTACTGATCTTCCCTGGTAGCCTGCTGTTTCATAGCATAACCTGGCTAAATACACCCTTAAATGGAAATATCAAAACAAATGTCCAGAAATCTAATGAGGAAATGGAATTCTGAGTGGAAAAAACCAGTTTGATCCTATGAATATTTACTAGGGAGCTATGTTGAAAGTACAGTGGTACCTCGGGTTAAGTACGCTTCAGGTTAAGTACACTTCAGGTTAAGAACTCCGCTAAGAACAGAAATCGTGCTCTGGTGGCGCAGCGGCAGCAGGAGGTCCCATTAGCTAAAGTGGTGCTTCAGGTTAAGTACGCTTCAGGTTAAGAATGGACCTCCAGAACGAATTAAGTACTTAACCCGAGGTACCACTGTAGCTTATTCCATAGTATTTGTGCATAGGACTGTTTAAAAAAGAATGCAAGGCTAAACTGACTTCCCATGTGGCTTAAACTCAGAGAAACAAATCTTTAAAAGAAACATGCATCCTTCAGTAATGTTCACTACACACATTGCTATGCATTCTAAACTTTGGACTAGTAAATAATATCCTTGTAGGAAGAGATCACTGAAGAGTAATTGTGTTTATGTAATATTTGTGCTTACTTACAAATCTACAATTTAAGCCTAGGTGGAGGTACACCTTGTATCATTCTTACAAACAACAATTCCACTGCTCCGTCAGATCTCCAGAACCGCAAATAGTGCCTACCTTTCTTCAGCTCCCAGTTCATCCATCTCTCCCTTGCCCTCCTCTAAAACTCATTCAAACTAGTTTCTTTGTTCCTGTACACATCCAAACCTAGTTTACCATTATTTATCCTTAGTGGGGATGACGAGAGGAATGCTACCTTATGAGATTCCTAGCTTTTCAAGGCCATATACCCAGAAATTCCCTAACAAAGGATGTAACTGACAGCTTGGCTTCTGATCATTAAGGAATACTGAATAGTCAGAACAGCCTAAACTGTGGTCCGAACTTCCCGGCAAGTTCACATTCTAATTCATCTTAAAACAGTGCTGGGTTAAGCTGAGCCCAACTAATTACGGATTGCAGTTGTGAAAGAAAGAATCTTCAGAACAGTTATGTACACAGATCTTGGTAGTGGTTTAAATCAGATACAGAAAACCACATTACAGATCCTGCCTACATGGTTCCAATTCACAGGTTCCAATGTGACAGGAAGCCACAAAAAAGCGCTCCCACACCCACCTGGTTCATATTGATGCAACCAAATGTGAATAAGGCTTTGACTACACCATGGGACAGTTCCAAGCTAAAGTCCATTTATTGATGTACCTGATACCCCAGTGGAAAGTAAATATATATTATCTATATATAGGGATTATATATAGAGGCCAAAAATGTTACAGCAGGAACAAAATAATCTTAGGCAGTGTCAAAGAAATAAGCATCCATGTTTTTCTCTGTGAATATGAATGAGAAAGTTTTATCCATTTGCACAAGAACAGGGTCCACACACCTGCTATTGAATTTGTCTGGCTCCTCTTCCCTGGCATGATGAAAACCTAGGCTCAGCTCTGCATCAATTCCAAGGCCACAGTAATTGTTCATTTGCACAATCTAATAAAATAGAAAAAGTAAAATTTTACAACCTGGTCCAGCTTTTTAAATTTCCAACCAGCAGAATGAAACATTCACATCACAACCCCTTCACCTACAGGCAACGACTGATTCACGCACGTGCACTGACACCAAACAACACGCGCGCGCATCACGGCAACCCAGAAGTGGCCAGAAAAGGGGGCGTAACAGGGGCGGGGTCATAACAAAATAAACATGAGAAAAAATACCTTAGGAGGCTCAGGCTCCAACACACCATTTTCTGCGCTTTCGATAGCCTCTTGAGCATCTAAAAGGATGGTCCAGCGATCCATAAGCACATCATCAGCTTCATCTACAGATATCAGAATGGAGTATGGATCTTCGCCACTATATCCAGCACCCCAGCGGAGCACCCTCCCCAAGTCATTGCCTGTTTTTAAAAAGGACAAGTTTTTGTTAACAACTTATATGAAAGCAAAAGCCATCACTCCAAAACAGATCATGGCTACTACCTACTTCTTTGCCACATTTTTCTTTTAATGTAATCTGCAAATTTACAATGCTTTAAACCTTTTGTTGCACTTGACCTCGTCAGAACAGCAAACCAGAATATTTTCAGCGGAGGAGGGAACCTGTGAAGTCATGAGTGCAAATAACAATTTCCCATTATTGTTCCTGAAATCCACTTTCAGACTCACCTGTTCCTAAAGGTAAAATAGCCACAGACGGCTCTGAACAGGCAAGCTTGTGTCTGATCTCTTCCAGGGCGCCAAGGACCCAACCAACAGTGCCATCACCACCACACACCAGTATTCGGAAACATGGAAGCTGAGAGAACGAGTGAAACCTTCAATATAAAAAGCAAAACACAAGTGAGCACAACATTTTAGCAGGAATGCTGTTAAATTCCAACACACACTCAGGTCTCTAATTATTTAGTGGATATAGGGTTGTAGCCTAAGTCTCAAAAGTATGGGTTTCATGTGTTCCAAAGTTCCCTTCCAACAAGTTGTGCAATTCTTTGAATGCAGGACCACATGTTTATCTCCAGAGTATTATGGGACTTACCAAGTGGTTTCCAAATGTATATGAACTATGCCTAGCTAGCCTAATGCTAAAAAGAAAAAGTGAATTTTTTACAGCCTCACCTGCCAACTGTATGATACCAGGTGGCATGTAAAAGGAGTACCTGCACGTACATACCTACATGAAATAGAAGCAGCTTGCTGATTGCATCCAAAAACTTCTCAGCAAACAGATAGTCCAAATTTAAAAATGAAAAATGAAAACACATGCACCAACCTGAAATATATTCAGTGTTTCCAGCTACTAAAAAAGACCCCAACTACTAGTACAACAAAGAATCACTGGCAGCAATTTTAATTGATTTTTTAAAATAAAAAAGTATTATACACACTTATTTATTTCAACACTTGACAGTTTAGCCCCCCAAGGAGGCTTTCATCATACTAAAATATAAACAATCCTATAGAAATAATAATAGGGGCCACCGCTACCTTAGACTGAAAGATGTAGCAAACAGCAAAAGGAAAATAGATTGACTCTTTAAGTCAGATAATAACAGTTCACTCTAATTTTCAATAAAAGACAAGAAAGATCATTAGACTTTGCAGTCTTCACTCCCAGTTCACACTTGGGACATCACTGTACAAACAAATGAGTTTCTGTTGCATTTGTTTAACTGCTGCCAAATGCCAGACGTAAAAATAGAAATGCTATTTATTAAGCCCACCCCTGCAGTTCTGTTAGCTGACAGTAAAAGCTGTTGGAAATAGTGAAAAGGTTTATTATTTGACACGAGGGTTATACATCCCCAATGCCACTGAGTCTTTTGGCATTGACAGTGATCATCCTCAGCTGTACTGCTACTCACACTGCAGCTGAGCCCAGTTTCTACAATGCAAAGCTTTTGAAACTGATGGCTGGGGTCCAAAGATCTGGGCAAGAAGTCCTGCACATCCATGAGGCTTTGGATTGGCAATCTGCAAACAGGAGCTCTACACCACTACTAAAGCATGGGGTTTCAGAAATTATTTATGACATAGCATTGCAGCTATGTTCAAAGAAAAAATGAAACCCCTAACAAATCCCACTAGACAGCTGCTAAGACCTTGGAAGCACCTTAAACAGTTTTGCAAAACCCAACCCTTGTGTTTGTTGCTGGCCAATGTTGAAAGCAAGGATGCCTTTATGACGACATTGTGAGAAAACAGTTTTAAGTAAAAATGAACCATGGGCTGGATTCAGCTGAACAGTTGCACTAGCAGGAGCTAAATCAGACTTTCTCTCCCTCTCCTCTAGGGCTGGGCGATATATCATCCAAAATCGGTATGAAGTCCATATTGTGATATCAGTTTCACAGTTTTTGACCTGGCAATATATCACAAATCACTATGTGGGGGAAAACCATGAAGCCAGCCAATGCCTCTACATAGCTCCATCCTTATTTCAGACATCGTGCTGTATCAGTATCTCACGATGTTTAGCTGATGCTATATCAATGTTGAAAACCAGGTATCGCCCAGCCCTACTCTCCTCCCACTGTGCATGCCCCACCCCAAATCAGTTCTGGGAGGTTGGGAGTGTTGGGATTTTACCTCCACATTACTGCATGGGGGAGGAGAGAACAGAAATTTCTACCTGGCAAGAAGAAATACTTGCGCTGATGGAACGATTATAATAGTGCAATGTTGAATTGCGCCCAAAGTACAAATTCTTAAACCAGCTCTATCACACACAATGCCCTATCATGGAAGGGGCTTCAAGGAGGGGAAAGGGTGAGGTGGGAAATGGGTATAGCAGTTTGATGGGGAGAAAAAGGTTACTGGTTTCATTCATTGTATATACAACCAATTCTTTCTCCAAGGACCTTACATGTGGCTCTCAGATAGACTCCCCACCTAAGCATTGTTGAGGGTCAAGCAGCTTAGTTTCAGCGGCTGAACTGTATAATTTTCTTTCAAGACTAGGAAGTGGAAGAATGGAAGCAAGGAGCACAACACACCATTAAAGTACCACTTGCAAAAAAAAATAAAAAATACATTAACAGAGATATCTGAATTGGGCAAAACCTAATAATTACCCAGGCAGTGGTCCTCCATTCGTTAGTTCAAAGACTTGATGAGGATTTAACAGTTTTCTAAAACTGTAGAGCAAAGCCCGGCCTTTAAGTCCTCCACTCTTTGGATTCACAAATACAAGCAACGGGCAGCAGTTCTGAGGAAGGTTGGTATGCTAGAAGAGGGGAAAAGTAGTGGTTAAACAACGCTGCACATGTGCTCAACCAGACAACATTCCAAAAATACCCAATGAAGCCTAAAAAAGGAAGGCATAACACATGGGCTTCTAAGAGGCTCAGGGCACTATCTACTTTACCTCATTCTCGGTTTTAGGTTTGTTCACTGCAGCATTAAAAAAAACAATTTTAAGAATTACAGGGGTGTTTTTGCCCCTCTTTTTTGCACATGCAAGCAATGCAGGAGCTCAGCACTTAAGGCTAAATGAGGAACCAAACCATTTCCTACAATATAAATCATGCAAATTCTGTTCTTTTTGGAAGTAATATGTACACAGGTGGTGAACTATAATTTAGCTCTTCTACACATTTATTTATTACATGTATATACTGCCCTTCATCTGAGGACCACAGGGCGGTTTACAGTGTAAAAACACAAAAATACATAACAGAATAAAAACCAAACAATACTCCTCCAGTTTAAAAGGCTATAGAAGACGACTGTTTTTGCTTGGTGCCTAAAAATATGTAATCAAGGTGCCAGACAAGCCTCCCTGGGGAGAGCATCCCACAAACACATTAACAAGCAACAGCTATACAGCTCATTTATTATGTCTCAAGTGGTTCATAAAAATTATCGCAGCTTACAACTAACTTGCAAACCATGAAGATCTTGTAAGATAATCAGGTGGTGGTTCAAAAACAGTGTCATATCTAACAGCGCCCAGTAAGAGGGCAGCTCCATACTTCAACTGTAACGGCAACCATCATGTTTTCTGTTTGAAGTAGAATCAACATGTTTGCTTCTTTAACTATATCCCTGGGATGAATGATGGGGCTGGGGCTTCAGCATGTGTACACAACTTGTTTAAAAAGATATGTATACAGTCATACCTCTGGTTGCGTTCGCTGCGGGTTGATTTCGTCACGGGATACGAACGCGCCAAGCCCAGAAGTACCGGAACGGGTTACTTCCAGGTTCGGCGCTTCACACATGCACAGAAGCGCTGAATCGCGCCATGCACATGCGCAGATTCAGCGCTTCAGGTTGCGCTCTTTTCATGTTGTGAACAGGCCTCCGGAACAGATCTCGTTGGCAACCAGAGGTACCACTGTATACTGTTCCTACTGCACCCACTTGCTCCAAACAAGACTTAGCATACCCACACCAATAATGTTTTCTTACATAAAATGCGGTGCCACTCTGAGTTCATGACAGAGGCAAGATTGCAACAATCCTCAATTTATAATCGGAATTGAGAATAAGGTACTGATTGTTTCAGGCAGCTGCTAAAACACATGGACAGCTTGCTTCTATCTCTGTAGGCAACTGGTAATCATACCAGCAATGGAAGAAAGCAACTTCTGTTAGCTTAGGCAAATAAGAACTGGCAGCTACAGAGAGAGATTTATTCTGCATAGAATGAATGACCTAACATAACCAAACCCAGATCTGTTTGTGCCTACAGATCAACAATGGCAGGATACATCATGAGATGTATCAGACATCACACCATGGTTTGCATTAACCACAATTTGGAGCTGAAAAAATGCTGAGCAAACTATGTTTTAGAACAGGTTCTCTGCTTTCGTTTTCCATTTGTTCAATATTTAAGATGCACAGGTCACCAGAGGCAGAGCAACAGTGCTAAATACAGGTTGGTAAATTCAGATACCACATGTAAACCATAGTTAGCACAATTCATGATTTGCTAAACCACTCCAGACCATAGTTTCAAATTATGATGGCCAATCATAAACCACCGTTTATCCTCAGCCATTGGTACTTACTTCATCGTTACTTAATTGTTGGTTTAAATTTACACACATACACCTGAAAAAGAACCCCAGAGTCTAAAGACTAGCATTTTAAACTAGCTAGTTCAGATAGCAATATTATTCTGCTTCTATATTCTATATGCACTAAAATAGCTCTTCCCTTTTAATCATTAGAATATTTGGCATGATTACAATGGGCCTCAACTTCCTAGTGATTGTATGTGGAGTGAAACAAATGTGAAACCACTATGATTACATAAACATTAGCGCTTCCGAATCCACTTTTGGTTAACAGCAGTTGAGCATGCCGTTCAAATCACAAACCATGGTTTGTCTTAACTATGGTTGGTTAAATCAGGATAGCCCATACAGTATGGTTTGAAGTTAGCTTGTTTCCATTAACCCTAGCTAAGATTAGCCACACTCTGGGTCCAGATGACAGCAATCTAAAATGGAAGCAAGAGCTTTTAAAGTCCTCCTCATGGCCATGCTGCTGAAGAAAGGGGGCAGGAGTGCAAGAGCAAAGCTCACTGCAGTTTCTTCTAGTATTACTAAACTATAGCTTAGCATTGCGTGTGTGTGACTTTCATGCTTTACTTTCCATGAAGGAAAAGCTCGATATAAGAAGCCACTCCTGTTTATCTTTGCATCTCTCTTCCTGCAGCAGTTTTCCCTGCTCTTCACTCTCACAATCCTTAGAGAAAAGGAGTCATGCAGGGATAAACAGAGAAAATCAACCAGTAACTCCTCTGTTCCCATGTGTGATATTTGCTGATCTCTTAAATTTTCTTGGCCTGTAGATAGGGGAGACTTCAGTCATCTCAAAGGCAAAGCTGCTGACATGAAGAGTAGGGTTTACCAGCACGGTACGTCCTATGATGCCTGCCATCAATTTCAGTAAATACCCCCATTAAAAACCATAATGCATGAGATATTATTTGCTCTTCATGTGCAATTCTTGTTTGCACAGGTTCAGCCTGTCCTATATGCTCCCACGCCACCCAATTTGTGTTATGCCCCACCTCGACGGCAGTCATTTTGTTACTGGTGCCTCTGAAACTTTCTCAAAATTCAGAACGTGCCCACTGGCCTGAACAAGTTGGTGAATGCTGGTGTAACCTGTCTCTTATTTATGTTAATCCAATTTCTGCATTAAAACAATATGCACAGGGCATCTGCAAAGGTGATGGAAAAACAGCGAGAACTGTCGCTCCCGCCATTTATCTTCAAGTGAGAGTGGAGGCTTTCCAAAAGCTTCATTATAAATCAAAGATATATGCAACTGCACCCATTATTCATCATGCAATCTTCAAAGCCTATATTTAGAATGCCATTTTTCCTACACTTCGTAAGAAAAAAATGACCCGTTCTGGCCCCAGATGCAAGCACCAGCAATAGCACAATCCAGCACTGCAAAAATAATGCAACCATCAGGTTAGGTAGTGAATAAATCAGTCTGGAGAGAAAGACCCAAGTTGTTGGTCTCACTCATGTACCTGTTACTTTCAGACACACATACCTTGCTGAATGGCATGTAAATCTCACCACAGGGAAGAGGCTCCCATACTAAATGCTTGCTTAAGAGGCCACTATGCATTCTCATATTTCAGGAGGCTTAAACTTGGCAAAGTAGTTTAGAAATTACTTATGAGCTCACACAACAGGCTTCAAGAGAGCCAAGTAGATATGGACTCATTTTTTAAAGGGTACCTTAAAGTGGAGTAAATTAATCCATCATTATGCTCTCAACATACAGACAGCTTTGTTATTTAAGTCACATTTTAACTATCCTTCAAGATTATAAATGTTAAAGCTGTTTTTCTTTTAGGTAGAACAAAAATAGCTCATTATTTTAAGGACAAAATCAAACATGACTGTTCTTTGTTTATAACCACACATTCCTTTGTTGGCAGTAAACTTTGCTCCATTCCCTTATTTGTTAATTGCTCCCATCCCCTCTGTAGCCAGAGTAAAATGGCTAAGCAAAGTAGGGCTGGATTTAATTTATTTTCATGTGGAGTTCATAGAATCATAGAATTATGGAATTGTAGAATTGGAAGGAACCCTGAGGGCCACCTAGTCCAACCCACTGCAATGCAGGAATCTCAACTGGATCATACACGACAGACGGCCATCCAACCTCTGCTTTGCACATGAAACATGCTGTATTTATCGTCTGAGCATTAGTTAATTTCTTATACAACTTGAAGCCAATTGTTCTTACCAGAACTTCAGGGATGACAACTGCAGTCAGTGGCTTGTCATTAACAGTGGTGTCTTTAGCTAGCATATACAGTCTTTCAGCTTCAGCAAAGCATGAAATTTCTAGTACAACAGCACCTAGAACAAATTGATTCAAGAATATTTTTTTAAAGGCCATACACACATAAATGCATATAGTGATATGATGCAATATCTTTATCATGTCACTAAAGGGTATATACAATGAAGACTGAGTGCACTGAAAGCAACTCAGCTCACAAACGTTAGGCAAAGGTAAAGCGACCCCTGACCATTAGGTCCCGTTGTGACCGACTCTGGGGTTGCGCGCTCATCTCGCATTATTGGCCATGGGAGCCGGCGTACAGCTTCCAGGTCATGTGGCCAGTATGACAAAGCCGCTTCTGGTGAACCAGAGCAGCGCACGGAAACGCCGTTTACCTTCCCGCTGCAGCGGTACCTATTTATCTACTTGCATTTTGACGTGCTTGCGAACTGCTAGGTTGGCAGCAGCAGGGACCGAGCAACGGGAGCTCACCCCGTCACGAGATTCGAACCGCCGACCTTCTGATCGGCAAGCCCTAGGCTCTGTGGTTTAACCCACAGCGCCACCCGCATCCCGTCACAAAAGTTAAAGAGGCTTAAACCTGGTCAGGTTGGTGTCTCTGGGTGACTGAGGTTATTCTTTGACAACATGAGCACAGCTATGAGACACCTTTTTTGATGGTACCTTCTCTACCCAACAGAGGGTCTGTTTCTCCCAATGGAGTTTCTATGGGAAAGGGTTGTGGCTTAGTGGTAAAGCACATGTTTTGCATCAGAGGGTCTCCTGTTCAATTCCCAGCATCTCCAGGTAGGTTTGGGAGAGACCCCTAAAGACCTAAAGAGTCACTGCCAGTCACTGAAGTCTGAGACTGAGACTGATGAACCAGTGCTCTGACTTGGTATACGTCAATGTCCCATATTCCTACGTAGACAGAACACTCTTAGACATTTTAGTGCTTAGCACACCACCTTCCAGATCAATTTGCCATCTGACCATGAGCAGTTAAGGTCAGAAGAGCTGCAAATCAATATCTAAGAGCTCAAATAGGGCCAGAACCTACACTAAACATAAGAGGGGACAATAAGCACTTAGCATCTTGAATAGTGCACTTAATCTTCCTCCAGAGAGGACAGCTGTGCTACAAATTGCTATGTTTTTCAAAAGGTTGTCAAGAAAAGTAGGGAGATTTCAAATCTGTTCAAGGCAAACATGAAACAGGGCTGCAAGACGAAATCCTCAGAAGGCATTCTTGCTCATATTGCTTGTTCCCCATGCTTTACATCATTGGTTTATGGAGATAGTGACATTTATGTTACAGCATGAGTAAGTATCCTTGCACGTTACAGGAGAAAGTGAGATAAGTAGACTGTGTTGATGGTAAAGTGCACAGGTACTTCCACCCTTAAAAAGATTACTGAAACAGGAATTACACAAGATGAATGGTATTATTTTAATGGGCACCATAGGAAGGTATGCAACACAGAACATTTCAACATAACTTGTTTTTTTTCTAAATGCACATTTGTTCCCAGTTTTTCCAGGCTGGTGTTTTTGGTTTTTGTTATAGTGCAATTGCATCTTCACAAGTACATTTTGACATATTTCCAGGTAGCATGTTCATAGCCTTTGTAAATGGGATGCACATTTGGTTCCAGCACAAACCTCTTACGTTTTCAGGAGAAAAATGCATGCACCTGTGAAAGAAAAGCCTACTCAAGATTTGGGCAGGAGAGTGGCCCTGGTTTCTAGCCATGGAGTGCTTCGCAAACATCCTCAACCTCTAGGCAATATGTTGGTAAAGGTAAAGGGACCCCTGACCATTAGGTCCAGTCGTGACCGACTCTGGGGTTGCGGTGCTCTTCTCGCTTTATTGGCCAAGGGAGCCGGCGTACAGCTTCCAGGTCATGGGGCTAGCATGACAAAGCCGCTTCTGGCGAACCAGAGCAGAGCACGGAAACGCTATTTACCTTCCCGCTGCAGTGGTGCCTATTTATCTACTTGCACTTTGATGTGGTTTCAAACTGCTAGGTTGGCAGGAGCAGGGACCGAGCAACGGGAGCTCACCCCATAGCGGGGATTTGAACCACCAACCTTCTAATCGGCAAGCCCTAGGCTCTGTGCTTTAACCCAGAGCGCCACCCGCGCTTGCAGTAAAACTGGAGCAGGGATTATTCAGTTGTACAGCTGCCACCATAATCATTCCAACCCGTGGCAAGAATGAACTACACATTTGAAGGTAACAGTAAACATTACCCAGGAGAGTACTGCTTTTTTTCTCTACATGGATAAATTTCTTGCCTGGTCCCAGTGAAAACTGTGATAGAGAAGTGGTCAAGACAGGCACCTACTGACGCTCTGAACAAGCAGGAAATGCAAGTTGTTTCTCTCCCAATCCCTGATGAAACATGGGGTTCATTTGGTACTCTACATATGCTGAGTTCAGAAGCAAGCCTCAGACCTGCATGCTTCCTCCCGGCACCCCCACCACAAAAAGAAGTAAACACTTGGACAATAAGGTCCCACCATGCGCCTCTTATCCCTGCATATAAAAATCACTAGATTACTACATGCAGTGAAGGGATTTGGAGGAAGCAGACATGCCAAAAGACCTCCCCCAATTTCACCATATGAAGAGCGAGAGATGCGAAACATTTGAACAGACCCAAAAGTGGCACTTTATAACCAAACACTTTTTACACAGCCATCAAACTCAAGATAAAACGCTCTAGTCTTACCTTGAGATGAATATACGTGGCTCACAGAAACTAGATTTGCTGAAAAAGTAGAAAAAGCAAAACTTATTTTCTATGTGTAACATTAAAATGTCTATTCCCCCCCCAAAGGTGGAAACAAACTATAGGTTACTGAAATAAATTTTAAAATTTAATGCTGTCCCATTTTACACATATTCTGTGAGATCAGTCTTGTTTATTTGAAGATGCATGAATTTTAAACACAAATTGCCCGTGGATTTAAAGCTAAAGGCTTCAGGACAATAAACAGGATCAACTGGTTCACAGCAGAACAAAGCTAGTTCCAAATCCTGCTAATGGAATATATTAGCTTGAGTAATAAACACAAATCATATTTAAGATGCCTATTAATCTTAATTGAAATTGCTGTAGCAAACACTGCATGGGTGGGATTCCAAAAGGATGCAAGCATAGCTCTGTGCAGGCAATGGAGCTTCTGTGGAGAACCTTCGCTCCTTCTGTGGTCAATCTTTGAAGAGTGATGAAGTGGTCAGGAGACACATGTAGTCACTGTATAGCATTGAGCATCACACAGTGTCCAATAGCTAGGCAACAGACCCACATATCTTCACTTCCCCCCCCCCCCACATCCCTCCTCTTTGTCAGAAGCCCAGCCAAGCTGGATCTATAAACAATCCAGGATTGTTCGCTGGCTTCTGGCTCTTTTACGCAATCTGTTCAAGCCCACATAAAATTTTATTTCACCTTATTCATTTAAAACTTTTTAAATGGCAAATAGATTAAGGGGAAATACAAAACAATCATTCACGCAAAAATGGGATATGTTCAAGAAATACCTACAAAAATATAATAACGACATAACATCTATGGCAGCGTTTGAATGACCCTTGTGTAAATTAAACATTATTAAATAAGGGAAAATGGTACGATATGTTGTAAGAAAGTATTAGAAAATATATTAAGAATAAGATAGTAAGCATAAGTACATTCAATGTTGTAAATGTAAATTACATCGGGAAATGACGGGAAGTCTATTTTGACATAGTTTAGTTTGTTGGGTTTTACTTTGGTTTATTTTTGTTTAGTTAGAAAGTATAAGAAAAGAGCACTTATAAGTACAAGTTTAAATCAATATTTAACAGTATAATGGTTGTTAATAATAATAATAATTAATATTATTATTATTAGTTTTACCTTTTCTTTGTATGTGTATTTAAGATTGTGTATGATATCCTTGGATATCAATTAATAATAATAATAATAATAATAAAATAAAACTTTTTAAAGTCCAAATACTTCAAAATGGCTTACAAATGAAGTGTGCTCAAAACCAATCAAGTTTTCATATAATGAAATAGAAATAACATTTTTTAAAAACCCCAATGAGTATTGTTTCAGAGAAAGAACAAATATATAAGGCAGTACAAATAACTGTGGGGAAGAACAGGTGACAATCTGTGTATGAGGCATTTCATTAAATACTGGCCTCTGCTTTACCACTTCTAAGACATAGCACCAAGAAAAATAATGCACCGAAGGTTCAAAAAACAAGACTGAGAATGACAGTGCCTTTTAGTGTGTTTCAAAATTTAAAATAGATTTTTATTTGACAATGGACACGCCCAGATAATTAAGTATCATCTTAATAACAGCAAGATATGAACTTCATGTACCTACACACAGCTGCTTTGCTCCTCCCTTTGTGTGAGTAGAGAAACAAGCCAGAAAACAAATAGTTTCCAATGATATCTGAATTGTGAATTGCCCCGAGAGCTTCCACACATGCCAGTAAAAGTAAGCTATCTTTAAACCCTGGGTCCAGAGTCAAATCAGTAGCTGTGTGAGTGGAAGCCAGTGCGAACAGTTCCACTAGCACAACTGGACTTTCCTCCCCTCTCCTCCTTTCCACGCAACCCCTCCAAATCAGCTTGGGGGGGTCTGCAGAACCCCCAGAACAGCAACCCAGGGGGAGGAGAGGGAAGATCGTTCTGTTGGACAGGCTGAAATGCTTATGCTGATGAAATCATGGGAAGAGCGTGATGATTAATTCCTCCCATGGCTTCATGTCTTGGCTTATTTGGAAGCTACTAACCATAGTTTCCTAGCTCTGACATAATGAGAAACAATGGTTAACAGTGGGCTCACTCATGTGAAGTAGGGGCAAAGCAGATGCAAGCGGATGTGTGAGGATTGTTCATATGTCAGTTTATTTAGCCATTTGATCAACTGAAAGCAGCCAGAGATGAAAACATGAACTGTTTTGGTATGCGACTTACTTTTGAGGCTTAATTCATCTCTGAGGATGTTTGTGTATTCATCAGTAGAGAGATGAGATGGCAGACCACCAACAAACAAATGTACCCGCGTAGCTGATATATTGTTTTCTACAATGTAAAATCTTGTTTGATTCATCTGACGTAGTGAAGTCTGTAAAAGGGAAAAGACAGCTGAGAACTCACATTACAAATGCAATGCATACAGAGAGAAGGTTAAGAGTCCAATAAGCAGAATCTCTTGCCTCCAACTACCAAAAACAGTTACCAGACCACTAAGCCTGCCTGCGTAAGAGAACTTCCCTTTTGTTTGGACTTGTGCAATTGTTCTCATTTTGTGCTACATGTTAGCAAAAGGTTGAGGAGTACTGGTTAAATGCAGGGCAATCAAAATGCCAGAGTTATGAGCAACCTCTCACATAATTCTAGATTACGTGTCACAAAACTCTGAATTCCATGACGAAAATACACGACGCAAGTAAACACACATACTATAATGTTTAGTACCCTTCTCGAAATATGCAGTTCCCCCAGGTAATTTGGAATATGTCAAAATGAATGTGCAGTGGAAGGACCTAAGATGATAATGGAATTTGGGGTAGCTAGTGAAGGGAACAAGAGTCTACATGGCAAGAGGGAAAGATTGGAATTTGTGAAGAGTCCTAACCCAATGACCTTGGGAATATGCATCAACTACTGTACTCCCTTTCTGTTTCTCAATATTCTGATAATGCTCAAAAAAGCAGCCAACCCACAGAGGGGTTTTAACCCTGTGGAAACCTGTTCCTAAAAGGTCCCCAGAACTCCCTGGCTATATCTTTCATCACCACTGTGAGTGTACAGTGGTACCTCCGGTTGCGGAGAGAATCTGTTCTGGAGCTCCGATCGGATCCTGCGGTTTCCGCAACCGGAGGTGCCTGTTCTGCGTATGCGCATGTGGCAAAACCCAGAAAAATACTTCCGGGTTTGCCACGTGTGTATCCCGAAGGATACGTAACCGGAGGTGAACGTAAGTAGAGGTACCACTGTATATCTATTTTTATTTTAAGGGTTCTAACCTTCCCATTAAGCAGGCATGTCTAATTCTTCCTGGCCATTTTTGCTGAGGCTGGGGTGGGTTCTCTGAAGAAGCTGGACCCTGAAAAACCCCTTTACCTCCCCTGCCTTCTGACATATTCTGCCCACACATTTTCAATCTTTGCTCAGCCAGCAGAAGATACTTGTTTCAATTTAAAAAAACAAAGAGGTTTGGGGGGGGGGCATGGGATGGGATAGTACAGAGCAGGTCTCAACATTCTAAAATGGGTAAGCTATAGAAAGACCCACAGAGTTGTTTTTACATGGAAACAAAAGGAATTCAGCAGGGAAATAGATGAACAGGGAACTGAAGTAATGAGCAAGGCATCATGAGAATCAGTGGCTCTCTCCTTGTCCAAAGTATGGGATGCGGAGAATGCTAACGGGAGGTCTTGAGGTACAGCTGCTAACAGCTGGGATGCCTTTTTCTATGTGATGCCTCACCAGGAGGCAGAATGCCACAAATCGGAACTGAAGAGATACTAGAGATGCATTTTAAAGTGGTATGTGCAGCTATTAGCAGAGGCAGGCAAGAGCTAGCAACTTTTTGTCTGAATTTCTTCTCGTTGGTTTAAATGTAAAGTCCAGTAATGATGTAAAAATGAGAACAACATTAATTCAATAAAGAAATATGGGGAGGTGGTATTGTAGGCATCTCTTTCTTTGTTTACCTTTCTTATGTCTTGGAATCTGCTGAGAATCAATTCGTGATCATCCAGAACCATTCGCTGAACTAAGGGGGAAGAAAAAAAATCAATTCACGTGTGGTTCCTTTTCAAAAAAAATTAAAAAAATGTGCAGCTCATTAGCACACTAAGCACTGCCAATCTGGACACTAATTTATCCAGTTAAATTTAACCTTCCAAGTAGAAAGTGAAAACGCCAGAAACGACAATTAAAAAAAACAAAACCCCAAATCTCCAGCCTCTTGAAGCTGAAACGTAACATTCAGGATTCTGATAGCAAGTGCAGGCATTAAAACTGTAATAATGAGAACTATCTGTGACTTACCTTGCTTAGAGCCCATGAGTACCTCCACCAATTTGAAGTTCTGAAAGCTTTCCAACTGCCAAAAAAAATCATCAAGATTTCTAGTAAGTTACAATCTTTTAACTTTAAGACTCTTAAGGTTTTGTTTTTGTTTTTAGGCAGTATTAAAGATGAAGAAATATGACTAAAGCTGTGCTTTAGACCTCTCTTCTTCCTTTTCTGGTGCAGTTCTGTCTCACCTTAAGACATTAGCCTGGTTTACCTGTCATATTAAACAATAGTTTTCAAATTAAGTGATGGAGTGAGGAACCTCCAGCCCACAGACTCAACTAGGCCCATTAAGTAAGTGCCTCTGCATTTGGCCCATTAGGTTGTTTTGGTGAAGCCATGCCTACCTGCCCTGCAAGTGTGGGGCTTGCAAGATTGAGCTTGGCCAAAAGGGGTTATGCAGGCACTGCACTTTGAGAGGGGCATCTTCTCACTGCGTAGTGCTTTGCAACCATCACCAACCAACTCATGGTAAGGTCTTCAGAAGCACCACTCAAAGCACTACAAAAAAAAACTGCATATCGATAAGGGCTCCCAAAGACCCATAGAGGCAATGAAGGTCACTTGATGTCACTGTGACGTCGGGTGGGTGGCTGCCAGGGGTGAGGGAGAAAACAATTTTGCCTGCCAGCCCAGAAAGGTTCAGCCCTGAGTTTAATATGAATGAGCAGCATGTTGGTACACACTGCTCAAAAGATTGCGCCTTGCCCTCCCTCCTCCACCTCTTTTTTCAGGATGTCAGGGAGAAAACAAAGAAGGGCTGACTTCCATCATGTGGAAAGCAGTGTGGTTTGTCCATTTCCTAAGAAAGAGGTTAGTTATTGGCTTACAATCATGAATTGCTGAAAGACAAACAAACCAGGAGCCCTGGCACACATGTAATTGGAAGCTATCCCCTGTTCCAATTCTTCCCCGGCACTCTGAAACACAGCACACATTCATTTTAAACCAGACATAGACAACCTAAGGCCCGGGGGCCGGATGCTGCCCAATCGTCTTCTAAATCCGGCCCGCGGACAGTCCGGGAATCAGCGTGTTTTTACATGAGTAGAATGTGTGCTTTTATTTAAAATGCATCTCTGGGTTATTTGTGGGGCATAGGAATTCGTTCATTTTTCCCCTTCAGAATATAGTCCGGCCCACCACATGGTCTGAGGGACGGTGGACCGGCCCACGGCTGAAAAAGGTTGCTGACCCCTGTTTTAAACTATGGTTTAAAGTAAGGTGAGAACCAGGATACTATAAATCCACACTGTGTAACGGTGGATAAAAATCACTTCTTTAAAAATAAAAAAGGTATTTTTACATGTTGGGGGAGAAAACCCTTAAGTTATCTTAAAATGATTGTGTTAAGTAATTTGGATGTGAGCCTTAGAAGTTCATCTGTAAACTGAATCAATGCCTCTGCCAGTTACTTTGAATTAAAGAAGAACCAATCCAATCCACTCTCAAATACAAATGCAATGAAAATAAATCCATTAACTAGCAGACCTTGCTTCTATCTATCATTCATGGGCATTCATTTTTGTTTCCTACTTTCTTTTTGTGAGGGTGGGACAAGGCCATAGCAGAGTGAAACAGAAAAGAGCAATGCTGGAGAGAAAAAAAGATCAAATTCTCCAAACTTCACAGATTTTCAAAGGAAGACCCTATAGGGGATTACCTCAAAGACCATCCCCCTACAGATAAAAATGAAAGTGTGCAAAACGTATATTGGAACAAATAGATGCAAGGTCCAGTTGTATTAATAATGAAAGAACCACATAAATAATATTGTAGCTGTAAATAAACATGGTTTAGTGAAAAGATTTGCAGCATTTTAAAGAAAAATATAGACAGCATCAACAATAAACTTGATTTAAGTCGTATTTGTTTCCCTTGTTGATTTATCGCAATCCACCCCACATTGTGTATAGTCTGTAGAGCAACACCAAATTGCAGGGTTCAATTAATTCTGAAGCACAAGCTTCCTCACTCACTGGAGTATTGCCAGAATATTAAATCATTACTCATGTTGTAGAAAAGGTGGGGCTTCTTGCATATCGTTTAATGACCAATAAGCTAACTAACAGGAGATGGCTTTGCATAAAAGCATTTACTTTGGTCAGCTAGCTTTGGTCAGCTTCCCCCCGCCCCAAGCTTTTGACTAAAGTAGCATCCCTCACCTGGCTGATTTAGTTATACTATTAATACACTGTCCGTTTTTAAGCTGAATTTAAATGAAATATTATTTTATTATATCTGAACTTACATTAGTATTTTATCCTCTGTACATTTTCAAGTACTGTAAATTTCTCTTGATTTTATTGTTTTATCTTTTTGCAAACTGCTTTGAGGTGTTGTTGCTTTTACAATCAAGCAAGCGGTGCATAAATATTATGAAATAAATAAAATAACATGAATATTGTTCTTCACTCTGCAACTGTGTGAATGAAGAACAGGTTATAAATGTTTTAAATAAATACTTGAAACTGTCTAGTCGCTGCTCAATGGAACTCCCTTGCAATTTTTACTGTGCTGTTTGTTTAATCTATCTGTGGTACTCTTGTTTGAATCATACAGTTAAAAACAAGTCAAAGCAGAGGAGAAACTGAAAATGAAACAATCCATTTGATATTGCTTACCTGGTATCCAAGTAACGGGAGAACTTCTTTAATCACCATCTGGGTAGTGCTTTCTTTATTTACTCGTATTGAGACACAGGCCATTCCAATCCTAGAGAGGGGAAATAATTTACAGAAGGTGGGTTGGGTCAAAGGAACATCAGCAAGGAAATACTGCTTTGCCAACATGCTTAACAGCCACAAAAATAGGATTATTCATTATGCTGAATGACCATGACTCTTCTGTCCATAAAACCAATCAAATAAATGTTGCTGTAAGTTCATTCTGAAGTTTAGATATTCAAATTTTCAACAACTACCACCTCACAGAGCCTACATTCTCTGTGAGAGGAAAGTGATAGTTGTATGGATGTGCTTTAATCATTCTGGAAGCTACTTTGATTTATAAAGAGAAGGGGGTTCAATAAATCAAAACCAATAAAATAACCTATCATTTCCTTAACATAGATATATTAAAATGCATTCTACACATTACTCCTCTTATTTATGAAACTGTACCATAAATATGGAATTTAGTAAAGGAAGTATCACTTACTTCAGCCATCCAGGGTAAATTTTTACGACTTCATTATCTCTCGGTTTGGCTCTAATGATCCAAGCTTCAGGAACGGCTTCTCGGAATACAGACCCTTGCTGGGTCTCTTCTGTGGTATCATTCCTATTAATGATGTCATCACAAAACAAGGCCTGTTGAGTGAATGTCTGAAGCTCATAATCTTGTGGATCATCGTTGATGTAATATGACCTCAGTGCAGCCTCCTATAACACCACAAAACACACAAACACACATTAAGTAGCTGAGCATTTTGAGATGGTTATGAGTATTCTTGAATGGAAAGAAGCAGCAACCATCATGTACATGAAAATATAACATATTAGAGCCATGGTCAGCAATTATATTTTCTTGTGGAACAATTTTGGCAAGAGCGAGGAGTGGCAGACTCCTTCAACCCACTTCCTAAAGTGGCCAGCTGAAGAATTGTTCCCCTAATATGTCATTTTATTATTTATATTAACAGCTTCCTTTTCACCATATAGTCCCAGGATTTAAAAAAATATTACCATTAAAGTAAGTACCTTTAAAATCATGAAATAAAAACCACAAAAGCCACAAAAAGCGGAACAGCAGTGGATAGCAATACAAAGGGAGGCAAGATAGCTACCCAATTCAAGACCTGGGTAATGACGTACATCTTGACCAACTGTCAATTGTCAGAAAGCATACACTGCTGGCACAAGACACACCTTAGAGGGAAAGTCATTCTACAACCTGGGGGCCATCACAGAGAAGACTCTCCCATGCACCACCACTCCTTGAGCCACAAAGGATGGTGGCACTACCAAAAGGGTCTCAACTTCTGACTTTAACAGTTGGGCAGGTCAATGTGGGAGGAGGTGCTTCTTTGGCTATTTGAGGTCTAAGTTATTTAGAGTTCTACATGTCAATGTTAACTCCTTATACTGAGCTTGGTAGCAAATGGCAACCAGTGCAGGCCTTTCAAGACAGGCATAATACAATAGGTAAAGGTCGAGGGAACATGTGGCCTTATGGCAATACTGCTTACCACATGTCACTTTTTCTAATCTGCTTTATTTCCACGTTAGCAACTGGGTAGCTGATGAAACTCCACAGTGGGAAGGATTTGGTTTGGGAGCAGTTGCTGACCCCCAAACATGGGGGTGGGAATCAAAACTCACAATAGTAAGTAGTACTAATATGCATAAGATAGTAGGTTTGAAAGAGGTACTAAAAGATAGTATATGTACCCCAGAAAGAAGAAGCTCTAACTATTGTTAGTCAAAGAGATAGGGTAGAGGCTTCCAGAAGAAAAGATGTGATCCTGCACAGGTTCTTATTAACAAGGTAAAAAAAGGGAAAAGGACCCCTGGACAGTTAAATCCAGCACTCATTTCGCTTTTGAGGCCGAGGGACCCGGTGTTCCACAGACAGCTTTCTGAGTCATGTGCCCAGCATGACTAACCAAACCACTTTTGGAGCAACGGAAGTCAGAGCACACGGTAACGCTGTTTACCTTCCCGCCACATCTACTTGCGCTGGTATGCTTTCAAACTGCTAGGTTGGCAGAAGCTGGGACAGAGTAACAGGAGCTCACCCCATCGCACAGATTCAAACTGCTGACCTTCCAATCGGCAAGCCAAAGAGGCTCAGTGGTTTAGACCACAGAGCCACTATATCAGATGTCACTTGAACTACAAATACCTAAGTATTTAACGTTATGACGAACTGCTTATTATTTTGAAAGAAAATATTTAATAATAAAGCTAAGATGAAATGATCAGCCTCATATATAAACACAGTTAACATTTTTCAGTTTTTCTATTTGAGAATCCATACAATTTTAGAATGCACGCAACAGGCACTCTTACCACAACTTCTTCATTTTTTGTAATCCTTGGGACGGTAATAAGTCGAAACTGATTGCGTTTTACTGCATCGTTCCCGTCGTATATTTTCAAGGTCTGTTTACCTAAAAGGAAAATGGTATTTTAGCATTTAATACAAAGTAGTGTACTGTATCCAGACCACTGAGACAATTTGCAGGGAGTTTTAACTTTCAGCTGCGTTGGAAATCTATTGTATTTACATTGCTTACATCAGTGTAACAAAATTTCCCAGCTTCCACATGAACCTTGTTTTATTTCTCTGGAAGAGGAATGATGTCTTTAAGGTGAAGTTTGAACCTTTTTCTCCTTCACCCTTCTGTCACACACAAACACCCCCTTAGCATTAGCAGCTTACTCTTGGATCTAGGGCTGCCAACTTTTGTTTTCAAAGGTAGTAGCCTCCCGGATGGGGCCATGGTAGAATTTGAAGTTAACTATATTACCATGCACCAGCAATGGTTACATGACAGACTATGGCTTTAGTGGTTTGAACATCACTGTACTGGCTTATTGGCAACTTTCATCAGAAATAACAGTTCACAATCTTCAAAGTAAATACTAGAGGATTGAAAGTCCATAGCACTAACAAACGAAGAAAAACAATCCCCCAAAAGCTGGGTGTGTATAATTAATGTAGCCTACAGAGAGAACAAGCCATGGCTGCACCCAAATTGACTATATGGAGCTCCTGTTTTGCAAAATGGACCAAGTAGGGATATTCCGGTACTGGAGAAGTAAAAGCACTAACAGGAAGAAAACATTCTAGTTCCAGTGTTTTTTAGATTCTACCCAGCGTCTTTATTTTTACAAAGGTTAAAATTAAGCACAGCTCTTCAAACATTTCAAAAAAATATCGAGCGCTTAAAGACCCTGAACATGAAGGAATTATGAAGTTAACTACGAAGGAAGTCATTGTATTCACCTACAAATCTGCATTCATTTTAGCAAACAAATCTTTTATATATGGAGTTCTAAGTAATTAGTTTATTGTCGCTTCAAGGTGTCTCATAAGAAGCGGTTCACAAATGGGATGGAATAAAAATTAAATAAATAACGTGCCAGATAAGATGAAAAAACAGGTGGCAGAATGCATCCCTAATTATATGAGATATTTCTATGGATTTTTATTGCGAGCTACTTTGGGGGGGTCATCCTGGCCGAAAAATAGGATGTATTAAAAAACACAAGCTAACAAAATAATAAACCACTCTTTTGATCATTTCCAGGAGAAAGGGCAAAACGAATTATATTATTAAAAATAAAGTTTATCCCGTCTTTCTGTTAAAGGAAATGGACAAGAAGGCTTACAAACTAGCATTGTACATATGTGTTCTCAGTTATGACAGTAGGAGATGACTAAGTGGATTTGCAAGCAGCTGCTTATGCCTTGTTGCATTTTACTGCCAACTCCTTGAAAATTGGACTGTACAGTACCATGTTTTGTACACCAACAAAAGGCATCATATGCTCCTAGCACAAATCTTGCTGCAAACAGATACTCTCTGCTTAGTAACAAATGCTACTTACTTGAGTCTGTGGAAACCTGGGACTCTTTTAGTGATAATTGTGTTGAACTGTCAACATCGTCGTCGTCATCTGTGAAAAGAAAAGTCTCCTTTAAAAGTTTGCCTTTAAAAACAAGGTGTTCATCCTTTACAATAAAGTGTTGCAATGAAAACAATACTATCAGATTTTCCTATTATAGTACTCACATTACTGAAACAGATAAGACATGTGAGCATGCCCATGATAAATAAATATACATTCGGTACAACCGTATACTGGAAAGCTGCATGGAATTCTTGTTTTTATGAAGCTGACATATGAACTTTTATGAGCCCTGGAAAACCAGGGTTCAAATTCCCACTCAGTCATGAAGTTCACTTGATGATCTAGGGCAAACCACAGTCTTTAAGCCTGACCTACCTCACACGGTTGTTGTGAGAATAAAAGGAGTGTCTCCACCCCCACCGTTCAGCCCGGACACTGAGGTCCAGCTCCGAGGGCCTTCTGGCAGTTCCCTCCCGGCGAGAAGCGAGGTTACAGGGAACCAGGCAGAGGGCCTTCTTGGTAGTCACACCCACCCTGGGAAATGTCCTCCCGTCAGATGTCAAGGAAATAAGCAACTATCTGACTTTTAGAAGACACCTAAAGGCAGCCCTGTTTAGGGAAGTTTAAATGTTTGATATTTTATTGCATTATTATTATTATTATTATTATTATTATTATTATTAGGTGAGAGCCATGTTCGCCATCTTTAGATCCTTAGAGGAAAGGTGGGAAATGAAGTGTGTGTGTGCTTAGCTTGTCTCCATTTAAAAAATTAAAATCACCCTCACTTTTTTCTGTGAAAATGTAATGTTTGTAAGATAACTGCAGTTATCACTTTCCTAATGCGAGTCAGAAAAAGATCTAACCTGCAAATGCTTTTTTTAACAGACAAAGGTAGAGGATAATCCATCCCATAATACCAATGGTAATGGTAAAGGTACCCCTGACCGTTAGGTCCAGTCGCGGATGACTCTGGGATAGCGCACTCAACTCGCTCTATAGGCCGAGGGAGCCGGCGTTTGACCGCAGACAGCTTCCAGGTCATGTGGCCAGCATGACTAAGTCGCTTCTGGCGAACCAGAGCAGCGCACGGAAACGCCATTTACCTTCCCGCCAGAGTGGTACCTATTTATCTACTTCCACTTTGACGTGCTTTCGAACTGCTAGGTGGGCAGGACCTAGGACCGAACAACGGGAGCTCACCCTGTCGCGGGGATTCAAACTGCCGACCTTCCAATTGTCAAGCCCTAGGCTCTGTGGTTTAGACCACAGCGCCACTCGCGTCCCAATACCAATGGCAATCTATGGCAAATATATTTTACTACTTTCTTCGGCTTGGATTCTGGTTTTGCTATCATGGGTAGAAGCATCCTCTGTTTCATTCTCTGGACTGGCTTCAGAATAAAATTTCCCTGTCCCCCCCCCCCCCCCCACCATAAAGTACTGCATTTTTATTATTGATACTTCCAGGTTTGTTGAACTGCTGCATATGGAGTATTCAACAAGAAGAAAGTTAAATAAGTGCAAAATGTAATTCCCCATTCATAGCAAATAAACTGAAGGACAACTAGAGCATTACTTCAAAATATGACTCTCCAAACTGAAGGTCAAAGAGAAAGAGTGACATAGAATGACAATGGAATAAAGTCATCTTTCATAGCTGAGGATAGTAACATTTGAAGCATTATCTAGCATGAAGTCTTAGAAGAGCCACAATTCTAGGTTCATAAATTATTCCTTAAGGCAAAAAATAAAAGTAATAAAAATAATTTGCACCAAGACACAAGGAACAAGCGCTTTATCAATGACAGGACTTTTTCGGTATTTCTCAAATTCTGATAAGGAAGTTTTTAGCTAAGGGGGAAAGGTGTTTGTGGGAGCCTTAAAACAAGTCAAATTGCCATCCTGAATGGATGGAGAAGACCTCTTGCCTAATTTCTGTAAATCAAGTGATGCAGGCCATACTTGGTCATAAGTCTTGACAGATCAGCCATGGCAAAATTAATACATACAGATCCTGCTTGAAGCTTAAGAGATATTTCTCTTGTTTAAAAAGGATGTTTATCACTTAACTAAGAAATGCAAAGCCGATTCTTCCACTAGTTTCCTGGCCTGTCCATCAAAAGATTTTCCATTATTGCACTTTCCCAGAGGTGCCAACTTGAATAAAATACTGGGGGTGGGCAGGTAAGCCCCACCCCCACATAACTGATCACATGACATGGCACACACACACCCCATTTGAATGGCAATGCCCATCAACTTTGGGTGCCCTGGCCCCTTCAAATATTTTATTGGGGGGGTCGAAGGGACCTCAGCCCCTAGGAGTTGACTCCTATGCTCTTTCCTAAGGGCCTCTTCACACATTAGTTTAAGGCATATTCCAAAAAGAGGATCTGAAAACAGGTCTTTGAAGACACGTGCATTGTACTGGCACACTTATCAGAGTCAGGGAGGGTTCTGGCTCCCTGATAAATATACACTTAACAGCCAACCTGATCTTGCTGCTGTGCAATGTGTGCAACAGCTCTTACGTACACCAAAAGCAAAAGCAGTGACTGTAAGCTATGCAGCGTACTACGTTGATCTGAAAAGAATGGCAGATTACTCCTTTCCCAACAGAATCTCTTTACAACACAGCTATCTTACTTCAACATCTACTAATTTCCTAAAAGACACACTGCCATAGTCATTCCAATATAATTTATGGCCACAGACAACTGCTCTACATGTCCTGAGAGGTGTGCCTCAAAATCTATGGCAGCCCAGGCTTGCACCCTTGGTATTATACACAGTTTTCCAGCCACAAGATGTTTCATTAGTGCATCTCAAAAAAACTATTGCAGTCCAAAGCAGTTGCTTATGTTGCTTGTTCTGTCAAGCCGTGCCTGAGCACGGAAAATCTGAGGGCATGATAAAACATGACAAAAGAGAACAGACACACAAACAAGTTTAAAAGAATATGCCGACAGAAAGCAAAGGGTAATCTGTAGCATCACAGCTACACCAGCCTACGTGCTTATAGACACATGATGCAATGCCCACTAACAGAGGGAGATTTTACATGCACTGACTTGATCCAGAAGCCACTTTTCAAAAATTTCCAGAAAATACCATTAGCATTTCTGGTGGAGAACGATTGCATCAGGCAACAACCGATTACCAACTGATGGGCAATCGTGCACATATGCATGACGCCAACTCCGGAAATGACCCAAAAATGTTACCCAAAAGGCACAACTGGGTGGAGCAGGACAGAACGCTTTATGCGGGCCTGAACGTAACCCTTGAGCAAAACGAGGATTGCCTGTACATAACAGCTTTAGGTGTATTCCTGTAGCCACCAGCAAAGCAGAACTCAACCATTTCAGCAAATTCAATACAGTACTTCAAGCAATTTCTACTCCTCGCAGGTAGACATTTTTGAAGAACAGACAATTGGGTCTTTTTGTTTTTTATAGAGGGAGTCATTTTCTAGGTGAGTGTACAGTGTTAAATATGCATAAAGTGTATTTATTCATATTTAATATGTGCAAAGGTCCTATAACTTCCCCACCTTGCTGACATATCTAACTGAAACAGGTTTATTCACTTTTCAAGCTACGTAATGCAACCCTAATGAATTAGCACAAACAATAAGCTATTTTTGTTTGATGGGAAAGGTCTGACCAAGTTGCTTTTGTTAGCTTTAAAATTATCCAGAAAACAATAAATATTTATCCAAAAATTTGAAAGGTAGCTTCATACAAAAGCAAACAGGTTTGAAAAGAAACACCGTGTATTTGCAAACTAAAAATTCCAAGCTAACGTTTTTTGCAAAGGGGACACATGGTCGGCTTTGACACAAGCCACCCAATTGATCGTTTGGTCAATTTGTGCCTTAGAGAATTTTTTTGTAAAATACAAACATACAAGAGATTAGCACTTGGAAGCCAGTGATGAAAATGCAAGCTCCTTCCTCCCATCACTGTTCTCAAGGGAAATGTCAGCACTGACCTTAACCGCAGCTAATGTGAACCAGGGATCTTAAAAACCAAACAGTAACATTAACAGTGTAATCCTAAAAATGTTTCATCAGAAGTCTCACCGAGGTCAATGGGACTTAGTGCCTAGTAGCTGTATTCAGAATTGTAGCCTAAATCATATTTAGGAGGAAGGCGGCACTTCACAGACCCTAAGCTAAGACTCGCCAGAGACCCTGCAAATCAGGGTTGAAACCATTAGTTACGCTAAAAGACATTTGCCCATCTTTCGTGTTTGCTTAAAATAAATCTTTGCAAGCATCTGAGCAAGTTTATTCATGACCACTGACATTCACGTTTAATGAAAACCTGACAAATTACCTTCTCCAAAGGCTCTGAAGCCTACCTAACTCCAGGACACGTGAAGTGTTGCAAGATTTAAAATGTGCTTTACTAAAGCAGCACATTTACCGGTATAATGGATTGTAAAGTACCTAGCATGCAGGATATGCAAGGCAACAGAAGAATTTAAGATCATAAGAATCAACTTGTTGGACTGTCCAAGGTTCATCCAGTACAGTAGTTACAAATAGCAGCCAGGCATATCGCTCTGGAAGTTTATACACGGAATATGAAGACAAAGGCCAAATCCTGCTCAACACTGAAAATGGAGGTTCCATTTAGCTATTATGGCTTATTAAGCCACAGATAGCCCTATCTGCACTGCCAATTATAGTTACAGTCCTAGCCTTGTGGGGAAATAGGGAAATATGAATATATTCTTGAGAACCTGAGGGAAAAAATATATGTAGGATGTACTCTAGGTGGCAGTAAAATATTATGGTAGAAACTGAACAAAGTATTTTCAGTACAGCCAAGGCAAAGGAAACACATTTATACATGCTGTCTATTTACTGCCTCAGCTCAGCATAGAATTAGTTTGCTGTTTTTCTTGAAGGTTTGCCATCATTCTTAAGTTGTTTTTTTCTAGTACAGTACCAGAACATTTACCTGTACCTGGGTAAGCACAAAGACAAAAAGATGAAGAAAATGTAAGCACTAAAATATGCTCCTTCCTTGTGTTCCATTGTTATAGATTTGTTGTATATGAAAGCAAGCAAACCTTCCCCACACACCGCAAAAGGAACCAATCCCCACAAGTTTAGCCATGAATCAAAAGTGATTTACTTTGTACGAGAAAAGTGAGGAACCTTTTTGACTCCATGGGCCATTAAGTCTTTATCAAGAATGGCCTTGTGGGCCAAATTTGACAGATGGGTGCAGCCAAGGTGCAACGTGCTTTGAAGTCCCAAAGCCAGGACTTTAAAGCACTATGTCAGGGGTCAGCAACCTTTTTCAGCCGTGGGTCAGTCCACCGCCCCTCAGACCATGTGGTGGGCCAGACTATATTTTGGAGGGGGGGGGGAATGAACGTATTCCTATGCCCCACCCCACAAATAACCCAGAGATGCATTTTAAATAAAAGGACACCTTCTACTCATGTAAAAACACACTGATTCCCGGACCGTCCGCGGGCCGGATTGAGAAGGCGATTAGGCTGGATCCAGCCCCTGGGCCTTAGGTTGCCTACCCCTGCACTATGTACAGTAATTTGTTGCTAAAATGGAAGTTCAGCTGATAAGTGGGGGGGGGGGTTAAATGCCAGCTGATGGGTAGGTAGGGCATGACTTGAGGGGGGGGAATGATGTCATGAGCCAACCCCTGGCAGATCAATACTGGCCCACAGGCTGACAGTTCCCAACCCGGTTGTATAATACACACCTTGCTTAAAGCTATTGATCCCCTACTTATTTTCTACAGCAAATACATTTTCAAAATGTGAAAAAGTGTTGATATTTCAAACCAGGCACGCTCCTACTTTAAGCTAAGAAAAATCTTGAATAAAGGCAATTTGATTGGGGGACGGGGATGTAAAGAAACTAACAAGCATGCTTTAAAAAAAAAAAGAAGAAGAAGCAAGAGATTTCTAGTTTAGCAAATAGCAGCCTAAAATGGTTAATTCTTAACAAGTATGTCTAAGCCTTCTTAAAGCACAATGCATGCCTGCTCAGAAGAAAGCCCTGTTGTGTTCAATTAAACGTATTCCCAGGTAAGTGTTCATAGGGTGGCAGCCTATGTAAGCAACTGGACAGCACATGGTATTCAACCCAAATCTGACTCACAAAGACTTTAGCTCTCAGAAACGTTTTCCAGCCTAGAACAACCACCTGCAGGCAGATTGCCAGAACTACACAGAATAGGAAAGCACATGGTGGACTGAATGAGGCTTAGGGGCTTGTTTCCTACCCCTGTTCTCAGAAGTTCCTCCTTTTAACAAGGATACCCCTTTGACAATTGTGCATTTTGGCTTTTAATAAAAATAAAAAGTAATCACTGAATTGTTAAAGAAACCAATGGATTAATATTACGCAGTCAAAACTTTACCTGCTTCCGCCTGTAAGCTTTCCGATATCCGAAAACAGTGCATTTTACTGAAGTTGCGAGAACATAAGTGCACACAGTTTGGAGGAAGAATCATGTTTCTTAGTCTTCCAAATGTACATTCTGGAGGTACAATCACATAGCAAGCAGCATGAGCCTATGGAAAACACAGCATCAGGTTCTTGTAAAGTCATGTCTAATTTCTATTTCAGAGCTGTAAACTTAGAGCCTAAACAACTGTTGACCACCCAATTTAAATTAATCTATACCCACAGTTTGTAGCTGGCAGCATATATATATATATATGCCAGCAATAAAGGGCACCCAAAGGAAAGCTGCAACCTTTGACAAAGTTAATACTTCCTTCTGATCTCCTATCATACGGTATATAATTATGAACACTTTAAAATTCAGTGTTATTTTATATCCCCTTAGTCACAGAAGACAGATATTAAATATCAGTAAGCAAAGTTAATCCCATGTGAGCTCAAATATTCATATTCTATGTGCTCAGAAGTTCAATGAATGGAAGAGGCTTGGTCACACAGAAAATGTGAGCATGGATCAGCAATTTCCTATAAAATAATCAGGGAGCCGTTTTAAATTGGGGAACAGCCCATTTTACAGATACGTAAAAGTTTATTGCCTCAGTTCTTCTAGTTTTTTGTTGTTGTTTTTTTTAAAAAAACTATCTTCATTCAGTTTTCCCTCCTGGCTAGTTTACAAATGAAGTGAAATGAAATATAAAGTACAATTGAACAAAGTACAATGATCACAGCCTCTCTCCTCCCTAGAGAAATTCATTAACCATATTATATATATATATATAAACCTGGTTAAACAGTTCTGTAACCCGTGGAGTTTAATGAGTAGCAAATTTAACACACTGGCACATTGGAAGCACTATTACTGATTGCCAGTAGTGTTGCTTTCCAAATCACAGTAAAATACTAGTTTAGATGTATTCAGATCTTCCCATTTCTACAGTGCCTAACACCTTTTCACCTTGATGATTTCTGGCTTTGCAAGAGTAAGCAAAACAAATACTCACAAACCTAATGCAAGTTTGGGATCGCCAAGGTCACATTTTAAGAGCAGGATTGGGGCGGGGGGCGCTGAAGCCTCACCGCACTCCCTGCCCCCAAGTTGTCTCCCAGTGCCCCATCACTGGAAGTGATCCCAGCTGAGAGAAAATGCTGGGACGTGGGGAAAGTCTGCTGCAGAGGAAAACTGCAGATTTGGAGAACACCCACAGTAAGACCCCACTCCTTGTGTTATAGAAGATTGAGGCAGACCCAGACTTTAAAAAGAGATAGGTTTGCCACTGTCACATACTGCTTGGCCTTAAGCCTAGCTCAATACATGTATTTTAGATGGAAACATGTGGTTTCAATAGGGAAGAGACACAACTGAGTAGCATTATTGGGTGAGGGATCCGGCATACAGCCTCCAGGTCATGTGGCCAGCATGACTAACCCGCTTCTGGCGAACCAGAGCAGCGCACGGAAACGCTGTTTACCTTCCTGCTGCAGCGGTACCTATTTATCTACTTGCACTTTGACGTGCTTTCGAACTGCTAGGTTGGCAGGAGCAGGGACCGAGCAACGGGAGCTCAACCCGTCATGGGGATTCGAACAGCCGACCTTCTGATCGGCAAGCCCTAGGCTCTGTGGTTTAACCCACAGCGCCACCCATGTGTCCTGTCCTGTTAGATAGTTCTTAAGATAGTAGAAACTCAGCCGGATGGGTTTTCTAAAAAATGTTTATATAGTGACCATTTATAGATTGTAATGACAGTTATCATGATATTTTTCCAGACTACATGCACTGTATTATGGACATTTCAGTTATTTTGTTTTTCTGTTTATTTACTTATCTGATGTTTTTATACCACGCCCTTCAACCATTCTGGAGCACAGAGAAACTTCGCATACAAAATTATTCAAAAGCAACCCTCTTTAATTAAAACAGGAAATACATTAGAATTATATTTTATTATGTATAATATACTGTGATGGGTTTCCAGCTAAACTATCTTTTCATTGCTTCTTTCTTTTAAGCTGCCTTGAGGATTCTGGCTGGTTCACATGCCAGGGTATCAAATTTGGAAAAAAACAAATAAATCTTGTTTACGTACCAGAACACCGCACCATTCACATCTCATACCCGAGAGAACCTCTGAAGAGCCACACGTTTTCCTGCAGACCTTACAACGTGCACCTGAAGAAAGATTTCCCTCCCTCCAGTGATGATGGTATGTATCCTACAGAAAGTGTGACAAACAAATCAATTATTTTAAAAATGTACTGCAACCTTTAAAATTGCTTTAAAATCTTGGTAAAGCAGTTGAATTAGCTGCACTTGAAATCTGAATATCTAACCTTTCAGAAAGTCCAGAAAAATCAAGCAAAACAAACATTTAATGACAGAGTCTTCGAAGCAAGTAACAAAAAGTTCAACTTTGTATTAGGCCTTTGGAAGGAAAGCTTTCCTAGCAGATTTCTTTCATCTGTTGTTTAAACAAAAACTTTTGTACTTACATGATCCTGACTGCCATCTTGATGGCACTGGCGACAGTCACTACAAGCAAACGGGGCACAATCTGTATGCACGTGCAGCTCACAAACTAGGAGTAAACAGAGGGAAAGGGGAGGAAATTGCCTCTCGTTTGCTTTAATCTTGCTTTTATCTACATTTTTAATCTCTTACTTTACTTTTAAAATATATTTCATCATTATTAAAGATGCAACATCATGTACAAGATTAGCAGAACCATAAGAACCTAAGAAGAGCCTGCTGGATCAGGCCAATGCCACAGCTAGTCGAACATCCTGTTCTCACAAGGACCCACCAGATGCAATCACAAGCAGGACGTGAGCAAAAAAGTAGTCTCCCCTCCTGCAGGCACCAGCAACTGGCATTCAGAAGCACACTGCCTGTGATTGTGGAGGCAAAGCACAGCAATTGTGGCTAGCAGACATTGGTAGCCTTATCCTCCATGAATTTGCCTAATTTTATATAAATCCATCCAAGTGGGTGGCTTTAAAGAAACAAGTGCAGAGGCCCAATATGGGCCAGAACCACAATGGGGTCAAAACATTCAAAAACTCCTCTGAAGACCACCAGGGTCTTGACCTGGAGCAGAGGTAGGCTTGCTTGCTATTTACATGTTACAAACAACAACGGTCACTCATTTTCTAATTTCATGAATAATGTCATGTCTAGATTGGCCCTCAGTGCTTCGCATGCAAAAGATCCTAGCTCCAGTCCCTAGAATTACCAGTTAAAGGATCTTAAAGATCTTATTAAATAGGAACCCCAAAATTTGGGATCCGTTCCAAACCGGTACCAAAATTTTGCAATAGTTTGAACCCCTTTGGCACCACAAATCCAACTCTCAAAATGAGGAACTGATACTAAAACCTGGGTTCCTAATTAATGTAACTAGTTAACAGCACCCAAAATCCCATATTGTCAAATGGATTCCAGGCAATGTCATATTTCTGCAATTGTTTTGAATCATTTTGGAGCACAAACCCCATGTTTAGCACTACCCCCTAAAAAGCAAAGTAACTAATGCATCGAACCTGGGAAATATCTCTTTCCCTTTGGAAGCAGAACATGCTAATAATTTTAAATACAAAGTAGTTTTTTCTTTAAAGTACTATTCATTGAGATTTTTGTAACAGATAAAAGCCATTTGCCTGAATGGCAAGTCTCTGCCTTGCTGATGGCTCATCTACCTAGTTTGTTTTATGTGTCAATGGCCTTTCCCTCAGGTGATCTCCTGGACATGGGGAACTGGCCTGTTGTGCTTGTGCCGGGGTGGCAGACAGTTAAGATACAAATTAGAATAAGCTGATAGCACCATGATCCATTACAGCTCAGCCTTACCTTCACAGCGAAATGCTGGAGACTCCAAAAGCTTTCTGCACACGGCACAGAACTTTCTCTTGTAATGTCCTGGAGGTCCTAAACAATGTGCAACTGGAACCTGCACAGAAAACAAAGTGTGCTTTAACTGTATACTGTGCCCTTAAGATCTACAGGTGCAGCATAACTGTATATAAGCAACTAAAAACACTGAGCAACTTGGGTGACTTTTAATTTATGTGTATTCAGTTTATGCCCAATCAGAAACCAAGGCCCTCTGTGAGAATCTTTTTCTTTTTTAACATCTCCCGTGGGAATATTGAGTCAGCACCAGTCCAATCAAGCAATTTTAAAGATTAATTGTATTTACACAATTTCTTAATCACACTTTAGTAAGGAGATCCCATAGAACATTGCCAACCACATCCCTAGGAGGGACACAGGACAATCAATTAGGTACTCACAACCATCATGGTATAGCCAATCTGCATCCCAGAAAGGCAAATATACATAGGCACAAAATTACATAAACAAAAAACAAAAGGAAATCACAGGAGAAAATGCAGCAAAGCTAGAAAGAAAGCCAATGTTCCAATGACAAGGATCAATCTTAACTACGAGCTCTAGAAGAGCTGCTCCCTGTTTTGCGGACCTTGTTCCACCTGGCCTGGGTGGGAAGGGGCCCTGACTGACTCCAGCTACAAAAGCTGAGCCTGCTGAACTGACTCTTGGGCTGGGGTATTGTTTAGAAGTTTTGTTTGGGGGGGGGTATTGCTGCTGTTATTGATATTAATTTTTTTATCTTTATTTTTAGATCTTATGACCCTATGACTTGTGTGGGGGAAAAAATTACACTTTTTGATGTGTAATGTTTGTAATGTCAATCTTTTCAGGCTGTAAACTACCTTGAGCAAGGCTTTAACTTTGGAAAGGTGGCATAGAAATAAAATGATGGTGATGATGAATAAAGGATGGTGTAGTGCCAGCCACTTCTTACCCAGTGACCCAGGCATAAAAAGTTTCTCTGTTACACAAAGATTGCAAAAGGAATGTTCTCCCTTCTTTACGTTATCAAATGACGCAATTTCTACTGACTGGTTTCTAACAATCAAAGGGAATAGTCACTTCCTTTGCCTCCGTGTCAGTGTAGGGCTTAAAGTGGATATGCACCAAGGAACCACTTTGTGCATATATTTTCTGCTTCTGAAAGTGGGTGGAAAGATGCAATTTTAATTACTCTCTCCAATCCCATCTTCCCCTTCCCATCCCCACAGAGGATACTAAGGAAACAGAGACTAATTATACTGTCCTCACCACACAGAGTCCCAATTATTCCTGTTCTAAATACAGTAGTCACCATAGACAATTTAGCTACATTAATTCTATGTGGTGATGTCACAAGACACCCTGACAAAGCTGTATAATTTTTGCTTCTCATTTATTATTGAAAGCCCTTTCTAGAATATGATCTTGATATGAGCCATTAAAATCAATTAGCAAAACACAGCATTGCAATCTGATTCTATAAATGCTTTTAAAGCCATCTAAGTGCCTTTTATTATACTGAACACATTATCTAATCAACATGCAATACTGGCAGAAGAGGGAAACTGCGTTGTTGTTTTTCAAGAGAGAGACAGAGAGAATACGAACAAATAAAAAACAAACACATAGTTTAGCTCTAGATAATAGAACCATTAAGAGTTATTTGTGGCACAAGGATGCCTGTTCTATTTTCAGCTATCTTCAGCAGTTAAACTTCCTGTTTCGAGTTTTTGGTAGGGGTTTCCCTTTGCTGTGCAAGACTTCATTACACTGATAGGCTTAGAACAATGACACACACAATTGCAAAAAGAAAAACAATACACCAAACCAAGGACAGCTGAAAAGGCACTCAGCCTGGAACAAGTCACCAGGGAGATGGTAAATTGTCACCTTTGAAAAGCTATGTTCAATGCATGGCTGAATTGGAGCCAGGACTCACCAGCATAAAAATTATTCAGAATCCTGGAACATGCGAAATATTGACAAAGATGCCTGTGAGCATGCACAGAAACCCTTTTCAGCAACTACAGAAAGACCTCATTCACATATGAGACGTCATACTAGTTCCAATATATGACACAGCATACCAGTGCATGCTGCCCTCATCCCCAGGTGCAAGTGGGAGCATGGAGCCAAGGTTTCAAGGCTTACTGTTATGGCCAAACCCAGGGTCATGGTTTATTTCCCTAAAACAAAACCGCATCAGCAAGCCAAGAACCAACAATGGCTTCTTGATTGCGGTTTGGGGGGGGGGGGAGAATCACAGCCCTGAGTTCGGACGAAACAACAAGTTTGGTTTGCTGTTCCTGCTTGCAACCAGGGGAGAGTGAAGCAGAAGCAACTGAGTAGCTTGCAATCCCCAAAAGCCATAAGCCACAGGATATCATTACGAATTCCACACAGCACCCGCAATCTGGGGTTTTAGCTAACTACATCCTGGTTAGTAGAAATAATTTCCAGAAACCTGACATCCTTCATTTTAGAGATTAAGCACTTTCAAGGCAGCGACTCTTCTCCAATATCAACAAAAGCAAGTAAACCCATTGAGGTCATCAGCAGTAGCTATGCAAATCTAGCTTGAAAAGAGGATTGCATTTGACTGTTTACACAGTAAACAATTTGCTCAGCAAGGGCCAAACTGGAGGCAATTAGAACAGATAAACACATGATGAAAAATACTTATCAAGATATGGTCTTGATATAATTCAATTCTGGTTTGGGGCACAAACCAAGTCATTCATATACTGTATGTATGTATGTATGTGTGTGTGTGTGTGTGTGTGTGTGTGTGTGTATGCCCTGTTGTCACCTACAGGAGGCAGCAGGAGACTCAAATCCAACCTATAATATAGCACAATTCTTATAAGGTGGCTTCCTATGTTCTATGTCCTGCTAGAGGAAGATCAAGGGCTGCATGTACCAGGGGCGAAACGAGGCTTTATTTCACCTGGGTCAAAGACCCAGTTTGGCACACCCCCATGCACATTTGCGTACCCATACAATACACACACAGGCTGGGAGCCTCAATGGTGCTCCTCTGGAGGCTTCACCCAGAGCAAAAAACCTGACTAGCTTCCACCTCCTAAAGCGCAGCTCATGCACAGGATGATTTGCTTAACTATACCGTAGCTGCTGTAAGCAAAACAAGCAAACAAATAAACCCTACATCTTATCTTATCTTTGTATACTTTGGGGTGATAAAAGCCAAATTAACAAGACAACAAAAGATCTTTAGCTACAGGGTAATGGAAAAGATGCAAGGAAGAAGTATTGAACAAGATTGCATGCAGGTCAAAGCAATAGTAGCAAAAGACTTTTATCAGGACCAAATGAAATGACACATAAAGTAGTGAGAAGCTTTAGAGTTCAACCAGAACTCAAAAAGAATTTCCTGAAGAGAACTATACATGCATTTGTTTAAACTAAAATAGGTACTAGACAATACAGGCTGCTCACAAAAAAATGTTTGATATATTTTGGACTCCAGCCAGCTTGTAACCAAGTTCAAGCAACGAAGATTCGTCACAGTACGCAAATGCCATAATTTCTCTTTGAACATTGTCTACACATGAACTTATCTGACTCATGCCATGCTTCTTATTTTGTGAGCCTTTGCTTGACCTTGAATTCCATGTCCTGCTTTAAAGTGACATTTTCATTAAGTTCAGGATAATCCCCATTTTGCTTAGCATTAAACGAAAAATTCAGATGAAGCTGACTCTTTGCCAGATTCCCTTTACCCTTTAGTATTCAAAATGCAATTCCTGGTTTATAACATTAGTATGCTCTAAGAATCCAGCAGAAAGAAATCTTTAACACCCTTCATATATTAGAACTTTCCACAAATAGCTACTTTGTATAATCAGCAAGAAGGGTAGGAGACAAAAATAGAAGCTTCCCATACATAGAATAAACTACCATTAAGCCTTCTGCTATGTTTTTAAGCTAAGAGCCAAAGTGAATATTTGCTTCATGTAGCCAACACACAATACAGCTGTCCCATATGGCTGCTTTTGGACAGCAGAATATTAACTTCGAAGCCCATCAGGCAGCCTGTAATTAACAGAAGCAGTTGAACATTTCATGACACCTTTTAATGCTGAAGACTTAAAAGTCACACGCAAGAGGGGGTTGCTTATGTTAGCTTGAAGGAAAAGGCTTCTGAGGATAAAGCACAGAAACCAAAAAGCATTCTCTGCAGTAGCAAATGAAGGAAGCCCCACTGAAACCATGTCACTTATGCTTGCTATAGTTTTAAGCTTAAAATGTAAGTATCATGCTACAGAGGCAACATAAATTCAAGGGTATTCTCCTGACCTCAACTTTTTCAAACATCAACCAGAATCATAATGAAACTGACATAATAAAAAATGAAATCATCGTTGGCCATGACTTTGAACCAATATTATGGATGACATACTAAATCTAAACTTAAAAGTGCAGCTATTTGCATACAGACGGGATGCAGAAACATGCAATTCCACATCCTCTCCTTTTCCCACCTCTCTGCCTGGAGGAGCTGTTGTCAAAGTAATATCCAATGAGAAAATGTCTGTTCCTTCTCCTTTTCATTGTGTCCCAGAATGTAGACATGTATTCACCTTGAAAGGTATGTATGCATATCAGGAAGTAAGGGTCCACATGATTCTAGGGTATTTTCAAAAGGGGTGGTGGGATCTATTACAGGTATGTCACCCTGACAACTCTCCATCATTTGGCTCTGAACACCTGGTATTTTGCATGGCCAATGATCACGAAGACCTTCATATGTCTAGAACAGGGATGTCCAACAGGTCGATTGCGATCCCCGCGAGGTTTTGGTAGATTGTGGCCGATCTCTGGCTCCCTTTCCTTAGCATCGCTAAAACTGACTCCTGCCATGCCCCCTTGCCCCGCCCTCCATTGTTGTATGGTCTCTGGAAGGGAAGATGGTGCTTTCTCTGTGTTGCTGTTTTGATCCATAGCGATTTTCTTGTGAGTGACTTTACCCCTTTGTCCCTTGCCTTTAACCCCCCAAAAAAACAGAACTCCCCCCCAAAAAAGCTCAACAACTGTGAGCTGAACCCCCCGCCCAAAAAACCCCCAGGGCTTTCCTCCTCCCTAAAAAAAGCAGAACAACTTTGAGCTGAAAACCCCCCAAAACAGGGCTTTCCTTCCCAGAAAAAGCTCAACAACTTTGAGCTGAACACCAAAAAAACGGGGGTAGATCACTGCCAGTTTTTAATTCTGAAAGTACTGTAGATCACAGTCTCTTGAGAGTTGGCTACCCCTGGTCTGGAAGATCTTATAAAATCTCTAAACTAAAAAGAACTGTTCTTCACAAGTTGTACAATTCCATCTGCACCCTATTCAGCCACCTACATGTAGATACTATCATAACTGCATTCGCTTTGATTATATTTCTATGAACAGAACTAAAGGCTTCAGATATCTCCAGTTTGTGTTCCAGTAAACAATGGTAGCAATAATTCTTATTTTCGAAAGTTAACAGGGAAAAGTTCAGGCCAGACTGAAATACTGAATACAATTTTGACGATTTATTTTAAAATGTCCCAAACTCTTGCAAGATAGGAGTTTCCATTTATTATCTTGCACAAGATTGACCACATGTTGTCACACAATGTATTATATTGCCTTATTTCAGTTCTGCTAATTGATATTTTAATGCTGCAAATTTTCCAGATCTTTGGGACAGAATAAATACTGCTAGGCATTTCATTACCTCTTCTAGTTGTTAACAGAATTAATATACTGAAATGTTAACCTACACCTTTGTTTAGGGACAAATTGTTATTTTGTTTACTTGTATTTCTCCTACAGAAATATTTCATGGCACACCAGAAAGCATCTAACATCAAATGGTTTTCAGCATAAAGGCAGACGAAAGGGAAGGAGAAAGAAACTCAAGAGTTATGCAGGAGAAGTAGACATTTTGGGCAACTTACCCTTACAAGACTTGGAGCAACACAGGAGCATGGCATCTTCACATGCTTCAGGCACTTCTCATGAGACATAAAATTGCAAACTGTAGAAAATAAAGTATGTGTGTTACTTGGTCATTAAAAACAACAACATTAAAATCCAATTAGAGTACACCATCAATCCCGAATTCAATGTTGTATTGTGTAAAGGAGTCCTTGCTTTTTTCTGTCCTGAAACTACTGTTCCAGAACTAAGCTCTCCTTTTTCAGATTCTGTAACGGTACTATGCTTTCTGAAGTTTTATTTTAAATCCATTTATTAATCATCTGCAGCATGGAATTTGCATTTTTCACAGCTACATCCTACCTTCTCCCATCTGAAAGATGGGGACAATAATTGCCTACCATACAGAGATAAAGTATCTAAAGCAGTCGGAAGCACTGAATTCTGCTATATAAATACCAAATTATTCAGAAAAGTGAAAATCCAAGCAAATTGCAAAGAGCTCCAAATCAGTTTCTCCAGATTGGGTGAATGGACAACTTAATAGCAAAGGCAGGTCAATGAAAGCAAGTGTAAAAAGAGGCACATAAGGGCAAAAAAAAAATCCTGTTGTTGCATGCAGGTTGATGTCTGAACTACCGGTAGCAGTGACTAGCTAGGAAAGACATCTTGGGGTTTTAGCAGATAGCTCAATAAAAACATCTACCCAGCACATGGCAGCTGTGAAAAAAGGACATCCTTAGTCACACCTTGTCATTATGCTCTATCAGTGCTTGAATTCCACATCCTGTTACATCTATTGTCACATGTAAATCTTGTGATCAACATACAGTAGTTTGAACCCATTTCTTATTCGCTTTGACTTCTTCCTATGTGGCGTCACTGGCAAGGCAATTCCACATTTTCTATGTTGTCTTGTAATTCCAAACATGTTTACTTATTAAGACTTAACTTCCTCATGAGTATGCTTAGGCTTTCAACCTTACTCATACACTTTCGACAGGCAGCACCAATTTTCAAGGAGAAAATGGCTGCTTTTCAGATGCTAAAAATTCAACTGCCATTTTAAAAGGGCTCTGTGGGATTTGCCATCTTTTGATCATGTGCTACTCATTTTGCTTGAAGTGTAATTGCTTCTATTTCTTTCCATTGTCCTCTTCAGCGGATGCTGCAGCTGAGCACAGATGACCTTGAAGTTATCAGCTATTGGATGCAGAAGCAGAAGCCTTTATTGTTTGCAGCATTTAAGCTGAAGCATCTTAGTCGTTGCTTTATCTATCATAGTTGTTTAAAGTTGTGTTGATTAGAGTTCTCAATCAGAACCTAAATTAATATGCAAAGAGTGGATCCTATTAAGTGTTACCGGTATACAGTTGATGACAATTTGAGCTCCTTGGACTGTAACACAAGAAACTGGGAAAGGGAGAGTTTAAAACTTGTTTTTGCTCATTTCTGTACTATACCAGTTTAATTAAAATTAACTTCATAACAAGGGCTATTACTTAACAATAATAAAGTATTATTATTATCTACTAGATTTCCTACAAAATAAAAGTTTTGTGGCTAGCATCTATTTCACAACATGCTTTCAAAAAATGATTCTGTAAATATTTAATGGAAAAGAGTATTTTTGTCTGAATTATGAAATTTGTGGGTGCCTATCAAAACACATCCTTTATAGGAAACATGTTGGTAAATATGATATGACATCAAAGTGATATATTTGCTTTGCAATACCATACAAAATATTTTTGAAACAACTTCCTCTTTAGTGTGATCATTATTAGCCAAGGCACTGCTAAAGGTGTTCATATCTTCAACAACTTCCATGGTCAGGACCTTTTATGCAGTGGCTGACAATAGAGGAGGCAAAACATCTCACATATAGAAAAATGACACATTTCAGCAATTCTTTTCTTTCATAAGTAAAAGAAGAACAGAAATAGAAAAAAAAGTCCTTATACTTTTTTTAAATCCTCTACCATTTTTTAAACAGCGTAAAACTGTTATTATCCTAGCTGTCAACAAAAATTATAATAGAATTCAAAATTAGTTCAGTTTAACGGGGGGGGGGGGTGAGAGGGTGGGATACGTTGGTATTACATTCCAAAACTATAGTCTTAAAGACAAAAGCTACTGCAGTACGTTGGACCCTCACAATGCAACTTAAATTCCTCATTGAAATATTAGGAAGCACTGGAGAAGAAAACACAAGAGATGCATAGGTAAAATACTGGGCTCACAGTAAATAATGGTAGGGGTCTAATACCCATAATAACCTAACAGGGGTTTCCCCCTGAGTAGCACATTATAAGGAAGGGTTCAGAATTTAATCTACCGTAATTTAACACCATTTCTACCATGCCTAATTTCCCAGAGAAACCCCAGGCATTTAATGAATTTGCTCAACAGAAAATTCCATACTGAGATTCAGCCATTGGAAAAGGAAGCTAATACCTACGTTTCCTTCATGTCAATCAATTGCTCCTTTTACATATAAGATAGAAAAAGATAACAGGTTACAAATTGTAGAACTGTTGAGCTATTGCAGACTCAAGCAAACAGCCCCAATTACGGTAGTTAGTTTCTCAAACCCGATGTATCATCATGTATGGCTGGTGGGTTTTCTTGTTATGAAAAGTTATGAAATAATTTAGTAGTAGTCCTGGAAATAAATTTGGCTTCCGGGTGGATAGCCAGTTGAAATGTGTGTTTTTTCCTTCAAGACTTCCAAGTTCTACATCATAAAAGGTCATGCCTTCCATTAGTTGCAAGATATTGATTCTCTTGGTCTGGTTACAAGTAATAGATGTATTCTGCTCCACTTGTTATCACAACCTCCTCTGTCTTTTGAATCAAGGATGAAATTGCTTCTACAGGCAAACTTCCAGAACTGAATACTTTGTTCCAGTTTTTTAGATTAAGTGCATGTGAGAAAAGAGTATCCGGTAAACCCAAACTGCTTCTTAGACAGGAACAAGCAGCTCAGAAAACCTTATCATTTGAACTTGAGCTAGTTATCAAGGTTATCAAGATAGGCAAAACCAGTCTGTGATTAATTATGAACCTAACCATGTGTGTGTGTGTGCGTGTGTGCACTTCTTCCCAGGTGAGACATGTATCCTGGGTTGAGAGAATATCTTCAGTGCTTGCCGCATAAAAAAAAAAAACACAAGGGGGGAGGGGAGCCCTAGAATGTGGCACCCAGCAATTCTCCTGGGATAAGTAGCAACTGCCTTCAAGCAGTTGGCAGCCTACACATCCCTGTGAGGCAGTGTTCCCCAACCTTGGGCCTCCAGATGTTTTGGGACTACAACTCCCATCATCCCTCGCTAGCAAGACCAGTGGTCAGGGATGATGGGAATTGTAGTCCGAAAACAGCTGGAGGCCCAAGGTTGGGGAACACTGCTGTGAGGGACATTCATGGGCTCCAACAGGCAAGTAGCTGCTAAAGGCTGGAAGAGACAACAGCACGACACTGTGCTCAGAATTGGTAAGACAGAGGAACAATGGCTGGACTACTTGGAAACACAACAAGACTGGGTAGGATTCAGTAGTAAAATCAGCAGCAACTAGGCACCGGACAACCTTCTCCTAACAACAAAGGGACACGGCAAGGGGGTGGTATCCACAATATACAAAATACCACTCCAAAATCCCACAAAGCCCCTAGACCAGTGGTGTCCAAACTTTTTGGTGTCCAGTGGTGTCCAAACAACTGTTTCCAAGATTAGGCCACCACCCCCATATTCACCATTAGGTAAAAATTAGCTGCTAAATGGAAAAGTACATCTCAAAAATACACAATAAAGCAATCATCAGGTAAAGCTTGACAGAAATATGCACAGAAAATGCCTATCTAATTTACCATAGGGACATATAGACATCAAAACCAAGCTCACTATTGACTTCTAACTTGTGGGTTGACTGTGTGGCAAAGACCTTTTATAGCTGTGTTTCTTAGAAAACCAGAAGTAAAAATAGCTATTTCTAACCTAATGTTCATTCAATCAACATTGGGTGCATGCTTCCGGGGAGGGGAAGACTTAGCCTGCGGTATATGGGGGAGGCCCATACTTTTCACCAGGAAACTCCAGTTAGAAATGGAGTCAAAACTGGGAAAAGGATAAACAAGCTATCAGGAGGAGGCAGTGCAGAATCTGAACCACAATGGCCAAGAAAATCAAATACAATTCTAGCACAGTGCAACTAACACCAGATCGTCAGGCTTATGCATGTATGGAGGGAAACCTAATAGTCCAATATCCAGGAGGTCTGAAACAACTGACTAATTGAAGCAGAAATGTTACTCACTGTGGCAGTGCTGCAATCGAATTAAGAAAGAAGTTACAGCCAAAGATGTTTAAGTGATCTCATTTCCCTCTTCAACTTCAGTCTGGATTATTATTTGCCAATGGGATTGCCACAACCCGAAATTTACTTAGGTTTCCAGAAAATGCACTCAGATGACTGCTAACTAACTTTTATAAAATCTACAAGTTTTGCTCTCTTTTTTTCTAAACAACAGTCAGCATTGTGGGGCAGGGGGAGGTCTCCCTAGAAAATTAGGACCTTTTTAACCATGTTTGCCTCACAAAGCAAGTCGTGGTATTGAAAAAGAAGCATTACATGAAGTATATCAAACTCTCGCTGGATGCCTTAAGTCAGAGGTTTTCAACCTTTTTGAGTCCACGGCTCCCTTGACCGACTACATTCTTTCTGCGGCACCCCTGTGGGGGTCAGGAGCCCAGTTATGTCACCCATTCACCTGCAGGCACCATTCACCTGGCACCATTCACCTGTGGGGCTTGTAGCCAGGGCTGCTACAATAAACAGCTGTGCAAGCCTTTGGGAGGCAGAGAGCAAGAGGGAATCAGAGGAGAGAGAGAAAGAAAGAGGGACAGTGGCCAGTGTTGCCTGTGGCACCCCTGACCATTATTCAAGGCACCCCAGGGTGCCACGGCACACTGGTTGAAAATCTCTGCCTTAAGTGATAAAATGTATTAACAGTGATCATAGGACCTATATCCAAATTGAAAATTTTTGCATGTTACTGACCCTAGACTTCTCTCAAATTTCCTTTTCTGGTTCCTACAGAAACTGTTGGCTCTCCTTAAGAAATCCTTTGGCATGAAGCTCCCAAAAACATACAGTTGATCAGTTTTGGTAATCAAGAGAAAGTAATAAGATCATTTCCTGGAATTGCAGTCCTCTTTTCAACAAACAGTCTTTGAACTCAGAACTCAGGGATGAGGACCAGATCAAGAGAGAACTGGGCATTCTTCACAAATATTACGGTATATGTGTGATAAATAATGGGATTATGCTTGCACCTAACTATCTAACAGAACAGGAATTTTAGCAATATTTTCACAAAGGTGTCAAAATTCTAGATTAACACATTGAGTATCGCTTGTGAGTTCATTGTTGAATACCACTTTCCTTACTGCTAGTTAAGTGAATCAACTTTCAATGGATCAGTGAGGAAGGTCAGACTCTAGTAAGTGAGCAGCAGAGAAGGTCTATGGCAGGTTCAAGCAACAGTGGAATCAAGTGTAACTAAAATAAATGGGGGGGAAACATGCTGGGAAAATTAATTTTTACAGAGCAACTTCAAAAGGTAGAGGGATCCAAGTCAAAAAGGAAACTAATCTATCAGTGTTGGTAATCAGATATATAAGTCAGATATATAAGCTAGTTGCCAAAAGGCATCTAAAACCAAGGCTACAGTCGCCAAAACGAAATGTCTAGGTGCCATTTTGGGGCAAGACAGCTCTAAAGTCTGATTTTTCAAATGATTTGGACACAGTAGCAAACTGTTACCCTCCTCTCATGTGCAGGAAAATCAGGGCACATGAGTCCAAGATTCATCACTACTTGTTTCTGATTCACCAAACCAAACTTTAATGGATTATCTGAATGTAGTTAATGTCTACTTTTTCCATCTGGAGTGTGCTGTGGGGTTACACGTTCCCTCTAACTCCCTTGTTATTTCACCCACATCAGTGTTCTTCAACCTTGGGTCCCCAGATGTTGTACTACAATTCCCATCAACCCCAGTAAACAAAAACAATGCTCATAGCAAATCCACTGCCTCACATGAATTTTACCCATCCCATCCACAATGTGCTTTAACTATAGTACAATGTTATGTCTGTATCATTCCCAATCAGATATTCCCCTTTTTACCAGAGTTTTAAATGGGTTTGTATGCCCAGATTACGATGGAATCCACTGATACAGACATTAACAATACCTCATAGTTAAAGCCAACAATGGAGGGCAAGGGAGTATTTACATGGGGGTGGGGTGTGCAGCACATGAGCCCCTTTCTGCGGCACCCCTGTGGCCATATCTCCTAGCCATGGCTAGATGAAAAACATTATATATGACCAGATCTAATGGTGAGTCATTGTAAATACTGAAGAAAATTGATGGCACAGACCAGAGCATACAAGTCCAACCAAGTAGGCTGAGCTGTTTGTGATTGCTATTTGCTTCAGAACTCTTTGTAATGAGAAATAGTAATTAATCATATTTATTTTTTCTAACTTATGGATAAAGTTTTCAGAGATGTAAAAAAAGATTAAAATTAGGTTAAAATGTAGTCCATTTCAGTAGCATTCCTGAAAAAGCATTTCTGAACATTTTCAAAGTACTTTAAAACAAATTGTATGCCTAAATTTTGTTTTGCCGGTAATTTGCTCTGAGTCAAAAACTCTACAAAGCTAAATAAATGAACTCAAAAGTGCAATTATGCAGTCAAAATGGCTATTTCTTAACTGCAAATGTTCACCTCAAATACTTTATATCCATTGTTTAAAACATTCAGAGCATAACCACACTGAGCAGACATTTTATGATTACTTTTCCTCTAGCCAAGGACCATTCATAATGAATGTAATTTATCAAGGTGTGTAGGAAGGAAAGAAGTACAGTCTTATGAAAGAGACAGAAATTGGATTATTGACTAAAATGGGATCAGGGATGAAAGGAAAAAGCTGTGTAAAAGGCCATGAGAAGTATGATGTTCTTTACGAAAGAGACTAATATTAGTACTTATTTACTAATCTATGGGTCAATATTTCAATGGTTATCATCTAAAGAAGGGACTAGAAAACAAGGAAGGAAAGATCTATTGAACATGTTCATGATAAGTATATTACTGCTTTGCATTGAAGTAATGATTAAGGCAAGCAATAATGTATCACCTTTACATCAAGACTTTCCTTTGTTATTTATGATAAACATTTTTGTGTAATCTTCTATAAGTGAGTTCGCATAAGATTCTCTCTCCTCTCACACGCAAAATAGGCACTTCAGTGTTCCTGGTTTAAACTTCTTGAAAATTAGTTGATGCAAAAGACCTCCTGCATTGCTCAATTATACCCAGCTATATAGTATATGACTCATTCCCTGGGTTCCATACCTAGCTCACACCCTCTTTTTTATGTAATATGGATATGAGCAATGCTTAATCATAGTGCCACTCTAAATCTTTAAATAAAGTATGTCACCCTTCTGTATGCGACCTTTGTGCTCAAGGCCATCTTATGATGTCTGCATCTTAGCAAGTTAGAACAGATCAGTGTGGCGTGTCAAGATGCCTAGACCCTAATGCATCAAGAACAAACAGGGACAACAGCTGCTTCCTCCAAAGGAAAGGGAAGGAAACAGCCCTGCAGACTCAGAAATTATGCATAGCATAAAACTTCAAATAGGCTCAATGCGTCCAATAACTTGCTTTACACTCAGGATACAAGGTAGGTAAGAGAAGCAAGTCTCAAAGCCAGATGATCCTTCCCCTTTTTATCAAGGTCCCCTTACTGTATGGAGAAAAAACCAAATTATATGGGGAGATCTCACTCCCAGTAAACTGGCCCCCACCTCAATAAAGACCAAGTAGCAAAGTATCATATTGAACAGGCTCTAACAGCTGGATGGAAGAAAAAGGATCTTTACCTGAAACTAACAAGGGTGTCAAAACCATGTTTCAGAAAGAAAGAATACGGTAATCTAGACAGGACGGAATGCATGCCACAGTGAAAATAATCCAAGTTCTGAATAAAGGATAATTAAGTTCTTTGTTCAGAATAACCTTCAGGTTGTTCAGTATTTATTTCAACTATAAAATGTAGGTTTCTGGAGGAAGGCAAGATAGAGAAAGACAAACTACAGAATTGTCATACCCTGGCCAGAGGAGTTGTGTCCCAAAAGGCAGCTAGAAAGTCCATTGTGGCGACTGTAACCTAGGTTTAAGGTGCCATTTGGCAATTACCTTATATATCTGAGTTTCTAACACTGGGCACCCTTCCTATGCACAAAAACAGCGGCCTCTACAGGCATACTGGTGTCTGCACAGAGTTTCTCCATGCAAAGGTGATCCTGGCTGGTCCAAGATCCCCATTCATATGAAGGAGCTCTATGAGTGTACATCAGTACATGCGGAGAACCTCTTGCCAGGTGCACCAAATGCATGGCATGGCTAGCATGCGCAGCAGAGGGGGGGCACAACCCTATTTCCCCTTCTCTCTTCTCCTTTAGTGAAACCAATACCATTTGCGTAAGTTGACCTACCAACCTCCAAGATGGAATAGCAGGCCATGAACAGGAGGCAATTTTACCACAGTAAACAAGGGACACTAAGGAACAACTCTTCAGCCCACCAATAGCAGCCCATCAGCATGGAAGGACCAAGACCCTGCCAGTCCCAAAAGACTCAAGTGCACACAGAAGGGGTTTAACACTTACACACCTCGTAAGCATCTGTTCATCTCTGACCCCTCAAAAAGAGAGTAAGTCCCACCTTTTCTATCTTCTATAGCAGGCACGGCCAAACTTGGCCCTCCAGCTGTTTTGGGACTACAACTCCCATCTATCCTAACCACTGGTCCTGTTAGCTAAGGATGATGGGAGTTGTAGTCCCAAAACAGCTGGAGGGCCAAGTTTGGCCATGCCTGTTCTATAGAATCTCAATGGCAGCTAAGATGGCATACAGCCAGTCACAGAAAACCATAAATGTTGCACCAGATCACCAGCCTATGTATCCTAATCTACCTGTGGCTGGCAGTTTCTTGAGTAATCAAATCTAACACAACCAGCTTCCATGGAATGACTTGCTCTGAGATGATGTGACTAGTTTGTTTCTGGCAACAGAGAGGAAACTATGATAAAAGACTCAGCTGCTAAGTTTCTACCTGCCAGGCAGCTTTTCAGGAGACAAATGTACACAGGTCTCACTACCCAAACACAATGCATTCTCAGGAAATTGTTTGTTAGGTGAATGTTTGCACAAGAAGTTGACAACTTCCATTTATTCCTATGGGGAAATTTCTAATGCGCTCCCAACCACAGAATTTTGGCCCCAAAATGATGAAAAACCCAGAGAAACCCTCTGAAACCTTGCAAAAGGCAAACAAGGAATGGTAAAATGCTCTCTTATTTGTCTAATCTCTCCACTTCCTCCCTCCCACCATGGTTTCTGGTGAAACGGCTACACACAGGTCTGCCTGTTTGGATATCTGAATCAGTGGTGTGTATAGCAAGGTTTGGGTACTAATTCCTTGTGTTTGGATAAGTGAATTTTCATATAACGAGTGCTTGGATAACGGGACCTGCAAGTACTGGCAAGCCTATTAAGAGGGAATTCCCTTATAGCTGTGGTGCAACAGGGAGGTTTTTCCCAGGGCAAAATGAAGTGATGAGGAAAGCTTCATCTGATAAACCTCAAGATGTCAAGACAAAGAAATCTTGTCAGGAATATACAGTGGACCCTCGGGTTGCGAACGTGATCCGCGTGGGAGGCACATTCGCAACCTGCAGCGTTTGCAACCCGCAGCGCTGCTTCTGCACACGCGCGGGTCGCGATTCGGTGCTTCTGTGCATGTGCAAGCGCCGAAACCCGGAAGTAACCCATTCCAGTACTTCTGGGTTCGGCACGAGCGCAACCCGAAAAAACACAACCAGCAGTGTGCGCAACATGAGGTATGACTGTATACATACACATATACATATACATAGCCACCTCTACAAGGAAAAGTCCCTGGCATCTGGATCTATGGCAACCCAGTAAGTTTTTACCGGCACATAAATGGCACAAAAAGCTTCACCCAAATGATACCAACCTGTTAGGCAACTATTTAAGTAACAAAAGCCCCACCTTGGCAATCTTACAAGGGAAAGTGATTTGCATTTGCTGCTGCTGCAACAGGAAAAGCTTTTCCCAACACAGAGATGAATCACAGAATCATAGAGTTGGAAGGGGGCCTAAGGGTCATCTAGTCCCACCCCCTGCAATGCAGGAATCTGAACGTGCAATCCCCCATCCAATCTGAAACCACACTGGGCCCTGCAAATGTGCTAGCAGTTTCACTGCCAGAGGAAGAAAAAAAACCCACACTGAGAGGCTGGTTTAAGACAAAACGAGAACCACCAGGAAGGGAAATGTTGGCAAACCTACAAAAGGAAGTCCTTTGCATCTGCTGCTGGTATGGATCGAGTGACTGAGAAAGCTTCACCAGCTGCATTTCTGCCTGCTCGCAGGCACAGGAGCCCTTGCAAAAAGAGGGAGTGTGTGTCTGTTTCCTAACCCTCTCTCTTGAGGACAGGCTGCCACTCACCCAAAATAGAAGAAAAATGAAATCTGTCCCTAACACACACATACACCCACCCAAAACCACATTTCTCCTGTTGATAACACCCATCAGGAGTTGTGAGATTAACGTTCTTGCTTTTATGTATCGTGTGTGTGTGCGTGTGTGTGTGTTGCATGTGTATGTTGTGAACAGCCCTGAGATCTTCGGGTGGAGGGCAGCATACAAAATAACTAACTAGATCGATCAATCAATCAATTAATCAATCAATCCAGGGTCTCACACATACAGACATATCCACATCAGCTCAGTCAGCAGAGCAGGAGACTTTTAATCACGGCTTCGAGCCTCACATTGGACAAAAGATTCCTGCATTGCAGGGGGTTAGCCTAGATGACCCTTACGGTCCCTTCCAACTCTACAATTCTATTATTCTTCAATGGATAATTTCCCCGATATGGGTTTGTGAGATTATTCTTGTTTTTCTTATGTATTCTGTGCGTGCCTGTACATTGCATTCATATGTTATGGACCACCTGAAATCTTTGGGTGGAGGGCGTCATACCAAGAAACAAATTTGATTAATTCAGGGTCTCACGCATAACACACGGAAATAAATAACACATCTCTTCTACTGGTAATTCCCCCACTAGGGGTCGTGAGGAGATTCACGTTCTTGTTTTTTATTATGTATCGTGTTTTGTTTTTTGTTTTTTGTTTTTGTTGTGTGTGTGTGTGTCTGTTTTGTATTTGTATGCTGTGAACCGCCCTGAGATGTTCGGCTGGAGAGCGGTATACAAATTAATTAAATAATTGATCGATCGATTGATCGATTTGCAGGAGTCTCCCTCCCACAGGCGCGCGCTCTCTCCCTCTCTCCCTCCCACGGAGCCCGCATTTACCTTCGCACAGGTACCCCGCCAGCCCCCAGATGAAGTCGGTGCAGTAGTGGCAGAAGGTGGGCTTGGTGAGGGTCACCCTCTTGAAGCAATGCCCGGGCGCGTTCCCACGAGACGCCGCTTGATGCTGCTGCTGATGCTGCTGCTTGGGCGACGCGGGCGGCGTCCGCCGTTGCTGGTGCAGCGAAGACGCGGAGGACGACGACGACGACGACGACGGCAGCGAGCGGCTCTTTCCCCCTCTGCCGATGAGGGGGCTGGCGGCGGGGCTGGAGCCCCGGCTGCCGGCGCCGCCGAGCAGGGAGTGAGCTCCGTCTGCCATGCTCGCCCGGCTCGGGACGAGGGAAAGCAGCAGCGGCTCGGGGTCCTCCGCCTCGAGAGAGCGAGCGCGCGCACGGGCTGCCGCGTCTCCGTCTCCCTCCTTTCCCCCCTCAGGGGCGCGTCGTGAGGAGACGGGTGGCGGCGGGCGGGCGGGCAGGCAGCCCCTTCTCTTGCGAGACTTCCGCCGCGCTGCCAGGGGAAGCCGGAGGCGGCAGCGGCGGCGGCTGAGGAGGCGGCCTGAGGGAGGAGGAAGAGGAGGGGATGGGGAGGGACGCAGAAGGGCGGCGCTTCAGCGGCCGCCGCGGCGCCGCAACCGCCTCATGCCGGGCTCGCGGGCGGCGTGGGCGAGAGTCCCTCTCCCTCCCTCCCTCTCTCTCGGGCGGGGAAGGGCCGATGGAACTCCCCGCGCCAGGACGACGGCAGCCCCGACTTGCTGCTTAGCATTACCCTCCAACCAGTGCAGGATCTTAATGTAATGGATCTTAATGTAATGTATATATATATATACAGTGTGTGTGTGTGTGTATTAGAACTGGAAGGGACCCTTAGGATCATCTATTTATTATTATAATCTTTCTTTCTTTTTTGCATTTTCTATTTTACATAAACAAATGAATTAAATACATAGACATATAATCCCTTTTGACTTCCCTCCTTGTGGATCTTAATGTAATGATTTCCCCTCTGCATCTCTTTCATAACTCTATTTTTATAAATCATTTGTCAATCCATAGTTCAAATTTTCTGTCAATCCTACCAATGTATGTAACTGGATCTGAGTAGGGTTTACTACTTAGCCTTTGCTTCTTCCACAAGGCAGTGGGAGGTTTGGGATCAGACACGGTGCTCTGACCATCTCTGCAACTTGTCACCTTTAACAGATTGCAACCTTTTTTCCTAGGTCAACTCTAAAGACTCTACCTTTCTCCTTTCACTAACTAAGAGCTGGAGGAGGGGCCCCACCCACTTGCTGTCTGCCCCAGAGCCCCTCTCCATAGTTTTCTTAATGGGCCATTATCTTCCTTTTGTTTTCTTAATGGCTCATCTCCCAGGCAATTACCTCATCAGTAGACCGGCCTGGATTATATTTTAACCCTTGCTGGATCCAGGGCTTCAGGGGGCGATGAAATTCTAACAGCTACTGGACTCACAAATTTAGGGTGTCGTGCACCCACAAACTCATAACAATATTTTCACAGAAGTCTACCTTTTTCCAGCCCCAGCCCCAACTCCCACCCCAAACTGATGCTAGGATCATTGAAGCAAATGCTTAACCACTCATATTATACTTACTAGATGCACTGTTGGGAATGACTACATTTATATACCGTATTTTCCGGCATATAAGACGACTGGGCGTATAAGACGACCCCCAACTTTCCCAGTTAAAATACAGAGTTTGGGATATACTCGCCGTATAAGAAATACGACCCGGCGTATAAGACGACCCCCGACTTTTGAGAAGATTTTCCTGGGTTAAAAAGTAGTCTTATACGCAGGAAAATACTGTAGGTGATGTCCAAATTTATAAACAGAGTAGACCCCTTAACTCCATTGATTTCAATGGGTCTACTCTTGAGTATTACTAACATTGGTTTCACCCCATGTGTTTTTATGTCATGGTTTGAATGAGTACATTCAAGCGCTAGTTAAAAAACCCATGTTTATTTTGGAAAATCAAGCTACGTACTTTGCTGCCAACATAATGTACAGGCTGGCAGTGTTACATTTTCCACGTTTTATTTACTCTAGCCCCAGCTGAGTTGAGTAGCTATAGTGACAAAACTTAGGTGCCCAAGCGTTGCTATTACACAAGCGAAGTGAGCCTAAGATATGCTTGACATTTCTCATTTCTGGGCTGCGCTTGAAGTGAAGGAACAATTGCTGCCAGCCAGTCTTCTAATCTGAGATACTTAAAACCCTCCTTGGATCAGCAGAAATAATGCTTTCGTACAATTCTTTCTACATACCAGGGTAAGGGCTTAAAACTGAACTTTTAGAACACCAGCAATTTGCAAAGAAAATATTTCTTCCCAATCCATGGGGCTATTGATAGCCAGTCAGTTTCTACTGAAAGCCGATTAAATCTTGAGTGAAGATAAATTGGGACTGGAGGAAAACATGCAAACAGATCCAAAAACAGGGCACATTACAAACTACTTTCCCCTCCGCTGTCACTACTCTTTAACCAGAGTTTGGGGGGACTACTGAAAATTGTTTAATTGAGTGGGGTGCACTTCACATACTGATAAGCTGATTATCACACTGTTGTGGCAAGTAGTAAGAAGTTGTTTACTGCTTCCCTCTCCAAATTTCTGATCAGGAGCAGAAAGTTGGCAAAATTCTTCCCACTGCTCCTCAGGATATTATACCTGGCTAGCATAGTGAGCACAGGCACGTCATAGCTAATGGTATTCTGTATGAATCACCCTTTGCTTTGAGGGCTTGTGAGGATACATGGGGCTTCTGCAGTCTCTTTGCACATTACATTCGTTTTATTGGGGTAAACTGCATTGGAGCTCCTTCCTGCACTGCTTGGATAACTTGAAAAGCCCTTTCTCTGCTGATTTTCCCGAGAGGCGATGCTGATTACAAGGAGGAGCATTGGTGTGGGCTCCTTCCCGTGTGGTCCAAGGATTCTCAAGGGCCCTTGAGTAAAGTCAGCAAGGAACTTCTTCTTCTTGTTGTTGTTGTTGTTTAGTCGTGTCCGACTCTTCGTGACCCCATGGACCAGAGCACGCCAGGCACTCCTCTCTTCCACTGCTTCCCACAGTTTGGTCAGACTCATGTTGGTAGCTTCGAGAACACTGTCCAACCATCTCGTCCTCTGTCGTCCCCTTGTGCCCTCAATCTTTCCCAACATCAGGGTCTTTTCTAGGGAGTCTTCTCTTCTCAAGATGTGGCCAAAGTATTGGAGCCTCAGCTTCAGGATCTGTCCTTCCAGTGAGCACTCAGGGCTGATTTCCTTAAGACTGTATAGGTTTGATCTTCTTGCAGTCCATGGGACTCTCAAGAGTCTCCTCCAGCACCATAATTCAAAAGCATCAATTCTTCGGCGATCAGCCTTCTTTATGGTCCAGCTCTCACTTCTATACATCACTACTGGGAAAACCATAGCTTTAACTATACGGATCACATTGAGTCAAAACTCTCCACTATGACCTGTCCATCTTGGGTGGCCCTGCATAGCTCATAGCTTCTCTGAGTTATTCAAGCCCCTTCGCCATGACAAGGCAGTGATCCATGAAGGAGCAGCATGGAACTACACTACAGCAATTCCCATACCATGAACAAAACAAGAGAAGAGGCCCTCAAGTTATTCCATGTGGTCAGAAGAAGACACCTGCATCAGGAGGGACATGCTACCATGTTTTCAACACAGCAAAGGTGGGGACTAGGATGGAGGTGAGGCTTAGGGAGAATCCAAGCAAGGCTTGGAGGACCCTATTCAATCCTAATCCTACAAGGCCCATCATCTCTGGCCACTGGCCATGCCGACTGGGGCCGAAAGAGGTTGGAATACAGTGATACTGGGAGGGAAACTGATTCCCATTCCCCTTTTCTCTAAACATACACTTAACAGGGAAAAAATATGAAAGACAAACAGGAGCATCGTACTGGTCTGCTGGTCAGCGGGGCTTTGTTAGCTGTAGTTACCTGTGAGATAAATAGATGGTAGATAGATGATAGATAGATAGATAGATAGATAGATAGATATAGATATAGATATAGATATTACGCACATATCCTTTACTGGAAAATAAAAAGTACATAATTACAAGTGCACACAGTAAGATAAGACACAAAAAGATGAAGAAAAAACAAATAGTACTCATGTAGAAAACAAAACAGAACCAAAATAATGTATATATTACCAAAAAAGAAACAAAATAAAAAAATGTTATTGTAGTTAACCAGGTAAAGGTAAAGGGACCCCTGACCATTTGGTCCAGTCGTGTCCGACTCTGGGGTTGCGGCGCTCATCTCGCTTTATTGGCCGAGAGCCGGCGTACAGCTTCCAGGTCATGTGGCAGCGCACGGAAACGCCATTTACCTTCCCGCCGAAGCGGTTCCTATTTATCTACTTGCACTTTGACATGCTTTCAAACTGCTAGGTGGGCAGGAGCTGGGACCAAGCAACGGGAGCTCACCCCGTCGCAGGGATTCAAACTGCCAACCTTCTGATCAGCAAGCCCTAGGCTCTGTGGTTTAACCCACAGCGCCACCTGGGTCCAGACTTTAATCTAATACAGTATTTATAAAAATGAATTCCAAATATTGTTACATTTGTCCATGGCAAGCCTACGTTTGTACTCAACTTGTTCATGTGCAGCAAGTTTGTACCGGTACATATCTTCAATCGTTAAAGAGAGCTGCTTTTTTATTTTTCCACTTCACCAATACCTGTCTTTTTGCCATAGTAAGGGCACGGAAAGTCCATTCATGTTGCCCCTTTGTTAGATTCCATGTATTGGATATATAATTCAAAATGATATTTTCCTCTGCTAATTTAAGATTATTCCTGCAGTTCTCTGTTGAGGATAGACTTGATGGTGCACAGCGTTCTGACGCAGGATATCAAAAGTTCACTGCTGAGTCTAATCATCTTCTTCTTCCAGATATACAGGCTTCGTTCCAAACCTTGAAAGCATTATTGGGGAAACTTACGGCAATGCCACCAGAAAGCTGCTTGCCCGTCAGGCAAAGTTGTTGCGGTTAAGCCATACTGCTGCTGGCACACCTGAGCATGGAAATCTTCTCAGACAGCCATGCGGTCATCATTATACTCAGCAGGCAGGAGGCAGAAATACTGCATATGGTATGACTCCTGTCCTTCAGATATGATCCAATACATTTCAGAAAATTATAATGAAGAATGCCCCCTACTCCAGCACCAATAATTCCTAAGAACACATGAACATCTGGTCCAGCATCTTCCCTGTCTCCCCTATTTTAAGACGTAGTCATAAAATAAGCCATAGCAGGGGTTTTTCGCATTTGCGAAATATAAGCCGTACCCCGAAAATAAGCCATAGTGATAGGCGCAGTTCTGGAGGGTGCCAAGGAAAAGGCGGGGCTGGGCTTCCAGTCCTGCCACCAAAACCAGTCAGCCCCAGAAGCGGCGCACAGGAAGGGGCAGCGGGTGTGACAAAGGCACTCCGAAGGTCTCTTCGCTCGTGCGCTCGCCCAACTCCGCTTGGCACAGAGCGTGCAGGGTGGCCGCCGTGGTGGAGAGGGAAGGTGGCACGGGCTTTCCCTGCTCGCCGCCACGACAAAATGCCTTGCGTGTCGCCCAAGAGGCCCCTTGGAAAACAAGGCTTCTGTCGAGTTTCGAGGAGGGAAGGCGGCGGCGGAGGAGCAGGAGAGAGCGCCCTGCGAATGCGGGTCTCTCTGGTGCCCGTTTCCTCAAAGCTCAGCTTGGATTCTCCCCCCGCTGCCAGCAAGCAAACAAAAAGCTCTGCACCCGTCCCGTCCTTCGCAGCCCCAGAACTCGAGCGTGGCCTTGCCAAGGCGTGCTTACATAATAAAAACAGGACATCCCCTCAAAATAAGCCATAGTGCTTTTTCTTGAGGAAATAAATAAATAAGACGGTGTCTTAAAATAGGGGAAACACGGTTGTTCTCACAGTGGCCAATCAGAAAACTGTGGGAAGCAATCCCCACTTACGATTCCCAGCAACTAGTATTCAGAAGCATAAAGATGTAAAACATAGCCTTATCCTCCATGGATCCTGCTTTTTTAGGGTGGTACTGCGCATGTAATCAGGTGTGGGGGAAGGGGGGTGGTGGGGGCGGTTCTCCCCAGGTGTCATCACTGAGGGGGGTGACATTAGGCGCGCCACCCGCCCGCGACTCCCAAGCCTACCCTGAGCCGTTGGGGGAAGGGGCGGAGCTGCGCCGCTTGGCCGGCAGCCTTCCCCCCTTCCCCCTTCATTTTGACAGCTCAGGGGAGGCTTGGGGGTCGTGGGTGGGCGGCGCACTGTTGCCCCCCGCTCCCTGGCCGCTTCCTGGGGAGGGAAGCCTCCCCCGAGCTGTCAAAAGGAAGAGGGAAGGGAGGAAGGCTGCTGGCAAAGCGGCACGGCTCCCTCCCTCCCTCCCCCCTACCCAGGAAGCAGCCCGCTCCACCTCTATGATGGGCGGCTCGCCCCCTGGGATGCTTGCCCGACCCCTGGGTGCACAGCATGTGCGCCGCTCCGGGTGCCAGAGCAGCTAGCTCCGCCTCTGCATGTAATGCAGAGATGCCACCGAAACTGTGTTGAGTTCTCTCCTGTTCCACTCACAACATGTAGAATTGTTGATGCTATGTATTTATTGCATGAGGAGGGAACTTTTTTTCTGTGAAACGAAATCAAATACGAAATAGCATAGTACATCAACTATCAAGCACCATCAAATGTTGAAATCGATTGCCGCTTTTCTTTTGTTTTACCTCTCTGCATACTCAGTATCCAAATATGCTATCTATTTTGATGGCAAGTTAGATATCTGCACAGGTTATATTACCTTGAAAGTGCTTCTGATGGGATATCGGGAAGAATCTAAGGATAAAGGGGGGAGGAAGAATGAAAACCAAGGTCTATATCAGACATTATCTTTGACCTGATAAACCAAGGTTTTTCCAAACTTACGAGTCATGTGGGCACGCTTCCTCTTTCACCTTCTCTCATGCATCTTAATGCAACATTTCCAGAGTTTGTTAATGTACTGTTTCTTGTTACATCGAAACTGTGGTTTAAGCTCTGGCTGCAATGGTAGTTTGCAAACCAGGATCAAACCAAGTTTTGCAATCCTGGTTTACGGTCAGAGCTTAAACCACAGTTTCCCATTTTTTACATAATAGGAAACCTTGGTTTAACAAACTCCAGAAGGATTATCAGATCACACGCATTACACCTGAATCGGGTATGGATATGTGGTTTTTTATTCTTTGAATTCAAATAATTCATTTGAAGGATATATTTGGGCAGCCATGCCATGTACCCTGTGGATATCTACAATAAATAAGTTGAAAAAGGTTATTTCCCCCCCATTTCATAAAGAGAAAATCATACTGTGGTTCAATTCCACTTTCCCTTGGAATAAAGAGAGCATGAAGATTACCATAATATCCCCAGTTCTAACTGTGTGCAGCACATATTTTCAACAATAGTGCAAAGCCACCTGACATTAATAGGGAAGCACATGAGAGACTGAGAATCTTTATAAGGAAAATGAAATAGGAAGTAAGAAGATGCCAACTCGCTGAGTTGTCTGTCTTAAGATGACAACTCGCTGAGTTGTCTGTCTTAAGATGACAACCAAGGATAAAATTCTAGCATTAAGCTTTATTATCTAGGATTAAAACAATCCCTTCCTGATTTCAAATGCATGTTCAGCTTTTATCTCAGTAACTGTTGCAAATTTCCCTCCGTGTCCCAGAATACCCACCAATGAATACCAATCACCATCTCTTTACACGAAGACTTCTGTATGACTGCGATCCTTCAACTGCTTCAGCTGTTCAGACAATTGAAAGAGCAAAGGCAGACTTAAAATCACCACCAAAACCAAACAAGGCAAGACAACTCACCCTAACAAAGCCAGGAGAAAAGACAGTTATGGTATGTAGGGTTTCAGGCATTACTATGACTTTCATATACTCCAGAAAGTATCAGTGCTATTTGGTTTTTATGTTATGCATTTAGGACTTCAGGACTCCTCTGATTTAAGTCAATGGCTTGGTCTAGATATAATACTAAACCATTCTTTGGCGTTATGCAAACAAGTTATCAAATTGTAACATCTCCCTCTCTTCTCCTGCACTAATACAGTGGTACATCGGTTTACGAACAGTCCTGTTTACGAACTATTCGGTTTACGAACTCCACAAAACCAGAAGTAGTGTTCCAGTTTGCGAACTTTACCTCGGTCTACGAATGGACGCCGAATGGTGGAAGGGCACCGGCCTCATTAGGGAAAGTGTGCCTCGCTTTAAGAGCAGATTTGGTTTAAGAACGGACTTCGGAAATGGATTAAATTCATAAACCGAGGTACCACTGTAGCTTCCTGTGCTTGGGCAAACCATAGTTCAGGGCCACATCTGATCTGGCAAATTAAAGTTTGCATGAGCCCTTCAAATCAGGATTAGGAACCAGTGTTTGATTCTGGCTTCCCTTCTTAGTTTACTTTACAGGGTAAGAACAAACCATTGTTTTGCCAGTTCAGATGTGACATGAAACTGTAGTTTGTCAAAACCCAGGAAAGTCTTCATGAAAAATAAGGGAAGCGAGGAAGGATTTGAAGGCTGGTGGGGGGACCGGACAGGGAGAGATGACATCACACTATGTTCTGGAAGGGGTCCAGGCAAGAGGGGCAGCAAGAGAGATTAAGCAGAATAGCTTAAGACTTTTGGACAACTGAAGATGTTAGAGCTGGAGGAGCTAAGGTCAGCGTGTCACAGTTTTACTCTGAATTATTTCTGTCATGACAGATTTCTTCTTCTGCAACACCTGGTTTGCCCTCTGACAAGAAAATATTGGGTACCACCATCCCAGAGTCAATCAGAGTTCAAAAAGCAGAGGGTGCACAAATGTCTACTCCCAAGAAGAGAGATGCTATTCAAAAAAGTATCGGAAAGCCAATATACAGAGCTGATAGGGGTCTCCCTCCATCTTACACTGGCTACATCCCAGGTATGTTTCCCCACCCACCCCTAGTCTAAATTTGTGGTTCCATTTGCGTTAATCCATCCACATTAAAAGAAAAAGAAAAACACCCTTAATCTATTTCGCTAGAGAAGATTAAAAGCAAACCCGGAAATAAAGTATATCGAGGTCATTTCATTTGCCCCTTTAATCTCCCAGTTATAAGCTATTAGGTAAAGTGGAAACATTGTCTGGGCATATGCAGATCCAATCCTTAGCGAATTGCATTTTGCAAAGAGGGTAAAGGGCAATTTCACAAATGAAAATCGAGACAGTCTGTATGGAGGCTGTCTTGACCCTGTCCCTGTGTTGGGTCACACACAGAAGCAAAGAACTTCAATACTTAAGGATTTTCATGACCAGATTCCAAAGTCATTTGCTTAAGCACCTAGAGAAGATCAGAGATGGTAGCAAAAGTTGTACCTGCTTTACAGTTGTCCTGGCTACTGCTCCCCTCTTACTGCTGGAGAAGATATAACTTTTAAATATAAGTTTGGTTTTGACATAAGTACCAAACCATAGTTTAATGTGTCTGGAACTAGCCTTAAGATTGCATGACACACACACACCCTCCTCTCATCATATGTGCCTTTTCTTTCCCTTCTGGGTCTTCAGCAAAACACAGTTTGCTGTTGTGTCTGAACCAGCAAGCAAGTTTGCACTTGTGAACCAACTATAAAACTGAGGCTCATCCCAGGTTTGTTCCTGTAATGCCAAACCATGATTTGGTGTTATGCCTGAAGTGGGCATATATGGAAAAAGTGGTAGTGATCTTTTTTAAATGGAAGAACCATAGCAATAATCTACTTGTCTCTGGGGCAAAATATAGTCAAGATAAAATCTTAAAGTGCCCTCTTAAGTGGGAAACATCTGCACTGAACTGGTCAGTTTAACTTCCCCCAGCTGATATCAAATATCTGGTGTAGACCAATCTTCCCACCTTATTTTAAAAGCACTGAAAGTGACACAGTACAGTACGATACTAATTGAAATCATCGTGTCCCTCCTGTAGGTTTATATTTTAAAAAGAGAGAGAAACATACACAACAAAGGGAGGGGAGAAGGAGGAGACATGAAGAAAGACATTCTGGAGTAGAGAAAAATGCATGGTTTAGTTTGGCTTACTTTCTGAAAACGTTAGCTGTGCAGTTGGGTAACAGATTTAGCTCCCTGCTTATCAAAGCTCATACCTGGATTGCAGACGCGACTCAATGGCCGACACTTTAGAGGAAAGGAAATACGAGGTCTCTCTCTCAACCACAGATGTTCTGTGAAGCAGGGGACAGCCTCTGTCTCTCTCAACGAGCTGCATCTTAAGAGCGTCGAGTGATATAAACCCAAGTTAAAACAGTCACTTTTGCCACCAACGAGTAAACACTTTGGGTGGCTTGAAGAGGTGGGTAGAGGTCGTGTGGTGCAGTGGTTAGAGTACTGGACTAGGACCTGGGCAGCCAATGTTCAAATCCCCATTCAGCCATGAAGTAGGGGAAGGATGCTGCTGGGATCGCTCACTTGGTCGACCATGAGACTCCTAATCTCAGGGTCCTGGGTTCGAACCTCACGTTGGGCAAAAGATTCCTGCATTGCAGGGGGCTGGACTTGATGACCCTCGCGGTCCCTTCCAACTCTACAATTCTATGATTCTACATGAAGGTCAATAGGTTCAGCCTTTAGAAAAAAAGAAGCATACCTTTGAAGCCTTTCTCTCTTTTTCTAGCACTCTAAACACATACCGGTATCTTGAGCAGGAAGTACCTTTCTTAAGATCAAAGAAGTAGATGCAGTACAACCACGTAAAATTGCCCTCTTCAGATCTATTTCTAGCAACTCATCTAGTAGGAGGTTCTTTGGAACACAGAAGAAAGTTTGCCAGGTACAGCGCAGAGCCAGCAAAAGTAAAGACACATGGTTGAGGTTTCGCTGCCATAGGCTGATCGCAACTCAAGTGCTACCAGTGCAGAACTTCAGTCCAGAACAATTAGACAAACTCTTCCTCTGCCCTCCATATTTCTTTTTCCTTTTGTATCGTGTCTCTTAGATTGTAAACCATTATTACAAAATGCAAGTGCCTCAACTGCTTTAGCAGAAAGGCAGTGTATTTTTTTTTATTTATTTTATAAAAAAATTTATTGGTTTTGTAGTTTTTTATAAGCATATTACATAACGGTTAAATTTCCATGCTTCCCACCCTCTCACTGTGTGAAGCTTCATATATCCCCCTCTCTCACAGGGGTAGTTCATATCATTGTACATTTAACCTCATAAACATTTTAATTACATTGCTTAGGCCTGGCCCTATTTCCCGGCCTGGGCAATCCTTCTTTCAACAATTCATATTTCAATTGACTTCCTCGAATCCCTTTCTAATGTATTCATTGTCAGAAAGGCAGTGTATTAAAGTAATTGGCTAGTTAGTAACTAACTAGCCAATTACTTTGATTATGGGCGATAAATGAAGCTGCATTTAAATTTTAAATTGTATTTTAACCTGTATTTTAATTAACGGGTTTTCTTTCTTTTATATTTTATTGTAATTTTATTGGTGTTAGCCGCCCTGAGCCCAGTTTTGGCTGGGAAGGGCGGGGTATAAATAAAATTTATTATTATTATTAAATCTCATTAATGTTCCCTTCCATCCTGAATGTTAGTCGCAAGTTACACAAAATAGTAAAATGAACAGTGAATCCTTCTGCTTCTTCAAAAACAGGTCACAAGTTCTCATTTGGAAAGACCTGGGGAGTGAGCACCAGAAACTCTCTGGAAGCAGGAAAGAGGCGGCCTTTTGTATGGACTTCTCATATGTAAGCAGGGCATGCCTAATCAAATTGCATGCCATAAATTGCCATCAGTGAAAATATATGCGTTGTCATCTGAAACATATTAAAGTTTTCCTTTCCTTTCCTTTATAAGTATACGCATAAGATAGTTTCTACTAAGGCTAAGCTGAAACTATTTTCACAATCTTCCCTCACCCACAGAAAACAAACACTCCTTTTTGATTTTTGGTACTCCTTGCAAAAAAAAATAAAAAAATAGGAGGTTTCTATTTTGCTCTCTCATGGAGACTGCATTCAGACACCTTGGTAAACTATGGTTTAGCTTTCTGCAAACAAGCCTCATACTGTACTTCTGCATACCCTACTTCAGTGGTGGCGAACCTTGGCACTCCAGATCTTTTGGAACTACAACTCCCATCATCCCTAGCTAACAGGACCAGTGGTCAGGGATGATGGGAGTTGTAGTCCCAAAACATCTGGAGTGCCAAGGTTCGCCACCACTGCCCTACTTCCCGTACATGCACAGACAGGACAGCAGAAGCATTTGTGTCCATTTACAACTAACTGCAGTTTATGTCTGAATCGAGACAAACTGTGGTTCATCATAACTATGGTTTGCCCCAAAGTCCTTTTCAAACCGTGATTTTGATCTCAGCTTTTTCGAAGAAACTATAATTAAAACTAATTGCAGTGCCCCATTGGGAGAAAATGACAAATCACAATTACTTTACAACAGAAAAGGATGCTTCTTCTCTTTTTTAACGTATTTTTTATTAAAGATTTATTGGTTTACAAAAGTAGAAGAAGAGTAGAAGAAGAGTTTGGATTTGATATCCCGCTTTATCACTACCTGAAGGAGTCTCAAAGCGGCTAACATTCTCCTTTCCCTTCCTTCCCCACAACAAACACTCTGTGAGGTGAGTGGGGCTGAGAGACTTCAGAGAAGTGTGACTAGCCCAAGGTCACCCAGCAACTGCATGTGGAGGAGCGGAGACGCGAACCCGGTTCCCCAGATTACGAGTCTACCGCTCTTAACCACTACACTACACCACCATTGCAAAGTATGTGCAATGTCTCTTTTTTCAAGTTACATTTTCTACAGATCAGTTTCATTTGTTGAGACATTAGTGTTACTTTAGGAAGAAAAAGGGGAAAGAGGTGGAGGGGGGAATGGTGAGTGTGGGTGGGGTCGGGTGGCAATGTTTCTATTTTACTTAATATATGTGTGGGGTATTTTACAACACTTTTTGATCCTGAAGTACCACCTAGTGACTTATATAATTCTCCTAATCACATTTTTACAGTGAATTTCTTGCTGCAAGATTATGGGAAAAGGAAAACTGATAGACTAACAGATACTCTCTCCATGTTTATTATATTAATAGCCCATTCACATTTACCAACAGTCATTTCATTGACCGCATTTCTCCAAACACTTCCTTGTTCTGGTGAAAGGGGAAAAAATAAAGACATCTGCATATATAGGATCATCTTACAGAATTCAGGAAGCTGTGCAAATTACTTGAGAACATAATTTGACCCAAACTACCGGTACAAGGAAGCATTTACATTCATTTGCTTCAATGTGCCGCCCTCCGACATTTCAGAAAGCAGCTTATGCAAATTGCATATGCTAGTGAAGAATTAGAAGACATACTATACAAATCTTGTAACTTTATCATAGAGATTAAATAATCAGTTTGTCCTTTGATCATTGTCCCCTTCACAGGAAATTCTTTAGTGGTTTCTGACTTCCATAGTCATGGATACAAAACCTTATGTAACGGAGTCTTGCAAAGCTTCTATTACACAACCTTCACAACCCCATTAAGTAACTTTTTACAGAATTACTACAGGGTACTGGTTATTCAAATGCTGTTTAAACGTCTTAACAATGAAAACCTGCATTGTTAGTGAGCCGTTCTGTATTTTTTAGTGCATACACCCCCATTGAGTGGAACCAAATGCTTGTGTTTTTGGACTTTGAAAGTCTGTGGAATATTAAACTTGAAGTGAACTCATGCATTCTAGCTACTTGTTGTAACATTTTTGAAATGTGCTTAAAAGTTGACACGAAAGGAACCTGCAGATCTCTACTGGCAGAACACTCTTGCATTTGTTTCCATAGAATCCTTGTCTTAAAAATCCACTTGCAGCTTTTAATCATGTAGATTAGATTTCACCCATATCTTGGCACCAGTGTAAAAGCTGCTGCACTGGATTCTCACCTTCTCACCCACCTGCCTAACTTTTTAAAGGTAAAGGTAACTATTAGGTGAAATATTTGGGAATGGGGTGGGGAGATTATTCCATATCCATTTCTTTTATAAAAAAATCAGGATTTCTCCAAAGTCAACCACTGCTGTAGCTGCTCTCTGCTAGGTCAAGGTCCTCACCTTGCTGCTGCAAAGTCTATTTTCTCCTCTCCCGAAAAAAAGTGTTGTGCAAGTAAGGAATGGCTGAAGGCTGTTGCCCCACATCTATATCTATCTATCTATCTATCTATCTATCTATCTATCTATCTATCTAATTTTTTATTGGTTTTACATAATTTCCGTCTTTCCCCCTTTTTAAGACACCGTCTTATAATTGTTTCTCCTCAAAAAAACACGGGGTGGCTTATTTTCGGGGGGATGTCTTATTTTTATTACATCAGTATGGTACGGTACAGCCTCCCCCTGCGCGCTGAGCAGGCGGGGCAGAACTCCACAAGAGGTGCGTTTCCCCCCCGCTCCTCTCGCTGGTTCGCTGGCTCCATGTGCACGGGGAACAAGCGGGGCAGGAACAGGCGTCTCCCCCCCCCCCCGCCTCTCCCTGCGCGCTAAGCAGGAGGGGCTGAGGAGGCGACGGGAACAATGGCGGCACCACGGCTTACTTTTGGGGTACGTCTTACTTCTCACAAAGGTTAAAAAAACCTGCCATGGCTTACTTTATGACTACGTATTAAAAAAGGGGAAACAGGGTTTATACATTTTTACTTTAACCATTTCAAAACATTAAAATTAAAAAGGTTCTTTTGAACCTTCCCTCCCTGGGTTCCATTTTCAATGAAAATAAATTCTTTCTGTATCTTTTACCGTTATCTGTTATAGTTTCATAGCATCCAAAGTTCCTTTCAGATTACAAGTGTCGTTGTATCCCTGCCAATGATTTCAACTGTTTACAGTGATCTTTTAAATATGTTAAAAAGTTAGTCCAATCTTTTAAAAATACTTGATCTTCCTGGTTTCTGATCTTTCCCGTCAGTCTCGCCATCTCCGCATCCTCCATTAACTTAGTCTGCCATTCTTCTCTGGCTGGCACTTCTCCCTCTTTCCATCTCCGGGCTAAATGCATTCTCGCAGCCGTCGTGGCGCACATGAACAGCCCTGCTGCCCCACATATCTAACAGGGTCAGGGGCGGAGGAAGCCTCCTCGCTACCCAGGGTGGCGACCGGAGGCACCCCTGGGGGTGGGGTATTGTGACGTCGTGTCGTGACATCACGACGCAACGTCACTGCGGCTCAGCCCCGGCAGTGGGAAAAAAAGCCCTTTAAAAAAAGCAAAACCTTTTCTTTTTTTTAAAGGGCTTTTTCCCCCGCTGCTGGGCGGAGCCGCCTGCAGGGGCGAGGCGGGCCAGCGAGGATGGGGTGTCACCCTTGTGACAAGCATGACACCCCTCCTCGCTGGCCGCCCCGGCAGCGGGGAAAAAATCCCTTTAAAGGGCTTCCCCCCCCGCTGCCGGGTGGAGCCGCCCGCAGGCCCGAGGGGCGGGCCAGCGAGGATGGGGTGTTACCCTTGTGACAAGCGTGACACCCCTGCTCCTCACTGGCCGCCCCGGCAGCTCCGCCCCGGCAGCGGGGAGAAAAGCCCTTTAATAATAATAAAAAAAGGAAAGCAGGCGCCAGCGGCTGACTAAGCAAGCAAGCAAGCGATGCTTTCGGCGCCGCCGATCGCAGGGGGCAGTGCCCCCCACCCCGAGTGTCACCCCCACCCCAGGGTGCTGCCCAGGGCGGCCCGCCCCCCCTCGCTACGCCCCTGAACAGGGTGCTGCACTTGCCCATGTTTCCAACTGCAGTGGGTTCAAAGTGAGGACAATGACTGCCTCCATCTGGATGACTGCTGCGATTGGGATGGTGAGCAATAACTTCTCCCTTGCCCTTGAGCTTGCAGGAAAATTAGGAGGGCTGTTGCAGAATTAAAAAAATCTTTCTCAAATATCTCAGTCAATCTGTATATGATGGAAAACAAAATCACTGAAAAACACATCTCCACCCCCATCGTTCAGCCCGGACACTGAGGTCCAGCTCTGAGGGCCTCTCTGCGAGATATGAGGTTACAGGGAACCAAGCAGAAGGCCTTTTTGGTAGTGGCACCCTCCTTGTGGAATGCCCTCCCATCAGATGTCAAGGAAATAAGCAACTATCCGGCTTTTAGAAGATATCTGAAGGTAGTCCTGCTTAGGGAAGTTTTTTATGTTTGATGTTTTATTGTGTTTTTAATATTCTGTTGGGAGCCACCCAGAGTGGCTGGGAAAACTAGCCAGTTGAGCGGGGTATAAATTAATTTATTATTTTAATGTGATGCGCAGTTGGGTTACTCCTGCCACCTGCAGTTTCTCTGGCAGTCCAAACCTTAAAAAAATGTTTGAAAGTGCTTCCTGATTTAGCAGGACCCCCACTTTGTAGTGAAATATATTTGAATTATTCATTTGATTAAATTGATTGACCGCAGAAGCCTATGCATTATTTACTTAGAATTTAATTGTTACTGGGTCCAGTGGAGCTTACAAACAGGTTGTGTTATACATAGAAAGCCCCCTAGACACATTGGAGCTGATTTCTGACAAAACATGCAAGGGATTGCACAGTTAGTGTTGTGACCCTATTAGTTTAGGCTGTAACTGATGCCCGGTCATCTGGAAGTAAGCCCATTTAATAAGTGTAGGATTGCACTGTTGGCCACATTATTTTCTATTCTATCAACACGCTTGATAAAAATGTATTTCATCTGCTCTGGCAAAGACAAGTGCAAACCATTAACAAAACAGAATATCAGGTACAATAAAATGGACTTACCAAGTGTCACTGCCTGCAGTATTTAAGCCTGTTAGCCCAATCTTCTGGTCGAGCAATCAGTAGTACAGCTGTTGAACTATAATGATCCCCACACGTTGTGAAGAGCAGCTAAAGGGGTTGTCTTCTCTCATATTCGTCATTGTATTAAGTGAAATGATCATAGGGATACAGCTTTGCTAGCATAGCTTTTTATTTAAGTAACTGCAGAGTTAATAAAAATCTTGCTTTCCAATATGTTATTCCATTTATAATGCTTAATTTAAATTTAAAAAACCATTTACAATCCCAATCACATTTAAGAAGTCTACAAGTCAGCTGTTTAAAAAGAATTTCAATCTTCAAAACAACCAAGCACAAAAAGCTACCAGCACAGAGTAGCCCTACTCATGTCAACTCATTGCCATAATCATGGTACATAATCAAGATACAAAAGTCTTGTTTCTAAATGGAAGTTCATTTTGCAGCACAATCCTAGGAATGTTTGCTTGGAAGTTAAGTCTGACTGTATTTACTGGGGCTTATGCCTTCGGATTTACTGGGGCTTATGCTCAGTTGCGGATATGCCTGGAAGCGAAAGGAAAGTCCAATGCTGTAAAGAAAAGTATAGCATAGGAACCTGGAATGTAAGAACCATGAACCTTGGTAAGCTGGATGTGGTAAAAAACGAGATGGCAAGAATAAACATTGACATCCTGGGCATCAGTGAACTGAAATGGACGGGAATGGGCGAATTCAGTTCGGATGACTATCATATCTACTACTGTGGGCAGGAATCCCGTAAAAGAAATGGAGTGGCCCTCATAGTTAACAAAAGAGTGGCGAAGGCTGTACTGGGATGCAATCTCAAAAATGATAGAATGATCTCAATACGAATCCAAGGCAGACCTTTTAACATCACAGTAATCCAAGTTTATGCACCAACTACCAGTGCTGAAGAAACTGAAATTGACCAATTCTATGAAGACTTACAACACCTTATAGAAATGACACCAAGGAAGGATGTTCTTCTCATCATAGGGGATTGGAATGCTAAAGTAGGGAGTCAAGAGATAAAAGGAACAACTGGCAAGTTTGGCCTTGGAGTTCAAAATGAAGCAGGGCAAAGGCTAATAGAGTTCTGTCAAGAGAACAAGTTGGTCATCACAAACACTCTTTTCCAACAACACAAGAGACGACTCTACACATGGACATCACCAGATGGGCAACATCGAAATCAGATTGATTATATTCTCTGCAGCCAAAGATGGAGAAGCTCTATACAGTCAGCAAAAACAAGACCTGGAGCTGACTGTGGCTCAGATCATCAGCTTCTTATAGCAAAATTCCAGCTTAAACTGAAGAAAGTAGGAAAAACCACTGGGCCAGTAAGATACAATCTAAATCAAATTCCTTATGAATACACAGTTGAAGTGAAGAACAGGTTTAAGGATTTAGATTTGGTGGATAGAGTGCCTGAAGAACTGTGGATGGAGGCTCGTAACATTATACAGGAGGCAGCAACGAAAACCATCCCAATGAAAAAGAAATGCAAGAAAGCAAAGTGGCTGTCAAATGAGGCCTTACAAATAGCGGGGGAGAGAAGGCAAGCAAAATGCGAGGGAAATAGTGAAAGATACAGGAAATTAAATGCAGATTTCCAAAAAATAGCAAGGAGAGACAAGAGGGCCTTTTTAAACGAGCAATGCAAAGAAATAGAGGAAAACAACAGAATGGGAAAAACCAGAGATCTGTTCAAGAAAATTGGAGATATGAAAGGAACATTTTGTACAAAGATTACCACAATTAAGGACAAAAGTGGAAAGGACCTAACAGAAGCAGAAGACATCAAGAAGAGGTGGCAAGAATACACAGAGGAATTATACCAGAAAGATATGGAGGTCTCGTACACCTCAGGTAGTGTGGTTGCTGACCTTGAGCCAGACATCCTGGAGAGTGAAGTCAAATGGGCCCTAGAAAGCCTTGCTAACAACAAGGCCAGTGGAAGTGATGATATTCCAGCTGAACTATTCAAAATTCTAAAAGATGATGCTGTTAAGGTGCTACACTCAATATGCCAGCAAGTTTGGAAAACTCAGCAGTGGCCAGAGGATTGGAGAAGATCAATCTACATCCCAATCCCAAAGAAGGGCAGTGCCAAAGAATGCTCCAACTACCGCACAATTGCGCTAATTTCACACGCTAGCAAGGTTTTGCTAAAAATTCTACAAGGCAGGCTTAAGCAGTATGTGGACCGAGAACTCCCAGAAGTGCAAGCTGGATTTCGAAGGGGCAGAGGAACCAGAGACCAAATTGCAAACATGCGCTGAATTATGGAGAAAGCTAGAGAGTTCCAGAAAAACATTTACTTCTGCTTTATTGACTATGCAAAAGCTTTTGACTGTGTCGACCACAGCAAACTATGGCAAGTTCTTAAAGAAATGGGAGTGCCTGATCACCTCATCCGTCTCCTGAGAAATCTCTATGTGGGACAAGAAGCTACAGTTAGAACTGGATATGGAATAACTGATTGGTTCAAAATTGGGAAAGGAGTACGACAAGGCTGTATATTGTCTCCCTGCTTATTTAACTTATATGCAGAATTCATCATGCGAAAGGCGGGACTGGATGAATCCCAAACCGGAATTAAGATTGCCGGAAGAAATATCAACAACCTCAGATATGCTGATGATACAACCTTGATGGCAGAAAGTGAGGAGGAATTAAAGAACCTTTTAATGAGGGTGAAAGAGGAGAGCGCAAAATATGGTCTGAAGCTCAACATCAAAAAAACTAAGATCATGGCCACTGGTCCCATCACCTCCTGGCAAATAGAAGGGGAAGAAATGGAGGCAGTGAGAGATTTCACTTTCTTGGGTTCCATGATCACTGCAGATGGTGACAGCACTCACGAAATTAGAAGACGCCTGCTTCTTGGGAGAAAAGCAATGACAAACCTAGACAGCATCTTAAAAAGCAAAGACATCACCTTGCCAACAAAGGTCCGTATAGTTAAAGCTATGGTTTTCCCAGTAGTAATGTACGGAAGTGAGAGCTGGACCATAAAGAAGGCTGATCGCCGAAGAATTGATGCTTTTGAATTATGGTGCTGGAGGAGACTCTTGAGAGTCCCAGGGACTGCAAGAAGATCAAACCTATCCATTCTTAAAGAAATCAGCCCTGAGTGCTCACTAGAAGGACAGATCCTGAGGTTAAGGCTCCAGTACTTTGGCCACCTCATGAGAAGAGAAGACTCCCTAGAAAAGACCCTGATGTTGGGAAAGATTGAGGGCACAAGGAGAAGGGGACGACAGAGGACGAGATGGTTGGACAGTGTTCTCGAAGCTACTAACATGAGTTTGGCCAAACTGCGAGAGGCAGTGAAGGATAGGTGTGCCTGGCGTGCTCTGGTCCATGGGGTCACGAAGAGTCGGACACGACTGAACGACTGAACAACAACAATGCCTTCGGAAGTGTACGTAGCATTCCAGTTCTAGATCCCTTGCATGAATTGTAGTCAGGGATCCAGTCTTTTCAACAGAAGGCTCTCTGAACGGTGATTGACAGTGATTGGCAAGACAGATTGTTTCAACATATGGCAAAAAGATATTTCTAAATATATTTGGCAAGGGAAAAAACCGAGAATAAAATAGAAAATATTGATAGATGCAAAAGAAAGAGGTTTTTCCCTGCCGGATATGAGACTATACTATGAAGAATCCTGTCTTTGTTGGTTGAAGCCTCTAACCTAACTAAAACAAGCAGCTGCGTTAACATAGGAACAAGTGTTGTTCCCGAAAGACAGTCAGTGCAAAGCATGGGGAGTAAAATTACAGTTTCTATATAACCTCAGAAAAATGAAGCTTATGAAGACTTCACGCTGAGCTTTCAATTCTAGTATGAACTTAGATGGAAATATTAATCAGGTTTGTCAAGAAACCTCGAATCTGACAATTACAGGCTTCTAATAGCTTCAGATTCACATTCCTATTTTTAAAATACTTAAAAATCCAGGGGCGGGGTCATACCCTAACCTTCCAACCTTGGTATCAAGTCCAGCTTAAGTCTGTGCATCCTAGAGTTTGCTGCTTGGGTATCCAAGAGCTCGTATAGAGTCCTTAAGTAGGCTCCTATCGGAAGGAGAAAATAACAGAGGCCAACCAGAGAATATTGAGAAGCAAAGCAGCTAGTAAGCATCTTTATTAAACTGTTGCAACAGGGTGCTCACAACCACACGCTGGAGGCAGGAGGGGAACCCCGAACAATGGTGTGCAAGCCCTTATATAGACTTTTGAAATTGCCCACCCTGTAGCTCGAGACCACCCTCCAAAACATCATACATACATCACTGAAGGGGGCAGTCTACAACAGAAATCCTGTTTGGCAGGATAGTGATAATGGTCACTGATTGCTTTACCTGGGCAGCCTGGCCATTCTTTTTGAGATGCTAAATACTTAGTTCCTGAATCCAGGTCACAGGCTCACCCTATTCATACACAAATACACCCTGAAGACAGGATTTGTGAGCAAAGAGATAATGGGGAGGCTTCCCCATTTCCTTCCTCACTGCAGATAATATTTGAGGTTACTGGAAGAGTCAAAATGGCTTCAGGATTGTTCTCCTGTACTACTTCAGACATGTGGTTCATATACTTACGTTTGTTTGCCTTGTACATTTATGAACGTTTATTTTATATATATATTAGACCTTAGGATTCCTATAACAATACTTTTGTTTCATCAAAGCAGAAAGCATATTCATTGCTAAGTGTTCAGTGTTTCGTTCTCCGTTTGGTGTGAAGGAGGCATCCAACAGTGGAATCCACACAAGCACACGATGTCTGGGGAGGCGGGGAAAAGGAAAAGCGGCTGAGGCTAGGACGACGCATGTGCTGTAGCACTTTTCCCAAAGGGTGTCTCCACGGAGGGAAACATCTCTAGTTTATAGTGCTTCACGGTCCAACACATGGCTGCTGTACAGATTTATTTGAGGGATGTGTTTGTGGGAAAGGCTGCTTTCTTTATGATGCACTGCCATCTGGTGTTCGTGATATGAAATTGGACATCACCCTCCCTAGAGGGAGCTGCAACCCATGTAATATAAAATATAAAATAAAAAAAATCCTTCCAGTAGCACCTTAGAGACCAACTAAGTTTGTTCTTGGTATGAGCTTTCGTGTGCATGCACACTACTTCAGATACACTGAAACAGAAGTCACCAGACCTTTATATATAGTGAGAGGGTGGGAGGGGTATTGCTCAGAAGGGTGGTGGGAATGGGTGATAGGCTGATAGCTGTGGTAAACCTGTTAACTGTTAACGACTGCAATTGGTTTAACAGGAAAAAGCAAGGGGTGAGAAGGTTAAAAATAGCTCTGTCATGTATAATGAGATAAGAATCCAATGACTTTATTCAGACCAGGTCTCTCCATGGTTTTAAGTTTGGTTGTTGTTGTTCAGTCGTTCAGTCGTGTCCGACTCTTCGTGACCCCATGGACCAGAGCACGCCAGGCACGCCTATCCTTCACTGCCTCTCGCAGTTTGGCCAATGTTTGGTAATGAGTTGCAATTCAGCAACTTCTCTTTCCAGTCTATTTCTGAAATTCCTTTGTAATAAGACAGCTACTTTTTACATGCAGCAGCCAGGACTAAAGTAGAAGGTTTGAGGGGAAATCAGGGAAAGAAGTGGGGAGCCCCTGACTTAATGTTCCAATCTAGGTCACACGACCCCCGCTTTCCCGGGTGGTAGGAAGACAGAAGCCCTGCATCTTTCACAACAAATGGAGAATGAGTAGCACCGGCTTGCCCCCGCAGTCTCCACAATACTACTAAAAATGCTTTAACACATCTGAACCTGAGACAAGGCATGCTGTTCAATTCCCTTGAACCCTTTGCAATCATGATCAGCGATCCTAAAGCAATGAGTGGATAATCTGCCTCTCCAGATGTAACTGATCAGCATCTTCCAAAATCAGACCACTGGGCATGCAGGCTGGGGCTGATCAGAGTAGAGAAGTACCTCCTTGGTTGTTTCCCTGCTGGCAGCCTAGAAGAGGGCATTCTCTGTAGTAGCTGAGCTGTGCAATTCCCTCCCCACTGCGGGGCATCTGTGCCACCATATGCTGAAGACAAACCTTTGTACTCCAGCCTGACACCCAAGATACAATTTTTAAAGGCCCTATCCTATTATCCAAATTGTAAAAAGCATTAAGTGATTTTAATATTTTATTTTTATATTATGCCACCTGATGATACACTGGGCGAGGGATTTGGGGCATAATATCCAACTTTTTGATTGGGAAAGGTTATGGAAATGGATTTAAAGGTTATGGAAACGGATTTAAAATTTTAGGCATGTTGTACGTTGAAAAAATATTACATGAAATTGATGTATAGGTGCTATCTGACTCCTACTAAACTAGCAAAAATGTATAAGACAAGAACGAACATTTGTTGGAAAGGTAAAGAACAAGAAGGTACATTTTATCATATGTGGAGAACGTGTAAGGTTATACAAGAATTCTGGTAAATGATATACAGTATAATGAAATGAAAGCAATGTTTAAAATAACTTTACCAGAAACTTTTTTATTAGGAATCGTAGGTACAAAGATTCCAAAGGAGCAGAAAAGACTTATGTACACAACAACTGCCACACGGATGCTTTTGCCCAGAGATGGAAAGAAGATAAGAGTCCTTACCAGAGAAGAATGGCAAATTAAGCTGTTGGACTATGCCGTAATGGCAAAACTGACCGGAAAACCTAGAAACCAAGCAGACAAAAGTTTCAAGAAAGAATGGGAAAGATTTATAACTTATTTAAGAGACCACTGTAAGCAAATGGAAACATCAGCGGGATTTTAACAAAACTTGTAATGTTGGATAATATGGATAGACCTAAAATATGGATGATGAAATAATATGCAGTTGAAAATGATAATAAGACCCATGGAGGGGATGGTGAGAAGTCTGGAGATTCTAAGAAATCTCTAAATTTGAGTATTTGAGATATAATTTAATACTTATGAAATCAAATAAAAACTAACTGGCGGTTCCCTCACTGCGAGAAGCAAAGCTACAGGGAACCAGGCAGAGGGCCTTCTCGGTAGTGGTGCCTGCCCTGTGGAATGCCCTCCCACCAGATGTCAAAGAGATAAACAACTACCTGACATTTAGAAGACATCTGAAGGCACCTGCCTTGGAACTTTATGGTGAAAGGCAGATAAGAAATCTAATCATTATCATCCATGGGCAACAAGTTTCCTACGACTATCTAAATGGTCTGAGTAAATTATTATTTTAATTCAAATCAGACTTGTGTTTGTCACACAACTTAGATTACATATGAGCCAACCCGGACCCTGCAATTATCATTGTGTGCCTTCTTCACGAGAGGTCTGCTGCTTGCTTCCTGCTTGCTGAATGCTCTCTGCAGAGATGCTTGTCTGGCACTTTCATTGTCTTTAGGCACCAGGCAAAAAGCATTCTTCTTCCAGGGCTTTGGCTAATTATTTAATCTATGGCCTTTTAAACTGTGGGTGGGTGGGTGCTATTGTTTTTGTTACTATGGTATGTATTTTTGTGTTTTAATATTGTAAATTGGTCTGTGATCCTCGGATGAAAGGTGGTGGGGAAATATAATTATCAGTAGTAGTAGTAGTAGTAGTAGTAGTAACAACAACAACAATAATAATAATACAGTGGTCCCTCGACTTACGAAGTACTCAACTTACGTTGTTTTCGAGTTACGAGGGATCAAAGCGGCCGCACGCCTACGAATTTTTTCGACTTCCGAAAGGAAATCGCGGCCGTTTTAGATGCGGTTTCCTCGACTTACGAAGTTTAGATGCAGTTTTTTCGACCTACGATTTTTTCCTCCCAATGCATTCCTATGGGGACTCGACTTACGATGTTTTCGACCTACGAAAGTCCCGTCGGAACGGATTAACTTCGTAAGTCGAGGGAGCACTGTAGTAATTTACAAAATAGTCCAGCAGCACCTTATAGACCAACTAAGTTTGTTCTTGGTATAAGCTTTCGTGTGCATGCACACTTCCTTCAGATACACTGAAACAGAAGTCACCAGATCCTTATATATGGTGGGAGGGTGGGGTGGGGTATTTCTCAGAAGGGTAGTAGGAGATGGGTGATTGTTTACCATACCCATTGAGTCAATCACCCAAGCTGTCAAAATGAAGGGGGAAGGGGGGGAATGCTGCTGGCAAAGTGGCACAGCTCCCCCCTTGCCCTGACGGCTCGGGGTAGGCTTGGAAGTTGTGGGCAGATGGCATGCCGTATGTCACCCCCCTCAGTGAAGGCACCCGGGGCGATCTGCCCCCACCCCCCTTCCTACGGCCCTGGCTTCACTTCCTCCCAACCTTCAAGATATTAAAGACTGTTCTCACACCGACAAAAAACTTAAGAGCGAGGGAGGGGGAAGGAACAGAGGCAGGAAGGGTAAACATGTCAGTTCACTAACTCCTTGATACATTTTTGTCTTTCGGATGCATTTCCCATACACACATACAGGGGTTCTGTCAAATAAAAGGCAACTTGTCATTACAGTACTTTGCTTCTGGCTGATGCAAGCTAGTTGAACAGGGCTACTTGTACTTTGGCTTCAAAGCATGCACATGATTTCTATCAGATTATCGCCTGTTGGACCGAAAGATTATTTACTTTCCGCATCTTGCTAGGAGGTGGCATGTTCACACCTCCTGCAGGTCTTTTATTAGCTGATTTGGGAGTTCCACATTCATCCCTCTTCACTGACTGCAAAAAAAGAGAGAAATAAATGTTGCTTTAACTCTGTTAAACAATAATGCAATTCTTCAGTAAGTTCTCTGTTGCCTCTTTCTACACTAGAGCAGCAGCTAACAGAAAGAGCCTACAGCCCTACCAAGCAAAAGCGCCACCCTGACACTTCCAAGAGATGTTCAGTATTTCAAAGGTAGCCCCAAAATGACCTGGAAACTGCAACTAATCCAGAATACAGCAGCTAGAGTGGAGAATGGGAGCGGCCGCCGAGGCCACATAACACAGGTCTTGAAAGACCTAGATTGGCTCCCAGCACGTTTCAGAGCACAATTCAAAGTGTTGGTGCTGGCCTCGGCCCAGTATACCTGAAGGCGCATCTCCACCCCCATTGTTCAGCCCGGACACTGAGGTCCAGCACCAAGGGCCTTCTGGCAGTTCCCTCACTGCGAGAAGTGAGATTACAGGGAACCAGGCAGAAGGCCTTATCGGTAGTGGGGCCCGCCCTGTGGAACGCCCTCCCATCAGATGTCAAGGAAATAAACAACTATCTAACTTTAGAAGACATCTGAAAGCAGCCCTGTTTAGGGAAGTTTTTAATGACTGATGTTTTAATGTATTTTTAATCTCTTGTTGGAAGCCGCCCAGAGTGGCTGTAGAAACCCAGTCAGATGGGCAGGGTATAAGTAATAAATTATTATAAATTATTATTATTATTATTATTATTATTATTACTACTACTACTACTATTTTTTCTCAAAGTCCCCAGGGGCAGTAAAAAGCAATGCTCCAAGCATGAAGGATGCTGGTCCACATACATTTGCAGCCCACAGTTGACAAATGAGTGACCCATAACCAAGAGTGTGTTCGGTCTACCCTTGAGAATTTGTAGAATGGGTGTGGGCACTTATATTTAGTGCTCCAGCACTTAACTTGTAAAATAGGACCTGTAGCTGCATTTCACAGGTTTCTAAGGAGCCAATGTACACCCAGTGATGTTTCGGTGACAGTCAACTTTTGCATTCCACATATTCTGAACAGTTAAGCATCTCTTCCTGGCACTGCTATGCTCTCCCCTGACAACCTTATTGTTTAGTACAAGCTCTGTCCTTGGGTGGCGAGGATCAACAGTGCCCCAGAGGCCCTGTCTGCTTTCCACACATGGCAGCGGCAGCATCACCACGCCCCCGCTGTCAAACTTCCCTCTTCCCACCAGGCACAGAGGAAAAGAAACACTCCTGCAGGGCTGAGAAAGAATGCCATCATAGGCTAACATTCAAGCACTCCGTTGATTATTTTGTGGGGGAATTGTAATGGTTCTGTGCTGCAAGGAAAACGAAAGCTTGCAAATATAGACCCAACCTGTTTGCCAGATCGTTATACAGATTATGACATGGTCTGTGATGTATATAGAACACCTACCGTCATTTGGATCGGGGACTAGGCTGCTGGATCATGTGTTCCTTCCCCCTCAGTTGTAAACATTGGTGATGAACCACATTTTATGCTAGCCAGAATTAGCTTTGACTCTGTAACTAGCTTCAAACGCTAGCTAGATCCTAGCTTAAGTGACTAACTTTGCAACAGCAACCAGACGAAAGTGAGAGCACACCAAAGAGAATATGGCAGACAGAGTCAATAAGGCACACTCATTATTTAGTAAAGAACTGACAACACATCCCAAACATGGCAATCACATTTTTATCAAATAAATAACATGCTGAATTAAGTGACTCACATGCAAAACTTACAATTTTGGGTTGATCTTTCTTAATTTTGTGATGCTGCAATTGAAGGGCCATGGAGTCCAGAAACCTCTGATTATCAACAAGGAAGTGTGAGTTGTTTTCCTTCTCCCAGTCTTCAGTATCTTTCTTCAGTTCTTCCCCCAACTAGTTTTGGAAAATAAGTTTAAAATATATATATACTATTTAATAAAAATCTCAATGCAGTTCACCTAAAAATATAAATATAACATTTCCTAAAAACTAGATTAAAAGGGAAATAAAAATAAAGCACAACTTTATATCATAATAAAAACTAAGCAGTATACAAAATGAAAACAAAACAAAACTGAGTCAGGAAAAGATTGAGTGAAGCTTGAATAAACCTTGAGCAAGCCTGTTTTCATATGGCATTCGGAGGTTATTACTGTTTCCATCTCACAAATTACCGAAGGGAGGGCACTCCAGAGTGTGTGCTATCACAGAGAAGGCCAACTTGTCACAATTCACAGGTCATGGAATGACCAGCAGCATCTCTTCTGAAGATCTAAATGATAAGCTCAGTCTATACCAGGAAGGTGGTTTGGACTCAAAATTTCAACCTTGAACTGGCAACCAGTTTAGTCAATTTCAGGAAGACTTTAAACTTCACACTGCCACTATTCAAGGCACACTTCCAACTCAGTTTGCAGCTGAACAACTTACTTTCCTCTACAAAATTAGAGACGTTAGCTAGACCAGCCAAGAAATCAGCAAGCATGCTAAGAACCTGCAGTCATTTGGACCTCAGATTTGAGGTGTGGTCGATGTGCTTTCCAGAGGCAACTTTATATGCACAGAAAATACGTCCAAAGTTTATGAGATGAAAGCATTATCTACATGTTAGAACTGCTTTGCCAAGGAGTGTTAGTCAACAAGGGGTTGTCTATTGTTTTACTTAGGTGTGTTCATGTGGATCAGGCACCAAATATCACCCTAAATGGATGGAAACTACACAAAAATGGCCCTGGGACTTACCTTTAACAATTGTTTTTGAAGCTTTGATCTTTCCCTTTCCTCTTTGAGTAAGGTGCCCCCTCTGTTTAGAAGTCTGCTTGGATCTGTTGATTTTTTCTGAATACAGAATGAAAACAGGTTACACATTAAGTAACTGATTGTTTACCTATACTGTAGTGGACATGGGTGGACGAGTCTAAAAGCCCAGGACGCAATTTTTTTACAGCCCTCTAGCGGCTATAGTGGCTCATTCACCAGAAGTAATGTATTTAGCATTAACTCTGGAAGCGTATACTTGATTCTGACCAAACTAAACCTCCTAGAGCAAAAACCTGAAGCAGACATTCTTTTAGTTAGTATCAAGAATCTTGCCATTCCGAGTAAGATTGTGGCTCTTATTCTAGTACAAGCCCAGGCAGATAAAAGATTATCCTTTCAAAGTACCAAGTATGAGGCTATTTGTGGCTCAGTGGCATATGTCAGTTCATTTGAAGTCAAGCAAATAACATTGCACAGCTGCTTTATGCATTTATCAGCAAATGATGGATGGGCAGGTACCACCCAAGTATCCTTGTGTCTATACAGTATAGAAGCTGTACATTGCTGACAGTTGTGTCAAAAGGTCACTTCTGAACAAGTGCACTGTTCCGTTGGCTAGCTTTCACTCATTTGCTCTGTTTCGTGAATTTGCCTACAATTTGGCAGTCTTAATCCACCCTGGAGGGGCTCCATGCCTGCTCATTTCATCCACTTCTGTGGAAGGGAAGCAAGTTATATCTAGTTTTAGATTCCCATTATAGTAATAAATGGCCACCCAATCTCTGCTTTAAAACCTCCAAGGACAGAGGGAACAGATAAGAGGTGGGGCGGGTGGCAGTTTTGTTTTAACAGATCTATCTTGGTCCCGAATAATGAGACAAATTGGAAAGACCAAAAAGCAGCTCCAAAACAGATTGGGCTCCTACCCAAAGCTTCAGATACAAGTTAAATCTTGTGTCTGGCGCTCACCTAGATTTTACGCATATCTAAAAACAGCTTCATGTTTCCCTCTCTGCAGTGAGATAACATAAGCATTCAGTACTTCTGACCTCCAGTTCACCCAAACGCTCCCAGATGGCATTCCATTTGTGAACATTATCATATAGGTGTTTGTTTTTCTCATAAACCTCTTTTATTCTCAAAAGTTCTTCATCGTGTTGACTCAACAACTCTTCAGAGAAATTATCTAAAGCAAGAAAGGAAGAGTTAAGGTTTCATTAGGCACATGGCATGACTCTGCAACTAGAAGATGAGGATCAAATAGAGACTAAGCACTTTCACTGTGACTCTGCCCCAGAAGATTTAACAGAATTTTGCCTCATCAACCAGACATTCCGTTTTTTAAATTTATGACAAAAAGTAGTTTTACCTGTCTTTAGTCATAAGTAGACACTACAGCATACAAAATACAGCCTTGTATTTGAAAGATATAAGATGTAAGGAATTACCATTTAAAAAGGGCTGAAACGCAGCTCTTTGTTCCTCAGAATAAAAGCATTTCCCCCAGAAATCATGAAGTTCTTGCCTGACTCTGAAAGTAATTTGTTTTAAACTTTCCTTCTTCATCACTTCCAGGTTCTCCAACTCCTCTTCCCACTAATGAAAACAAAACAAGTGTCTCATGGTTACTGCATTTGGCAATGGAGATCTTGCTTTCACTATTTCCAGACAATTACTCAGACTTCTCCATGACTACAAATTTGTTACAGCAAAGGCTGTAGCAGTGACGTACGTAGACTGAGGATATTCCTGAAACTGGAGTAATCTGATCTGACTGTCAATTTGACACTAAGAGGCATTCACGTAGAATACAATTAACTCTTTAGAACTTTTTTTTTAAATGGCCATTTCCCCCACACTTAAATTTAATGCTTCCATGTCAGCTGAGCTTAGAAGGCTACATGCTCAAAATACATTAGAGCAAGATGTTAGCTCCAGACAGTAAAATGAGATGGCTCCTGCATTATCCGATTTAGGGTACTACTACTTAGCTTTAAAGCCCTAAATACCGTAGCTTTGGGTTCAAATGCCTGAAAGTGTGCCTCTTCCTGCCTATGTCTTCTGGAAAGGCCCTTCTTTGGGCTACTTTTCTTTTAATCCAGCAGGTATTTTAACTGAAGCTTGATTCTATAGTTTTAAGCAACTACTGTACATACATCTCATATTAATGTATCTGAAGAAGAAATATTTTAAATACATGCAGCTGCTATTTCAGAAGCTTCAAAATTAAAATACCACTCACTGCAGGCGAGAGACACAAAACTGTTGAGGGTCTAGCATCAAAGCAGATCCAGTGAAACAAATTAGGCGGTAAAGTCAGTAAATATCAACATCGGGGGGGAAAAACACTGGGTAGTAATCAACTAAGATTTTACTCAGACTAGACTCACTGAAATTAATGAGCATGACTTAAGTTAATTTCAATAGGAGTGCCTTTTACCAGCCATAGCTGGTATGTCAACTACAGCTGTTCTTTTACAGGGGAAGTCTGGCCATGGTGATTCAATGCAGTGATGACTTCAAGAGTTGATTATTGCAATGTACCCTATGTGGGGCTACTCTTGGACCTGGAGGCTCCAGCTACTACAAAACATTATGTCTAGACCAGGGGTAGTCAACCTTTTTATACCTACTGCCCACTAATGCATCTTTCTTGATGATAAAATTCCCTTACCGCCCACCAGTGCTCGATGGAAGGATTCAGTTTGTGCCATAGAACCCCCTACCACCCACCTAGAATCCTGAAACTCCCACTAGTGGGCAGTAGGGACCAGGTTGACAACCCCTGGTCTAGCCTGTTGATGGGGAGTGACTATCACCAGGATGTAACTTTAGTGCTCCAAGGTTTGCACAGACTGCCTGAACACAACACAACCAAGTTCAAGATTCTTGTATTAATTTATAAGGCCCTTAACAATTTGGGTCCAGGATACCACAGGTACTGCCTAATCCCATATATCCTTGCCTGATCATCAAGGATTTGGGCAGAGCCATTGGGTAACCCCATGGCTCAGATTCATGGCTTGTATCCACCAGCTGTGAATTCAGTATTGTGGACCCAACTTTGTGGAATTCCCTTCCAGTTGAGGTCAGGCAGGCCCCCTCCCTGATGATCTTCCAGAGCCTACAGAAGACTTTAAAAAAATCCAGCACACATTTATACTGAAGTCTGATTCTATAGTTTTAAGCGACTCTTACCTTTCTGTATTGTAAATTGCATAGAGACCATTGTAAGGTAAAGGTAAAGGGACCCCTGACCATTAGGTCCAATCGCGGACGACTCTGGGGTTGCGGCACTCATCTCGCTTTATTGGCCGAGGGAGCCGGCGTACAGCTTTCAGGTCATGTGGCCAGCATGACTAAGTCGCTTCTGGCAAACCAGAGCAGCACATGGAAAAGCTGTTCACCTTCCCGCCGGAGCGGTACCTATTTATCTACTTGCACATTGACGTGATTTTGAACTGCTAGGTTGGCAGGAGCAGGGACCGAGCAACTGGAGCTCACCCCGTCGCAGGGATTCGAACCGCCGACCTTCTGATCGGTAAGCCCTAGGCTCTGTGGTTTAACCCACAGCGCCACCCGCGTCCCCTGAGACCATTGTAGTCAACCTATTATTAATGAACAGTGCCATCAGAATTCTGATTCTATTACCATTTTTATTGCTTCAGAAATAGGACATCTGCTTGCCAACATTGTGAGTTGCTCCTGCTTCTCTTGTGGCTGTTGAAGTCTGTCCCACAAAACTTGCACCTCTTTCACCAGAACATCCCTGCTGGCAATTAGAGAGTCTTTCTTGACCTGCAACTACAAAGGCACATCTACATCAGTTCATACAAAACAGCTATGTGGAAAAGGCAGCAGCAAGGTAAATGAACTGTACCATATAGTCTCAAGAGCAATTCAAGCCAGATGTACCACTGCATCATCATCATCATCATCAGCTTCTCAGGAAAAGTGCATGCCAACACTCCTCCTTCATCATGGTACCAAAAATAAGCAATGAAGTATTGTGATTACCAGTTCTATAAGGTGGGGAGGTGGTCCAGGGCGGATTGGGCGGTGGGTGGGGAGAGAGAATGTTGGTGTTTTGAATTTAACATGCAGCTTGGAAGCTTAACTGAACACTGAATTACTGTTGTAGAACACACTTTAGCCTGGATATAATTACACCAAGACTCTTGAGTTTGGAAAAAGATGGAAGCTAAGTTTTGAGAGGGGATGCGGGTGGCGCTGTGGTCTAAACCACAGAGCCTAGGGCTTGCTGATCAGGTCGGAGGTTCAAATCACCGTGATGGGGTGAGCTCCCGTTGCTCGGTCCCAGCTCCTGCCCACCTAGCAGTTCGAAAGCACGTCAAAGTGCAAGTAGATAAATAGATACTGCTCCGGTGGGAAGGTAAACGGTGTTTCCGTGCGCTGCTCTGGTTTGCCAGAAGCGGCTTAGTCATGCTGGCCACATGACAAGCTGTACGCCGGCTCCCTTGTCCTCAGGTTAAGAACAGTTTCAGGTTAAGAACAGACCTCTGGAATGAATTAAGTTCGTAACCCGAGGTACCACTGTACAACTGTAAAGGGAAGATGCACGGATGTTTCCTTTCCCAAAGTGATGATGTAGAAAAAGAAATTAGGTCAGGAACTCTAAAAAAATGTCTAAAACATGATGGAAGGTCAGTACAGGTTAAAGGACAGACTAGGCAACTTGGAGGTTCTTCCATCTATCTACTCTTTCCCATGGAGACAAATCAGCCTCCAGTTCAAACCGAGTTGCATCCCAACAGTTCCAACAGGGAACCTGTGCTCCACTGTCTTATTTCAAATGGCTGAAGGCAGGGAGCGGGCAGTTAGAATAGAGATGGGACCCTCATTCACTATCACACTGCATGGTTCACACATCTCACCTTGCAGCATTAGAAGCTACAGAAGACCCATGCATTGGCCTAACTATAAGAAAGCACTTATACCTCCATATTGGAGGCCTTTATTGCACTTTGCAAGCCATGGTTATAAATAGCACACCTGTTGCATTTGTCCAACACCATTTAAGGACCATATTGGTTCTGGTATTCATGTGGGCTAAACAACCTGAACACCAGCCTCATTCATGTGAATACATCTTTTTTACATTCAAAAGACCAACCTGATGAACAAGCAATTCGAGATCCTCAAGGTTCTTCTTTGTAAGGCAAATGCATTCTTCTTCATCGCTCAACATATCATTTTCCAGTGTCCCATCTGGTGTGTGTCCAATTTCTTTATTATACTGCCTGACCTTTTCCCTTAGTTTAAAAAACTCTTTCAATCTTTGCTCCTAAATAAAATGATTGAAATAGTCAGATCAAACAGCTTTCGAATTTACTGCTGTCATAAGGTCTCAGATATAAAGAACTTCTAAAAATCACGTTTAACCCAACAAAACAGATTGGCAATATTCCTGACACTGTCCAACTTTAAGTGCAACACAGGAATATCACCTGCTCCACAAAAAAATGAACAGATTCATTTATTGATTAAGGCTATTTGCTTATTCTGGATAACCAGAATGAATCTCTGATGTGTATTAAATGCAATTTTTCTAGAACAAGCATTCAAAAGCAACTTACCAGAAGATAAGAAGAAAGCAGCATATTTAGTAGGCATGAGGAAGCTCCCTATAATTCATACCAGACTGGCTTAGAAGTAAGTTGAATCACTCCCCAATGGAAAATATTTATTTCAGAGTGAATTCAAGTTTTAGGGTTGCCATATGGAATTTCCCGGACATATTTGTAATACTGTAGCAATGTCCGGGCGTAAATTGGAGAAATGTCTGGGAAAATCAGCAAGCATGGCGGCAGTGTCATTTTGCAGATCTTCCTCAGAAATAACTTCAATTTCTTTGTGATTTTGCAAAAACAAAACTCTACAACTCTTCTGTCTGGATTTTCACTTTGTGAAATGTGGCAACCCTATCTTCACTTCTAACTCTTTACACAGCTAGAGGCCCCAACAGGAGGTCTCCTGGCTGCAAAAGTAACCATTTAGGGACTGACTGGGGGGGGGGGATGTAAGTTGCTGAGAATTCTTCTTAAATTTTAATTCAAACCAGAGAAACATTCAGAAGCCATACAATGCCTCCATTTGGGGCTCATACCTGGGCCCAAGCCCAGGAAGCCTCATCAGAACCTCTGATTTTTACAATATATTGGTATATAAATTCAATAAATAAATACAATGTTTCTGTTTAAATAATGCAAAGGGGGAAGGGTCAGTACTATACCTTCACTTTCAAGAGCTGCTGAACATGTTTGTCTAATTCTTCCAGCTGCAAACAACTTGGAACACTGCCAGTCGGTATGTAGTATGGAGTAGCGTAAAGCTCTGAACATAGTGTCTGCTCCTCTAGCTGCAGCTGTTTCAACTTCGTCAGCCTCTCTTGTTTTTCTTTAAGAGCGCCTTCTAAAGCCAGACGAAACTCTTTTTCTAACTGGATGATGGATAAGCCATCGCCAACCTGTAAAGAGTTACAAAGGGTTAGGTGCAGAAATGTACAGACGTCCCCTTCTCTTATGCGGGGGTTACATTCTGGCCCCTGCATGCATAACTGAAACCACATAAAGTGGGGAGCCCCCTCTAGGCCCTTTAAAATGGCATCTCTGCCGCTCTCTTTTCAATCCATACAAAATATACTGTATCTAAAACACCCACAACTATAAATGAAGCTTTGGAGCTGGCAGCAGACTGGAGGACGTGCAGGAAATTGCTGCTGCTGCGCTACCCCGCATTTCAGCTGTGGGGAGGTGGGGAGGCTGAGCAGCGTTAACAAAGCCATGCTGCACCTCCAGTCTCTTTGGGGGCTTCCTCTGCTCTCACTGACAGCCTCTTCGGTCTCCAGAGAGGGTCTCCTCATGAGCCACGAGGACTCTCCAGCTCTCTCCTGCCATTTCCAGGTTTGAATCGAATCATTTAATTATTTCCTGGCACCATGCATAAGTGGAAGGATGCCTGTATTGACACTACAGTGAGTGGCAGTACTGAGCAAAGATCACATTTTGACAGGTCTGTACTGAAACAGAATTTGCATTTGAACAGTAACCTTCCAGTCAACTGCCAGACCAAATATTGAAAGCCTTAATTCATTACAACAGTAAAAAGCAGCTCTGAAGAATGACATTAATTACAATTATACCCGTCAAAGGGCTCTAGAGATGCCAAGTGTTCAATAGAAACCTTACACGTGCAAAGCAAGAGCTCCACATTTTCAAATGCAATGGTAATGACAGAAAACAGTGCTGAGAACAAAAACTCATCATGGTGGCAGATATCAGCCCATTGTCGTTAACAGTGGAATTGTATACAAGTCTACTCAGATGTAAGCACCATTGAACTTAATGAGGGTTGCTCTCTGGTACATCAAGTATAGGATTGCAGCCTAAGTGACATCTTTGTGCTTTGTTATCCGGAATAAGCAGCAGTAAAGAAACTTGCCTGGTAGGGGTCCAGCTTGAGTTCATATCTCACGATATTCAGCTGAGACTTCTGTATTTCAATGTCATTTTCAATTTTTTCTTTCAAATTACTTTCTTCCTCAATCATTTCATTCAACAGAGTCTATCCAAAAACCCATACAACAGAAGTGTGAGTACAGTTCCTTATCAGATTTATTAACTGTCAAATTAAAACATTGCACCCATAGCTAAATTAAGAATTTGTGCCACATTAATGTTCTGCATTTTTAAATACACACCAATCAAGTTTGTAACAGAAGAAGCGTTTCTGCCATATAAACTACCATCTCCCAAACTCAGTAACTGGAGTGTGGTCTGGTAGGCTTCCTGGAACTTACTGTTTTTTGCATTATTAGCTGGCTGGCTTTAAACCATGTTTACACACAGCTATTTGTCAGTAGCATATAACCCCCTCCCAGCCATCAGGAAAACGGGGGGTAGTAGTAGTAATGAGTAGTAATCAAATTCTTTCTTCACATTCCTTTTCATCTACTGATGTGTTTCAGATAACTATCAGCAGACAGCTTGGCTTATACTTATACCTTTGTAAATACTGTAAGTTTGATCGATAAATTGGGATAATTGATATTTAACCAGGTGCTTTGGGACCTGGACCATATTTTCTTAGTCTCTGCATTTAGCCCTACCCATTTTATACTTAGGAAGAGACCAATCGTTGACTAAGTAAGCCCTTTACATCTTTGGTGCAGGGGTCTCCAAAATCAAGTAGAAACTGTGCATTGGATCAATTGTTGTAAAAATTGAAGAGAACAAAATATACTGTCACTTCTGCAGAAATAAAAGCCAACTGCTGCAGCCCATGTAAGTTTTGCAATGCAAGTTAGTGAGCATTATTAATTTTGTCAGCCAAGATATGAAGGCCTGCAACTTAATTGAAAGATTCAGGATCTGCTAGCTCAAGAACCTGCGTCCCTCCAGATGTTGCAGAAATACAGCTCCCTTCATTCCTTGGTGGAAGCTGGGTCATAGTGTCAGGAAGGAGGGTGTCAATGTAAAGTAAAGATTCACATGGTAATTAGCACAGAACAAAACAGATTTATCTCCCAGCAACAGTCTGAGCACTGGACTTAGAAATTGGAATTTCCTCCCAAAAACTCACACCGCTGCTTTAAAGCAACAAAATATTATTTGGAATAAAACACAAAGAGGGCCCTAAAACCCATTAATATATAAATTGATAAATGAAATAAGTCAACTGTTTCAGATCATTTGGAGTACAAATCACACACAGACACACTCTGCTCCATACCTCAATGTGTGCCTTAGCTGTCTGCATGCGCTCCAGCTGCAGTTCTCTGCTGATACCCATTTCGTTCCATAAGTCTATAAGCTTTCCAAACGCCTGGGTCACACTATTCACTAGGGAGGAGGCCAAAACCTCACTGTACAATAATAAAATAGAAAATGGCACGTGAGAAACTCCAAGCCTTGCTTTCATTCTATCACGATTTTTTTGTTTGTTTCCTACATCGGCATCTGTTCGACCATCTTACATGACTTGTGCTTCACAAACATTCCCTTTGTAAGTTTCTGATCTGCCCAGAAAGCGCCTGGTTAGTTTCGAACGCTTTTCCCACATGGTTTAGGATCAGTGTTTTCCCTTCTCCTAGACGGGCTACCTTCCCAGCTTGACGAGCCCCACCTGCCCCTCACTTCCCTCTGCACCAGGTGCAGAAACTGCCTTCTTGGCCATTGGCTCCACTCTAGGTCTTTTCCACTCAATCCGCCGGATCCTGTCTTTGAATGCAGTGAGGGTTTGAGACTCACCGGCTGCCCTCATCTGGTTTAGCCAGCCAGTCAAAGCCATTCCTGGGGCGTGGCCCCTGTCGCCTGCTGACAGCTTTTAGGAGCCACAGGTGAGAGCTGAGTGCAGGGTGGGGACCAAAGGCAGACAAATGACCCCTGAAGGCACACATGTCCCCACCCTTCCCTAACACTTCATCATTACCTTCCCTGAATTTGTCTAATCCTGATTTGAAGTCGTCAAAGTCAGTGGCCACCACCGCCCTCCTGTGGCGGGGAGTTCCACAGGGCAAAGCTTTCTTTATTATTTTAAAAAGTTCTTTATTACAAAACAATTTACATCAAACATAGACAAAAACAATAAACATACACAAACCACTAACAACATATCCTTTGACAATAGACACACTTTAACTTCCGACTCACCTCATTGTGCTTTTTACACCATATTATTCTATGTGCACTTTATTATTACTTTTTTCCGTTACTTATCAAAATAAATTTTTGTTATTAAAGTTTCCTTACACTTCAAGATGCAATCTAAATCTGTCAGGAGAATTGCATTATCACAGTACTTTTAAAAGATATTCTTTGAATATTGTCCAATCTTTACTAACTCGCAAGTTCTAAAATACAGTATTCTATCATCTTCGCTTGCCAGTCAGTTTTTGTGGGGATTAAATCCCCTTTCCATTTTTTAGCTATTAAAATCCTAGCCGCTGTGGTTGCATACATAAAAAGTGTTCTTAGGGTTTTTGATATTTCAATGAACATAATGCCTAACAGAAAGGCTTCAGGGTTTTTTTGAAAGGAGAATTAAAAATCTTTTTAGCTTTCTTTCTTTCCGCCCTGAATCTCCTAGCGTTCAGCTTGAGGCCCTCGGCTTCTAAGCGAGCGCAGGCATCCCCGGCTTTCCTTCTGGGCTGGGAGACCCAGCCAGATGGGCGGGGTACAAATAAAAAATTATTATTATTATTATTATTATTACTATTGTATTATTATTATTATTATTATTATTATTCTCCTTCCCTCAGTTTTCCCTCTCACCTTTGCCTCGCTGGCTTCGCCATCACCGGTGGCCCTATGGATATAGGGAGGCGTAATTAAAATAACGAAGAATTCCGAATAAGGAACCCGGCCTCGGCCGCCGCCAAAATTCAAAACAAACGGCAAAGGAACCGCCCAGCAACAGGCTCTCGCCACCGCGCCTCTTAATTGGACGGCGGACTGAGCAATCAACAAGCCACCTCCGGTTCCCATTGGCCACGGTGAAGGGCGTTTCTTTCCCTCTCTATAAATGCCCCTCCGTGCGCCTCTATTGGAGCTCACGGAAGCTTGGCAAAGCGCTGATTGGTAGCCCTATCAGCAACAGAGGGAAAGGGGATGTCAGCTCCGCACGGCGGAAGGCGGTGACGTAAAGGGGTGTGGGCAAAGCGCTGATTGGCCGCCCTCAAAGCTAATAAGCGAGGGAGGGAAAGGGGATGTCAGTGCCGAGGTGGAAGGCGGAGACGTAAAGGGGCGCGAAGCCTGATTGGCAGAAGGCGACGTCACTCATGTAAATACCGCTGAGTTCAACGGGGGTTTGGTCAGGGAAAGGCTGTACAGAGCAGAGCTGAAAGTGGCCGACGTGCGTGTAGAAGGTTCGATCCCGGGATCCCCCCGTAGGGCTGAGAGGATCCCTGTGTGACGCCCTAGGGCAGGCATAGGCAAACTCGGCCCTCCAGATGTTTTGGGACTGCAATTCCCATCATCCCTGACCACTGGTCCTGTTAGCTAGGGATCATGGGAGTTGTAGTCCCAAAACATCTGGAGGGCCGAGTTTGCCTATGCCTGCCCTAGGGAGCCAGTGCGGACAACACTGAGCTAGATGGACCAAAAAGGGTCTGACTCGGGAAGCTTCCTGTGTTCCTTATGTTCCTATACCGTGTTTAAGATCGCAGGGTTTTCACCCATAAGTAAAATCCAATAAGTAAAATGGGCTTCCTTCCTACCCAGATGCTTAAAGTCGAGGTAATTTTAATCTGTTGTAGTACTTTGCCTTTTTAAAAAGTTAGGTTTTCTGCTCCCCCCGCCACCCCGATTGTAAGTGTTTTGTTTTTTGAAAACCGCTTTGAGGTTGTTGGGTTGTTTTACAATCAAGCGGTGTCATGAAATAAATATATAAATGTACACAAGCTCAGTTGGTTAGTGTGTGGTGCTTATAACACCAAGGTTGCAGGTTTGATCTCCGCAGGGGACAGCTGCATATTCCTGCATTGCAGGGGGTTGGATTAGATGACCCTCGGGGTTCCTTCTAACTCTACAATTTGTGCATTTGCAAAGCTAAGCAGGGTCTGGTATGATTTCAGGTTGGAGGCGGGACCGCGCGTGTTGAGATTCCCGCAATGCGGGGGTTGGACTAGATGACCCTCGGGGTCCCTTCCAAAACTTACGATTCTATTAGTTTGAATGGAATTCCTTTCGAATTGCAGCCTGGGGAATTCCTCCTCCAAACCGACTGGCACACCGTAATTTTCTGGGCAAACCAGTCCCACCCTGAGGGCAATGCGGCTGTTTGCCAGGTACGCGTTTTATTATGCATTTTTGTTCTCACTTTGTGGTGTTTTTTTTCCTGTTGTGGACCATAGCCTGCAGCTTTACCCGCGAGTAAGCCCCATGATCGGACTCGCCTTTGCTTTGGGGAGAATGCAACTTCCCGCGCCTCTTTCGCGGAAGAGAAAACCAGGAAGTAAAACAAACAGGAGCGACCATGTGTCGTAGAAAAAAGGGGTGGATGGGGGACTTCGTTGCAACTTCGGAAGAAAATTGCAGCAGGCTGCGTCTCTAGGGATCGTCTACCCCGTCGCTGAGACCCAGGATCACGGATCCAAAGTCGGGAACTTTGAATTTAGGCAGCATAAAAGTGATAGTCGCGAGAGAGCAGATGCAGCGCCTCCTCATCCCCTGCGTGAGGCATAGAGTACGCCGCTGAGTGCTTTGGAAACACACGATGGAAGGGCGGAAAAGTCTTTGTCTCCTTTGGGTGCTAATTTCTCCGGGTCGGATGAGATCCTGCAGGGCATGGAGCCTCGCTGCGCTACTGGGTCTAACAGTGCAAGTAGCCTTTGGGGCTTTCCTGATAAATGTGGACGTCTCACAGACCGAAAGGGAATTGAAGCACTTTTGGAAAAGTACAGGATATTGGTAAGACAGGAACTGTATTTACTAACGATCGAAAGAAGTCCACGTTATGCAGAGCACAAGCAGTATGCAGCACGTGGTTTTGTTTTGCTGCAACTGTACCCCATTTTCCTCCCATTAGCAGCTCAAGGCAACGCAACACTGTTCCTCCCCCTTTGTTTTATCTTCCCAACAACCCTGTGACGTAGGTTAGGTTGAGAGACCCCGGGAAGTTCCTGACCAACTGGGATTTGAACCCTGATTCCTACCCGCTGCCCTAGCCCAACAGTCTTAACCACTGCATCACTCGTTTTTATGCTCATCGTTTCTCCGAGTGATACAGCGTTTCGGTGGATCAGCTTCTTAGAAGTCAAAGAGCATTGGAGATTGGCACTATATATCTCTGCATGTTTTCAAACATGCACAGGGCATTAGGGAGCAGCAGCACCAGTCTCGGCTCACCAAAAAGCAAACATTGTGCATCTGTATACACTTGAATACACCCCTTGCAAAACTCAGGTTCTAGGTGACAATAGTATATTGCAGAGCTTTCCAAACCGTGTGTTGCGACACATTAGTGTGTTGGCTGCAGTGTGTAGGTGTGTCACGTGAACGCTCTCCAAGCTCCTCCCGGGGCTGGAAAGGGCTTAGTTTAAACTCCAGTTTACTAGTAAAACTGAATTACTGTGTTGCAAAATGATGCACGTCTAAAAAGTGTCAACAACATGAAAAGTTTGGAAAGCTCTGGTATATTGGCTATAAAAAGGTAAAGGACCCCTGACAGTTAAGTCCAGTCGCAGATGACTCTGGGGTTGCGGCGCTCATCTCGCAGTTTTTCCGGGTCATGTGGCTAGCATGACTAAGCCGCTTCTGGTGCAATGGAACACTGAAACCAGAGCAGTACCTATTTATCTACTTGCACTTGTTGGCGTGCTTTCGAACTGCTAGGTTGGCAGGAGCTGGGACCGAGCAATGGGAGCTTACCCCGTTGTGGGGATTCGAACCACCGACCTTCTGATCGCCAAGCCCAAGAGGCTCAGTGGTTTAGACCACAGTGCCACTCGTGTCCCGCATATTGGCTATGCTAGCAAGCAATTTCTTTGCAGTATTCCCTGCCCTTGCGAATGTTGTGTCTAGCTTAGCTAGTACAGTGTACTCACCAGCCATCAAAAGCCATTTGTGCATCTTTTATTTTCTTTTTTAAATTAGTTTTTATTGAGGATTTTGTTGTGTTACAAAACAGACAAATAAGCAGGCCTGGGAAGAAACCTTACCCCATGAATTCAATAGGCAAACCCAAGCTGTTCACTGAGCCAATTCAAAAAATCGTATTTCGGATCTTGAAGCAAATATACCGTACACAAGCTTTCTGACCGCATACACAGCTCCTTCTTGCTAGTTGTAATTAAACCAAGAGTCTTTAATTAATCATAGTTTCCTGTTCCATAAGAACAAGCCAGAATACTAAACCAATATTTGGTTGTACAAAATGGGAAGCTATCATTAATGGAAGACTTCCTGGTTCATTTGCTGGCTGCATGAAGGGAGAAAAAAAAAGACTCCAAACACAGCTCCCCCCCCCCCAATTGCAACCCTCACCTGCAACATAGAGATAATACTGACCCACCTAGCAAGGGTGTTGGAAGGATGGCTGAAATGATATATGTGAAGGTATTTGAACAATCAAAAGCACTATTTTAATTAATATTATTTTCCTCATCTTTTCAGTCCTCCTCTGCCTCACAGCAAAGCAGATTTGTTTGATCTCAGTAAAGACCAAATAATTAACCTGGCTTATATTTCTTCTGTGCCACACAATGGCATTGAGCAAATTCGAATCCACTGGCTCCTGGAACTTATTCAAGCCAGGTAAGTTAAATTCTGTCTTTCTTTCCTTTTTGCCAAAGTGGTTGAGCTTTTTGGGCAAAATCACCAGGGGGGGAAATGCCGTTTCTGAGCTGTTTTTATGGAAAGACAGCACTCCCAACATGGGCTACTGTACGTCCGGATTTCCCCAGAATTTCCCCCCCAATTTCTGTCCAGACACTGCTGCCGACTGCAGTATTCCGGATATGTATGGCAACCCTACTATAGTCTTAATTAAACAGGACTGGCCTGGTAAATTATGTGAAGAGGAGATGGTGGAACTATTCCATCTTTGGAGGGAGCGCTTAGGAGTGGAAGGGTATTTTAAAAAGGATTTAACTTTAACCCTTCAAATAAATCCACAGAAGGTACTGGTCTGCTGGCTGGACACGAATGGGATGGGATTTCAATTTTTTAAGGGTTCTAAATGGTGTGCCTTGGGAGCTTATCAATATAAAAACAAGTAGTTTCCATGAGGCTTCATTGGTTCTCTGCATGAACTTCAAGGCTTTTCACGTGCCTTAGAATTGTATGCAGCATGCAAGGGCTCTGTGGAAGAGAACCATAAGCATTTTTGACAGTGAGGTTTATTCTGATAGACCACATGCTGTCTGTTAGAGATCTCTTCTAACAGTATTGAAAAAATACAGAATCGTTTTGTTTTTCAATGATATCAAAGATAATTTGTTTTCAATGATATTCATGCATTTTATGGCATGACAAAGAATGATTATCGCTTTCTTGAGCACTGGCTCCCATTCATATGGGATGCAAACAGGAATCCAGCTATGCAACCTTTTGCTCAGTTCCACCCTACATTCTGGAAGAATGTGATCTCTTCGTAGCATTCAAGAACCATAGCCAGAGTTTTGTCTTTAGGGCCACATATCAGAAGGCTTTTAACCCGGTGGGCATGGCCCCCCTGATACTGAGGGATGACTTCCAATCATCGTGGGAAAAAGAGACTTTAAACGAAGTTCAGACCTGCGGACTGTCACATCTCTTCCTGGAATCTATGACATTCAGTCAAGCTAAATTTGTGATCTCTCAAAGACTGAGGGACATTGCTAGGCAAGAGGACATTGCCCGTGTGAAACCGGGGATGCTTTTTGGGGATCAGATATTCCAGATTTCACCAGCCCCTTATCTGGCGGAAATCCACTATGTGGAATACCGTAGACTCCTCACAGCCTCTAGGTTAAACGTTCTGGATACGGCGGTTTTGTGGGGAAGATACAGGGGAGTTCCATATGCTCTGAGATTTTGTCCCTGTGCCCTGGGAATGGTTGAGTCAACTGAACATATTCTTTTGACCTGCCCATTTTATGTAGATCTTAGACAAAAACTGATAGCTCCACTCTTATGCCAACTTAACCTAGTAGACAGAGAAAGACAGGTTTTGTTTTTGCTGAGCAATTTTACTGGTACCACAACCCTCTTGGTGGCCAAATTTCTTTTTTTGGCCTTTAAACACCGTAAGGTTAAAATTGACAGTATTGACATGGGTCTAAATGCATAATCTACTTCTCATTGTATGTTTTAGTGTAAAGCTTTCCGAGATGTTTAGACGTTTTAAATTTTTGTATGGATAATGATTGTGTTCTGACTGATGGCCGAATAAACTATTGCATTCAAGAACATAACACGACAACAATACTCTTAAACGTTTTATATTTTCTGCCAAAGTGTACTATTTAGTTATTGTTGATAAGTCCATCTGAAGGTCAGTTGCTGCCAAGAATACAATACATTATATATTTTTTAAAAAAATACTAAAATCAAGAACTCCACATCAAGAAATGAACTTGCATATATATGGGAGGCAATCGTTTACTATGCAATGAGCGAAACAAAACCTTTTCATTGTTAATTTTTGCCAAGTTCTAAGTAATATTATGATTTGAAAAAGTTCTCTAGTTTAATGTGTATTTAAAAAGCTTTGTCAATACTCTGACTCCAGATTAATTTAGTAATGTTGGTAACACTGTGATAAATCATTATGTATGGTATGGAATAGTTTCCAGGGCTTAAACTGGTTATATAGACAATGGGCTGCTTATTTTGGAGCGTTAAATAGAGGGGATTTAGAACACAAAATATAAGAAATAGCCGAGTTAGTACATTGCAAACTGAAATGTGTTGACCTTACACGTTTTAAGAGGCTGTACTACAGATTACCTGGTGGTGGTTTTGCTGCACACTTCAGTGTTCCTGCAAGTTAAAAAAACAACAGCATTCTTCACATGCTCTACTCTGAGGTATGTTAGTTGACTAAGCTAGAACCATTGAATTGTATTCAGCATCGTGTCAAGTAAATAGTTCCATCAGCGCAAGGATTTCTCATTGTACAATAGAACTTTCCCTCTTCTCCTCCCCTCATACGCCCCCTAAATCTGTTCTAGGGGGTTCCCCCAACCCTCCAAAGTAGAAAGAGGAGAGGGGGAAGGAGTCCTTGACAGGCACTGCTAAATCCCCAAGAAGGCTTTTCAGTGGTTTGTTTAAGGCCGGCAGAACCGAGAAAAGAGCACAAATTTACAGGTTGTTCAGAGTGGCTGGCCTGGGTAGCCCCCACCTGCTTCTCCCAGCTTCCAAGAGCAGGATATATACCGTATTTTTCTGTGTATAAGACGCCCCCATGTATAAGACGGCCCATATATTTTTTTTAACCCAAAATTAAGAAATTAAGTTGTTTAGCTTTTTTGGGGGGTGGGGAGGTCACTTCCGCCAATCGCTCACCCGCCTGCTCACCACTTCCGATCGCTTGCCACAGCCACTGCCGATTGCACACCTCGCCACTGCCGCCAATTGTCTCCTGCTCGCTCGCCCCTGGTCTCTGAGCTGCCCCCACCCCTTGCCCCAAAGAGAGTTGCCTACCAGAGGCACCATTCGCCTGGGGAGCTTGTAGCCAGGGCTGCTGCAACAAACAGCTATGCAAGCCTTGGGGAGGCAGAGAGGCGAGAGGGCATCAGAGGAGGGAGGGAAGGAAAGAGGGGCAGAGGCCAGTGTCGCCCGCGGCACCCCTGACCATCATTCAAGGCACCCCAGGGTGCCACGGCACACTGGTTGACAACCACTGATCTATGGGGTTATCTGTTTGATAAAACCTGCCCCCTCCCATCAAGAAGTTTCGTCAAGGATAGCTCTCAGAACAAAACAGCCTTGCAATGAAATAAATGTAATCTTGAGGGACTACTATGTCTTGGGTCGGATATAACAATAAACAATGGCATGTCACTATGATTCTGAATCATGGTTGGTTGCCAAACTAGGATCTGAAACCACACCTTGATCCTGTTTGTTTGCACTTGGAATGAACTGGTTTCCTGAGCTGGTACAGAACAGAAAATTGGTTTTGTGGATGGAGGAGGAGAAGCACTTCCTGCAGCACATTCCAGGCACATTCCAGGCACAGTAAATAATGGTGTAATGTTATGTCTGTAACTGGCGCTATGTATGTTTACTGACCTAGCTTTTAAGATTAAAATACATTGTGTTGCATTTGTAGTACTGGGTATCCATAAAAGTTGAACACTTTGAAAGTGGTCCCATATTTCGCACTGTGCCTCAAGGAGGGCTCAAGGTCTCAATGTGCTGAAGACCACAACCTATTTGCAGTGAATGCAGAAATCCTCAGCTGCCAGTGGAGGACCGCAGACTATACAACTGAATCGTCCATTAAAACCTCCCTCTCTCTTACAAACTGGACAGCACTGTGCACGCTGTGAAACAGCAATTCGTGCCTGTCTTTGCTTGCGCTTCCCAAGTAGCCCCCTCTTTCCAGAGAAGCTATCACAGAGGGATTGCAGCAAGCTAGAAGGATGCTGATCTGCAGTTCCTGATGGTCTTTCAGTGTGTCTTTTAATGCGCTAACCCCAGCTGTGTCCAAAAATGGAATGGAAGAGCAGTCTATGACGACAGCCTGGAAGTCGCTGTGTTTATTAACCAAGCGTGAAGTCGTATCTCCCCTTTCAAGACTCTGTTGCCCTTTCCTCTTGGCTTTATTCCTTTTGGCCATTTCCACAGCAGGATCCAGCCCCGTCCTGTTGTGGAGGCACTTCAGGAAGAAATCCTTATTTGCATAATAAAGCGGGGCTTCGAACCGGAATATCTTGACCCTTGGCACAGGAAGGAGGTTTTTGTATTCCTCGTCATCTTCATAGAAGACAGTGCTCCCGATCTGCCCCAGCAAGGCAGCGTGAGGGCGCTGGGTGCGGCCGATGACGCACAGGATGGAGAAAACGGCCCCAACCAGGAGCCCCAATTCGGTGCTGATCAAGGCGGAGGAGAGCATGGTGACGCACCACACCAGGGCATCTGTTCGGTCCAGGCGGTAGCGCTGGGGGACGTCTCTGAATTTCCGAAGGGCTCCTCTCAGGCTGACGATGATGATGCACGCCAGAACGCACTTCTGCAAGTTGAAGAAGAGGGGCGCGAAGAAAAGCAGCACCAGCAACACAACCACGGCGCTCACGACGCTGGACACCTGGGTCTGGCACCCGGTCGATGCTTTGACCAGGGTTTTCGCCAGCGCCGCGCTGGTGGCAAAGCAGTGGAAGAAAGCCGGGATGATGTTGCAGAAGCCGATGGCAAACATTTCCTGGTTGGCCCTGACGGTGTAGGCGTACTTCTTGGCAAACATTTCCGAGAGCGAAACGGTGAAGGCGAAGCCGACGATGGCGAGAGGGAAGGCGTCGAGGGCGACTCTCTGCATGAGGCGTAAACTGGGCACCTGGGGAGGGATAAATCCGGTGGGGATTTCGCCCGACACGCTGGAGGCGTAGACTTCGTTCAGGCGCCCGTAATGGGAAGCCAAGGTTGCCGCCACAATCACCACCAGCTCCGTGGGAAGAGGGACCTTGAGCCTGTGCTTATACCTGTCTCCCAGTTCCTTGGCGGTCACCAGCACAGCGATGCAGATGGCGCTCGTGATCACATCGCAGAGGTTGGCCTGGGCGATGTTGCGGAAGATGTTGACCCAGGTGGTTATCAAGATCCCGTATCCCTGGGCACGGGGGATTTTTACCCCGATGAGATACTTCACTTGAGCTGTTAAAATGGTTAAGGAAGCGCCGGTTGCGAACCCGTCTAGCACAGGCTCGGAAAGATACATCGAGACGAAGCCTAAGCGGAAAATCCCCATCAGTACCTGTGAGGAAAAAGGAGAGAAAGCATAAGGCACAGCTGTGGCTTTGGTTAAGGACAGGAGGCTGCCTCTGCCTCCCTAGCTTATTTAAGCACAAAACTAAAGATCAAGAAGGAGGCGAGGGGAGATCTATGGAGCCGAGAGAGAGTAAAAACCCAGCAGCAGTAGCAGAAGGGAGTGGAAAAAGAAGGAAGAATGAAGGAAAAATCCCTTCTAAGGTGGCGTTTCCGCCTCTTCTCTTTTGCCATGCATGGAGCAGCTGGGAATCCAACCTGCAGAGGAGACGGCAGGAAATAGAACTGGAGGAGGTTGTCTCAGCCCTCAAGGTGTATTCTCTTAAAGATTTTACTTCCTGCTAGTGGAGAGATGGGTGGAGACAACCCACACAGCATCTCATTTCATCCCTACAGGAGAACGAGAATAAGTGTAATGTGCAACAGTGACTTTGCTTAATGGCAGGAGGCTGCCCCTGCCTCTCTGGTATCTTTAATTTTACTCACCTCCCCTTGTCTGTCTTGTACAGAAAAAATGGAGTTCTGCAAGCAATATCTGTGGTGGCAAGCCTAGACTATGTCATTTTTAAGCACAATTTTGCGGCTATACTCATACGTGAGGTTTTGGGAGTAAATCTCAAGAAAAAATTCATACTCGCTGCCTTGCGGGACATCAGCTTTGGTCAATGGGTAGATCACTGCCAGTTCGCAGTCTCTTGGGAGTTGGACATGCCCGATGTATACATTACAGTGGCTTCAGCAAATTGAGCAGTTGAGACTGATGGTGGCTCCAATGGTCAAGAAGGCAGTTTCTGCACGTGTTGTAGAAGGAAGTGAGGGGCAGATGGGGCTTATCAACCTGAGAAGGTAGCCCATCTAGGAGAAGGAAAACTGATCCCAAACCTCCATTGCCTTGTGGGATATCTTCGGGAGAAGAAAAGACTAAGGAGTAAACCCTACACAAATATGGAGTGGAGTCCCTAAGGGTTGAATGGCATATTGTACACCCCTCCTGCCCACCCACCCCGGGCACCAATAACTGCTGCTACACCACTGGGGTGATGGAGGAATAAATCAACACACACACACACACACACACATACATACATACATACATACTGGAACTGCAACCTAAAGGGCAGGTGAAGACGTTACCTGATAGATGCCAGCCATTAAGGTCACTGCTGTCGCTACCCCAATGGCATAGCAGTCTTTCCCACATTCGGTGCTCATCACGTCAAGGGTAACATTGTGAAGCGTCACATTCAAGTGGCCTTCCTGAGAGTCGTCGTCGAGGTCGAATCCTGCCAGCAGCAGTTCTCTGTCCACCACCTGCCCGACCAGTAGGCTTAATAAGCTGAAGATGCCAACAGACACGTGTCGCGAGGTGCCCATGAGAAAGTAGATGATGTTGGCAAAGAAGGAGGTGTAAAGGCTATAAATGGGCTTCAGACCCGCCAGCAGGGAGTAGGCGATCGCTTGAGGTACTAAAATGATCCCGATGACCAGGCCAGACATGACGTCCCCCCAAACATATTCTTTGCAGTTGTATTTGGGAAGCCATTGCAGCACAGGGAAGAGGTCCGTGGCTGCCTTCTTCATCTGTTTTGTGCTGCAGGAGCAGTTTTTTCTCAGTTGGCTTTTCAGCATGTCTGTCTTCCTCATCTTGACCGGAGTCTTTCTTTCCATGTAAAGCTGGAAAGGAGATCCATTTTCCAGTCTGGCTGTCTCCATTTCCTTCTCCATTCTAGGTATGTGTTAATCAGTTCCTAGGATGTAAACAGATTAATATTTGAATGGCATGGTCGTGAAGCACATTTTTTTTTCTTTTTTTATCATACTGGAATCAAGCGAATGTATAGTTTAGCATGGAGTTGGTGTTTTTGGAAAAAGAAAATATTATTATTTCTATTACTGTGTATATACTATTCCATCACAAAGATTCTGGCTACCGTATATTCCGGCGTACAAGACGACTTTTTAATCCCTGAAAATCTTCTTTAAAATCGGGGGTCGTCTTGTACGGCAGGTATAGTTTTTCAGGCGACGTCACACAACAGAACGCAGGGTTCCGACCCGCCGCTGGCAGGGTGTGTGCGCCGCCTAAGCCGCCATGGAGCGTGAAGGGCTCCTGTGCGGCGAGAGGGGAGGCTCTCCCTGCCGCTCCAGCTGCCGCCACCACCACCTCAGCCGCCACGGAGCCCGGGCTGAGCGTGGGCAGCAAGCGTGACGGGCTCCTGTTTAATAATCAACATATCTACCCCAATTTACATATATTACTTCACAGTGTTCTCACTGTACTTGTGAGAGGTTGTTTTCAAATTTTAAATTTTCTTTTTGTTTATGACTTGCATTCATGTACTTAAAGTGTGGTGTTGATATAACGTATTAAGTAATGTTTGCCACTCCACTTGTAATAGAAACTAACCACTGTGAATGTGTTACAATATATCCAGTGCTTTTTTTCTGGGGGGACACAGGGGTATGCATACTCCTAAACATTTTGTGAATCTAAGTTTGGCCTCATTGAGGGGGGCAGTATTTCAATATGAGTAGGAAAATGAGAGTGCCCCTAAACATTTTTTTAAGAAAAAAAAGCACTGCATAGAGTTAGAAGGGACAATGAGAGTCATCTAGTCCAACCCCCTGCAGTGCAGGAATCTTTTGCCCAATGCGGGGCTCGAACCCACAACCCTGAGATTAAGAGTCTCATGCTCTACCGACTATTTGCTTGCCTGGCCCTGCCTATACTGCTCCTTGTGACTTTTTGTGTTGCATGCCTGCCCCGTCTTTTGCCTGCTTGGCAAACGAGTCTTCCTCTGCTTTGGTGAGTCTTGAAACCTCAAGAGTCTCATGCTCTACCGACTATTTGCTTGCCTGGCCCTGCCTATACTGCTCCTTGTGACTTTTTGTGTTGCATGCCTGCCCCGTCTTTTGCCTGCTTGGCAAACGAGTCTTCCTCTGTTTTGGTGAGTCTTGAAACCTTATCCAAAGAGCGAAGAGAGCTGTTTAGGTGCTGTATCGTACGGCTATTCCTTTCCTCCTTTTTATGTGCTGTGCTCAAATCATTACTAGTGAACAGTGTGTGGCATGAAGTGAGGGGCTCAAACACCTGCCATTAGGGGTGGCTGGAGACTTCACCTGTGGGGCTGGGGCTGCCTCTGCCATGTGGTCTCATGGCATGAGGATACGGTGGTGCTGTGTGTCTTGGGGTCAGGGAAGTGTGCTTGTGAGTACATTGCTTCTTTCCTGCGGGGTGTGGGCTGCACTGCTGCCACAGCAAGCAATATGCAATTTTTTGCTTGTGTTTCCCCCCACTCTCTCCTCCTGGGCTGCTGTGGCACTGTGGTCTAACCACTGAGCCGCTTGGGCTTGCCGATCGGAAGGTCGGCAGTTCAAATCCCTGCAACAGGGTGAGCTCCCATTGCTCTGTCCCAGCTCCTGCCAACCTAGCAGTTCGAAAGCACGCCAGTGCAAGTACATAAATAGGTACAGCTGCGGCGGGAAGATAAATGGCGTTTCCGTGCGCTCTGGTTTCTGTCACGGTGTCCCGTTGCGCCGGAAGCGGTTTAGTCATGCTGGCCACATGACCCAGAAAGCTGCCTGTGGACAAACGCCGTCTCCCTCGGCTTGAAAGCGAGATGAGTGCCATAACCTCATAGTCGCCTTTGACTGGACTTAACCGTCCAAGGGTCCATTACCTTTTACCAGCAAAGTGGTGGTATCTCTTTCCTCACTATAATTTCTCTATAGGATTGCTCAGTTAAACAAACAGCCCAGTTAAAACAGCAAATATATTTATTGCTGCAGCATATACAGAAGGTTCAGAAACAGATAGAAGATTATGGTTAGTGCTTAAAGGAGCACTGTACATCCTTTTCTATATTGCATGTCCAGTTGAAATAGAAAGTCTTCCAGCAGGGGCTGCTAGAGGAAAATGAAACCAACTTTAGGGCTTTTTAGGTTCACCCCACAGTGCCTTTAATCAAGGAATCATGCTCATTTTTAAAAAGATAAATCAAAGCATCTGTGCCTTGCTTTTCGTTACTAGAGATCTAAATCTATTTCTATCAGCAGGTCTTTTTTAATAGGAAGTCTCTCTCTCTCAATGAAGCCCCACCATTCAGGAACCAATTTTAGTTCTTCAGATTCAGTTACCAGCCCAGAAACTGCTTGTGACCCAGTCTTACAATTTCATGGCTCTGTGGGCTTGGCATGGGATATAGGGAGGCACCTGGAATTAGGAAAGCAGAAGGGATTTTTTTTTCAACTGCAACGAGACCCGTGCCCTATCTCATCTCATCACTTTTGCACAGTCAAGCCTGAAATGCTGTTACATCTGGAACTGAGAACATTAGGTTGTCTCCAATGTTAGTCCTACTCAGTGTAGACCTGTTGAAATGAATGGCCATGACTTAGTCCCTTAATTCCAGTGGGTCTACTCTGAGTAGGATTAGCACGGATTGCTACTGCATGATTGCCAAACTGGGGAAAGATCTAACACAGTCACCTCTCTATTGCTGGACTGTAATTCCGACTGGGAATTACTATTATTTTATGTATACCAAGCATGTCCAACTGGTCGATCGCGATATACCGGTCGATCGTGGGGCGTCCCTGTTCGATCGCGTGATCCTGAGCGATTGCCCAAAAAAAGAAAAGAGAGCTCAACAACTTCAGATCTCCTGCCCCCCAAAAAGCTCAACAACATTGGTCAATGGGTAGATCACTGCCAGTTTTTTTTATAGTAGGAGTAGACTGTTGGATGGTGCCTTGTACGCCTCCTTCCAGCAACTCCTGCAACCAAGCTGGTGCCAAACACAGAAGTTTGACTAGATCAGGGGTCAGCAATCTTTTTCAGCCGTGGGCTGGTCCACCATCCCTCAGACCATGTGGTGGGCCGGACTATTTTTTTTGGGGGGGGGGGAATGAACAAATTCCTATGCTCCACAAATAACCCAGAGATGCATTTTAAATAAAAGGACACATTCTACTCATGTAAAAACATGCTGATTCCCGGACTGTCTGCGGGCAGGATTGAGAAGGCGATTGGGCCGCATCTGGCCCCCAGGCCTTAGGTTGCCTACCCCTGGACTAGACCCACAAAGGTGCCCTCCATTGTCTCTCGAGGAAAAGAGAGAAAGAGATTGATGCCAACAACAGTACACTGTGGTTGTCAATATATATATATTATCGTGTCTTAATGGATATATTTAGTTATTCCTCTGTAGCTGTGGTGGTTAGAAGTAAGAGACGTCTCTTCTTAAGGATCATAAGGACTGTTCACATAATATTTTGAGAGGTGTCATTAGGTGTCTTTTCGGAATGGACATTGTGCTGTCAGAGAGCAATATCTCAGTAATTATGTAAATAAGCTTACTAGGAGGTAAGTCACATATAACTTTGTAGGTCACAGAACAGGGTAGTTGACAGGGAATATTACACACACACACACACACTTTTAGCTATTAGCAGCTCTCCCATAATGCATCAACGCTTAAGGGGAATATTATTTCAGTAAATCAGAGGTTTCAATTTGAGACTCTGAGCAAGACTATAGTTGTTAAAGGTTAAAGAACACTGCTTTTCTAGCGTTTTGTTTAAATTTCCGCTTCAAGCAACCCGTCTTTTACTTTGTTTAGTCATAAATGATGTTTATTGCTTTCTGTGAGATGGTACAGCCCTGCTTAATGATTTTCTTGGAAGCAGAAATGTACCCAAGTAAACTACGGTAGTTAAAGAATCAGGGCAATTAAAAAAACTCTGAGAAGTTCCCTTGACCTGACTTGCTCCGTCTTCGTCCTATTTTTGTGTGCTGAATGTTAACTACTAAGTCAAATGTCAGGAAACTACTAAGTCAAATGTCAGCTGGCAGAAAATTATTTAAAAGGAAGCCGCTTAGAAGGCTGCAACTTTCAGGTAAGGCTTAGAATACTAACAGTGTTAGGATAACATATCAGTCTTAAAGAAAAAAGCAACATCTTAATTATATACATAGCCCCAAGCTGGTGCCAGACATATTGCTCTGCTTTCCTTTGGACCCCATCAGCGAGGCCGAGAGGGGGCCTTGTCGTCTGGGCAGCCCAGGACCCCCAGACACACTGCCCAGGCTTGTGCGCCTGGAGAGGTCAATTCGGTGCTGCTAACACAGCGGTTTGACTCCACCCCCGGAGGCGCACTCCATTGTCTCTCGAGACAAACGGGTGCCAACAGCATAACCCCGTATATGCCAACCCAACAGCTTCGATCGGCAGAACTGGTGCTGTTACAGGTGCCATATAATATTCATTATGCACTTGTAAGAGATCAATCTCTTTGTGTGTCACTTTGGAACTCCCTGCCTCATGAAGTCAGGGAGGTGCTTTTCCTGCATTCTTTTCAGTGCATGCTAGGCTTGTTTCGGCAAGGCTATCTAGACATGTAAAATATTGATGTGTTTTAATCTGGTTTTTAAGGCAGCTTAAAGGTAAAGGTACCGCTGACCATTAGGTCCAGTCGCGGACGACTCTGGGGTTGCGGCACTCATCTCGCTCTATAGGCCAAGGGAGCCGGCATTTGTCCGCAGACAGCTTCTGGGTCATGTGGCCAGCATGACTAAGCCGCCTCTGGCGAACCAGAGCAGCGCACGGAAACGCCGTTTACCTTCCCGCCTGAGCGGTACCTATTTATCTACTTGCACTTTGACGTGCTTTCAAACTGCTAGGTTGGCAGGAGCAGGGACTGCGCAACGGGAGCGCACCCCGTTGCGGGGATTCGAACTGCCGACCTTCTGATCGGCAAGCCCTAGGCTCTGTGGTTTAGTCCACAGCGCCACCCGCCTCCCTTTCAAGGCAGCTTACAATCATTAAAAGCAGAATGAAAACATACACACATCATGCTAATAATTATAAAACCATTTTAAATGCCCCCATGCCTCCAAGCAGAAAAATAAATAAATAATGCCAGCAGATCTCCACTCAATAAATCAGCTTAACACAGTCACCTAAAGGCTTGCGGGCAGATACTTCTTGCAGAAGGTAATCCCATGGTCATGAGGCCACGACTGAACAGGCCACCCTCCCTGCTGCAGATGACTGCACCTTCCAGGCTGAGAGAACAGAAGGGCCCTTAAAAATGTTTTCATTGAACCATAAAACCATATTCTGTTACAAGGTTATTGCCATCCAGGATTGCCGAGGTCCACATCTGTAGGGAGTCGATCTTTCAATGGGTTGTATCCAAAGTAGCGCTTGGATTTCCGCTTGCTCAATGGAGCGTCCCCTCTCCCTCCTCCCCCTGCATCCCCCCTAGATCTGTTCTAGGGGTTCCCGCAACCCTCCAGAGCAGATTTAGGAAGGGGGTGTGGTGTGCACAGCGAGAGAGGGAGGGGAGTTCTGCTGCACAAGTATGACTCATTGTGCTAGCAGTGTTTCTCAAACGTGGGTCTCCAGCTGCTTTTGGACTACAATTCCTATCATCCCCGACCGCTGGTCTTGCTAGCTTGGGATGATGGGAGTTGTAGTCCAAAAACAGCTGGAGACCCAAGTTTGGGAAAGACTGTAAAGGAACAAGTGCATTGATTACAATGGTACCTCTGGTTACAAACTTAATTCGTTCCGGAGGTCTGTTCTTAAGCTGAAACTGTTCTTATCCTGAGGCGCGCTTTTGCTAATGAGGCCTCCCGCTGCACGCGGGCCTCTGGCGTGAGATTTCCGTTCGCATCCTGGGGCAAAGTTCGCAACCAGGAACAGCTACTTCCGGGTTAGCGGAGTTTGTAACCCGAAGCATTCGTAACCAGAGGTACCACTGTACTGCCTTATGCTTTGCCATTCCCTGCCTATTAAGATTCAGCAGGCACCTTCCTTGTCTTCTAGGTAAAGGGACCCCTGACCGTTAGGTCCAGTCACGGACGACTCTGGGGTTGCGGCGCTCATCTTGCTTTACTGGCCGAAGGAGCTGGCGTACAGCTTCCGGGTCATGTGGCCAGCATGACTAAGCCGCTTCTGGCAAACCAGAGCAGCGCACGGAAACGCCGTTTACCTTCCCGCCAGAGCGGTACCTAATTATCTACTTGCACTTTAACGTGCTTTCGAACTGCTGGGTGGGCAGGAGCTGGGACTGAGCAACAGGAGCGCACCCGTCGCGGGGATTCGAACCGCTGACCTTCTGATCGGCAAGCCCTAGGTTCTGTGGTTTAACCCAGAGCGCCACCCGCGTTCCTCCTTCTAGACCTCTCCTAAACCTTTTTACTTATTTATCTCAGCAAGCCTATCCAGACATACAATTTAGTTTACGTATACTTGTTTTTAAATTTTACCGATTTTATCTGTTTATGATTTGACACTGATGCAAACCACCGAGAGATTTTTTTTAAAAAAAACCAAGCCACTTGCAAATTCTTCTAAAGAAGTTAAATACTTGGAACACCCAGAAAAAGTGCTGCATGAATGCCTACTGTTATAACCAAAGCTGGTTTTCACGCACCACAAAGAGAGCGCCAGAAGCATTGTGCAGAGAGGAAATGGCATGAGCAAGCACCTTGTTGAATTGAAATTAGTGGCACTAAAAACAGCTCAAACGGGCGCAAGATTGGCTCCGATCGCTAATGACCTGATCAGAGGCATATTCTCTTATTTCAAAGCTACCCTCTTCATCCTCTCCAAAAAGAGCTAAGCCACACATCCTGCAAAAACAAAACAAACCCACCAGCGTTTGACACTCGAAGCACGCTGAAACCTATGGTACCTTCTTGAATGAATGAATGAATGAATATATATATATTCCCCCTTTCACCTGTGATATCACACAGACATTTAAGCTCTTGCAATGTGAAAGAAGAATATGCTTTTCTTACCTATCTTGGTCAGCAATGCATGTGAAGCAAGTAACAAATGAGAATCACACCTGCCTTCCACAATCTCTGCACCCAAGGGCACCCAGGCAGGTGGATGCTAAGGACGGAGGTGAATATGCTTTAATACTTGTGGGCAGTACCATAAGCTGTGCTAGGTAAATATTGAGTGGCGTAAACAAAGGACCACAAAGTACAATCCGAAACCTCTCCTGTGTTTCCACTTGCCCTGTTGCCAACTATAAACCATTTGACCTCAACTGTTTATTTGTTCACTTTTCAGTGGCAAACATTAGACAAGCTATAATCCTTAACGTGTAGCCTGTGTAATAATTGATCCGAGAAACCTTGTCTCTGACAGTAGCAATGACTTAAAGGAGGACCCAGTACAACTTGTTTTGTTTGGCAGTAGGACTTTTTGCAAAATCCAGCTACGGTATATGTCTTAATGTGGCTTAATGTATAACTGGAACTATCAGAAACTCTGATGTATTCAATTTACAAAGATCAGATTATTGTGTATTGGCAATGCGGACTACAGGACAAAACTGGGTGTGCTAAATGCTGAGATAAGGCTTCATTTACTATGAGCCACAAAACATTAATAGCTAAATGAGCATACTTTTTATACAATAAGGAACTGAAGCGGCATTCTTTGGGTCCAGGACTAATACATGAATGGGAAGGCTCCTTCTGTTTGTGGAAGAGACTCTGATCCAGCCGAGGCTCCTGCTGGAGGAATTAAGAGAGAGGCAAGTGTCACCAGTTCTCTCTGCCTCACCCCCTCCCTGGTGCTGTTCTGGTGGGGCCCCCAACCCTTTGGAGCAGCATTAAAGGGGGCTATAGGTGGAAGGAAGAATAAGTTAAAATTGCCTTCCTCCTCCGTCCAAAAAAGTGTTACGTGAGTGAAAGTGCTGAGCAAATCCTGGATCCAACCCACTGCTTGTAAAAAATATTTTTTTAAAAAAAACCAGGCAAGAGGTAGCAGTCTGGCTGGCCTCAGGAAGTTGGATGTGTGTATTCTGCAAAGCCAGGAGGAAATACAGTCGTACCTTAGGAGTCAAATGTTTTTACTCCCGAACACCACAAACCCAGTAGTAAGTGTTCCGGTTTGCAAATGTTCTTTGGAATCTGAACGTCTGGCACCGCTTCCAGTTGGCTGTTCAACTTCCACAGAATCACAGAATCACAGAATCATAGAGTTGGAAGAGACCACAAGGGCCATCCAGTCCAACCCCCTGCCAAGCAGGAAACACCATCAAAGCATTCCTGACAGGTGGCTGTCAAGCCTCTGCTTAAAGACCTCCAAAGAAGGAGACTCCACCACACTCCTTGGCAGCAAATTCCATTGTCGAACAGCTCTTACTGTCAAGAAATTCTTCCTAATGTTTAGGTGGAATCTTCTTTCTTGTAGTTTGAATCCATTGCTCCGTGTCCGCTTCTCTGGAGCAGCAGAAAACAACCTTTCTCCCTCCTCTATATGACATCCTTTTATATATTTGAACATGGCTATCATATCACCCCTTAACCGTCTCTTCTCCAGGCTAAACATACCCAGCTCCCTAAGCCGTTCCTCATAAGGCATCGTTTCCAGGCCTTTGACCATTTTGGTTGCCCTCCTCTGGACACGTTCCAGCTTGTCAATATCCTTCTTGAACTGTGGTGCCCAGAACTGGACACAGTATTCCAGGTGGGGTCTGACCAGAGCGGAATACAGTGGTACTATTACTTCCCTTGATCTAGATGCTATACTCCTATTGATGCAGCCCAGAATTGCATTGGCTTTTTTAGCTGCTGCATCACACTGTTGACTCATGTCAAGTTTGTGGTCTACCAAGACTCCTAGATCCTTTTCACTTGTACTGCTCTCAAGCCAGGTATCACCCATCCTGTATTTGTGCCTTTCATTTTTTTTGCCCAAGTGTAGTAGCTCCTGCAGCCAATCAGAAGCCACACCTTGGTTTCTGAACGTTTTGGAAGTTGAACGGACTTCCGGAACGGATTCCGTTCAACTTCTGAGGTCTGACTGTATAGCTATCTTGCTGTAGGGTAGGCACTGCCAATTTCCTGCTTTAAAATATAAATTAGTGGATTCTCAAGTTATGGCTTCCAAGTCAATTTTCAAGTACTGTATTCTCTAATGGAAGTAATAAAGGAAAAGGGGATAGGGAGCTTTCTTTGAGGTTTCCATCACATGCTGAAGAGGAAACCCTTAGCTCTAAATAAGGATAGCTCTAAATACTGATCTGCATTAAAAAAACACACGCTTGCCTCTTCACCAGTGCAAGTGGCTGCAGCAAAGTAGAAAGAACCTCTTGTCTGCAGGCCCCACCTCACCCTCCCTGGTGCACTTAGCCTGTGCTGAATTGCAATCCTAGAAGAAAAGTGTAACAGCTGAGTTTAAAACAGGGCTGCCAACTATTTAATTTAGATGTGATGGTCTTCAATTTAAGAGAGCTTAAGAACCACTAATATAAATCACATGGAGCAAATTTTATGATGTCTGCTGTATATTTACTAGTGTTTGGAATTATATGCCTGCGCAATTACGTTTCTGTGAACACGCAGGCTTGCATCTGCTGTTTTTCTGTCTCGAGTTTCTCCTGCCACTGGGGAGCCAAATTGCTCCTCAACCTTATAATTACGATTATAATAATGTAACGAGATGAACGGCGAAACATTAACTCGCCAGGTTGTATCAGACAAGATTCCTACTGACCCATGAGATAATTGTCTAGCCATGCCCTTTTAGCTGTTGTCTGCACATATTATTCATCTCCAGATGTTGATCACTGGACATCCCGAGTGGGTCCAATGAGAGTTGGAGTCTAACAACATCGAGAGGGTAGCATGGTACAGTAGCTACCTCCAATATAGACTTTGTGTTTCTGCCACATTGGCCAAATGTACTGTACTTTCCCGTGTATAACACACCCCCATGTATAAGACGCCACCTATTTTGGGGGACTCCAATTTCAGAAAATGGCCCAGAGTCGTTGAGCTTTTTGGGGGAGGATTGGAATTGTTGAGCTTCTTTTGGGGGAGAATGCAGTAAGTCACTAATTGGACGGTTACAATCGGTTGCGCCGCTCAATGACTCGCATCTGCAACTAGCGCCTGCCCGATTGCCAACAGCGGAAGTAAATAGCAAGCACAAATGCCGCAGCGGCAGCCAATCCTCAGCAGCCCTTGACCAATCACACAAACATTTATCTGCAGCCAATGCAAATAAACCCTTGCTGCAGCCACCAATCACACACCAAATCGCCAGTGACAATCAGCAGCTCACGGCTGCAGCCAATCACCCGTCACCCCTACCCACTACGCATGATAAGACACCCCCAGTTTTTAAACCTTATTTTAGAGTAAAAAACCCTAGTCTTATACACGGAAAAGTATGGTATATTTGTGAGTCTCTTAAAAGGTAAAGGGACCCCTGACCATTAGGTCCAGTCGCGGATGACTCTGGGGTTGCGGCGCTCATCTCGCTTTATTGGCAGAGATCCGGCGTACAGCTTCCGGGTCATGTGGCCAGCATGACTAAGCCACTTCTGGCGAACCAGAGCAGCACACAGAAACGCCGTTTACCTTCCTGTCGGAGCAGTACCTATTTGTATCAGACAAATGCTCAGGGATTATGTGAGTTGGAGTCCAGCAACATTTGGAGTGCCACAGGTTCCCCAGGAAGCAATAGTGAAGTGAGCAGTCATTGAGAGTATTCTGCTGTGAAAAGCATGCTAATAAAAGCAAGAGAACTTACCTGGAGTATGTCCTGGCCTTTAAGAATAATGGATGCTGGTTTTTGCCCTGTGCACTGATGTACAACCCTGTACGTGTCCACCTGGAATCATAGAATTGTAGCGTTGCAAGCGCCAACTAGTCCAACACCCTGCAACGCAGGAATTTCAATGGAAAAATCAAGTAAGTCTAGCTGCCATAAATGGAATTTATTCCCAGGGTAAGTGTATATAAGATTGCCACATCGTTGTAGTAATTAATTGTGGCATATATCATTTGTTAAATTCTTTGTCATTTTTATTCTTATAGATTTATGGATGCCCAAATAAGCAATTTGAGCAGTGCTATTTAGATAAAGGCCAAATAGATATAATTGAACTTTAAACCCACTCGCTGGCTCACTTTTCCTCCATGTGATGCTTCCCTTAGCAGACGATGGTCATGGGTTCTGCTTGCTAGCTGTACAATTTGTGCATTCAGCTAGAGCAGGGGTCAGCAAACTTTTTCAGCAGGGGGCCGGTCCACTGTCCCTCAGACCTTGTGGGGGGTCGGACTATATTTTTTTTTTGGGGGGGGAGAACGAATTCCTATGCCCCACAAATAACCCAGCGATGCATTTTAAATAAAAGCACACATTCTATTCATGTAAAAACACGCTGATTCCTGGACCGTCCGCGGGCCAGATTTAGAAGGTGATTGGGCTGGATCTGGCCCCCGGGCCTTAGTTTGCCTACCCATAGGATGGAGGTTAGGAGATAGGTAGGGAGATAGGGAGTGAGAGTTGGTTCTGAGTAGAAACATCCACTCTGAGGAATATTTTACAAGCTAGAGAAAGGAGTCTCTGAGCTTGGACAGTGTGTGGTGTCCTGTAAGAGTAATACTGTGTTTTCCCGAAAATAAGACATACCCATAAAATAAGCCATACCCCGAAAATAAGCCATAGTGACGTGGTGCCTCCCTTTAGACGGCCTGGATAGGCCTGGCTATGCAGCGTACCGACGCGGAGTGGTTAAAATAAGACATACCCCGAAAATAAGCCATAGTGTGTTTTCTTGAGGGGAAAAAATATAAGACGGTGTCTTATTTTCGGGGAAACATGGTAGGCCAGGAATTAACTGGGAGGCTGAACCAGGAGTAGAAGCTGTGAGTCTACTTAGGTCTCATTCCAGTCAGGAGGGGAGAGAGTCTTCTACAAAAAGAGAAGACTCCCAAACCAGTTAAGATGGGTGTGGTGATCCCTTGGGTCTGTCACTTGGAGTACCTCAGGAGTAGGGTTGTCTAAGGGGTGTGTAACTGACAGAAAATACCACCTTCTTTAAGAACCAAAGTATTGAGCGGCAACAGCTGTGCAACAACTGAGAAAGAACTGAAGAGAAATAGCATTACAATCTGAAGTATCCTGTGTTTTACCCACTTGTGTCATAAACTTCCTTTGTTTAATAAAATCTCTATTGTTTATTTGATCAAATCCTGCCTGAGACCCCACATTATTAAGTTTTCCCTCACACAAGTCCCCCACAAGGTAATCTGGGGTAGTTTGTGGGAATCTGTGGAATTGGTGTTCTGTGAGGTGGGTGCATTATATTTAAGTGAGGGTGGGCCCAACGGCGCCAGGGAAGAAAGTGCCATTGCGGCTACATATTCAGACCCTCCAAGTGTCCCTATTTTCTAGGGACAGTCCCAGATTTACAGAGGCCATCCTGGTTTCTGATTTGTTCTCAGAATGCCCTGCTTTTCCTTAGGACGTCCCTGTTTTCATCGGAGAAATGCTGGAGGGTGTGGAGTTATGCACCCCCGAGCCAAGGAGATGAGTAACTATGCAGCCTTTAGAAGACAGCTGAAGGCAGCCCTGTATGGGAAGTTTTTAATGTTTAATGTTTTATGTTTTTATATATGTTGGAAGCCAGAGTGGGGCAGGGTATAAAATCTGGAACGATCTATCTTAAATTCTATAAATGCTGCCAACATGTGGGGATTCCCAAATCTCTGCTAGGAAGAGTGAACAAGTGAGTCACCGGGTGCCATTTCTGTGTCACTGTTAGCTATACTTGCCTCGCCGATTGATACGTGGTACCGTGACAGTGCCTTCATTGATGGGTGCCATTTTCTCCTTGCTGCGTCAGAGTCCCCAATAGACTTGGCAAGCATTTACTGGCCTTGCTGCTGCGCTTTAAAAACAAGAGACAGTTTAAAAGGCGAGGAAATTGAATCTGGTTTGGATAAACCATGAGGAAGGGGTTTAAGAAACCAAGTCTTAAACTATGGCTATGTACGCTCTGCAGAAAAACAAATTAAAATCTCACATCTAGGCAAACCAAATAATCCAACCAGTTTAAATTTTGTAAACCGTAAATTGTTGTGTTTTTTTTGTTTGTTTTTTTGTTTGTTTTGCATGATTCATTCTACATTTCTCCTCTCTTTTGCCAGATTTTATCTTAGTTTTGCAAATTATGTGATGGGCAAGCAAACAGATTCATCTGCAAGGAAGACTTTTTTAAAAAATCAGATATTTTAGAGACATTAAACCCAAATTCTGCTTTTTAAATAAGTCATGAAAGCTAGAATAAGTTTACCCTGAATGTGAGTCTTTTTCCCAAACAGCTTGTCCCAAATTAGCAGCTTTCACAGGGTGGGTGAGACAGGCCAGATATGTAAGGAATCTTCCTTTCACTATCAATTTGAATATTTTGTTCAATAATATCCAGAACTTCTATTACTTTGCCCCTTGAACCCATCCGAGGAAACAATAGATGTTGTTTGTTTTGTACCTTAGGCTTTCTAAATTAATTGACTTCAGAATCTTGGTTCTAGTCCCAGTTCCTCTTAATATTGTATCCAAATCACATTTGACCCAGTAATTGTTAATATTTAAGTAGTGAATCCATATTTATAATCCAACAGTTTCCTTTGCTTTTTAACCAAGAAAAGGGTTGGCAGACAAGTGAACTTACTGGTCAGATCTGGCTGTGGTTTAATATTGTCAAATATTCAGTGAAGCCAAGAGTTCAGTTTACCATTTTTTATTTAATTGTGACACAGTTTTGTTTTGTGTTTTGCGTTTTGCGTTTTGTGTTTTGTGTTTTGTGTTGTGTTGTGTTTTGTGTTGTTTTGTGTTTTGTGTTTTGTTTTGTTTTAGCAGGAACAGGGATAAGGTTTGTTAGCCCTGCAGCAGTCGGGGCCAAAACTAATAGCACAGCTCCTTCTGAGCATCTCCTATAAATAACTGGCGGTATCCCCAAACAGGCAGAAAAACAAAGAAAGGAAGGGAAGGAAACGATAATAATAATAATAATAATAATAATAATAATAATAATAATAAAATAAATAAAATAAGTGCTAAAGGTCAACGTTTTGAAATACAGTTCTGAGATGTTTGCTTTAGTGATGTTTAACTTGTGGCCTTAAATTGTATCTTGTAGTTTGATATGTGGCTTGTAAACTGCTTTGGGAAGACTTTCTTGAAAAGCAGTATACAAATTATACTACCTACATGCCTACATACAGTTCTGCATAGAAACATCACAGATGTAATTTTTTCGTTTCAAATCTTTTGGCTCCAGTGTGTGTGTGCGTGTGTGTGTGTGTGCGTGTGTGCGCACCTCCCATGAATGGGTTTTTGTTTTTTTCTTCAAGTTTGTTCAAAGTAGTGGCACTCTTAAATCCTACCACAAGCCTGCTTGTTGGTGTTGTCATGGAGGGTGATACATTTTCTTTAGCATTTTTAAATCGGTTTGGCATCATTTGTCGTTGAATATTAGATACTTTCTTTGAGCAGTATCAGGAAAGTGGGTGAAAATAGGACAGGCTCTTAAAATTTAGTGTCCTCATTTCCCCCACCCTGCTCAAATGCTTTCCTTTTCAATCCGAGAAGATACTGGGGGGGGGGGGAGGCTTGGTAGAAGCTGGTAAAGCTATCTAGCACCTGTTACATTAAGGTGAAACGATGCAAACATTCAGCCCAGATATTATTCAGAGCAGCAGTTCCTTTGCCAGCAAGCAGCATGTAAAACAGAAATGCTATCCAGAGTTCACTTATAGACCTGTTCTGAAGGCATATAGATGCCACCCTAAGACCAATATCTACTAGAAAATTAATATGTCAGTGTATGAAACTAGAGGAAGAAGAATCCATTTCATGTCGTCCTGTAAAAGTCTAGAGTAAAATAAATGAATGCAATTAGAAGGATATCCAGGCTGAAATTACCTTATAAGCTTTCTATCAAAACTGGGCGATGTGTCATAGTTCAGCATTATCCTGATGCTCAGCTCAGATACAAATTCCCCCGCCACCCGCTGCCCAAATACAGAGGGATGATTTATCTGATTTAGGGCTGTGCTTTTTAAAGCCGGTTGGCTTTTGCTTCTGTTGCCTGTTTTTCTCCGTAAAAATCACGACAGTCTATGACTTGAAATACATTTAACGCTCGCCCAGAAGCTCACTCACCTCCATCGAGCAGGGAGCTAATGATTCTTTTGTTTGCATCTCTCTCCTTTTGAAACCTGCCTCTTGCACAGCCTCATTCCTGCGGCACACACATTGCTAAGGGAAGCTCCGAGGATCAGCTAACAGAGCAAGGCTGGCTCTGTTAGTGGGAAACCGCAGGCCTCGTATTTTAGCAGCTTGAAGGCTTTCATTGTTGTGCTCGCAGTTCCGTTCCTCGGATGCACCCTCCTTATTCATAGGCATTTCACAACGGCGATCTTACAATATCGTCGGGCTTTCGGTGGGGAGAAACGGGGAATATTAGCAAATCCTGCGTGGGAAATTAAAACCACAACCTTCCCCCTGGCAGTTTGAGATTAAATGCATATGTGAGATCTTCCCTCTGTAGCTTGACCTTTGCTCCATGATTTACTTTTAAAAACTATGGGTGGAACAAGCTTTTTGTGTCTGTGCTACTTGCTTTTAGATTAAACATCAGACTGGTTTCCGTTGCCTGAAATGGGGGTGGTTTAGACAAGCTGTCAGGTCAGTTAGATTTCAGCACAGCTTAAGGAAAATCCTGCTGGCAACATTGTGCCCTTTGCTCATCCCGATGTTCTCCTGTTCCACCTTGCTCCCAAGGCCAGGTAATTCTAACACTGAGGCTTGGTTCTGCTTATCCAAACATCTTCTGAGAGAGCCAGTGTGGTGTAGTGGTTAAGAGCGGTAGACTCGTAATCTGGGGAACCGGGTTCGCATCTCCGCTCCTCCACATGCAGCTGCTGGGTGACCTTGGGCTAGTCACACTTCTTTGAAGTCTCTCAGCCCCACTCACCTCACAGAGTGTTTGTTGTGGGGGAGGAAGGGAAAGGAGAATGTTAGCCGCTTTGAGACTCCTTCGGGTAGTGATAAAGCGGGATATCAAATCCAAACTCTTCTTCTCTTCTTCTGATTTCAAAAATACTGGCTCCCAGGCCAGATCCATGGAAAGAGCCTGGGCTGAATCTGATGAATAAGTTTCAAAGATGGGAGTGGAGCATGGTAGGATCTGGAGTTTTCTGACTTTTCAGGCTCTTGTACTGGTTACCTGAGATTACACCATTTTTTTAGAGGCCCCTTAAATCAATGTTTCTCAAACTTGGGTCCCCAGCTGTTGTTAGACTACAACTCCCACCATCCCTGACCGCTGGTCCTACTAGCTAGGGATGATGGGAGTTGTAGTCCAACAACAGCTGTTTGAGAAACACTGACTTGGATGCTAGTTGGCTGGCAACCCTAAGGCACTGGCATTGCTTAATATAGTACAATTGAGGGGAAATGTGTCTGGAAGTTATATAGCAGTCCTGGAGTTCATGGCTCCCAGCTTTTTAAAACCTGCCAGCTCTCGCCTAAAGAGCTGGGGAAGTTGAACATTTGAGTTGGCTAGCACTTGTCATGCTCGGGTTGGATGTTGGACCCCACAGAGAAGGCAGCATGGTTGGTGGACCATGGATAGCTCTGACAGAAGTTGAGAGTTGACTCAGCCTTTTGAAGATTCTGGTTCTAGACTACCTTGCTCAGGCACCACTCCCTGGTGGCTAACTTTAGGTCCTTAAAGGGCCAACCCTCTGATCAAAGGATGAGCACTCCTCCTTTCCATAGCCTCCTGGCATGCTTCCTGAACCGCAGGACCATTGAGGTCCATTTGGAGGCATTTGGTTCTTCAGGGGTAGGTGCCTGTGGTGTCTGAGCTCTGGCCCTACAGATATGGGAAGTTCTTCTGGGGGCTCATGTTCACGAGGCTGTGGTCCCCTGATCACCAGAAGCAAGCTCGGAGCCCTGCCCCTGGTCTGGCTCCATAGCTGGAGACTCTGCAACCTCTAAGTCCAAGTCCTAACTGCAGATGGACTCTGGGGTTATGACACCACCGCTGCTTGGTTTGGCTCGATGAAGCAAAATCCTTCTTTGTGAGGTGCTCTCCGAGGTCCTGGAAACCCTTGTTTCCTACACAAACTGGACTTTCCTCAGCTCCCTGTAGGCTTTTCATCTGGCTGGGAAAAGGAGATGTGCTGTAACTGGATGAGCTTGTTGCACATACAGTTCAGCTACACTGATATAATATTGTTGCTGTGATGCATAAAATATAATGTGCCTGCAGTTCGGTCTCACATGCAGGATCAGATGCGTGACATCCCTTTGTCCAAATACCGGTGCCAGTTCATTCTTCTATAGATACGCATGGTATCATTACAAAGAGATTTAATGGTTCTTAACTGGATGGGGAAGTGGGAGTGTTGTATTGCTGTATTATACACAAATTGATTTTTTAACAAAGGGTCATTGTGAGAAATTCGGAGTTACTTTTGTGGACGAGTCTGGAATTCTGAAGTTAAGGATTCGAATGGTATAAGTTTTGTTCTGCCGAGCTCGTATTTTGCACAATTTGTACACAGAGTCTGTTTGATAACATGTGGTTTGTTATGCCTAATAAAGGATATTGTATTGATACGCATGGTATGATAAAAATCCTCTCACAATAGATTTCTTGCATTGCCAAACCCAGTAAGATATTTTGATGTCCTCCACCTCCTTTTGTGATGGCAACACGTGCTGTATTTGGCTGACACAAAACTCAAGTTAATTATCTTTTTGCTTGTTCGCCGTGTAAGTAAATATTTTAATAGTACACAGGGGAGCATCTGGCAGAGACACAGCTAACTAACCTCAGGGTACAGAACTGTTTCCCCCCCTCAAAGGTGTACTCTTCCTTGAATGAACAACTTGAAAGTTTTGCTTAATTACCAAATGTGGCTCCATGCATAAAATCATCTATGGTCATTCTCAGAAAAGTGAGGCCATGTGGTTTGCTCATACAAAAATATTGCATTTAAGACAATATTTATTGCATTTGTATACCACCTTTCTGCCAAGGCAGTTTAAAATTTAAAGTAATAAGATAAATGAACTTCCTGACAGTAAGAGCTGTTCGACAGTGGAATTTGCTGCCAAGAAGTGTGGTGGAGTCTCCTTCTTTGGAGGTCTTTAAGCAGAGGCTTGACAGCCACCTGTCAGGAATGCTTTGATGGTGTTTCCTGCTTGGCAGGGGGTTGGACTGGATGGCCCATGTGGTCTCTTCCAACTCTATGATTCTATGGTAGCATGTAAAATTGGGGTGAAGGAAATCAGTTGGACTGGAGCAGGACCTGATGCTGCCTGTACCTGCCTTCCTTCCACTCTTCGTCCTCAATGATATTGGTGACAGGAAAGTCATGCCTATGATCTTGGAAGTCTGATGGGTCATTTGCACATGCAGGTTGTCATTTTATGAATAAGCATGATTGCTCTGGCCCAAAGTCTTCGTATTTAATGGGGAATTGACTTGGTTTGCAATGGATCTAATCAAATGTTTTCTGCAGGGAGGCCAACGGGACACTTCATTACAATTTCACCAACCTGGATAACTTCATGGATCTTCTTTGGGAAAACAAGCTACGTCCAGGTAAATCTAATCACTTGGTTGTTGTTGTTTTTTTAAAAAAACACTGCCAATTCTAAGCTCCGTTAAACAATGTATAGCTGAAGTTGTTTGGAGTTCTGTACAGTGCTTTGCTTTCTTTGAGAAACAGCAGAAATTTAACACGCAAATGTTAAGTTAAACTTCCACCAACTTTAATGAGCAAGGGACAAGGGCAAATTGTGAGTTTCTGCAATCTCTGCAGTAATATAAGCACTGAAGTGTAGGCTACCAACTCAGCTGAATGATGTCTTTTTACTTTGGAACTCAAGGGAAATGCATGGCTTGCCAGCAGTACATGTGAAAAGGATCTAGGGGGTTTTTTAACTGAGAAGTTTAACATGAGTCAACAGTGTAATGCAGCAGTAAAAACAGCTAATGCTATTCATGACTGCATCAACAGAAGTACTGTATAGTGTTCGATCAAGGGAAGGAATAGCTCTGCTTTATTCTGCCTTGGTCAGATCATACTTGGAGTCCTGTGTCCAGTTCTGGGTGCGACAATAGAAGAAGGATATTGACAAGTTGGAGCATGTGCAGAGGAAGGCAACCAAGATGATCAAGGATCTGGAAACTTAGCCTTATGAGGAACAATTGAGGGAGTTGGGTATGTTTAGCCTGGAAAAGACACTGAGAGGAGAGATGGTAGCAATCTTCAAATATCTAAAGAGGTGGAAGCAAGCTTGTTTTCTCCTGCTCTGGAGGGTAGGACCCAAAGCTTCAAGTTGCAAGAAAGGAGATTCCAAGTAAACATCAGGAAGAACTTTCTGACAGTAAGAGCCATTCGACAGTGGAATGGACTCTAGAAGGTGGTGAACTCTCCTTCCTTGGAAGTTTTTAAGCAGAGTTTGGATGGCCATCTGTCATGGATGCTTTAGCTGAGATTCCTGCATTGCAAAGGGGTTGGACTTGATGACCCTTGGGGTCCCTTACAATGATAGAATTCTATGTTGTCAGGGGCTGGACTGAGGAGGAATGGTGGGGACTGCCCCAGGACCCTTCCTGCACCTCCCCAAGAACAGGAGGACAGTATAGATTTAGAACAGTGGTTTGCAGAAGGCCATAGTTAAGAGGCTGCAGAGGGGAAAAGCTGGGAAATATAGGCAGAGGAATAGCAGAAAGAAGCAGCACCGGGGGAAAGACAGCTGACAAACTCAATGTCTTTGGAAAGCTTTCCTGATTCCCCCTCTCCCAGGACCAGGCGGGCATTGAGAGTAGTAGAACAGAGAGCTCAGAGACAGAAAGCTCAGATCGGCTGGCGCAGGGATGACGTAGAATAGGAGAGACGGAGCGGGTTGGACTTCACTCGGAGCAACGCCATTATTTAATAGAGACTGCATTCCTTCGTCTCTCTCTGTGAATACTAAATAAATTACGCGGTAAGAACTCTTCTCGTTTATCTGTTTCTTGGCTGCCACCGGGGAAGGGATCTGATTCCCTGAAGCCTGACATATGCTTATATCCTGCCCCTTCTCCCAAAGGAGCCCTAATCCACTCATGAGTACAGGTATTTGTATGATCAAATGGAAAGGTGGCATGGACTTAGACCCAAAGAGCTGTTTTCGATGTGCCCAATAGATTTGTGTACATTTTTTTAAAAAACTGATTGTCTGAACCCGCACCCTGTGCCTTTATTACCACTTGTTTAGCTCTTTCCTTTTTCTCTCTTCTCTGCAAACTGCCAAAGTGATGCAGAGCTTTGCTTGCTTTGCACCTCTCAATTCAAAAGCACTGAACAGGTTTGTGTGGGTTCCCCCCCCCTCCCAAAACTCAGGATTCGAATTGATGGGAAGTCCCTCGGGATACTTCACTGACTTTGAAGATAAAAGGCAGGTGATACAATGGAAGGACCTGGTTACACAGTTGGCTGAAAGATATATAGGTGAGTTATGTTAATTTGTCAGCTCAGCATTTCCACAAACGCGTCTTAAAGGGCAATGTCCAGGGGAAATGCTTTTTTAAATTATCCTTGAACCTTTCTTTAAATGACCCTAAGTTAGTGTGCTTCGTGGCTTATAATTTACTAAACTGTGTACGGTTGCAGTTGGGTGGCCAAGAGAACATCAACAGGGAATTCCACAAGAAACTACCAGTCGTACCTTGAAAGTCGAACGGAATCCATTCCAGAAGTCTGTTCAACTTCCAAAATGTTTGGAAATCAAAGTGCGGCTTCTGATTGGCTGCAGGAAGCTCCTGCAGCCAATGGGAACCTGCGGAACCTGCGTCGGACATTCAGCTTCCAAAAGAACATTCGAAAACTGGAACACTCACTTCCGGGTTTCGATCATGCGAGAGCCAATTTGTTTGGGTGCCAAGGCGTTTGAGATCTAAGGTACGACTGTATAGAACATCAAACATCAAGGCAAGATTAACAATTAGACGAGGAATGCTCTAGAGCAGGGTTTTCCAAACTTGGGTTTCTGGATGTTTTTGGACTACAATTTCAATCATTCCTGACCATTGGTCCTGCTAGTTAGGGATGGTGGGAGTTGTAGTCCAAAAACAGCTGGAGACCCAAGTTTGGAAAACCCTGCTCTAGAGCATGGGTGGGGAACCTTTTCATTTCTGTGGAAAGACATTGACCCATGGGGAAATCAATTGGGGGATGGAACCAGGAAAAAAATTGGGGGAGTTTTTTCTTCTTGCCATCCCCTTTGCAGCTTATCCTGTAAATCAACATCCAGCCCATACATTGGGCCCTGTCACAGAATACTAATCTGTGGAAGTGGCATCTGTCCTGGATTGTGGGTGGGTGGGTGTGAACATGCCCCCTAAAGGCAGAAATTCCTCTTAAAGGAATAAGAGGTGGTTTGGGACAATAGCCTTTCAAGTGAGATTTCCGTGTGCGGCTAAATGAAAGTGTACTGCTTAATATGACAAAGCTGTAATTAATGCAAGTTTGATTTCCAGAACGTTATGGATTGAAGCATGTTTCTAAATGGAATTTTGAGACTTGGAACGAGCCAGATCACCATGACTTTGACAACGTATCCATGACAGTTAATGGTAAGCTGCTTTTGAATCCTCCCGGTTTTTAACTGTGAGCAGAGTGGGGAAAAGTTCAGAGATCAGGGCTAATGAAAACAAGATAAAGAAATGTTCCATATTAAAACCCTGTGAAATGCTCAGCACAAATCGCCATCTCACAGAGATATTTTTTTCCGTCATTCGAGCTCTTAAAAGCTAAATCAACACATGCAAGTTACCAAACTGAGCACTGGGGTTACAGCAGGAATGTTGCCTAGGAGAAACTAAGTAAATTATAGAAATAAAGTGTTTTATAGCAACACTGTGGTAATATTCTTTGCTTAGCCGTTTTTCAAAACCATAAATCTTTTGACCTACCTTGTTGCTGAGAATGGAACTATGGGTACCTCAGGTTGTTGTTGGCATCTGTCTCGAGAGACAGTGGAGTGCGCCTTTGAGGGTGAAGTCGAATTGCTGCATAAGCAGCATCAATGTGTCTTCCCTGGCGCGCAAGCCTGGGCAGTGTAAGTGGAGGTCCTGAGCTGCCCAGTTGACAAGACCCACCACTTGGGTGGTGAGCAATACGTTTGGCACCAGCTTGGCTGCAGGAGTTGCAGGAAGGAGGCGTACAAGGCACCATCCAACCATCTTAGGGACTCCCACTCCGAATCTTTGTCTTTTAGGTACCACAATACCCTTCTTTGTGTTTGCGCTAGCAGACACCACTTATACATGTATCCAGGCTCACTACAGTTATGATGTGGGTGGCGCTGTTGTCTAAACCACTGAGCCTCTTGGGCTTGCTGATCAGAAGATCAGCAGTTCGAATTCTCGCAACGGGGTGAGCTCCCGTTGTTCTGTCCCAGCTCCTGCCAACCTAGCAGTTCGAAAGCACTCCAGTGCAAGTAGATAAATAGGTACCACTGCGGCAGGAAGGTAAACGGCATTTCCGTGAGCTCTGGTTTCCGTCACGGTGTCCCGTTGTGCCTGAAGTGATTTAGTTATGCTGGCCACATGACCAGGAAAGCTGTCGGTAGACAAACACTGGCTCCCTCGGCCTGAAAGCGAGATGAGCGCCGCAACCCCATACTTGCCTTTGACTGGACTTAACCATCCTGGGGTCCTTTACCTTTTACCTTTTACAATTATGAGGGCTAGAAACACGCTTTAAGAATTCTGTGTGTCAGGATTACATTGCAGCTACTGGAATCTTCAATGGGTGACCTGCTCACAGCCACACAGATAACTAGACCTCCTGCTTATATAAACAGTCCATAATTTGTTGATTTTTGCAGAGCAAATGCGGTACATTATGGCCTTCTTTGCCCTGTTTCACCCCAGTACGTTCTGAAGAAACAAGACACTTTCCTCTCTTCGGAGCTAGATATTACTGCCGAAACACTAGGCCTATTGTTGACTGTTCGATTTTGCTCCTAGGATTTCTCAACTACTATGACGCTTGCTCTGAAGGTTTAAGACAAGCCAGTACTCAGCTGAAATTTGGAGGTCCTGGTGACTCCTTCCACCCATTCCCAAAGTCCCCCATGTGCTGGAGCCTCCTCTGTCACTGCCACAATGGAACTAATTTCTTCACTGGAGAGACCGGCATCCGGCTAGACTACATCGCCATGCATAAGAAGGTCAGTGCCCTGCTCAATTTGCTGTTGAATTCAGGGCACGTGAAATGTGCCTGTCCCAAGTTAAGTGTTCGCATTTAATTGCCTCTTGTGCACTAAAAAACAACAACTTGCTACGTGGTGCAAAGACCCTGAATTGAATTCAAACGTTGACAACTGCTTCTTGCAACAATTTGTTTTTTGATTCCACATAGCACCTGTACACCAGTTTAGAAAATCCCAGGTGCTTCAATTACATGATCTTGCTGTTACCCTTGGTGGCGCTGTGGCTTAAACCACTGAGCCTCTTGGGCTTCCTGATCAGAAGGTCGGTGGTTCGAATCCCCGCAACAGGGTGAGCTCCTGTTGCTCTGTCCCAGCTCCTGCCAACCTAGGAATTCGAAAGCACACCAGTGCAAGTAGATAAATAGGTACCGCTGCGGAGGGAAGGTAAATGGCGTTTCCATGCGCTCTGGTTTCTGTCACGGTGTCCCATTGGGCCAGAAGCGGTTTAGTCATGCTGGCCACATGACCCGGAAAGCTGTCTGTGGACAAACGCTGGCTTTCTCGGCCTGAAAGCGAGATGAGCGCCACACCCCATAGTCGCCATTGACTGGACTTAACAGCCCAGGGGTCCTTTACCTTTACTTTTTTATAACTGCCTTGCGAAATAGGCTATCTATCAAATAAATAACAACAGCTCTTCCCACAGGGAGCTGGACGGTCGCTGTACATCTTAGAACAAGAAACTGAAGCAGTGGGACAGATCCAGAAGCTCTTTCCCAGGTTCACCTCTGTGCCTGTATACAATGACGAGGCAGATCCGCTGGTGGGGTGGTCAGTTCCGCAGCTGTGGAGAGCGGATGTCACCTATGCGGCCATGGTGGCTAAGGTAGACTTGAGCTTCATTGCTTTCTGCACCTCTACCATCTCTTCTGTTGCCCTGGTGCCCGTCCTCATTTGTTTTATCTCTATAGGCCTCTGTTCAAACATAGGTGTGATTTCTTTAGTATTTCAGCTCTCCTGTCAAGGCCCACAATGAATTCCTTCTTCTGCAGAAGCCTTTGAATTTCTCAGCCCAGTGGTGTAGCTTATAAACAAGTAACTTTTTTTGGCGGGCGAAGAAAAAATCCCTGTGAAGCCTATGAATTTCTTGGTTCAATGAGGTATCTTATATAGTGGAACCTCGGTTGTCGAACGTAATCCATTCCGGAAGACCATTTGACTTCCGAAACGTCCGACAACCGAGGCGCAATTGCTGGTTGGCAAAAGCCATTGAAAAAAATGGAGAAACGGGCCTCAGAAGCCATTCGACTTCTGAGGCGCGTTAAAAAATGGAAGCATTCATTTCCTGGTGGTCGGCATTCGGGTTCCGAATTATTCAGCTTCTGAAGCGTTCAACTGAGGTTCCACTGAGCTTTGTGGTTTTTTTGGTGCAGGGAGGAAATATTATTGCGAAGGTCTCAGAAAATACCATACAAATAGGCTGAGAATTCTTATTGGAGAACTCCCTTGTCTGCACTAAGGGCTCTACTGGAGTTGAACAGGCACTCAGTAGGCCTGATGAATGTTATGTCGGTACCTCAGAAATATCAATACGTATAACATATGACTGGTGCACCACCTAATGGAGAGAATGGACACTTGCAGCTAGTGATTTTGCAATCACATTGATATTTAGGCCTCTGAGAGTTGCTTCTCTTCATCCTTTGATCTAATGACAAAAAATTCCACTGATAAACACCTCATTATAAGGCTTTAACTGTGGTATGTGACCTCTGGCTCAGTCATAGGTGCCACATCACCACTGAATCATGGGAGAACGTTGCTTTCTGTGAACCGCCCTCAGACCTGCTTATATAAATTCAATTCATCATCATCAAAAAGAGAGGCCAATTTGTTGAAACTTATACTTGCACATTGGAGATTTGTCATTTCCAGACTTTCTGGCAAGCACTGGAGGGGAGCAAGGATCTCCTTGATGGGATCATTTGACTTAAGGAGTCTGTTAGGTTCAGGGCCAGCCCAAGGCATTTTGGCACCTCAGGCAAACTGCAAAATGGTGCTCCCCTCCCCACTAGGGAAGAAGGGGGTAAGTGAAGGTCTACATTGGGAAGACATGGGGAAGAAAGATTTACATCAGGACCTGCTGCCCTTATGGATCTTGCCACTTGAGGGGGATCGCCTGGCCTCGCATTGTGGGTCCTCTGCCACAATATCCAGCACATGGACTGCTGGTTTCTGGCCTCACAAATGGCTCAATCCAGCCTTGGATGAGTTTTGTTCACACATTCCCCTGAAAGTCATCAAGGGTTGAGTGGACAAGTGAGGAGAAATCAAGTCATCTGCGTGCATGTGTGAACCAGCCCTCACTTCACCTCTTTTAAGCCTCTTCACCCCTAAATTTCACCATCAAGCCATGCTTGCCTGACTCCCCTAGTTAACATCGTGCACAGGCCTTTTTGTCCTGAGCCCTTGAGCCGCTGGGAATATTCAGGCCTAGACAGAGTATCTCCATAGCACACTCCTGTTTCCCAGCTTTGTGGGGTTTATGGGCCAATGGAATTTACTTACGGTATTTTTCTTACTTCTTTTTGAATATTTTTGTTGATTTTGAGAAGATAAGCAGTCAGCGCATGTGCCGACAACAAATACTGTGTTTCCCCTATTTTAAGACACCGTCTTATATTTTTTTTTCCTCAAGAAAATGCACTATGGCTTATTTTGAGGGGATGTCTTATTTTTATTACGTAAGCCCAGCCCCGCGTTTTCCTTGGCGCCCTCCAGAACTGCGCCTATCACTATGGCTTATTTTCGGGGTATGGCTTATATTTCGCAAATGCGAAAAAATCCTGCTATGGCTTATTTTATGACTACGTCTTAAAATAGGGGAAACAGGGTACTGAGCAACAGCAAACTGATGTTAATTAACTTGGAGCTGCTTTGGCTACTGGCTGAGGCGTCTCCAGAAGCATCACTCTAAAAAGAGGCATTCGTTTCTGGATGTGTGAGACCACTGGATAGTTTCTGAGTCGGCAATGGGACATTTTATTTATTTGAACAAGCACATACTGCTTTTCAAGTTTGTGAAGATCTACCAAAATGTTTTAACGCAATAAAACCACAATACAAGATACAGCTGCAGCTGAGGTGGCTTAAATCTCCTCCAACTGCCACTAGGGGGCCACTGAAGGACCATTTTGGCCCCGAGAGGAAGGGAAAGAGCAAAAAGACAGAAGAGCCTGGGGAGATGTTCAGTATCTCTAGCTCCTGGTTTTCCAGCTGAGATGGCTCCTCCATTGCACACCTGCCACCAGAGGGCCATCTTGGCCTAATGGGAGGAAATGTCTAGCTCTTTAAAAAAGGAAATATTGTTTTGCCCTTTAACGTAAACTGCTTTGTGCATGAGGTTCCCCTGAAAAGCATTATACTGATACCTTAAATAAATAAGCTAAAGCCACCAGAACTGCCCTGTCTGCACACCCTGTTGCTGCCGCCCTGTGCCCAGGTTACGTTTGATAACTCACCGAGGTGCAAGAAGCAGGCGAGGAGACAGTCTGGCTGCCTTCTGCGGAGGGAGCATTTGATTCTCAGAATGTGCCCCTTGCCTTTTGCCCATACAGTCGTACCTTGGAAGTCGAACAGAATCCGTTCCGGAAGTCCGTTCGACTTCCAAAATGTTCAAAAGCCAAATCGCAGCCTCTGATTGGCTGAAGGAAGCTCCTACAGCCAATCAGAAGCCGCGGAAGCCCCGTCGGACGTTCGGGTTCCAAAAGAATGTTCACAAACCAGAACAATCTCTCCCGGGTTTGCGGCGTCCGGGAGCCAAAACGTCCAAGTTCCAGGGCGTTCAGGATCCAAGGTACGACTGTATAAGCAAAGGATTGTGGAGAAAAGTCAAATGCTGCACTTGGCGCATGGCTGATTCAGGGGCCTGAACCCCATCTGCCAGGGATCCCAGAAGAGAATCAGTGGAGGAGACTCTTAGGGTCATGGGTTTTGAGCTCCACGTTGAGCTGAAGATTCAGGGGGTTGGACTAGATGGCCCTTGGGGTCTCTTCCAACTCTTATGATTCTGTCTCTGTCTACACAGTGTACCCCTTGGGTTATTGTAATATTCAGGCCCCACCTGTCGTGGCAGCCAGTTTCCTAGCATTATTTATTTGTTAATGTGCAGGGCACTTGACAGCCTCTAAGAGGATAGTTCCCTGTCCTGCCTGGCTGAGCTTATAGCCTATAATTCATATCTTTTGTCGTCTCAGCGAAAGAGGAGGGCAGTGGAGAGGGGGCTAAATCGGTGAAGAGTATAGGTTAATTTTATTTACATGTAGTAAACTAAGAGTGCTAGAAATTATCAAAAATGGTTTATAACAATTTTTATTGTACAGCCCCCGATCCTCACTGACTACTACTAGAACTCCTCAATTTCCGATTTTTGAAAGTATCTTTCTGGAACTCCTTTCTGCTCCTTTCAACCTAACCTGCTGCTTTGTGTATTTTGTTACTGAGCGGTAATCCTTTTATATCTGATTAGTTACACCGCTGCAATCCTCCTCTTAAGTTCCTAATTTTAGCAAGGCTTGGGAATTAGGTCAGCCAAAGCTACTGGAAAGGCTTCTTAGTGGATCCTGACGGCAAATTATTATGCTGCGTTTCTTGTTTTCAAGATGTGCACAGTACAGCTTCGCACATGGATTTAATTTCTTCCATAGCCAGACATAAACACCAGCGTCTTGTCCTCGGTACTGGGGTAGAATAGCGGGGAGAAATGAGGCAGTTTAAAGAAAAAATGTGTTTGAAGAGTCATGCACCTAAAGGCAGTGTCTATTCCAGCATCTTGCAGGAACACAGAGAAGCCATAGAATGTGATCCTGGGTCCAGAAGATAGCTGAGAATTTCAGCTTTTATTTTTAAAAACAAGAGCTCCCCAGTCCTTATGGTTACAGAGATGTACTTGAATATACATAGTGGACAATGCCTGCCGAAATCCCAGAAATCAAATGGGTTCTCCACCCCCATTGTTCAGCCCGGACAATGAGGTCCAGCTCCGAGGGCCTTCTGGTGGTTCCCTTACTGCGGGAAGTGAGGTTACAGAGAACCAGGCAGAGGGCCTTCTCGGTGGTGGTGCCCGCCCTGTGGAACGCCCCTCCCATCAGATGTCAAGGAAATAAACAGCTATCTGACTTTTAGAAGACATCTGAAGGCAGCCCTGTTTAGGGAAGTTTTTATGTTTGATGTTTTACCGTGTTATTAATATTTTGTTGGGAGTCGCCCAAAGTGGCTGTGGAAACCCATCCAGATGGGCGAGGTATAAATGATAAATTATTATTATTTATTTATTTATTTCCACTGCTTAAAACCTTTCCAGTGGTGGGCAGTACCAGAGGCAAAAGGGTCCAGAGGCCAAAAGCGGGTGTAGAGGAGGTGTGGCCTGGGGCAGATCCCAAGTGCCAGGTAAAGAGGACTGTGTTCAATCTCCAGGCCTGATGTTCCTCATCCCTGGATTAAAAGGGTGGATTGTCTGTGCTCTGCATCGTCCCCCGACCCACTCCACTCCCAGCTAAAGCATAATGAATTTATGCCGGGTAGCACAACCAAAGAAACAGTTACTCAAAATGAGAGAAATCCAAGGCTGTTGAATGCACACAGGTCACAAGGTACGGGCTACCTTGGTACAAAATGCAGATTAAGTGCAGGACACACGCCCCTGTTTGTGCTGTATAATCATTGGAAAGGGAAAATCAAAATTGAATTTTTGGCCTGCCTGGAGATTGTTGGATCTCAACAACTCCCCAGGAAGGTACAGTACAAGTCCCACCTACTGTATAGGTGGGGCTAACACAATCACAGGTTTATTTAAGCTTTAAAGATGCTGAACGGAACAGAACATTGTGCTCTGTTGAACATGGCATCTGCACAAGCATTTCAGCTTGCCAGACAGAAAAAAATCCTCCCCTTCTCCTCCCATGTGCTGTTCTGGGGTCCTCCTGAACCAGCACGCCTCAAGACAATTTGGGCAGGGGGAGGAGGGGGGACAAAGGGGACAAAGCCTCGCTGTACAAGCGGAAGTCCTTGCGTAGAGTTTGCGTTGACTGACCGGGCTTGTTTGGTGAGCTCCCTCCCGCTGCCCCTTTCCTTCGCAGGTTATCGCCCAGCACCAAAACCTGCTGCTTGCTCGAGCCAACAACACCGTCAACTACACTTTGCTGAGCAACGACAACGCGTTTCTGAGCTACCACCCCTATCACTTCACGCAGAGGACGCTGACGGCGCGCTTTCAGATGAACAACACTAAACCGCCGCATGTCCAGATGGTGAGGAAGCCGGTGCTCACGGTGATGGGCTTGCTGGCTCTGCTAGGTACAGCAAATCACTCGTCCCGTTTCCTGTTCGCAAGAGGGAAAGCAGGAGGGTGCAATAAAACAAGGCCAAGTGCAAAGTAAGATACAAGTTTCTCTTGCTGTCGTGTAGGAGAGGAGCAAGTCTCTGCCAACATCTCCAGCCAGGAATCGGAAGACTGTGACACTCTTGGAGTACTAGCCAGTGTGCACAGACCTCGAGTGCAGCCACCCGACAGCTGGCAGGCCTCCGTATTGATCTATGCCAGCAAAGACAATGAGACCTCTTCCAACGTCAGTGCCGTGACTCTAAACATAACCAATTACCCCAAACACAAAGGTATAGTCGTCACTGAGGTTGTTTTCCTAATGCGTCATTACATGAATGCAAGTGATTCTTGCAAGCTGGAACGTGTCCAGAGGAGGGCAACCAAAATGGTCAAAGGCCTGGAAACGATGCCTTATGAGGAATGGCTTAGGGAGCTGGGTATGTTTAGCCTGGAGAAGAGAAGGTTGAGGGGTGATATGATAGCCATGTTTAAATATATAAAAGGATGTCATATAGAGGAGGGAGAAAGGTTGTTTTCTGCTGCTCCAGAGAAGCGGACACGGAGCAATGGATTCAAACTACAAGAAAGAAGATTCCACCTAAACATTAGAAAGAACTTCCTGACAGCAAGAGCTGTTCGACAGTGGAATTTGCTGCCAAGGAGTGTGGTGGAGTCTCCTTCTTTGGAGGTCTTTAAGCAGAGGCTTGACAGCCACCTGTCAGGAATGCTTTGATGGTGTTTCCTGCTTGGCAGGGGGTTGGACTGGATGGCCCTTGTGGTCTCTTCCAACTCAACGATTCTATGATTCTATATTTACTATATTCTATATTTACTGCAGCTATTGAGTGGCTCACCTTATTTTAAAAGGACAGCTGGCCTGGAATAGCCATATATTGTAGCCTAAACCATTGTGCCATGGTGGCATGACACAGTCATATATTTCAATAGTAACTTTCTTTGGTTCCTATAGCAAAAATCAGGCTTTTTTTTTTCTTGGTTTGCAGCTTCTAAAAAGCTTGCGATTGGATCCAGCTTCTTCTGGTCCTTACTTGGACTTCTTGCAAGGCTATGGTGAATAACAACACCATATCTGAAGGCCTCGGTCTCTGGCCTGATGTTCAGCTAACAATCAGAGTTTTCACGTTAAGGTCCTTTTGTCTTCCCAAAGGACTTGTGTACACCACTTACTACTTGGATAACTACCTGACCAACCCGTATTTGCGGTGGAAGAAACTGGGAGCTCCAGATTTTCCTTCCCCGAAGCAACTGGAGCAGATAAGAGCTGCTGAGGTACAATGTGTTTGTTGTACATTCAGTCCTCACTGAGTTCAAAAGGGCTTGTTCCCGAGTTAAGTGTGCACAGAATTGCAGCCATTCCTCCCTATCCCTCTACGTGTTTACTTGGAAGTAAGTCCTGCTGTTTCCAGTGAGGTTTTCTCTCAGGTAAGTGGATAGGATCCCTCTCTTAGGCGGTATAGCTCATCATAAGCGGAAGGTTTTTTTGGTTTGGGGGTGGGGGTCGAGAGGAAAAGCAGGCTTTCTCTCCTTCCTGCATAGGTCATATCTACTCAGGGTCCCTCCAGACTTCTTTTTTTATTGCACATTTATGATTATTTGTGCTCATGGTGCTACTGAGGTTTAGCTCTGATTTCAATACTGTGTGTGCCTGGAAAAGATTTGGGGCAGCCACACCGCTTCATCTCCAACCAGTGCACATCCCGTAACATCCTGCTGTGTGATCCCATAAATTTTCATACCACAAATGCTTTGGGGTTGCTTTGTCCCACCTTTTGTGGCACTCCAGACAGCAATCATGTGGTAACATTGGGGAAGCATTGCGTAGGAAATAATGAAGCAGAGTAAACCTCCCACCAATGTACTATTTTTGTGTCAATAGCAGGCTGCAGGATACACTCACAATAATGCAGGAGTCGGGGGTCAAAGCGCCATTTCTCCTTTCCATAGGCTGAACCTTCCGCAAGAAATTCCTGGCCATCTTCTCTCTCGCAAACTTCAACTACGTTCTCCTGGGTGGTATTTTTTCAGTTCCCTTACCTCAAACAGTTTGCGCTCCATCCTTGCTAATCACAAAGGCTGCCCTGACAGATCAGACCAAGGCCCATCAAATTCAGCATTCTGTTTCCCACAGCAGCCAGCTAGATGTCTTTCTGAGCTCACAAGCAGCATACGCCAATGGCAGCTATTCTTCTGTTGTTGGTCCCCCCAGCATTGGGCATTCGAAGGTACACTGCCCCTGTAAAAGGAAGTTCCATTTAGCTATTCGATTTAGTTGTTTCTGTCCTAACTCTGCTGCCATTCAGCTACATTGAGTGACCTTCAATTCTAGCAACATGGGACAGCGACAAAAACATTCCCCTCTTTCCACAACATCCATTATTTTGTAAGTTTCTATCATGCCCTGACTTCAGTCCTTAGCATACCAGAGTACAAATGGCATTCAGCACAGAGGATCTTATTTCTGAGTAATCGCGTTCAGGATTGCATTTAGTAATCTTTGTTCTCTAAGCTAAAAAGCCCCAAACATTTTATTTATTATTATTGTTATGTATCTACCCCACCTTTTCTCCAAGGGCCTCAAAGTGCCAACATGGTTCTTGCCTTCCCCATTTTATCATCACAGCAACCCTGCGAGGTAGGCTAGGCTGAGAGACAGACCGGCCCCATGGCTAATTGAGGATTTGAACCCTGAGCACTCTAACCACCGCACCACACTGCCTCTTGCTTTTGCTTTTCCTCTTGGGAAAAAGCACTCAAATCCCACTGATCAGAGGCTCATTCACACATTTCACTGAACACCAGTGCAAGCTTTCATTTTTCATGTACAAGTGTTTGTGTGTAAGAACGTACACTTGTTGATTTGTATAGCTCAACTACTGTACGTTTGTTGAACGTTACATATGGATAACTGTTGTGTTAGTTGCTCTTTTGGATACTATGCCTTGAGACCGCTAGTTCTCTTCAAAAATATATTGGGGCCTCTACCTCCAGCTGCTAATCCATCCCCTCTTTTAATTCACAAGGTTTATGCCAGAGCCAGCCCCAAATGTTTTATTGCCTGAAGCAGAGGATCAGATGAGGCCCTTCCATTGCTACCTGGTCACGGTTGCTCAACTTTATTTTGCCACCAGAGGCAAATAAAATTCCACAAGTGCCCCTCCCTCCTTTCTAAAAATACTGTGATGATAAATTAAATAATCAACCATTTGTTGCCGTTTCATGGCACCCAGAATCAGCCGTCTTGAGGCAGCCACCTCACTCTGGCTAATGGTAGGGCCACCCCTCTTCTTGTTTACCCTCACTGAATTTCTGCACGATGCAGAATGGTTTAAGAGGGTGAGAACCTTGACAGCAGTTCTTGTCTGTTATATAGCAGGAATGGACCACACCACCATCCTTCCCTTCTTCTCTGGTAAAATATAACAGTATATATTTCGACTCAATATAGTGTGATCACAGGGCTACTCTACACTACAGATTTTAACCGCCATAATATCCATTCCCTCTCCTCAGGGAACCCTGGGAACTGTAGTTTTTGTGGAGTGGGAGAAGCAGAAGCTTGGGAGAGTCAGCGCCCTCGCCAAACTACAATTCCCAGAGTGCTTGGGGAGAAAGCCTCATTCATTAAACTGGTATAAACACTGGTATACATTTGTAGCACGGTTAGGGCCTCAGAAGCGTCCCCAAAATGAAGGAGATGCCTCTTCCCCACCTTCAACCCCCTACTTACCTACCACTCGTGCCTCTGGTATCCCGTTCCTTGTGAGTACCTCAGAAGTGAGGAGTTGGCAAAATTTATTCCGTCCCTTTTATGCTGTCCAGATGTTGGCTCCCTGCTGGATCGACCTTTTCTGTAGAGCTGACTCCACAGTACGCTGTGGGTGCTACGTAAATATTTGTTGTAAGGATATCCGAGCGAGCAAGGCCAGTGGAAGGCACACCGCTTTTGCTTTACTTTTGATCTTTAGGCCGGTTCTCCTTCGTAAGCACATACCTGCGCACTGGGGGGTCCCTGCCCCACTGATTCCCCTCAAGGAAATCTGAACCCTGCTCTGTGGGTATTTTTTAAAAATGATGTGGTTGGGGGTTTTTTGGGTTGTGTTTTGACTAAAGGAAGAACTGCCAGTTACCTCACCGCACACATGTTCTCTAATGTAGGGTCAGGGAGAATTGCAGTGAGGCAGAAACAGGTGTTTTTTCCCTTCTGCGCCTGCCAATTTTCCACTGTAAATCACAGCAGAAATCCACAGTGGGGATTTTCCGCCACGCCTCTCCAGCTTACTTTTGGTCTTGGATAATTTGAAATGGTCAGTAAGCTACACCATACAGTGGTCCCTCGACTTACGAAATACTCGACATCTGAATTTTTCGACTTACAAACGAAAAAAGTGGCCGCACGCCTACGAATTTTTCGACATCTGAATGGAAATCGTTGCCGGTTTTAGATGCGGTTTTTTCGACTTACAAATTTTAGATGCGGTTTTTTCGACTTACGAACTTTTCGACCTACGAATATCCATTCGGAACGGATTAAATTCGTAAGTCGAGGGACCACTGTACATTTAAAGCATGCTTATGCCACCTTAACAGTCATGGCTCATCACCCTTCCACCCAAATAATCCTGGGAAACATAGTTATCCCTCACAGAGCTACAGCTTGCAGACCTTTGGCATTCTACAGTTCCCATAATTCTTTTTGGAGGTGGGAAGGTATGATGCTATAAATGCACTTTATATGTATGGTGCAATTGACGTTTCCAGGTGGAAATCTGAAAGCATGGGGAAAGTACAAAGGGAAAACGTATTTTGAAAGACGGCTGAATAAACAGTCTTAACATCCTGCTTCCCACATGGGCCAGACGGGTACCTCCAATAATCCCAAGAAGAAGCCATGAAGGCAGTAGCCCTCCCTGCTGTTATTCCTCAGCACTGGCATTCAAGTAAAATATGCTAACCCCAGATCTCTCCTTCAAAACAACCCACTTCAGGTTTTGCATTCTAACATGATGAGCTGTGGGTGTGCTCCATCCTATGCACATTCTCCACATGAAGGGGGGGGGGAGTTCCAAAGAACTGGCTCCAAGTCACCTTTCAGAAGCACTTTTTGTTCAAAAGCACTGTTGCACTTTTTCTGATCTTTCAGAATGCTCCGAATGGCTAACTTGGGCGCTGCTGAGTGATCTCCCATTCAGGCTGAGACTCACTTACCTGTGCAAGTGGATCATGTGCCCGCTGGCCCCTGGACAATGTTTAGCATATCACCATGGTTAATACAGATAGGCTACTGTAGGTAAGTTTCTCCTCAGGGACCATTAAGCGTTTTTATTTCATTTCATAGGACCCTGTGGTGAAAGGGCCATTTTCACTCCCAGCAAAAGGCAGCTTGGTGCTGAAACAAGAGCTCCCAGTTCCATCTGTCTTCTTCGTCCACATCTGTGCAAAGCCTCTCACTGCTCCCGATCAGGTAGGCGCAACATCCTGTAAACTGTTTCCTTAGATGTGTGGAACCTCTAATCCAATTTGAAACAATTTTCTTTGGTTTATTTGTTTTTCTGAGTCCAGTTTAGGGTGTTGGAGTTTGGGACCCATTTTGTTTCAGATAAATGCTATTGGCTCGGTGCTTTTGTTATCACAAGCCACTCTTTATTAGCATATCATATAAGATCGCTCTTATTAATAATAATAATTTTATTATTTACACTCCGCCCATCTGACTGGGTTAACCCAGCCACTCTGAGCAGCTTCCAACATACATAAAAACATAATAAAACATATAAGTGAGTGTCTGTTGATTTTGTGTAAATCAATGTACTTTTTTTTGGCTATGTGTAAGTGGTCAGCCCTACAGATGGCTGCCCTCTTCCCACATCCCACTACAAATACAGTCCCTTTAGAGAAGCTGTTGGCAGCCCAGACTGCAAGAAGTACCCTCTTGTCAGCCACTCTGAAAGCATGTCCCGTAAGGCCCAGTCTTCCCTTAGACCATTTGCTTGCATCTCAGTTTTTCTGTTTCTGGCTGCAGGTGGCAGAGGCGGTTTTAGAGTAACATGACTGGTGTGGTGCAGGGGGCTTTTGGATGGAATGAGAAAGGCGGGGGTCACCAAATTTTAGCATCACACAGGGCACTGCTGCAATTTGAGAGGCCATAGTCCGCCATTGGATGTGGACATTCATATGATGAAACACGCTCTCATGAGAAACCATGCCCACTTTTCTTTTTGTTTTCGTTTCCAGTTTTATCAGCCATCCTTAGTGGCCTCATCATTTGTTTTTTAAGCTCTCTTACATCTTGCTTTTTGGGGACGCGGGTGATGCTGTGGTCTAAACCACAGAGCCTTGGGCTTGCCGATTGGAAGGTCGGCGGTTTGAATCCCCGCGACGGGGTGAGCTCCCGTTGCTCAGTCCCTGCTCCTGCCAACCTAGCAGTTCGAAAGCACGTCAAAGTGCAAGTAGATAAATAGGTACCACTCCGGCGGGAAGGTAAATGGCGTTTCCGTGCGCTGCTCTGGTTCGCCAGAAGCGGCTTAGTCATGCTGGCCACATGACCCGGAGCCGGCTCCTTCGGCCAGTAAAGCGAGATGAGCGCCACAACCCCAGAGTCGTCCGCGACTGGACTTAACAGTCAGGGGTACCTTTACCTTTACATCTTGCTTCAGTGGGAAAAAAATACATAAAATAATGTAAAAAATAAATAAAAATAAACTCACTCTTTTGATACATGCCATGCTAACCCTGAGCTCATCTATCTTGTCAGGTGAATGGTGTTCGCCTCATCCATCTCACAAAGGGACAAGTTTTGGTAGTGTGGGATGATAGCTGTGTGAATTCAAAGTAGGTAACTCACGCCTAAAGGAATGCAGAACTGTCTCGGTTTTAAATCCATCTTTTTCAAATTCTTTTCCAGTGTAAAGCAGTAACTAAATAGCAACTGTACATTTTACAGTTTTACTGTGTACATTGGTGTACATTTTACTGTGAGGAATCCGACTGGAAAATCCAGAGGGCAATGGGTGAATATTGCTGAGCTCTGGGGCCGTATGAATTGCTTCTTGCTCACCTCGCTTGGAGTCTAATGGCCTAGCGCAAGGCAGGTGGGGAACCTGTGACCCTCTAGATGTTGTTGGACTCCAGCTCCCAACAGCCCTGTCCAGTATGACCAGTCACTGAGGATGATGGGAGTTGTAGTCCAGCAGCGTATGACAGGCCCACTCCCCACCTCTGTTCTAGCACTGTAGTGGGCCTGACCAGTACAGTATAGAGAAGGTGTTGTTTTTATTTATCCCCCCTGGCCCCATGGCATATAAAGGTTTGCAGGAGAGGATTGGGGTTGAGTGATGTGTGCCTCCAAGCCTGCTTTTATATGCAGCTCCTAGATCAGGCACCCCCAAACTGTGGCCCTCCAGATGTTTTGGCCTACAACTCCCATGATCCCTAGCTAACAGGACCAGTGGTCAGGGATGATGGGAATTGTAGTCCAAAACATCTGGAGGGCCGAAGTTTGGGGATGCCTGTCCTAGATCCTTTAAGCTTTTAGGGGTTTTAGCTCTTTCGCATCTGAAGGAATTAAAGGGGGTGTGGAAGGAGCAGAATCTGTGGTAGTGGACCTAGGCAATAGGCCTTGAGGGGGCTTGATCTACCACCATCACTCTGCTCAAAGAGGTCCTCCAGCAAAACCAATCACTGACCAGGGTCTAGAATTGAAGACAGCCTTTTGTCCAGATACACCAGGTGATCATTGTGGCCAGGATTCAACTAAACAGTTACGCTAGCAGAAGCTAGTGCAATGAATCCTCCTTATTCCCCTTTACGCCCCCCTGATCAGCTTTTGGAGCTTGGAGGAACCCCCAGAACAACAGACGAGGAGGGAGAATCATTCCATCTGACAAGTAGTGATGGAACTATCATAACAGAACAGCACTGGGTACCTCTCATTATTTTAGAAAGGTGTGTTAGAGACCTGATATGGGATGAAATGGAGATAGCTCAGTAGACATACCCATTGGGTATGTCTTTGCTTTAGAATAAATAGGTTTGGAACAGTTGTCTTTAATTTCTGCTGATTTTCCTCTGAAAAACCACTTTTCCTTGCAGGGTAACAGCAATAAGCCTGCAAGTCTCTGTACTGTGTTTGTTTGTTTTTCTTCATAGGTGCCTGAAAAAATTTGAAGTGTTTTTCTCACAGGATGGAAAAACATACCACCAGATCAGTGTCAAAGACAGTATATTTACAGCATTGGTCTACAGCCCAGGTAATGTCCAGTGTCTATCTTTATTTATAATTTTAGAACAAAACCAAATTAAGATCATTTCAATTCTTCCACGCAACCTTTTTTAAAATTGGCAGCTTCGTTTTTTTAAAGCAACCTTGAACTGTAATGTTCCCTTGCTTGATAATGGAGGCTATATGCCACTGTTTATAGATTCAGGTTCCCAAATGCCACTGGTGTGAAGGAAGGAAGCTTTTAATATTTGATGAATTAATTGTATTTTAATATTTTGCTGGAGTGGCTGGGGAAACCCAGCCAGATGGGCGGGGTATTAATAATAATAATAATAATAATAATAATAATAATAATAATATTCTTATCATCATCAAATGGTTGCTTTTGGTTGTAGAAGTTCTTCTGCTCAAGAAGAACCAAATTTTATGGGAAGATTAAAGGTACATAGTGAGAAGTTCCACACAGGTTTATAAGGGGATGCTTTGTGTAGGAAGGTTAAAAGTACACAGAACGAGCAAAGATTCAGTCTAAGAACCCGGCAATTTTAAAGGCAGACAGCTTTTAAAAAAAATCTTTTTCATTCTTGTCAAAACAAAAAAGGTCTTCAATTATTGCCACAAAGTACGAATAGTTGGCACCTGGCTTATCTGAACATTTGGGTGCAGAGATAAGCATCTATTTAAAAAACACACACCAAAATATAGGTATTTTGTCAATGTAGATTCCCCCCCCCCAGTCTTTCTCAGTATAACCAAGATGCTCAACTAACTACTTGTGTTTGACTTTCTCTACAGAAACAACAGTCGCAGGGTTTTACAAAGTGCGAGCTGTGGATTACTGGGCCAGAGCAGGGCCGTTTTCTCTCCCGGTGTACTACAATGAAGCATCTTAAGAAAGACCAAGAGCACCTCAAAGGCAAGCCAGAACTTACAGAATTAGGCTTGCACTTTGTTAGGCTACAAGTCCTTAAAGCAGTGGTTCCTCAGACTCTTTAAGAAATTCCCTCTCACAATGCCCAGAACAACTCGGCTTCCAGGGCATCAGAGGAGAAATGAGAAGAGCGACTGGAAGCCACTCCAGAGCACCAAAAAATTCTTTTTCAAGAGATAATTTTGAAAAACCAAGTAGCACCCTAAGGCAGGCAACAGAACTGCCTCCCCCCACAACCCAAGGGATGCCAGCTGCTGATGTAAGCACTTGTTCATGCCCCTGCAGTAACTAGTTTCAAGAGTCAAATGGATTAGAAAAAATGAAAAGTGAATGGGCTGGAACAGGGGTCGGCAGACTACGGCCCACAGGCCAGATCTGGCCCAATTGCCCTCTGGATCTGGCCCGCGAACGGTTCTGCAATCAGCGCGATCGCCTTTTTTTTTTCTTGGCGCCATTTTTTTGCGACACCCCCCCCCCCAGACTACATCTCCCAGCATGCTCCAAGGTTGCTCAGACTTCCATGACGCTGGCCAATCCGAAGCCTTAGCAACCTCAGGCCTCCCCTCCATTGGCCGGTTTGATGCAAGCCGGCGGCCAATGGCAACCCTTCCCGAGACTCGCTGCTCCAATCGGGGTGAGGCGCAGGGCAGGGCGCCTTGTTGACGTCTAGCTCCGAGAAGGGAGGAGAAGCAAAGGGGAGGGAAGAAGCGGGAGCAGAGAGCCTGCGAGGAGGAAGAGGAGGAGGACTCTTCTGTACTGCTCAGCAGTGGCACATTGGCAGCACCGCCATGGACATCCCAGGGTAGGGGCCGTTCCCGGCGGGGTGGCTGCGGCCCCTCCACGCAAGCCGAGACCCAGCGCCAGTGAGGTGCCCCCTCCCCAGTCCAGTCCAGCCCAGCCCGCTCCGTCTGAATGCGGTGAGTGGAGGTATCTCAGCCGCTCTTGTCTCCAAAGGAAGGAGGGAAGGTGTGTGCGCATGCGCAAGCAGGGTCCGGCCCGCCACAAGTTCTGAGGGACAGTGAACCGGCCCCCCGCAGAAAAAGTTTGCTGACCCCTGGGCTGGAAGAATAGCATGCTGGGGAAAGTGCTCAGGAGTGGGAAGATGCCAAGTGCCAATCTTTTTAAAAATTTGGTTTTAGAAGTAGGTTTGTATTTTCTATGTTTGTGCAAAACAAAAAGTTGATTAAAGGTACTCATGTTGAGCTTGGATGCTACATGCGATTTTTGGAATCTCATTTGAATAAAGATCTGCTATATATTTCGGAAGGTTCTTTGTCTCTTGGTTTGTTCTGTAGGCGATTGGATGCCTATCATAGCACAACCAAATTTTGCATGACAGCTCGCTCTACACTTGGACACCATTTTGAATCCAGATGATGTAATGAAACTTTCAAAACTGCACTGAATTGTTTTAGTTTCTTAGCATTCTTGAGCAATGCTGGGCACTTTCCACTCGTTTTAAGCAAATAATACATTGCATCTCTTTGACAAGGGAGAGTGACCACGGCGGTTGCTGATATAAGTGTTCCTTCCACATCGATGGGGCAGCATACCTGTGCCATTTTGTGGTCTTTTAGATGCGGCAGCCATTTTGTAACTGGTATCCACAGCACTTTTTCGAAATCCAAAGTACCCATTGCCCAGCCCCCCAAAAGTTGATGACTTGTTTTTGAACTTAAAAAACTAAATAAAAGGAGGGCTTTAAATCTGATTGTGTTGAGTAGACTGGAACAGACTAGTCTGGTCCAGCTCTGGGAGCCACCTCTAATAAAACGTAAGAGCCAGGGCCAATAATTTACAGAGATATGATGCCTCCCAGGACTGCCTGCTCTCACTCTCAGGATCAGTTGAAGAAAATGAAGGAGACACACACACACACACACACACACACCACCTCCAGTATTTACACAGTCTCTCATACTACTAGTTAGTGCTCAGGATCCTTACAAATACTAGGCCTAGTACGTGACTGAGGCAGGAGAGCTGCAGTATTTCTGCATACAGAATGGATTTTATTATTGAAGGGGAGGGGAGGATGAGGACCACAACCAAGTAATTACTTGTGTAAATGTGTGCACATGCATGGATGTGGCTGCCTTATGTTCGGAAAGGCTTACATCTGAGTAAGTCTGCACAGGATTGCACTATACTTTATTCACCTGCCTCCCTGCCCTCTCTTGGTCTCTTGTCTCTCTCTCTCTCTCTCTCTCTGTCTGACAGACTGACTCCGTTAGGCCTCTTGTCTCTCTCTCTCTCTCTCTGTCTGACAGACTGACTCCGTTAGGCCTCAAACATTACTTTAGCTCTCGCTTCATTTGTTACTTTGCTCCTGCTGCTCCCCCAACATGAGAACAGCTTTGACATGTGATAAGTAAATCCCATTGACCTGGGTCACTTTACACACAAAACTGGCACCTGAAACCCAGTGCTACATGGTGCCACGACATAGGACTGCCAGTTCTGTTGGCAGCCCACATTCTTGGAAACACTTTTGTTTCTTTGTGTTGGGTTAAGTGTGTGACGAAGACGAAAGCCACAACGTTCCCAAATTGCCCACAAATGTCTCCAACCCCACACATTTGCCCATGTGAACACAGCATGAGGAAGCAGTTTAAAAGATTACTTAAAAACATTTATTGACAAACGTTAACACAGTTCTTTTGAGTTCAGACAAGCGAGGTGTGTAGCACCCAAGTGCCGTAAAATAAAAACAACAAGCCAACACTTAGACGTGTTTGAGGAAAAGCTCTAATCCAAACACTACATGGACGACTTCAAGATGCAGAGATCAGGCCTCTGCTCCAACTCTGAAGGAGTCTTGATTTAACAGGCCCCTATGGAGACAAGAATGGCACACATTAGATGTTGCATTGTCATAACCACGATGCAAACTAGAACATTTTGCATTGCTATTAACTGTTTTCCTGCTCCAAGTGGCAAGTGGAAGTGAGTGGGTGAACACTTGCCTAGAGGTCCCCTTAATCTTGAAGCTGGTCCGGCTTCTCAACTTGCACATGTGTAAAAAGATTATTTTTTAAGTGTAGAGCTTGTCTCAGAGATTTTGCTTTGAAGCCTCTCCTCATCACTACGTAGCAAAGACCGAATTGAAATCCTGGTTTCAAAACTGCCACCTCCCTCCTATGGATCAAACTCAAAGCAAACAAGTTCCAGGACCCAGCTATGCAGACCATGTACTGGAGAAAAACTGCCCCAGCTGAGGAGCAAGCAGCAAGGAAAGAGCTTTATAAGGGCTGGCCTTTGGGGTCACTTGACTGACCACTCAGGCAGGCTAGTGTTGCAGCCTAGATGCTGCCCCCCAAAGTCCTGAGGTAGTCGTGTGTCCTACTTGACAGAGGGGCAGTCCTAGTCCAAGTTAAAGGTTTGAAAAACCCTGAGAAGGGAGCAGAGGAGGAGGGGACTGGAAGTGGCCCATCAACTGAGCATCTGGACAGCACACTCAGCAGGTACATGGGTCCTTGCCTACCATGTTATGATGAGATCCATATCTATTTAAATTATAGTCATTATTTCAATATATAAAGAGGTAAAGGTAAAGGGACCCCTGACCAGGTCCAGTCGCGGACGACTCTGGGGTTGCGGCGCTCATCTCGCTTTATTGGCCGAGGGAGCCGGCGTACAGCTTCCGGGTCATGTGGCCAGCATGACTAAGCCGCTTCTGGCAAACCAGAGCAGCACACGGAAACGCCGTTTACCTTCCCGCCGGAGTGGTACCTATTTATCTACTTGCACTTTGATGTGCTTTTGAACTGCTAGGTTGGCAGGAGCAGGGACCGAGCAATGGGAGCTCACCCCGTCACAGGGATTTGAACCGCCGACCTTCTGATTGGCAAGCCCTAGGCTCTGTGGTTTAACCCACAGCGCCACCCGCATCCCTAATATATAAAGAAGTAGACGCCAATTCAATGCAAATTTGTGCCTTTCATTTCCGTTTGTGATTCATTTCCTCTTTGTTGGTGATGCAAAAGGAGCAAAATTGTGTGTGTGTGTGTGTGTGTGTGTGTTTACATACCTGACTGTAGCACAGGCTGGAACTGGCCAGACATGCAGATTTCTTCCTGCTTCTGGCGCACAACGCGCTGAATGGCTGGGGGGAGACCACGAGGGTTGCGGGAGAAAATAATGGAGTAGCCGTCATCGCAGGAGCCATCCTCTTTCAGACTGCGGCAGGCATAGGTGATGGCATAGTTGTCGTAGTCTGTGTCAATCACCCAGTAGTTGTCACCTGAAACCATACCAATGGTATGTTGTCACCTAAAACCATACCAAAGTGTTCTGCAGCCAGGCCTGGCTTCGGACATAATTCCCTCCCACCCCAACCCTGAGTGATAGAAGAATGAAAGCAGGCATCTGTGTGCAATGCTGATGTTGACTATCCGAACTTGGCTGCATGTTGTTGTTACTGCATAAGTAGCAGCCATGCCAGTTCAGAACTGTTACGGCTTCCTCCTGGCAGATGGAGAAAGCTAGAAAGGTTTGAGGTTAAACTCTGTAGGAAAGGAGAAGCAGTGGACTAGAGTTCTCCTTTGGTTTATCTCTGCCTACAATCACTCTACGAGGCTTCTCTAACACTTGGGAAGTGGAGAAGAAGGGAACGTTAGCTCCCAGAAGAGAAAATAAGATATAAAGGAGACACTTGAGCAGAGCTGGTTGAATTTCTTCGGATTTTAAGAGTGTGTTTCTTAGTGTGTCTGTTCATTGGGAATTTACAAAGCAAAAGCTTCTTTGAGGACTATAGTCAGGGTTTTTCCCCCAGCTGGAACTCACCAGAACTCAGTTCCGGCACCTCTCAAATGGGCCCCGTTGCCATTGTAAGAGAACGAGAGAGGTGTTCATGGTGAGTTCTGGCACCTCTTTTTCTAGAAAAATAGCACTGACTATAGTCAAAGGGTGGGATATAAATCGAGGGAGTGGGATTCAATTAACGAGTCCTGTCAGCGAATTGGATCTGGTAGGGAGTGTTGAGATAACCCCTGGAACAAACAGCATTGCAGTAGGAGAAGAGGGGGGTGGGTGGTATTCTGTCTGGCAAGCCAAAATGCTTGCATTGATGGAACAGTCAACTTGGCGCAATGTTGAATTCCTCCCAGTATAAATAAAAAAAGCGGGATACAATACAGTATAAGAAAGAGAGAACTGAGGCAACAGCTCCTCTTTGCTCTGGTGAATATGAAAGGTATATTGTGGGCTCCTCCCAGGTGACCTGAAATGCAGGGCTTTTCTAGCTGGGGTACCCAAGATCTGGAACAGCCTCCCAAGGGAGGTCCACATAGCCCCATTGCTGAGTTCTATTCTTTATGTGTGTTTTAATTGTTTTCTTGATTTCCCCCCATAACTGTTCATTTTGTTCTTATTACAAGCCACTCTGAATATTTTATATTCAGGTGAGACATGTTTCAATAAAGAAAGAAATCTAAGCAGTGAAGGAAGGGCTTCCACACTGCTAAGATAATGTCAAAAGGGGCCACAGACATACACCCGCCTCATTTGGGATATAGAACGAGGCACAACTCTTTGACATTCCCCTTTTCTCCACATTCTCACCCACGAGCAACAAGGGATATCTTGCTCACCTCCGCTTGACAAATAGCTTGCCAGGCCTTGATAATTCATGAACATTTTTGCTGGAGTGGTGGGGTCAGGCACTGAGTATTGGGCGGCCATGTCAGCGCAGATCACCCAGAACCTGAAACAGATGACAGGAAGAGGAATTCTCGTTAATTGGAGCCAGCTCTAACTTTAGGCAGAGTGAGGCAGCTGCCTCAGGCAACAGATCCTAGAGAAGAAGAGGAGAAGAAGGAGGAAGAGGAGGAGGAGTTTGGATTTGATATCCCACTTTATCACTACCTAAGGAGTCTCAAAGCGGCTAACAATCTCCTTTTCCTTCCTCCCCCACAACAAACACTCTGTGAGGTGAGTGAGGCTGAGAGACTTCAGAGAAGTGTGACTAGCCCAAGGTCACCCAGCAGCTGCATGTGGAGGAGCGAAGACGCGAACCCGGTTCACCAGATTACGAGTCCACTGCTCTTAACCACTACACCACATTGGCTCTCTGGGTTGTGGGAGCCAAATCAGGTCTCTCAGCTGCTCCCCTTTGTTGGAGGCCAGAGCTGTGTGTACCTGCAAAGCTACTTTGCTGCCCTCAAGAGTGGTGGTGTGAAAAAGACTCTATGAATTGAAAGTGGAGACGCTATATGTACTTTTCTTTCTTGTTCGTTTGTCTGTTTTTTACACAAGAAAAACTTGAATAAAAACTAATTTTTAAAAAGGAGAGTAGTGGTGCATGCTGTATCGTTGCCAGTATTGAAATAGGATTCAACTGCTTCTGAACATGACGCCCAGACCAGTATCCTGCTCAGCTCTCATCTGATTCTGCATTGCTATCCTAGCCCTACAGGCCTTTTCCTGTCCGCCATTCCTGTAGGTTTGTCTCCATGCACATTCCAATCCTACTTGCTTGGTCTACTCTTACAACATAGATGGGGAAATCTATGGACATCCAGATGTTGTTCAACTTCAACTTTCAGTAGTCTTAACCCGTGACCATGTTGACTAGGGCTGATGGGACTTGGGAGTCCAACATCTAGAAGACCACAGATTCCTCCACCCCTGCCTTGCGTAACCATCTTTTGCCTCTCTCTAATAATCTGAATCCAATTTACCCCATCACCAAAATGCTGGCCTAGTGTATGTCTTCCTGTCTCCCCTCACTGTGTGACTTTTCAGAAGCCCATCTTTTGTTGGCCGTGTAAGGACTTAAATCCTTCCCTTGAGAGGCTCACATCCTGAAATGTGGCCACTCAAGAATCATGTCATAATGACATTTGGTCCATCATGCAGCAAAATCAAAGTGAGTTTATGAAGCATTGACCTTATAGGCTTTTCTGATTACAGTGGTACCTCGGGTTAAGAACTTAATTCGTTCTGGAGATCCATTCTTAACCTGAAACTGTTCTTAACCTGAGGTACCACTTTAGCTAATGGGGCCTCTCATTGCCGCCATGCCGCCGCCGTGAGATTTCTGTTCTCATCCTGAAGCAAAGTTCTTAACCCGAGGTACTATTTCTGGGCTAGCAGAGTCTGTAACCTGAAGCGTCTGTAACCTGAAGCATCTGTAACCTGAAGCATCTGTAACCCGAGGTACCACTGTATATAGCAAATCAGATTTGGGTATTTGATAACATCACCAGTCTAACCAGAGGAAGGACATTGTTTCTTGCACTATCTATGAATGGATAAACATTTTTGCCCCATTTTGCAGGTCCCTATACTCAACAACTGCTGGAATTGGAGCTTACATTTTGCTGGGGGCGGGGATTCTTTTGCAAATGCACCTTCCCCCCACTTCGGCTCAGCCTTGCAAACTAGTAGTTGCCACAACACTTCCCATCTTGATCACAGGAACGGAATACGATGTCATAGGAGCAGGTGACCAGGGATACAAGGAAACCTACTTGAGGTCATCCCGTGACTTACCCGAAAAGCTTCACTCTGCCTTTGGAAGATGCAATCATGGTGCCATCCTCCTCAATGGTATATTCAGCTGAGATGTTATCTTGTAGAAACAGGCCTTCTGGGTCTTTCTTGGCCAGCGCATACCATTTACCTGCATACTAAAATGCAAAGGACATTGAAAGTTACTAGGAAGGACAGTGACCACATGGCACCAGGCTAGAGTATTAATTGAAGCTGAGTTACCAGGCATTGCCTGAAAGTTCAAAGCAAGCAGACTTCTATAATCCAAATCCAAATTTCAAACAATTAAGCATTGGTTCATGGATAAAGCCTAATTCTGGAGCCCTTCCAAGTAATTGATGTGGCAACATCTGAAGACCAAGGCTCAGTTTATCAGCAGGATCTGCACCGCTTCAGGCTGCAGGTGGGAGACATCACTGGCCCTGCCTGTGCATATGTTACCACCAATGACATTGAAACAGCTCCAATACCTTTGCATGCCAGTGACATGTGTACTAACCCTAACATTACAAGCTGAGGGAAGCATGTTCGGAAGGCAGAGACTGAAGCCCAAAACTTGAGAAATAATCGAGGACGGCTATACAAATTGGAAAGGACGTTTCAGAAACTTAATTGACATTCCCATCACATTTATACTGTTGTGAGTTTGGTGTGTGTGTGCATTAAACTAAGCACCAGACTCTTCTATCCCTGGATCCAGCAAGTGTTAAAAGCTCATCAAACCTTCAAATTCCAGGAAATAGACAGACTAGCCTCCTGGTGAGGTGTAAAGAGACCAAAGGAAGAGGCTCTGTGCAAGACAGCACAGCAAATGGGTGGGGCCCCAGCTTCAACTCTCAGATAGTGAGGAGGAATAAAGCAAGTGTTTAGAGTTGAAATTTGGCTGCTTGTGAGCTAGAAGCTGGAAGCAAAAGCAGCCAGCTGGAAAGCCAGAGAGGCAAAGCACGATGTTTGATATTTGTTCCAATCCAAGGTTGTGACTATGAGAGAAACAATACCCTTATGGGGTGTTGATACAGTGAACCCCTCCACCGTAGGTTCAAGTTGTATATATGTGTAAATAAACCATATATCATAAAGACACCACAGTCTCCACAGTGCCTCATTTCCAAAAAGAAACATGAACCGTGGGAATCTTTCACCGCTTGGAGACTGGGGTGACTTACAACAACACCTTTGCAAATGAACTGCATTACACGAGCTCACTGCCCCCCTTTATGTCAGAAAGTATTCATAGTTACCCTCTTGGGGTCAAAGTCTTCCTTCACAGAGAAAGATTCCACTGCACACGAAGGCTGCGCCGAGGAATAATCAATAATGGAGATGATCGTCACCAGGAATGTGTACTGAGCGTATTTCATTCTGTGGAGCAACACAGTTTGTTCAGCACTGGTTAGAAACTTGCTCATGTACCTGAGAAGGAGGAGGAGCATGGAATGTCTCCATATCCAGATAAATGTATGGCTTTCATTCTCTGATGTTATACTGGCGGCAGAGGCAGAATAAGGGAGTGGAACTGGTTTGGCTGCACTGGGAGCAGAGGGGGGGGGGCTTCTCAGCGGATGCCACAACTATGATTTAGAATGTAGTGTGAGAGGCAGGGAGGTGCTGAATTTTGGTGTCACACAGGGCATCACTGAAATTTGAGATCCCAAGGTCTGCCACTATTGGCAGTGGGCTCAAGGGTGGAATTGCAGACAACCAAATCCTAGGAAATGCATTTAACTAAGGGTTCTTGGCACACTGTGAGTTCTATCTGAGGTAAGGTCTTATGCCATTAGCGAATTCATTTCCCAAAGTGCCAAAACAGCACCATCCTTTCCCAACAGAGAAGTATAAGCAAGCTCAGGGGAACATCAGGGATCTCAGAAGTCCAAAAATACTTAGGGGCAAAAAAAATATCTAAGGGGATAACAACACAAATCGCTGCCATGTACAATGAGAGAAGCTAAATTATAGAGACTGACTCGTCTGCATTTATCCAGTAGAGATGGCTGCTTGAATGTATCAAGCAACCAGATAATTTTCTCACAAGTAATGTCTGTTTATCACCTTACACATCATTTATACTTTGCAAATATTCTGCTGCAAATGTCTCTCGTGCTGCCTTTGCCTCGTTGATTTAAGTATGCTTCCCAGTTACTTTCCTTGAAACTTGACATTTCTGAAACCCTTGAAGCCCAATTTCATGCATGTTTACTCCAAAGAAAGCCCCATTGGTTTAAATGGACCAGAGGTTTACTGCCTTGATGTACGTCCCCTCTGCTGGTCAATATCCAGAACCCCAGTGCAGCGACTGCTGTGTGCAAGTTGTTACTGAGATCTAGTTCTCGCTAAGGTGGTCAACCTGTATCTAGCCTGTGCCATTTCAGTCCGCAGGTGGGGACTTATATGATAGAATGCTCCTCCATAGGAAATCCAGCCAGATGGGGGAAATCCAGCCAGATGGGCAGGGTATAAATAATAAAATTATTATTATTAATGTCCCTGGTTCGTCTTAACGAAGGCATTGCTGAAACTAAGTTCTTGGGCTTCTCCTCTGGGCTTGTCTGCTCAGCAATGTGCAGGACCCTCCTTGAGTGGGGAGTCAGAGGGGGAGGAGAGTCAACAGGACTGGGACTGTCTGCACAAACACTGTGACTCTTAGCTTCTAATCTTTCCTGGAGGGCCCTTCTTCTCCTGAACACCCTTGATCACTCAAATCTCCTGCTTCTATCAGCTCCCAGCTCATCCCTTCGGCTTACTGCTCTTCAATGTCCCATCACCAGGATCCAGGCTCTATGGAAGGGGTGTCTTAGGAGGCAGGCTCCCAGCAGTCTTCTTCATCCAGCCAGTTGGAGCCCTTCTTGGAGGGCTCTTGGGCTGGCGGCTCCCACCACTCCTCATCCAGCTGGTCCCTGACAGGGCCTGGCTGTGCATTTTCCATCTGTTCCGTACAGGAAGTTTCCCTAATCCTACAAGGTGACCTGCCTGCAGTAGTCTGCTATGTGTGTCCATCTCCTTGCCTTGAGCATTAACAGGCAAGGCAGCCGCCACATGGTTGATCAAGCTGTGAGTATTAAGCAGGAGAGGGAGGTCAAGCTAACCTAAAGTTGAGAGGAGTCAGATTTTCAGAATCCAGGCCATAAGCAATGAAGCACTAGGTTGGGTGTAACATCCAATTCTATCCCCTAGAATCCTTCCAAAGGATTGATGTGGCATTGCTGAGGTTTAGTAAAGGTAGAGAGGTAAAGGATCCTGGACGGTTAAGTCCAGTCAAAGGCGACTATGGGATTATGGCACTCATCTTGCTTTCATGCTGAGGGAGACGGCGTTTGTCCACAGACAGCTTTCTGGGTCATGTGGCCAGCATGACTAAACCGCTTCTGGAGCAACGGGACACCGTAACAAGTGCCAGAGCACATGGAAATGCCATTTACCTTCCCGCCACAGCAGTTCCTATTCATCTACTTGCACAGGCATACTTTCAAACTGCTAGGTTGGCAGGAACTGGGACAGAGCAATGGGAGCTCACCCCGTCGCGGGGATTCAAACCACCGACCTTCTGATCAGGAAGCCCAAGAGGCTCAGTGGTTTAGACCACAGCACTACCTGCGTCCCTTGAGGGTTAGTGTACCTAGTCAGCAGACTCAAATGCTGAAGCTTTCCTGGACTGTAACATGTCAGGATAAAGTTGAAGTAACCAGAATCCCATTACTGGCCTACAGTACGGTAATTGCCGTTCTTCAGGTGTTACTGTTAGCAATCTGGAAACAGCCACTTTGCAGTGACCCCCTCATATCCCTCCAGACAACGCATGTATCAGGCCGAACTTGTTAAACCAAAGGGTGGACATCTTTTAGCCAACACCTCGCCATGAAATTCTGGTATTTGATCTGCACCGTAGCCCAAACCTTATGGAAGCCAATCAAAAGCAACTTACACCATCTGTGTAGTGGATCACACCACTTTACAAGGAAGCTGGGCTTCCCCATCAGAGATTGTATTAAAAACTGGCCAACGGCAGTGAAAAAGCAATTCTCTATGTAAATAATGAATGCATCTCAGTAGACGAAACAAGAAGACACCTCAATGAACCAGGAATAAAATGACACGAAAATGCATCTTCTACAGCTATTGAAAGACCTACCTGATGGATTGTTGAGTCTTCTTGAACTTATTCCAAGCAATTTGTTCTTGTTGCTCTGAAGGATAGCACTGTGGACTGTGGATAGCACTGTGCTGGCTGCCTTTAAATAAGGTGTTTGGAAAGGCACTAATTGGCTCTTTGTCTCCTGGACCTGAGTAAGATGCTTAAAGATGGATAATCCATTATGTAAACAACTTCACTAGTAATCCGCACACTGGACCATCAGCTGTTATCAAACACACATTGCTTTTACCTAATCCAAAGAAAGCATCCCAACTGATGAGCCTAAATAGCCAAAGCAGCACCACTTCCATGTCCAGCCCTCTGTCTCCTCTGAAGCACATGGCCTGCTAAATTAGAAATTCATGCATCCGAAGATGGTCAATAAAATTGCACTGGAGCTTTCCTCCAGCGATCTCAAATACAGATATCTAAATAAAGACAACCGTATATATATATAGGGGTGCCACCTTTGTTCTGGCAAAATGCGGGACGGGGCAGTTGGGGGCATAAAAAAAAATTCAGTTTTGTGCTTCAGAAGCAATCCATTGCAATCTATTGCAGCCCTCTGGAATTTGTCACACACAGAGACATGAATTTGTAAATCTGTCTGTGCTTGGCTACCCAGAGCTTAAATACATGACCTTTCACACACCTTTTCAAACACATGAATCTGGAGAGCATCCCTAACTTGGCAGAGAGAGAGAGAGAGAGAGAGAGAGAGAGAGAACCTGAAATACAGGACAAAATAGTATCAATACAGGATGTAGCATTTTGCACTGAAATACGGGACAATCCTGTATTATACAGGACAAGTGGCAACCCTACCCTACCTGAAGTCTCCAGATGAATTTCTGTCCAGGCCCAGAACTCACATGCTTAATCTCAGCAAAGAAACACTGAATTGTGTCCCTTTAAATCATTCTTTATAACTTGTTGCCTGAAACCAAGAAGATTTTAAAACTTGCATATATTTTGCATGCACACAACTCAGTGGGGGCTCCATCCCCGAGTGACAGAATTTAAATTCTAAGATCCTCAGAGCAGGGGGCTATCTTTATTTATTTATTTAATTAGTCAATTAATTAATTTGTATACTTAATTATACGGATGAATATAATTAATTCATCCGTAGATCTCAGGGTGGTTCACAGCATAAAAATACAAGGTAAAAACACAAAATCTTCATTGCAAAGCACCAAAAACATGGATGTTACCATGCTCTTGTTTAATAGTTTGCTATTTCCAGTATAATTATTTTGAAAGCCTATTGACGGAAACACAGATTAAGACCAAAATAGTCTAACTAAGCGGCGGAGTACTAGTTCATGAGAATTCTGCATAAGATATTTGGCCAAGTTCAACAATCCTCATTTCTTTGACTGAGCTCATTTGCTTGCATGCTTTGTACTCAAATAATATATACACACATCAGTGATCTGTGTCATGAAGGGTCTATTTTTTGCTGTTAACTGCCTCCTTGGCAGTTGTGTTGGGGCGGGTATCAAGCAGCAGGTGGCCTGTTTGAATGGGCAGTGATGCTTACCCTCAGTGCTGTGCCAACCCGATTACTTTGCTCTAATCGATAAGGTTGTGGCCTGTTTTTTTAATTGTTGTTGTTGTTGTTCAGTTGTTCAGTCGTGTCCGACTCTTTGTGACCCCATGGACCAGAGCACGCCAGGCACGCCTATCCTTCACTGCCTCTCGCAGTTTGGCCAAACTCATGTTAGTAGCATCGAGAACACTGTCCAACCATCTCATCCTCTGTCGTCCTCTTCTCCTTGTGCCCTCAATCTTCCCCAACATCAGGGTCTTTTCTAGGGAGTCTTCTCTTCTCATGAGGTGGCCAAAGTACTGGAGCCTCAACTTCAGGATCTGTCCTTCCAGTGAGCACTCAGGGCTGATTTCTTTAAGAATGGATAGGTTTGATCTTCTTGCAGTCCATGGGACTCTCAAGAGTCTCCTCCAGCACCATAATTCAAAAGCATCAATTCTTTTTTTTAATACCCACACACAAATATATATGCATACAACAAACTTACATTTGTTTTATACTAGTTTATCTGCTGCAGTTTACCCAAACAACTCTGGAAACTGTAGATGCAGTTTTTTCTTATAACAATTGTATTAAAGTTCCCTAGCCCCCTTGCAGAATTAGAGCTCCCCGTGCAGATATGCCCCATAGAGTAGACCACTCTGTCCTATTCCCCTCAGGGACGGAACAATGCCTTTCCAGAAGTTTCCCCTTCCAACCGGAATGCAGAGAAATGGCCTTCCAAGAACCACTCTTTACCGGTTTCAAAGGAAGCTCAACATCTGTCTCTGAGGGCTAATCCACAAGCCACTAGATTGTCATTAAAAGGTCACGGCTTGTACCAGACTTTGGAGATCAGCAGCGACCCTGGGTGGAAACGCACTCCGCTGCCTCACCCAGCCCAGACACAGTATCAAGATAAGCTCTCTTAGTTCAAGCACAGCGTATTACATAAGGCCTCGCCACACTCATGAATGCTCGCTCTTCTTGACCCTTCCGTCACCTCTGAATGGTGGTGATCCTCTTGGCATTTCCTTTAGTGACAATATTTGGCCTTCAAGTTACTTTTCATGAGCCCAGACCATGACCTCTTCAATCCTAGACTCCAAATTTGGCAACGTATTTACAGCAAGGGTCCACATTAGGGGTTGAACAAGGGCTGAAAGGTCAGGGGTTGGGATGGAAGGATCTGTCCATTTCTGTCCTCTCGGTTTCTCAGTTTCCCTACACTTAAATTCAGTTACCCAGGGCCCCCTACTGCTCTTCTCCCTTGCTCTCTCTGCCTGTTCATCTGTCTTCTCTGAGTGTACAAACAGTGACAAGAGGGATGAGTTGCAGCAGAATTATGCTGGGCCCGGGGGGTAATCCGAGGAACAAGGTCCAGGTCTGGTCCAGAATCCGAAGGTTCAGCGAGGAGTCAGTCCAACAGAGCCAAGGCAGGACACGGGGCAGGAAACCAGGCAAGGACAGGTACAGGATCTGGCTTATAGCAATGTTGCTCCCGCAACCTGGGGTGGTGGTGGTGGTCCGACAGCCTTTTATCTTTGTCAGGGCAATGGGCGGTCCCGATCCCCTGGCGACCCACCTCCCTGTTTCGCCCGAAGGCGAGCACTCCTCCTGCGAGTACTCAGGTCTCTCCTTCTCTCAGACCTGAGTCTCTGCAGCCCAGGAGACGCCGGTGGGTTACTAGACCCAGGGGCCGCCTCAGCCTCCCCTGACCAAACTGGTAGTGGGACGGCCAATGAAAGTAGTATTTTTTTCTATCATGTATAATAATAGTAAGACAACGGACAGTGATCCGGTATTAACACTGTTTCGTGTACGTCTTCTTCAGCATGTAACTGCAAAATAAATAGACAAACAAATAAACAAAAACCTGCATGGACATGTATCACAATAATCCATGAGATCAATACAGCTGTAAGTGATGACCCAGCTGAAGGCAACGAGGTAATCTCCGCATCTGGAGCCAGGACAGTGTTACATTTGGTGTTTGCTGCAGGGGAACCTGTGCAGACTGGGACTCTTCAGGCTCATAATAATAATAATAATAATTTATTATTTGTACCCCGCCCATCTGGCCGGGTCTCCCCAGCTACCCTGGGCGGCTTCCAGCAATTATTAAAAAACAATACATTAAAATATCATAGATTAAAAGCTTCCCTGAACAGGGCTGCCTTCAGGTGTTTTCTAAAGGTCATGTGGTTGTTTATTGCTTTGACCTCTAATGGGAGGGCGTTCCACAGGGCGGGCGCCACCACCGAAAAGGCCCTCTGCCTGGTTCCCTGTAGCTTCGCTTCTCGGAGTGAGGGAACCGCCAGAAGGCCCTCGGCGTTGGACCTCAGTGTCCGGGCTGAATGGTGGGGGTGGAGACGCTCCTTCAGGTATACAGGACCGAGGCCGTTTAGGGCTTTAAAGGTCAGCACCAACACTTTGAATTGTGCTCGGAAACGTACTGGGAGCCTGGAATTGGTTCAGATGATGTCTGAGGCAGAGGATCCAGTGCAGACTGAGACTCCTCTGGTTCTGAGTCCGAGCCCAAGTCCCAGGCCATCACAAGAATCTTGAACATGCCTTGCATGCTCCCTCTGGACTGTTGTAAGCATTAGGCCTGAAGGAGCGTCTCCACACCCATCATTCTGCCCGGACACTGAGGTCCAGTGCTGAGGGCCTTCTGGCGGTTCCCTCACTACGAGAAGCCAAGTTACAGGGAACCAGGCAGAGGGCCTTCTCGGTAGTGGCACCCGCCCTGTGGAACGTCCTCCCTTCAGATGTCAAAGAGAACAACAACTACCAGACCTTTAGAAGACATCTGAAGGCAGCCCTGTTTAGGGAGGCTTTTAATGTTTAATAGATTATTGTATTTTAGTGTTCTGTTGGAAGCCGCCCAGAGTGGCTGGGGAAACCCAGCCAGATGGGCGGTATAAATAATAAACTATTATTATTATTATTATTATTATTATTATTATTATTATTATAGGCCCAGAGGAGAGAGGAGGCAAAAGAATAGGGAAGAGTGGCAGCAACAAGAAATATATTTGGGGTATCTTGCCCAAGCCCCCTCCCCTCAAAACTAGAACCAGCACCCTTAACAAAGTCTCATTTGCTGACATAATTTATGGAGCCAGTTCTTTATTTTCACGGGTAAATATAGATATGGGAACACAGGGCAATAATTTCAGATGACCTGTTTATTGCGCATTCATCCTGATTTGTTTGCTGGGACATGAGATAATGGACTTGCTTTTGTGTTACACTTTCCAGACACAAGTCTGTGATTTAAAGCTCCATGTCGGAGTGGGTTTTGTTTTGTTTTTGTCGGGGCTCCTTCTCTGGGAAGCCCCACATTTTATTGTGAAAAATCTGATTGCCATTTGTGGTTTTTCCATTGAAAGTGGTGGGACAAAAACAAAAACACGCTTGGCGCTTGGATACAGAGTTTTAAAGCCTGGAGCTGTGCCTAGAAATGAGGCGCAAAAGGAAGTCTGGAAATGCCCAATGTTGTGACACAGCAAATGCTCTTCACGCTTTCCAGTGCATTTCCTCATCACTTTCCTTACTGCAGAAAGTTTGATATTCTGAGGAAGTAAGCACAAGATCTCACAGGCAACAACAATTTCACAAGCTGATTTTGCTGGTGGTATGTGATGGGATCCCACCCAAAGATGGAGGCAGCCACAGCTTCACAAACACAGTGACTCTTTGGGTTGCACCCATTCAACCCAGAAAGCATCTCTTGAGCTAGTCGATTAAGCTCATGGCATGACCGCTCCTTCCGGGCCATGTGTCTGAGTGAGTTGCCAGCCTGCTATGGGTAAGCTAAGCTTGCTTCTGTCTTTATTGAGGCTGGATTTAAAAAGCTAAGGAGTGAAACTGTCAAAGGCTAAAGAATTCCATCCCCAGCACGTGCCGCCAGAGAGAGGATGCCCTTGGCCAGATGTCTATTTGCGCTAATGAATGCCACTTCAGAGGGGAAAGACAGACACAGGTCACAGAGAGTCTAGACCAGAGAAGCTGACAGGGCTGTCACAGGACAGATGTATTTTGAAGCAGAAGGTTTGATTTAATCAGCAGCCGTTGTCCAAAACTGACATGTATGGTAGCATCCCCTCCAACATTTCTTCAATGAAAATGGGGACATGGCTGTCCTATTCCATGCCCCCCAACATTTCTCCAATGAAAATAGGGACGTCCTAAGGAAAAGTGGGTCATTCCAGGATCAAATCAGAAACCAGGACAGCTTCTGCAAACCCAGGACTGCCCCTGGAAAACAGGGAGACTTAGAGGGTCTGCATGTAGAATGTCAAATATGCCTTTTCCACGATCATTTAGGGTTGTGGTTTTAGGGCCTGACACACTGGGCAACCTCCTGGGACTCCACACTTTAGGAGGCCCAAAAATCTTGTACGAAACCCTGCCTGCCCCCCGTACAGCCTGTTCTTATGCTTTTCCCCCTGCACATGCACAATTGCCCAGTTCTCTCAGCACATCAGGAGGAGGAAGCCGCCATTTTATTTTAGTACACGGTGAAGGGAGAAGAAATTCACGATTTCGCAGGGATTGTTTCACAACAAAATCTCGGCAGAGCGGAGAAAATATTGTCTTTCAGTCTTTTCTGCTGGCTGAAGAAGATCTCATTGAGAAAACATTCCCAGAGCTGTGTGTGAGACAGTAACACAGACTTTACTAGATGAAACCTCAAAAGACGCCATTCTTGATCCAAAAGACAAATCTTGCATAGAATTCTTTGAAGTTGTGGTGGATGAAACAATTGCTCACCTAAATGACAGATTTAAGCAAATGGTACGGTTTAAGGATAAGCATGTAAATTGGGGTAGTTTAATAATCAACATATCTACCCCAATTTACATGTAGTACTTTACAGTGTTCTCACTGTACTTGTAAGTGAGAGGTTGTTTTCAAATTTGAAATTTTCTTTTTGTTTATGACTTGCATTCATGTACTTAAAGTGTGGTGTTGATATAACGTATTAAGTAATGTTTGCCACTCCACTTGTAATAGAAACTAACCACTGTGAATGTGTTACAATATATCCAGTGCTTTTTTTCTGGGGGGACGCAGGGGTATGCATACCCCAAAACATTTTTTGAATCTAAGTTTGGCCTCATTGAGGGGCAGTATTTCAATATGAGTAGGAAAATGAGAGTATCCCTAAACATTTTTTTTTTTTAGAAAAAAAGCACTGGATATATTTATCCATACTTCCATATATAGATTAAAGTAAAATCGTATGCCTGTCTTGCTTTCATACCTATAAGGGTTCCCAAATGACTCTCTTCCACAGAGCCCCCCAAATCCCAGGGCCACCACAGGGACCTCATGTGTGTGTAAATACAAGCAGGGTCGTCTTTACCCAGGGGTGCAAGGGGTGCAGGGCACCTGTGTCCCAAATTCTGGGGGGCGCCAGGTGCCCGCCACTGAAGCCGCCTAAGCTCTTAACTATCTACCTGTTATGAAATAATAAATAATTTTGATCAAGCTAGAAAAACAAAATATACCTAGGTACCCTGTTTCCCCTTTTTTAATACGTAGTCATAAAGTAAGCCATGGCAGGTTTTTTTTACCTTTGTGAGAAGTAAGACGTACCCCAAAAGTAAGCCGTGGTGCCGCCATTGTTCCCGTCGCCTCCTCAGCCCCTCCTGCTTAGCGCGCAGGGAGAGGCGGGGGGGGGAACGCCTCTTCCTGCCCCGCTTGTTCCCCGTGCGCATGGAGCCAGCGAACCAGCGAGAGGCACGGGGGGGGGGGGGAAACGCGCCTCTTGCGGAGTTCTGCCCCGCCTGCTCAGCGCGCAGGGGGAGGCTGTACCGTACCATACTGATGTAATAAAAATAAGACATCCCCCCGAAAATAAGCCACCCTGTGTTTTTTTGAGGGGAAAAAATTATAAGACGGTGTCTTAAAAAGGGAGAAAGACGGTATTACCAAAATGTATACCTACAATTTCACTAAAGGACTTCCGACTTTGTGCACTCATTTACCAAAGACGCGCCACACCAGCGGAGGTGCTTGTCATTCACAACGGCGCCGTGCATGCGAAATTTGGGGTCTAAACTAAATTTGGGGGTGCTGGGCGGATCTTTGCACCCCGGTGGTACATATGCTAAAGACAGCGCTGAATACATGCCCATGTACACTACAGCATCATGACACATTTTGTCAATTTTCGTACTGGAGCTGGTGAGGTGCATTTAGAAATGTGCACCATCTTTACAATCTCTTCAGCACTTCAGTTACAACATATTAAATACTCAGCACAGGTTTAAACTATTGATTATTTGTTTCATAAAATTTATACACCGCTTGGTTGTTGTTGTTGTTGTTTTTAAAACCCTCAAAGTGGTTTACAAAAAAGATAAAAGCATAAAATCAGGGGAAATGTAGAGCAATCATGTTTTTCTGCTACCTCTTTAAACAAAGGTCCGAACACTGCCTTTGCTGTAATTCAGAATGGACAAGGAAGGCGCTCTCTCTCTCTCTCTCTCTCTCTCTCTCTCTCTCTCTCTCTCACACACACACACACACACACACACACACTCATAAGCACTCCCAGTGTTGCCAAGATTATGGCCTTTATCACAATACACAGGTCACAATTCCCTGATCAACATATACATAGTGTATCGCTGCCTGGAACACCTCCCCAATGTGCTATAAGGTCGTTTTGACAGACACAGCAGGTTTTTGGACCAGTCATTGTACTATGGTGCCATCCAATGGCCAGATCAAGAAATGAAATACTGTGAACAAGACACTATTCTTATTCTGGGTGCAATGTATGAGAATCATTCCTAAGCAAGAAGTTTCACCTATGAGCCTTTAAGCCTCTCTTTCTGTGCACATGCATGGATATGAATATGGAATGGGTTGCACAGGAGCGTGATTTTAAATTGACTGTGCATATTAGCTAATGTAGATTTTGCAATTGCATAACTTCACCTTTTGAACTTGGATGTACCTCCCACCCCAATGAACAGTTGCAACTGACCCAGGTGAGAGCCTGCATGGGCTGGAGAGTGGGGTGGGTAGAAGGTGCTTAATATTTTTCTGAAGCCACAAGCATGGATTTGAAGAAGTCCTAATGAATTGGGAATCCGGTTTCCAAAAAATGCATCCATATTCTTTGGTTGCTTATCCAAAGTGGATCAAACTTCTAGGCCAGAAATGACTCAAAACATTTTGGTGCTTTGGGCAGCAAATCCAAATTAGTGCCCCCACTAGAAGCTGGCGAGAATATAATAATAAACTAAATAACTGTCAGTTTGCCTTTTTATGCTTCCCAGACACGTCAGCCTAAGGTGAGCCACTTCACCTCTGTCTAATGGCAAGGCTAGGTGCTTAGCCAATAGGAAAAATACAAGGTTGTCTCTAATGCTTGTCCTACTCAACATTTATTTATTTATTTCGGGGGGGGGGTTGGAATAACAAGGTAGGATGAATATGGAATGTTTTATAGATTATTGTATTTTAATGCTCTGTTGAAAGCCGCCCAGAGTGGCTGGGGAAACCCAGCCAGATGGGTGGGGTATAAATAATAAATTATTATTATTATTATTATTATTATTATTATTATTATTACTCAGAGTAGACCCACTGAAATTAACAGACATAATTAACTAAGACTCACTAATTTAAGTTACAGGTAGGTAGCCGTGTTGGTCTGCCATAGTCAAAACAAAATAAAAAATAAAAAAATTCTTTCCAGTAGCACCTTAGAGACCAACTAAGTTTGTTCTTGGTATGAGCTTTCTTGTGCATGCACACTTCTTCAGATAACTTAGTTGGTCTCTAAGGTGCTACTGGAAGGAATTTTTTTATTTTTTATTTTGTTTTCACTAATTTAAGTAAGCTTGTTCTGAGTAAAACCTAGTTGGAGACAACCCATTATGTCCAACAAATATTTCCTCTTATTGACAGTCTGTACCAGTCAGTTTATGGAATACCTTATTTGATTTCAGGTTTGCTACATGTCCCTTCTGAGAGCAGGAATAATAAGATATTCACCTGGTTAGCTAAGGATTAGAACGGAGCAGTGTGTGTTTAATTAGGTTTTGGAGAGCTTATTTGACTCTTAAGGACCACTACCAGGAGAGAAAAAATATCACATACACACACAACTTTGAAAATGAGGAAGAGAATAAAGGCAGTGCATTGCAGAAAGCTGTTCCTTCTAAATATCAAAATATAATAACTGATCTTACATCTGCGAAGAGGGGGCTGGGAATTATTTGCGGCTTTGGGACAGGTCATCTAATCTGTTTGCTTGAGAAGATCTGCCCTTCCACAGACTCAGCTTGTCAGTGGATAATTACCCCTCACAGATCATTGTCTCCATGTTTTACACTGAGACAATTGTTGTGAAAGGGTAGCACCCACAACCAAAGGAACGATAACATGAGCATTAACGCAGGTGAAGTTGAAAGATTCCTGGACACCCACCCAGATTTTGCTAGGCAGTATTTTGAGAAGAAAATGGGGAATGGGACCCCGGTTGCCACGACAAATAGCCACCAACGTTTGGGAGAGTTCACTGGGCTGGGCCAGGAGGAGGAGAGCGAAGCGTTTTTTGAGCTGATCCAAGACATGCAGGAAAGCATCAACATGGAGAAGGTCGTCTTCAAGACCCTACGGAGAATCAGTGCCCTGATCCATGCCGACCGCTGCAGCCTCTTCATGTTCAGGCAGCGAAATGGCACCCCTGAGCTTGCAACCCGGCTGTTCAACATTCATAAGGAGAGTGCACTAGAAGAATGCTTGGTAGCCCCTGACTGCGAAATTGTCTTCCCTTTAGACATTGGTGTCGTGGGGCACGTTGCTCAGACCAAGAAGACCGTGAACATCTCAGATGTTGGTGAGGTAAGGCTACCAGTTTGTTTGCCAGTTTGTTTCTGGGACCAATTCAATGTGCTCTCATTAGTACTATTTAAAGCCCTAAACGCCTCAGGCCCCAAATATCTGGAAGACCACCTCCTTCCCTACAGACCTTCTTGGGTGTTAAATTCAGCAGAGGGAGCCCTCTTGGTACCTCTACCACCCTCAGAAGCTCACGGGTATCAGTGCCCGGATGAGGGCATTCTCTGTGGCATCTCCTAGGCTATGGAACTCCTTCCACACAGAGGTGTGACTGGCACCTTCATGATATAGTTTCTGATATATGCTGAAAATGGACCACTGTACCCTGGCCATTGATACCTGATATATGTGTTTTCAGGATCCACCCTCTTCTAGTTAACTGTGATTTGTCTCAACTGTTTTAACATTTAATTTTAAGTTGTTGTGACCTGTCATGAGTCCTGCTAGTGAAAGGCAGGTAATAAACTGAATCATCATCATGTCTCATTTGTTGTTCCGTTGGTGGTAGGACAATGGAAAAGACTGTACTATTATTTATATTTGAAAAGAGTTATTAATCTGAAATCCTGACAGGCCATCAGTGCTATCTAGTTACAGGTAGGTAGCCATGTTGGTCTGACATAGTCAAAACAAAATAAAAAATAAAAAAATTCCTTCCAGTAGCACCTTAGAGACCAACTAAGTTTGTTCTTGGTATGAGCTTTCGTGTGCATGCACACTTCTTCAGATACACTGAAACAGAAGTCACCAGACCCTTAGTAATACCCCTCCCACCCTCTCACTATATATAAGGGTCTGGTGACTTCTGTTTCAGTGTATCTGAAGAAGTGTGCATGCACACGAAAGCTCATACCAAGAACAAACTTAGTTGGTCTCTAAGGTGCTACTGGAAGGAATTTTTTTTTTTGTAGTGCTATCTAGGACTACTTCACTGTTAAGCAATTTTTAAAAAAACCTCGGTCATTTGCTCATCGCAGATCTATAGGTAGAATAACCAAATAGTCTATCCCACAAATAACCAAAAGCCTCTATAACCATGGTATCTTTGTGTTCCCCTTTTCTCCAATCAGTGGGATGTTCTGGGCCGACATTACTGTATAAATTTCCTTTGGGGAAGAGAGCAGTCTAGGATTACAGGGTCCGCAAGACATTATTTACAAGCATAGAGTTAGAAGAGGAGTTACAGGGGCACAGACACAAGAACACAGTAAGGCAGTACTAGCATGCTGCATTAGTATAACAACGTACCCTCCTATATCCCACCCTCCTATATCCCTAAGATGAAAATAGGGACATTTTCATCTGGGGACTGTTGGAGGTATGTCTGCCCTCTGTGTTTTTAAGCTGTTCTTATATTTATCTGTAAGCTACCTTGAGACCCTGTGAGGGGGGTGGGGAAAGGTGAGGCACAAATAAATATATAGCAATAATAACAATAATAAATACATAGAATGAAATAATACACCCCCTCACCCCCCTCACAGCCCTTCGCTTCCCTCCGCTCTGGCACCTGGGGTTGACTGTCACCCTCAACTTCTCAAATCCCCCCGCCGGCCCCTTCCCTTTGAAGCAATTGCACCTCCAGCCCCCCTTTTACCCCACAAGCAGCCCTCACGCCTCCTTCCCAGTGTCCCTGCCAGTGGTTCTCCAGCCAGCGGCCCCTGTCTACTGGCTGGGAGAAATCAGGGCGCCCCAGGATCAAGGCAGAAGCCGTAAGGGTTTTAGTCATTCCAGGGCCATCCCGGCAAAATCGGGACTGTTGGAGGGTAAATACTGTTGGAGGGCAAATACTGTCTCTTTCCAGAAACGTCTAAGCCTGCCTGCCTTCCAGCTTCAGGGACACGGGCGGCGCTGTGGTCTAAACCACTGAGCCTCTTGGGCTTGCCGATCGGAAGGTTGGCGGTTTGAATCCCAGCAATGGAGTGAGCTCCCGTTGCTCTGTCCGAGCTCTGCCAACCTAGCAGTTTGAAAGCACACCAGTGCAAGTAGATAAATAGGTATCGCTGCGGCGGGAAGGTAAACAGCGTTTCCATGCGCTCTGGTTTCCATCACGGTGTCCCCTTGTGCCAGTAGCAGTTTAGTCATGCTGGCCACATGACCTGGAAAAGCTGTCTGTGGGCAAACGCCAGCACCCAGCAAGATGAGCACCGCAACCCCGTAGTCGCCTTTGACTGGACTTAACCATCCAGGCATCCTTTAACCCCCCCCCCTTTTAAAAACCTTTTTACTGTTCAACTATTTCACCTGCATTTTGCATTCAGACAAAATTTGTTTGAGCCCCCACCTCACCCAGCAGGTAGGTGTGACCTGAATCATTGATCCTGTCAATGATCAATCAGCTGTCCACCTTGAAAAAAGAAGCTTCAAAATAGGACAGTATGGTTGCACCAGGTCAAAGATCTGTTATGATTTCAGTATAATTTACTTATTGTATATGTTCTGTGATGAATGGAATGTAGAAAGGCTAGCCTATCTGACACATCTCTACAGCCAGATAGGTTAGCTCAAAGTTATAGCCTGCTTAATTTTGTAATTAATTTTGTATTTACCACACATCTGCCCTGGAGGGTCCCTCAACCTTCTGGAGTGGATTTAGGAGGTGGGGGCTGCAAGAGGAAGGGGAATCACTCAAAATTGCTTACCTACTGTTCTGCTGATGAGAGCCTTACTATCAGCTAAGCGACACTGTTGGATTTAACTGAAGGTTTTTGAAATAAGTGAAAACCCAGTATTACTGGAGCTCATTTCTAAGACTTTGTAAGCTTTCAGAAAATAAGTTGATGCCTAAACTGTTGTGATGGGCAAGTTAGAATTGTTCAATTTGCTGTGTGTTTTTTCTGTTACTTTTAATGTATTTGTGCATCATGTCATTTCTATCTTACTCATTTTGAAAAACCTGAAATATAACTGTTCGTAAAAATAAAAAATTGTACTTTTTAATTAAAATCAACAGTGTGACCATTTTAGTACTTTTGTTGATGAACTCACTGACTACACTACAAGGAACATCCTTGCAACCCCAATCATGAATGGCAAAGATGTGGTTGCTGTGATCATGGCACTGAATAAAGTCGGAGGTCCATTCTTCAGCAGCGCAGATGAAAGCGTAAGTATGAATACAACTTGTTAGGGAGAATCTCCTTGCCCATTAGCATTGCCTATAAGCATTATAGCATCGCCACACCTTGTTGAACTGATTGAAGCTTTCTCAATGTTCCCAGATTTTCCTGAAGTACCTCAATTTTGCCTCTTTGAACCTGAAAATTTATCATCTGAGCTACCTTCACAACTGTGAAACTCGAAGAGGTCAGGTAAGGAAAAAATTATTTCTGAACGCAAGGTGTCTTTCCCCCACTTGGCCTAAGCCTTCTTTAGATAAATAGCAACTACTGTTTCTGCCCCTATTTTACCTGGTTTTCTTCTCCTACTCCTGCTTGTCTGAGGATGAGGGCCAATATTTGTTTGAGTCAAAAGCTGACAGATTTATTTCCTGCACACATACACAGCTTGAGATTTCAAATGGTGCTCCTGGAATCTGCTATATTGTTGAATCAACTAACATGTCGATTTGCTGTTCTGCAGGTTTTGCTGTGGTCAGCCAATAAGGTATTTGAGGAACTGACTGACATTGAAAGGCAATTCCACAAATCATTTTACACAGTGAGAGCATATTTGAATTGTGACAGGTATTCTGTAGGCCTTCTGGATATGAGCAAAGAAAAGGTAAGCTAAGTTTCTAAGATTTTTTTAGTAAGAGTGGTGGAGAACAACCTAGTCCAGTCCTTGACATCTCCAGAATTGTATTCAATGTATATACTTTATTATTATTATTATAATTATTATTTTATTTTGTAATAATGTCACACCTGGAAATATTTAAATCATGGGAGGCATTCACTTTTTGTTTTGCTTTTTTGTTTTTTGTCTTCATATGGCCAAAAGTGACCTTCTGTAATAATATTTATCTCCCTTTCCAGGAATTCTTTGATTTGTGGCCAGTTCTAATGGGTGAAATTCCCCCTTACTCAGGACCTCGGACTCCAGATGGCAGAGTAGGTCTTTAAACTGACAATAAATATCTCGTTTCACCACTTGGTCACTTGCTATGAATTCCCATTTCTGTTCTATTTGTAGGAGATCATCTTTTATAAAGTCATTGATTATATCTTACATGGAAAGGAAGAAATCAAAGTCATCCCGTAAGTAAAAAAGAAACGACCTCATGGGCAGCGCAAAACTATTAAAAGTACAGGAGCCTTGTTCTCTTTTTCATCTGACCACTTTATTTGCAGAATGTATTTGTAAGACAACATTAGGAGCTCTTATTGAATCATGCCCCACAACTGTCCCAGGAGAAGCGGGACAGGCCATTTTTTCCACACAAGAGCACAGGAGCCATTTTGGGTGCTGCAATCTCGCTGTGAAACTAACATTGGGGGCGGCGGCTGCGATCTCATGTGGGTCATATGACTCACCCATGAACGTGGCCCAGAAAACATGCAACCCGGTTTTTGGCCTGGACATGTTGGAGGGTGTGAAATGTTAGAAGTGAAAGTACCGGTACCAGGAGGCTAGGATTGCAGTTAAGTTCTTTAAGAATTTCAGCATGAGTAATTTAAGTGTGTTCTTTTTGTAGCCAGTCCTAATTTGATCAACGTTTTTGTGCATTCTCCTTTCCATTTAGAAATCCTAAGCCAGATCACTGGGCGTTGGTTAGCGGCCTTCCAACATATGTTGCAGAAACTGGTTTCGTAAGTATTAGCATATTTCCATAATTCATCAAGACAATGTTGGCCAAGGGCTAAAGAACCATGGGATGACTTCCATGTGACCAAGAGAGCTTTGAACTGGTTCTTCTCAAACAGCCCCTGCCCTGTGCCACATAGCAAGTAGCCGTCTCGAAATGAAGGAGAGTTTCAAAAGTAGTTTGTGCTATGACCTGGAGGTTGTGCAAGACCTTGGGTGGTCTTGGTAGGAGGGCTTTGGATCGGATGGCTTAAATAATTCTACTTTAGATTTAATTAACAGCATGTAAAAAATACAGATGGAAACTAAACATTTCTGCATTTTTTTAAAGATTTGCAACATTATGGATGCAGCTTCGGATGAAATGTTTACGTTTCAGGTACTGTAAGTGTGTGATTGCAGCTGTTCATGAGGGTCCCCCATTGGTATATCTTGGGAAGAAGGAATGGATGCTAAATCCATTTAAGTTTGAAATGCAGAGCTATGCCCCTAGCTTAACTATGGTACTGTCCATACGACATCCTCCTTTACATTGGGTGAGTAATAATATCACTATTACATTGAGACAATGTGCAATTTGTAGTGACATATACTTCGTATGTTGCTTTAAGGAAAGTCCTGTTGATGAATCAGGGTGGATCATCAAAAATGTTCTCTCCATGCCAATAGTCAACAAAAAGGAAGAGATTGTTGGAGTTGCTACCTTTTACAACAGAAAAGATGGGAAGCCCTTTGATGAACAAGATGAAACACTAATGGAGGTGGGTCTCTTTATTGGAGCTGGAATTGAAAACAGATGTTCTTTTGCCCCATCTTTTTGTGCCTGCCAAGCAGCCGTGTCATGCTTATGATAATATTTTATTCTCTTGTTAATTATGCTGTTTTAAATGTGCATTTTATATTTGACTTCACTTAGCAATTTTTTGTGTTTTTTAAAAAAAAGTTTAAGTATTTTTTGATAACTTTGTTTGTGTTAAATATGTATTCTGCAGCTGACCTCCTTTGTAATGTTTTATTTTGAAATCTTTAAGATAATATTTTAGTTTTCCGTTAATCATGTTGCTTTGGCAGATTGGTTTTTTGGTGTTTTATTGGTGTTTTAATATGCTGTAAACCGCTTTGAGATTTTTCTCAAAATATAAACTGGTGTAGAAATGAAATGAATAAATAAATAAATAAATAAATAAATAAATAATAAGACAGTTGATTGCAAAATACTAACACAATTCTGCAATAAACCAATAGAGTCTTAATATTGTTCTAGCCTTAGGTTCCTACTCCATGCAGTATGCAAATAAATGGCTACCTGATGTATGGGGTTAGCCTCCATTTCTTAAATAGTTGGTCTCCCACTTCTTTTTATGCCACTTCCATCAGTACCCAGCTCTGCTACAAACCCATTTTACCTACAGGTTGTATGTCTCTCACACACCTTTATGCCACTCTTGAACTGGCTTCCTGGACCCTATCATGCTCATTTAAACCTCCTCCTTGACTTGAGATAGTTACTGATTCTCCCCAGCTATTGTATCATTTTTTGCTTTCTCCAGCTCCTCTTCTCTTTCATTGTCTACAGTTACTTTGTTCCAAATCCATGGTTTTATGTGCATTTCCCTTAGCTTCTTCTGCATATCATCTTCAAAAAGTCGTCAAAATAGCCTTCACCAACCAGGAGCCCTCAATATGTTTTTGGACTGAGTTGCCTAACAACATCTGGAGAGCACTAGGTTGGCAAAAGCTGCTCTGAAGCCTTATCTCTTTCTTCTTAGATCGTATCATTCAGAGGCAGATTTAGGGCTGCACAACCGGTTCCCCCCCACAGGGTGCAGGAGCCAAGGGGGCATCTTCCTGCCTCCTTCCTGCCTTCTTCCCCAAGCCTAGTAAATGCTGGGCAATCCTCGGTCCTCCTGTCTCCTTCCCAACGCCTAGGTAGCGCTTGCCTAGCTTTGGGAAGGAAGCACGAGGGCTCTAGGACCCTGCCACAACCTTGCGCCTCCTTCCCAAAGCCCAGTGCCTCCCTCACCAGGCTGTGAGAAAGCAGCTTTGGGTTGGTGGTGGTGGTGGGGAGCATCAAATTTTGGCCTTGCAAAGGGGAACCTTATTACCAAGGTCCACCTCTGTATCATTCCCTCCAGTAATGGGTTTGTAGTTGTTCTTTTTAATTTGCCGCTGGTTTTCCCCACAGCATTTTTGTTTTTAAAATTATGATATTGACTGTTTCCATGACTGTAGAAAGGCAGAATAAAAATCCTAGTAATAGTTAATAAACATATACAGTATTTTCCTGCGTATAAGACTACTTTTTAACCCAGGAAAATCTTCTCAAAAGTCGGGGGTCGTCTTATACGCCGGGTCGTATTTCTTATACAGCGAGTATATCCCAAACTCTATATTTTAACTGGAAAAGTTGGGGGTCGTCTTATACGCCCAGTCGTCTTATATGCCGGAAAATACGGTACATATCACCACCATATATTACCGGTAGTACTGTTCTTTAAGAGACATCACTGAGATCTGGGAGAGGGACAAGAGCCAACTCCTGTTCATCTGTAATAGTAACTTCTGTTTTATTTCCCAAGTCCTTGACACAGTTCCTTGGCTGGTCTGTGCTCAATACGGATACCTACGATAAGATGAACAAACTGGAGAATCGAAAGGATATCGCACAGGACATGGTGCTCTACCATGTGCAATGCGACAAGAATGAAATGCAAGCAATACTGGTAATGGTTCTTAAAGCCCTTGGTTTTTTTCCCCCTCACTCCAAAACCACTTGTTAACATTTTAAACATTCAAATCCAGGCTTCTCCCCATTTCCACTGTTGCCAATCGGTTGAAATTAGTGTTCTAGGACATCCCCACCCCCAAATGTTTTTACTTTACTCATCTTTTTCGGGAAACCAGTGTTGCTTTCATCATGCCACAAAAACTGGTAACACCGAAATAGAAACTCACACATCCATGAGCCCTGATTTTGAAACCACATGACAAATATCCAAGTAATACAAATACATGAAATAAAGGCCCAACAGATTTGGGTTTTTGTTTTTTCACTGGAAAGCAGCATCAGAAGCCTGCAGTTTTGAACAGAGTAGGGGGAAGTTGGCCTTTCATGTTGGCCACTCTCCTAATTAAATCATGCCCACAAACTGCTTTGCCCCCCAGCCACCTGGGTTCTAGATGCATATTTACCTTTCCCTAGAACCCTGACATGGGGAAAGCATCTTGGGTGGCCAATTTTGAGTGAGAAAATGGTTTGTGGAGAAAGGGATAAACAACAACAAGCCCTCCTTGAGAGCCAGTGTGGTGTAGTGGTTAAGAGCGGTAGACTCGTAATCTGGTGAACCAGGTTCGCGTCCCTGCTCCTCCACATGTAGCTGCTGGGTGACCTTGGTCTAGTCACACTTCTCCGAAGTCTCTCAGCCTCCCTCACCTCACATGTTTGTTATGGGGGAGGAAGGAAAAGAAGAATGTTAGCCGCTTTGAGACTCCTTCGGGTAGTGATAAAGTGGGATATCAAATCCAAACTCTTCTTCTTCTTCTTCTTCTTCTTCTTCTCCTCCTCCTCCTCCTCCTCCTCCTCCTCCTCCTCCTCCTCCTCCTTCCTTCCTTCCTTCCTTCCTTCCTTCCTTCCTTCCTTCCTTGCCATTCCTCCATTCAAAGTGTACAGGCTAATGAGGCTGCTTTTCAATTATGTTTAATTTACCTCTTGAATAGAATGTTTGCTTCAATGCTGCAGACCGAAGGATTGAATATACTTTCCAGTAGGGACTAGGGATGTCCCTATTTTCATTGGAGAAATGTTGGAGGGTATGGAGTTATCCGGCCCTCCAGCCATTTGAAGGCAGCCCTATATAGGGAAGTTTTAATATATGTTGGAAGCCACCCAGGGTGGCTAGGGCATCCCAATCATATGGGCAGGGTATAAATAGTAAAAAAAATAATTCATAATATTATTATGGAATAGTGATGGCTAACCTTGACACTCCAGATGTTTTGGGACTACAACTCCCATCATCCCTGACCACTGATCCTGTTAGCTAGGGATGATGGGAGTTGTAGTTCCAAAACATCTGGGTTGTCAAGGTTAGCCATCACTAGGAAGACATGTAGAGGAAGACTATTACCTTTGTAATAGTTTGGATGTTTAAATAGCTTTTAAAGTGTTATGTAAGTTTGCATGAGGAAGAGTTGTCAAGTCGCACTCTTTAAAGTACAGTAAGCACATTCAAATACCGGTATATACCGGTATATATATTTAAAACCCAAATATGTCTGTGCACAGAGAAAGTTGGTCTTTGTGACTGTGTACACATTTCCATTTACTCCAGCTCCACTGCCCTCCCACTGCTGTGGGCACATTAAGTTTGAAACTGTGGACACATTATGTTGGCCACAATCCATATTTATCCTGTTTTTTCTTGAGAACAGCTCCTGTCTTATGCGTTTTCTCTTAAACCACCTGATTTGAAAATGTAGGCCACATTCACTTCACAGTTAAGCTAAGGTGTGTACATTTGAGACAGCTGCTGCACATGCTCAGTGGGCTACTTCCTGAGTAGGAGTTCAGGGAGGCTTACAGGCACGGGGAAAACTAATGTGTACATTAGCCTTTGCATGACACTTGTCAGTAGGTGCCAGAATAACATTTGCTCAGCAGCCTCACACACTCTGTCACCAGTAGCATCCTTGTAGCATTAGATCTGCCTTAGGCACCAAAACGTCTTGGCCCATCTCTGAGTGTTGTCAGCCATAATTCAACTTGTATATGTCTCCACAGCCGACACGACAGAAACTTGGGAAAGAGGTTGCTGAGTGTGATGAGGAAGAGCTGACTGCAGTTCTAGTGAGTGTCCACATGGCTTGCTCTGGGTTAATACCCTTCTTTTGAAATTTCCCAGTTAAACTTTCTCCCCTGCCAAAGTCATACAACGGAGATTATAATATAACCAGGGGAAACATCTCCCCCAGCACAGCTGGGTGTGCAGGGTGTATCAGCAGAGTCCAATATCAAAGAATAAGATCAATACTGTTGGGATGGACAATAAATGGCAAAAGTGGTGTTGTCTCCCAGCCCAGTTCCTGGCAGCTGGTCAATTTTTATAGTGCAGCTTTTACATGTAAAAAAAGCAAAATTGATTGTTAGTGTGGGATTCCCCCAACCAGCTCTGTCAGCGGAAGGACTTCTGCTTGCTTCCTCCCCTCAAAAAACCCTCAAAAATTGGCTTGGGGGATCTGGGAGAATCCCCAGAACACTGTGGGGGGAGAGGGGAGGGTGTGTTGTTCTGTCTTGCAAGCTTGAATGCTTGTGCAGATGGAACGATTGGAAAAATGCTACACTGAACTCCACCTGTAAAATAATAATAATAATAATAATAATAATAATAATAATAATAATAATTTATTATTTGTACCCCACCCATCTGGCTAGGTCTCCCCAGCCACTCTGGGCGGCTTCCAGCAAATATATATATATATATATATATATATATATATATATATATATATATATATATACACATTAACATGTTACAGATTAAAAACTTCCCTAAATAGAAGGGAGGGAGAGGTGTTCCTTACTTTAATGTTACTTCCTGGTTAAGTGTTGGTTTTATTATCTATCTTTTTCACTCACACAGAGGTTGGGCTGTGTTGAAAATCACACACTTTGGGCTCCTAAGAATACAGGGTAACTTCCAGTAGCTACTTCAATTGCTGGCATCTCTGAATAAACCAAAAGTGGTATTGACGCAAAATCTTTAAACGGGAAAGCAAGATGGGTGATGTGTCTTAGATCCGAAGACCAGTTTGACTCTCAGGCTATTAGTATTGTACATATTTATTGATGAAATTTGTGCAACAAACGTTATTTGGGAAACCCCATTAACAAAGTTCTCTAGGCAGCCTACAAGAGATACCCATTGGCCGAAAGAGAAGATAATCTTTGGCAATTGATTTAGCTCCTTTGTATAAGCAGAATTTGCCCCCCATCACAGCAGTAAGCAGCACCAACACAAATATTATTGTGTCGATCACATATGGGCGCATAAAAATAATTAGCCCAGCAGCCACAGTGTTATGTATTAAATAACTTATTGGAGAAATATCTGTGTCGTCTGCTATGTCCACCCACTACTTAATACACAGTTTGGGAGATCTTTGAGAAATGCTTGGTACTTGTGCAACGCAACGTTATGCTGGGCGGGGGGACATGCTCACCGAGATCCCTGGGCATTGCACCCCCACTTCAAGTACCAGCCTATTGCTAGTCATCGTTTCGCTTTTATTAAAGCACGGTTTAATGTATTCCCCTCAAACGTCCTTTTTCATAGATTTTCTAGGGGCCAAGTTTCGGTCTTATGTGCCTGTGATAACCGTTCGATTGAATCTCTTCATCACATAGTGTTTGTCTGCCCCTTGTATTCTGCCGCCCGAAAGACTCTATTACTTCCATTAACTCAAAAATTACCGGGGTATTTGGAAGAGTCTTACCTTGCTCTTCTGTTGCAAGATTCAGACTCGATTATAACCCTACATATGGCCAAATTTCTGACATCAGTTCTGACACTTAAGAAACGCAATGGATTGTTATATACAGCTTGAGATTTTAATTTAATTTTTATCATATTTTATTCAATTGAGTATCCCTTTTAATCTATTTTACTGTTAGCAATTGTAAACCAGACTGTGCTGTTTCTGTTTTTGGTTGTTATGTCTATGGGCTTAAAGCCGAAATAAAATGAGTTGAGTTGAGCTTGGTACTTGGTCAGTGGACTTGCACCACCTCAACCAATGCAGCAACTCTCCCCCTGCTCCAGAAAGAACAGCTTCCAGATCCTGCACAATTTGAGATCTACGATTTCCACTTTTCTGATTTGGAATGGACTGAACTCGACCTTGTGAAATGTGGCATTCAGATGTATTATGAACTTGGAGTGGTGAAAAAATTCCAAATTCCACAGGAGGTAAGTGACAACTTTAATCTGTGGGCTAATTCTCTCAGTTGTCCACATGAGGATATTGTATACTGCATATATTTCCCTTTGACCTGTTGTTTGTAACATATTTTGGTCCCTTGACTATTAAATCCTGATTGATTGACTGGCATCTACCCACTTCTCCCAAATGCCAGAAAATCCATGAGACAGCAGCAGCAGCAACCTTCATGAGGAACCCACACTCTGGTAGAGACTTGCAGCCATTTGGGGGGCTGCGGTTCTTTCCTCTGAGACCTGATGTGGCCCAAATATTTTGCTTAGATAGAGCATCTGATGTCTAGGGAAAACCTGTATACACTTTCCCCTCTCCTTAGTAACGTTCATTTAATTTATTGCAATGAAAACTTTGCTTAGCAGGCAGATTCCAAAAATACTCCAGAAAGTGAGCTGGTGGTTTGTTGGTTGGTTTGTTGGTTGTTGGGTTGGTGAGCCCCCACCCACCCCTTATATTTTATAACAACGATCTCTTCTGTTCCTGGCTGCAGTTTTCAAAACCTGTGCTCACTATAGTTCTGTTTTCACAGGTCCTGGTGAGGTTCATATATTCCGTCAGCAAGGGTTACAGAAGGATTACCTATCACAACTGGCGCCATGGCTTCAATGTTGCGCAAACCATGTTCACACTTCTCATGGTATCTCGGTCTTTACTGATGCTTTTCCTTCCCAAGATGCTGTTTCAGCTGAGATCAACTGCCCTTTCTTTACGCAACTTTCATCCTCCCATCTCCTTGAGTTAGACTGCCTTTGTCCTTAAATGAACAAAGAATAAGTCTTACTGAAGGAAGAGTTATCAGCCTTTTCTGATGGTTTGCATAAGAGACTGTTGGTTTGTTTTTGCAGAATTTTAATCCCACTCTTCAGCCCCAAAAGCTCCCAATGTGCCTTAGAGCCCCTACTGTCAGGTTTACACAGTGCTTCCCCCCCCTAAAAAAATGTTTAGGGGTACTCTCATATTCCTACTCATATTGAAATACTGCCCCTCAATGAGGCCAAACTTAGATTCACAAAATGTTTTGGGGGTATGCGTACTAAAGCACACACACACAAAACACAAAAGGAAAGTGGGTTGTGTCTTTTTTGTGAGGGGTGGGGAATAATAAAGCTCAGGTGCAAGTTCTTGGTTACAAGGTCTTCTAATGACCAGCTTGGGTAGAAAAGTTCAAGGACAGTAGGTGCAAAAGTTGCTGGTCTCTCAGCTGTTATGAGTGGTCCTGTATCTGTGCTTCTCCCTAAACATCTGCAGCAGCTTCTAGCTAATATTTTCTGCCTTTGCTGTCCTATCTATGAAGCACTTAATAACCCACAAGGGACTGTGGAATCAGTTTATACAGCAAGTGGAATCGAATAGTAAAAAATTTCCTGGGCTATATACTACTTCACACTACAGGTGGAGGGGTTAAGGATTGCATATTTGAATGCTTTTCACTTTAAATGCATCTTGCATTCCAAGTTCAAAATTTGAGTTCTGTATCTGCCTAGTAGAATAGGTTTTCGACTACTACCGTAGTAAGTAGCAATGCCAAGTGAATTTTCTTCTAGAAGCACTAATCAAAATCTGTGATCCTTACACGGTGTAGACAGGCAATCTGAAGCAGTACTACACAGATCTTGAAGCACTTGCCATGGTGACTGCGGCTTTGTGTCATGATATCGACCATCGAGGGACCAACAATCTTTATCAGATGAAGTAGGTTCTATTTATGCTGGTGTCTGATGTGTGTTGAGTTTTTAAAGCATGCAAAGTCTAGCCAGCTTTCAAAGAATTTTAAATATGTGTATTAATTCTTTACTGTCTGCAGCTTTAGGTATGATTTTAATTGATATACCATATTTTTTCGTCTATAACACATCCCCATGTATAAGACGCCCCCTATTTTTTGGGACTCAAATTTTAGATGGGAGGAGATTGCACAGAGTTCTTGAGCTTTTTGGGGGAGGATTGCCAAGAGTTGTGGAGCTTTTTTGGGGGGGGGGATTGCTAAAAAACACTGACCCACCAGGATGAAGTTTGTGATTGTGTATGTCGCGGAACCCGACAATCATCTGCCTGCTCACAAACAGAAGATGCCAATTGCACAATCGCCAAAGACAAACTCCCCATCGCAGAAGCAACAAATCCCCTGTCCCACATCAGCACTATCCGTGTATAAGTCGAGCCCCGGTTTTGGATATTATTTTATCGGGGGGAAACCTCATCTTATACATACATACATCATACATCAACCTTTTATTGGCATCAAACGAACAGCAAAAACAAATCTATACAGAATGACCACTTCCCCAGTGGCACAAAACTTTGATAAAAGAAAGGAGGCACAGCAGTCTATCGTCACATCTCCAGGTCTCCAGGGAGATCAGACGTCTGCAGTGTATTTCGACGACAAAAAACCAAATGGAGATATTTAGCCACTAACTTGGTGAGCTCCTGATCTTTCCCCAGTAATAGGAAATGTATGACCTCCAACTCTGGTTTCCATTTGGGGATGCAGAGTTGATCTAGAAATTGCTGACGGAGATCATCATATAGTTTACAATTAAGAACCATATGTGTAAGGCTTTCCACCAGGTGGTCTTCACATGAGCAAGTTCTTTCTCCCTCCACCCTGCCTGAGAACCTTCCCCAAAGGAGGTTTGATGGATTTGCATTAAACCTGGCCAACGAAAATGCCCTTCTTTCTGGAGGGTTAAGCAGAAATTCAAGGTAATTGTGGTTAATCTCATGTGCCTCGTCTTATACATGGAAAAGTACGGTACCTTTTTGTTGATATTTTTAAAACTGTTTAAAATTGCTGTAAGCCTCTCTGGAATTAACAATGAAGCGTAGTATGAAAGTGTGTTGATAAGAATGCATCTATCCTAGCTCAAGGGCACTGTTTCAGCTGGTCAGATGGAAGGAGGAGAGGGGAGATTGTTTCATGGGCTTTTCTGTGAGTTCTCCTCAGCCAATTTGGGAGGGGGAACCCCCTCCCCCAATTGCTCAAGCAGAAGTCCTTGCATGGGCTTCCACTGACAGTATTCAGGTGAATCCAGCCCTCTGTACATAACTTTCACTGTCTAGCTCTTATTGAAAATAGCTTAAACTCACAGGTTTTTTTTTAAAGAAACGGAAATATCTGGTTGCTATATTTTTGTTTCTCCGGTCCAAAAATAACATTTCGCATACTAAGCTTTGCTTTTTGTTTCTAACTATCCCCTTTCAATTTTGTCCTTCGGAAATATTTCCTAATAGATCACAACACTCGTTAGCCAAACTTCATGGTTCATCAATTCTAGAGAGACACCACTTGGAATTTGGAAAGTTCCTACTCTCAGAAGAGGTTTGTGATCCATATTTTTCATACTGCATATTAGGAGAAATGCCGATTAGATTTCACATAGGTAGTTTTGTTTTTTAAACTACAGACTAATGTGGAAATCAGGAGAGCTGAACTGAACAGTGGGGAAATGAGAAACCGAGAGAAACCAAAATTGACAGATTTCTCTCCATGTGAGACAAAGTATTAGGGGGAAAGATGTAGATATCCAAAACGATGCATGACAGACAAATTCTAGTCTTCCATTCTGATATATGCATTTCCCCCTCTTTAGTCTCTGAACATTTACCAGAATCTTAACCGGAGGCAATTTGAGCATGTGAATCACTTGATGGATATTGCCATTATAGCTACGGACTTAGCATTGTACTTCAAGTAAGTTATTAATAGATTTGCTACAGAAATTCAAGATGGTGGATGTTTTCCTTCAAAGCATTCATTTATATTCTTATGGAGAAGGAAGCAGAACAAGCTGAGTATGGGATATAGGATTGGCACCCTTCCTGGCATCGTATCTCAAGTGCCCACACAGTCTATTTAGGAAATACACTATACACACAACACAAAAAGGGAATGGGAGGGGTGTGGAAGGGTTATTGCTGAGGCAAAGCAGCAGAACCACACAGTTCTTCGTATGGAAAGTGGTTTATTTGCTTTGGTTCAAGTTAAAGCCAAGGATAGGAAGAGAACTCTTAAAAACTTCCTACGTGCATGCAGTCAGCTTGCAGAAAATATCCTGTTGACTTTCCATTTTAGAGACAATCTGGTCTGGTCTACAACAACAAAACATATAAAAACAAACAGCAGTAAAACACTGCCATTTCCTGCCTTTGAGTAGTTTCCAGATAAGGTCTCTGTCCAATGCTAGGACAGTCCCAGGGACAAAACCTTATCTAATACAGTGAAGGGAGTTTTTTCTCATTGGTTCTTTCTCAGTCTTCTGATCTTTGTGAGTGTATCTTGGAAGAAAGGTGAGAAATAAGGAGAAAATGTGGTATATGAGCTAACTATGACTATACCCAGTGCTTCCCCACCCCAAATAAAAATGAGGTGCCAATATTTGTATACTGATAAAAGTGGCACCAGCACAAAATGGCTCCCTTAGACAGCAAAAAAGCTAATGGCAATCCATACCGATGAGTATCATCACAAAACATGCACTGGCTTTACCTAAGGAAAGTGAGATAAGCCCATAGGGAAATTCCTTTGGAGGACACCACTTCCATGCCCTGTTTACTTACTCAAGGATGTTACTCATCTTCCAGAAGTAACTTGAGTGATTAAAAACAACAACAACTTTGAAGAGCTTTTGCTCTTAGTATTGGGCTATCAAAAGGAGATATGAATTCATATCAAGGCATAGAAAGGTTTAACCTTCTTTCGTTTCCTATCTGCAACCTTGTTATTTTTTTGTAAAGAAAGAGGACAATGTTTCAGAAGATTGTTGATGAATCCAAAACCTACAACAGTGAGAGAGAGTGGGTTGAATATTTGTCCTTGGAGACAACAAAAAAAGAGATTGTCATGTAAGTGATTTTTTTTTATCAAAACGAAACAAAAATGGTTTGCCTGAACAAATGAGCAATCATGATATCTATTTCATATGTTAAATATTTATATTGAGGCAAGCTGTTCAGTAACATCCTGAGAGGCCAGAAGATGCTCTTGAGACCACATACTTGGTGCATGCTACAGCAATAGATCATGGGGGAGGGGCAGGATCCCAGGAAAATGCATTATTATGCTTTGGACCACAACCCACCCCCCATCGGATGCCCTGACAAAGGAGCATCAGTAATCAATCCTTGTGGTAAGGACCTCTGATTTTTCAGGAACTAAAGCACAACTTAAACACAATTTTGTTCATTGGGTTTGTCAGCATTATTATTTACATCTGTTTAAAGATAACAAGGCGTTTGCTGTTTCATCTTCAGCCATGATCCATCTGTTCTGATTCAGGTGTTCCAGGCCTTGAATCTGAAAAAAAAAACAGATGAGGATACACCACAAGGTGTCTAAATCTACTCTTCAAAGCTTTTAACGGTTCCCTCCCACTAGGGCCCATGCTCAGAGCAGAGTGTGCTTCTCAGTAATTTAAACCAATTGGATTAGATGAGTCATTTTAGCAGCAGCTAAGGAACCAGGAGCCCTTTAGGATTGGGGGTTAAAAATGGAAGCTTTAAAGACATGGGCAACGTGGCTAGCCGCTATATTAGCAACTATACTGCGCGCACGCAAACACACGCACACACACACGCACACACACGAATAGCACACATATAGGGTGGGCTTTGAGGCATGAAAGGAAATAACTGTGCCAGTGTTCCACAGTGCATCTTATACATTAGATGCATAGGCATAAAAGCTCACCCCCTGTCTTTGCTACTAAGTCTTTTATAGGAAAAATAAACCCAGGATTAAGGAGATTTGACTACAAGGTCAAAAGAGGCAATCGTGTTATCTAGACATATGACAGGCTTGCCGCAGCCAACTGTACCATCCCAACTAAATTTAATAAATATGAGTTACAGGTAGATAGCCGTGTTGGTCTGTCATAGTCAAAACAAAATAAAAAAAATCCTTCCAGTAGCACCTTAGAGACCAACTAAGTTTGTTCTTGGTATGAGCTTTCGTGTGCATGCACACTTCTTCAGATACCAACAGTGCCCTTCAGCTCTCTATATTGGACAAACAGGCCAAACCCTACGCCAAAGGATAAATGGACATAAATCTGACATCAGGAATCACAAGACAGAGAAACCAGTAGGAGAGCACTTCAATCTCCCAGGACACTCTATACAAGATCTCAAAGTAGCTGTCTTATTGCAAAGGAATTTCAGAAATAGACTGGAAAGAGAAGTTGCTGAATTGCAACTCATTACCAAGCTTAAAACCATGGAGAGACCTGGTCTGAACAAAGACATTGGATTCTTATCTCATTATACATGACAAAGCTATTTTTAACCTTCTCACCCCTTGCTTTTCCTGTAAGACTAATTGCAGTCGTTAACAGTCGTCAACAGGTTTACCACAGCTATCAGCCTTTCACCCATTCCCACCACCCCTCTGGGTAATACCCCTCCCCACCCTCTCACTATATATAAGGGTCTGGTGACTTCTGTTTCAGTGTATCTGAAGAAGTGTGCATGCACACGAAAGCTCATACCAAGAACAAACTTAGTTGGTCTCTAAGGTGCTACTGGAAGGAATTTTTTTATTAATAAATATGATTTCAGGATAAAATGATACATATCTTGGTAGAATTCTGGGGTATAGGGCTGAATCAAGGATTTTTGCCGCCTGAGGCAAAGAGCAAGATGGCTTCCCCTCTCCATTTCATGCACAGAAACCAACTGGACTGGCAGTTGAGTATTATCATTTCAACACTGGTCATGGGATAGTTTCCTTCACAGCAGCTGAGGCAGCAGTCTTGTTTAGGAAATGAGGGTAGGCCGGGCCATTATCATAGGTCCTCCGACGGAGAGGAAAGGCTGGGGAGCTTCAGAGAACTGGCCAGGGCGCTGCTGCCACTGCCCGCTAACATCGGCTCTCTCAGGTAGGGCTGATCCTGTTGGTGTAAAACAACAGCAGGACAAAGTAGATTCTGCAGCCAGGAGAAACAGCCTTCTACACTCATAGAATCATAGAGTTGGAAGAGACCACAAGGGCCATCCAGTCCAACCCCCTGCCAAGCAGGAAACACCATCAAAGCATTCCTGACAGGTGGCTGTCAAGCCTCTGCTTAAAGACCTCCAAAGAAGGAGACTCCACCACACTCCTTGGCAGCAAATTCCACTGTCGAACAGCTCTTACTGTCAGGAAGTTCTTCCTAATGTTTAGGTGGAATCTTCTTTCTTGTAGTTTGAATCCATTGCTCTGTGTCCGCTTCTCTGGAGCAGCAGAAAACAACCTTTCTCCCTCCTCTATATGACATCCTTTTATATATTTGAACATGGCTATCATATCACCCCTTAACCTTCTCTTCTCCAGGCTAAACATACCCAGCTCCCTAAGCCGTTCCTCATAAGGCATCGTTTCCAAGCCTTTGACCATTTTGGTTGCCCTCTTCTGGACACGTTCCAGCTTGTCAGTATCCTTCTTGAACTGTGGTGCCCAGAATTGGACACAGTATTCCAGGTGGGGTCTGACCAGAGCGGAATACAGTGGGACTATTACTTCCCTTAATCTAGATGCTATACTCCTATTGATGCAGCCCAGAATTGCATTGGCTTTTTTAGCTGCTGCATCACACTGTTGACTCATGTCAAGTCTCCACTCTTTCTCCCTGCCAAATCCCACATTTCTCAGACTGATTCCACTCTGCCAGACCTCCTTGATGCCTTCTTAGTGTTGTAAGTGGGACTGCTTTTAAGATTGCTCATAAGTTTAACATGTGCAAAATACAGCAGCAAATTGCTGCCCAGGACAGGGGGAACGGAACTTCTATTACCTGTCTTAACTGCACTGATTCTCTGATTCTCTTTTGTCCCGCCCCCCCCGCCCCCCCGCTTTTTCTATAGGGCTATGATGATGACTGCCTGTGACTTATCTGCTATCACGAAACCCTGGGAAGTACAGAGTAAGGTCAGGTGCCTGATGCAGAGTGCCCATTCTTTAATGCATAGACCAGTGATGGCTAACCTTGACACTCCAGATGTTTTGGAACTACAACTCCCATCATCCCTAGCTAACAGGACCAGTGGTCAGGGATGATGGGAGTTGTAGTTCCAAAACATCTGGAGTGTCAAGGTTAGCCATCACTGGCATAGACTAAGAGCACATTGCTGAATTCTAGGTTTCCTCATTGTTTGGGTTTATTACCTAACAGTTCCATCATTGTAGAAGGTACTTTACAGAGTTAAAATAAGCAAAAGGCAGGAGACAACTCCAGTAAGCTCATAAACTCTAACAGTGTGGAACGGAGGACAAATGTGTTATTTTCCTTCTCTTTCACTCATCACCGTGCTTCCACCCATTTGCGAACCGCATCCCAAAAGGTGGATATCGTTCCTTTTAGTGTTACTATCAATACAATTCAAAGGGGGAGGCAGCCTATAAGATTTAACGAGCATATATATTTCATTTGACAGTGTGAAAAAGTGTTCAGAGTCTAGTAGCAGAACCCCGAAGATGTAAGGAATTCTTTCCATGCATCAGTAGAGATTGGATTTTTAAAAATATGATTAACTTCAATGAAAGCTGGAAACAAAAAGGTTTGGGGAAAGAAGTGACCATTGAAACATGTCCCCCACGCCCTAATTATTCTAAAAGTGAGCACCGATACCAGTAAGGGAATTTATTACCCAGTATGCAAGCTGCTGAACTGCAAATGCCCCAAAGCTTAGGGATTTGTTTTTCCTGGATACAGGTGGCACTACTTGTAGCAGCTGAATTCTGGGAACAAGGAGATATGGAAATAAATGTACTTCAGCAACAACCTATTGTAAGTTCTCTCCCCACACTTTTTATTACTTTTGAAGTTGATGTAAAAAAGAAAAGAAATCAGAGTGACTATATATGGAATAATCCAATAAATAATGTTATCAAGGATAAAAAAAACCCCCATATAATTACAAACTAATAATGTAAAACCAAATCAGTAACATGATTTACTCATAAGATCCATGAGATCTTGCTTAAAATGGCAAAATCCCACAATTTTACAAGCCATTCACATAGCTGTGCCATTTCCTTCTCCCCTCCCCCCTCAACAACAACAACACCACACACAAAAAACTTGACATAAAGCAGTGCATCCTTCCTGCAACAACCAAATGAAGCAATAATTTCTCTTTGCCTTTTGGAGAATCTTTCAAGTATATTTATAGAAAATGTTTGGAATCTACACATATTCTGTAACCCCAAATCATTTGGGGTGTGCGTGTGTGTGGATATTTCTTAAAACCTGTTCCAACCTTCCCTTCCAAAATTGCACACTGAAGTAGAAAAAATGGAGCAGAGTGCATTGTCTCTATTCATTTTCAGCAGGGAACAGGCAATGGTACAGCCAGGGGTAGCCTTGTCCAAACACGGACATCACACCAGAATCTTGATTTGAGTCCTTCCACATGAGATAGCTGTCCCTACCCCCCACTTAACCATAGGAAGATGAGACAAATGAGGGGTGGAGGATCCCCAACCCTGTTTTAGTTGGAGCCAAATCACAAAAAATTACCGTAGTCCCAATTGCATAATAATAATAATAATAATAATAATAATAATAATAATAATAATTTTTTATTTGTACCCCGCCCATCTGGCTGAGTTTCCCCAGCCACTCTGGGCGGCTCCCAATCGAGTGTTAAAAACAATACAGCATTAAATATTAAAAACTTCCCTAAACAGGGCTGCCTTCAGATGTCTTTTAAAAATAGGATAGCTGCTTATTTCCTTGACATCTGATGGAAGGGCGTTCCACAGGGCGGGCGCCACTACCGAGAAGGCCCTCTGTCTGGTTCCCTGTGAGGGAACCATAAAAAGGACAGCAGCAGCCCTGAAATTGCTTTTTAGCATTTTGTAGCCCCTAGGAAGCAAGTGAACAGGCATTCAAGTCACCCGGTGTCTTCTGTACTGCGGTGAGATGTATTTCTATTTAAATTACAATAATTCTTTCTAAATTTCCACCTAATGCATATAAACCACCATATGCAAATTAGTGGTGCCCCCTCCCCCCGCTTTTTTAGTGATGCAAATCCTCTTTTTTGGCAGTGAATAACTGGCCATTCTGAGTGCTGACTGTTGCCCCCTTTCCAACAGTCTTGGTGATTACAGCCGATTTATTTTGACCCACAAAAATTAAAGGAAGCCACTAAGAATTGTGTGCACTTTTATCTGTAGAACAGAGTCCTGGCTTCAGTTTCTTGGCCAGGGCATTATTACTAGAGCGCAACAGAGACCAAAACAAATGATTATAATAATTTTTAAAGTTATTGCTGTTTTTCCCCTAGCCTATGATGGACAGAAGGAAAGCTGCTGAGCTTCCAAAACTTCAAGTTGGTTTCATTGACTTTGTATGCACCTTTGTTTATAAGGTAAGAAGTTAGGCCTCAATATCTACTAGGCCCTTAAACTCTAGCTACTGGTAGTTAAGGCAAATAATTTTTAATTAGAGCTAACATTTTCAAATATTTTAAAATCATGACACAATTTAGGAAACTAGGATTTCTTCTGCACTAGATGTTTCCTCAACGATTACAATACTTTGTTTGCTCACATATTATTGTTGCATTCTAGTACTTTCTGTGTTGTCCTGTGTTGTCAGCCCTGATTTGTGGCAAATTTTTGCAATGCAACCCAGTTATAGATTTTTTTTTTTTTAAAAAAGTAAAGGACCACTGGATGGTTAAATCCAGTCAAAGGCGACTATGGGGTTGCGGCACTCATCTTGCTTTCAGGCTGAGGGAGCCGGCGTTTATCCACAGACAGCTTTTTCCAGGTCATGTGGCCAGCAGGACTAAACCGCTTCTGGCACAATGGGACACAGTGACAGAAACCAGAGCACATGGAAACGCCGTTTACCTTCCTGCCACAGCCGTACCTATTTATCTACTTGCACTGGCGTGCTTTCGAACTGCTAGGTTGGCAGGAGCTGGGACAGAGCAACAGGAGCTCGCCCCGTCATGGGGATTCGAACCACCAACCTTCTGATCAGCAAGCCCAAGAGGCTCAGTGGTTTAGACCACAGCGCCATCTGCGTCCCAGTTATAGAACTACCATGTGTACTATGGATAGGCAAGTTGCTATTGATGCTCTTAAGGGCTACTTAAAGGCCACCCTGAGATTAAGAATCTCATGCTCTACCAACTGAGCTATGAACATATTTAGTAACTGAGCAATGGCTACATAACTTCTTACTTCTTAGCTGTCCCTCTCAGCTTGCTCTGGATGAGCTCAGTAAGGAACATACCTATGCTGCTAATTTTCTTGAAAACAAATCTACCACTTGGTTTAACAAGAAAGTTGGATGTATGTTGTGAATTGTATTTGAAATGTTAAAATATGATCTTTCCCACAGACATTTCTTAGCTACAGACTTACCACTGAAATTGAGAACCATTTTAGAAAATGGATGTATTACAGGTCTTTTTATTATGGGTAATTCATTTTTAATCTGCAAGAAGAAACAAAAGTGCAACAATAAATATTTAAACATCATCTACATTTTTAGTGATTGGTTTAAAGAGACAAGACAGCCAGAAAACTGAAAATGCTTTGGGTTTCTGCTGCTACTGCCTTTTATTGTTTGCATCAGGAATTTACACGGTTCCATTCAGAAATTCAGCCAATGTATGACAGACTACTGAACAACAGAAAAGAGTGGAAAGCCCTGGCAGATGAATATGACGAGAAAATGAAAGCTTTAGAGGAAAAACAAAAGAAAGAAGAAGAGAAAATGGCTGCCAGTAGAGGTTAGAAAACAAAAATTATGTTTAAAATGTATCTGAAAAGGTTACTTTCCTCCATTCCTTTCCAGCTCCTGCTTTATATAAGCCCCATCTAAAATTCTTGTGTGCTTATTTCTGGATGCTGGATAAAACTAAGTAACTAGATACACACCATCCAACTTTTTCAGGTAAAAAACCAAGACGCGGCGCTCCCAGGCGAGTCACATGATCTGTGCTGCAATCTCACGTGGAAAAAACAGGGTGTCCCTTTTTTCTGGGACACTTGGTGGATATGTAGATATCAAGGCATCCTACCTGAGGCAGCTTCATTACCATATCAACAGAGAAAGAGCATAATTTTGTCTAGGTGTTAAACATGAACTACTAGTTCACACCCAACCTTCTTCAGTCCTGAATTCATTTTCATATTTTGTTCAACATCAAAACCCACCTGCCAAAGATATCCCCCACTCACCCTAATAATGGCTGTTTTTTATTCCCGTAGGAACGATGGCAACCTGTAATGGGGAAAGAGTTCCCCCATCTCCAACTTGTTGCATAATTTAAGTCAACAAAGGTCTGTTTCCGGGATCACGCAACACCTGGCCTGGATTTGCCACTACCAGCTGTAAACCAAGAGTCACAGACATCCTGGCTGCCAGATGACTGCACCTGTATAATATATGCTATATAATATGTGTGTTACACTTTGGTTTTATGTGTACAGTCGTACCTCTACTTACGTATCCCTCTGGATACGGAATCTTCAGGTTATGGCCACGGCAAACCCGGAAGTATATACTTCCGGGATTCGCTGTGCACGCATGCGCAAAAGTGCTCTGTGGACATGCGCAGAAGTGCTCAATTGCGGCGCGTGCAGAAGCGCACCCCTATTTAGTAATTTTCAGGATGCGAACGGACCCCTGGAACGAATTAAATTTGTATCCGGAGGGTCCACTGTACAGTGAAAACATATATGGCTAAAAAGAAATGCCACCAATTCTGAGACCTAGAACATGGTGTGTGTGTGTGTGTGTGTGTGTGTGTGTGTGAGAATATCTATCTATCTGATGGGAATTGGTAAGAAGATATATTCATTATATTTAATTCTCTAGAGACCCACATGTGTAAGTCAACAAAAAAGCTGGATGATTTTAAAACATGGGGCTAGCACGCAGAGAGCCCCGGCAGAGGAGTATTAAGTCCCATAGTTAGGCAGTCTAATGAACAGGAATAGGCTATTAAACCTTATTTATTCTGTGTGAAGCCGCTGACTCCGTTTTTCCACTTTTTCCAATGGAACAGACCAAAGACCGCAAAGTAAGTTTAAAATGTTTTATTTACAATTTCTAGGTCTCAGACATGCATTTTTCTTATGCAGTTGCAATGGAATAATGCAAGTAAAATACTCCTAGTTAAATTCAGCAAAGTTAGCTTCAGGCGCTTGTCTGAAGCTGGGAGGTCTTGAGAGACACATTATGCTTCCATGACTGCATCGTGGAGAGGGAGAAAGAGAAAGAGAAACGGGGGGGGGGGGCAGGAAACAGGCTTTACTTCCTCCCTCTCAAGAGAAGAGGGGGCATAACCTCACTGAGCCTACTCTAGCAATTAGAACTCTTTGTTCCTTAACCCTTTCATATACAAACTAGCAAACATGCAGAGTTTTTTTTCAGCTTGAAATCACCAGAACTCAGTTCCAGCACCTCTCAGGTGGGCACCATTGCTGTTAGGGTGGTGTTCACGGTGAGTTCTGCCACCTCTTTTTCTAGAAAAATAGCACTGCAAATATGTATTGTTAGGGTTGACTGCTAAAATCTCCCACACTATCTACAATTTAGGCATGTATATCAGTACAGTCGTACCTTGGAAGTCGAATAGAATCCATTCCAGAAGTCCGTTCAACTGCCAAAACATTCAAAAACCAAAGCACAGCTTCTGATTGGCTACAGGAAGTTCCCGCAGCCAATCAGAAGCTGCAGAAGCCCCGTCGGACGTTCGGCTTCCAAAAATAGTTCGCAAACCGGAACAGACACTTCAGGGTTTGCGGCGTTTGGGATCCAAAACGTTCGAGAACTAAGCTGTTCAAAAACCAAGGTACGACTGTTTATGAAAGAGAGCAAACCATTGTCAGAAACTCTGAACATTTCTAGTTAAAGTAATCCTTAAGTTTCCCGTCATAGCATTCTCCACCAACCTCCAAAACTAAGCAGATTTTTACTGAGAACTATACTTTAACAACCAGCCAGCAATTCTGGATCTCATCCTTGTAAATCCAAATGCTGTATCCCCATCTTCCCCATCAGGGAAGAAAGGGTGAGTGAAGATCTGCATCAGGAACAAGGAGGGTGTGGAATTGATATCTACATTGGGACCTGCTGCCCCTGTGGATCCTGCCACCTGAGGCAGTTTCCCTGACCTCGCCTTGCCTGCTGGGTGAGACTGCCCTGCCACAGGATTTTATCAATAAATGCTCTCCCGCTTCCTCCTTACACACAGAATGCTGTAGTTGTTATATAGCAGAAATTTAGTAACAGCAACAACAACTACTACTGTACTTTGATTTGTTGGAGTGGTTAATTTTTTACCTCTTAGGCTTGAAATATATGTGCTGTTAACAGTCCTGAAGACAAGATTTAATGCTGAGCTTCAAAAGAAAGTCAAATTTATTTTACAGGCGTATTAAAGATGTCAAAACACATTCTTTTTCTCTCCGGTGTTTATTATATATAGAAGAACCACAGAAAGTAATATTTTTTAATAGAATGAGTATATACAATAGCTCCCTTTCAATCTGCAAAACAGTCACAGAAATGAGCAAGCAATGTTTTAGTCATTGGAAAAGTGACCAAGAACCTGCTTGCTTTTAGCAATAAAGACACCATAAGGGCCCACTTCCATGTTGGTGATGTGTATCTGTGATGTTTTACATCACCCCACTCCCTTTGGGAGCTGTTTTTGGCACGCGTGTCAGCGAGAGCACACATGCTGTTTGCGCACAAGTGGGAAGGCGTCTCAGTGCATATATATTTGCGTGTTGAGGACACCAAGCCACCCCCCAAAATAATTCAAACTTCAGACATAATTTTTGTTTGGGTTTTTGGCATATTTTTGGCCACAACTTTTATTAAAATACAAATCACGTGAGTGGTTGCATAGGCATTGGTTCTGACTATCTGTCCATATGGGACAGAGCTGAACATCGGCCAGCGAAAAAGGGGGAGACCAACTGGGGAGAGTTAAGGAAACTGGGGGCACAGATCTCCCTCTCCCCAGGGGTCCCTAGGGGCTGATGCATAGGCCCAGCAACCCTACGGGGTTCGGACAAGCATATGGAGCCCCTTGGATTCCTTTAACGGAATTCCCCTCACACCATCATAGCTGTAGGGATACCGCCCATTCGCTATGAATCAATGAACCAATGCCTAACTGCCAACCTTACAACTTGTGACTAGTTGCAATGTAGTAGGCGAAAACCAACTGGCTCCAGCCAATCTGCCAGATGGAAAAATTCCTACTAGGCCCCTGCCTTCAAGACGCAGACGACCCCATAACAGGCAAAGCAAGGTCAACACAGAGGCCTAATAAAAAAGGGAGAGGAAGGGCGGGGAATCCGAAGCACGCAGCCAAGAGGCCGTCCCCTGGCGTGCTGGGGAGTTAAATAGGACCTGGGCTGTCCATCACAAAATTGCTACAAGCAGTTCTCCCCAGCAACACCTTGCCCCCTCCCACCCAGGGCCAGATGTCCACTCCTCCCCTAACTACCAAGGGAGGAGGGGGAGGTGCTTTCCTGTCCCCACCGCAACGCGTGCTCACCCCATAGGTGAACTCGATTTGTACTGTATTATGTATAAAGGCAAACTGTATCTGGCCACTTGGCGCTCTCTAAAATGGCTTCCCTGATCTGAACAAAGGATTGGAAAATCTGCAACTGGGTTGGCTGCGAGTGTCGATTAGGCCCGCCCTGTCTCTCTGCTACACTACTGTGCCTGATGACCTCCTTAATGTTAACAACCAAGTCAGAAAGTTCAATGTATATGTGGCAACGCAAAATGCCCCATCTAGACTTTTTCTGTGAGGGAAGGAATTGCCTGGGGATGCAATGTTTCTCCCTTCGTGGAGAGAGGTTTGCGACCTAACAGGCTACAGTCGACTCTGTTTATGTGAGGGTTACATTCCAGGAATGGCGCATAAAGCCAAAATAGCATATAGTCAAAACACTCTCACCCTGCAACTTTGAACGCTCTCCCAAGGTGAGTGCAATGGCAGGTGGGTTTTTCTTTTTCTTTTCCAAGATCCACCTCCTCCTTTGGAGCCAAACGCCTAAAGCTGAATTCGCGTAAGTGAAATGTGCATAATTTGCAAGTTGGTCATACAGCGATTACTTGGGGTGGAATGAAAATCGACTACACAGAGAGAGCGCAACTTGATTAATATGGGTGCAGGAGGTGGGCAGTGTGTGTTGTGGCTGGCAGGCAAGGCAGTCTATTTGACCTATGCAGAAATCTCTTCCAAAGGACTTAATAAGTAAAAACAACAAACAAACAAACAAACAAAAACCAAACACCTCCAATGGATATGTTTGTAGGAGACCAGAGACAGAGACTGGGTTCTTCTGGCTTTGGGAGTTTGAAGGTGTTGGGATGCTTGTGAGCCTAAGCTGCCCTCCCTCCCTGGGGATCTGTATGTTTTAAACTTGACGTCGGACACCATGACATGCAAGGTCCAGCCAGGAAGAGACAGAAGAAACTCCAGGAAACTCCTAACAGCACTCAGATACAATCTTCCAGTGCCACCTATGTTTTAAACCAGTGGTTAGCAACCTTTTCCAGCCATGGGCCGGTCCACCATCCCTCAGACCATGTGGTGGGCCAGACTATCTATCTATCTATCTATCTATCTATCTATCTATCTATCTATCTATCTATCTATCTATCTATCTATCTATCTGGGGGGGGGGGGGATGAACGAATTCCTATGCCCCACAAATAACCCAGAGATGCATTTTAAATAAAAGCAGGCATTCCACTCATGTAAAAACACCAGGCAGGCCCCACAAATAACCCAGAGATGCATTTTAAATAAAAGGACACATTCTATTCATGTAAAAACAAACTGATTCCCGAACCGTCCTCAAGCCGGATTGAGAAGGCGATTGGGCCGCATCCGGCCCACGGGCCTTAGGTTGCCTACCCCTGTTTTAAACTAGATATCATGGGGGAAGGGGAACCTACACTGCGGGATGCTTTCCTATGATTTCAGACAAATGGAAATGCAAAGTCCCGAGAGATTCTTTTACAGCATTTCCATTTTTCGTTTGCATATTTGACTTTGGATACCTGGCGTGCTCTGTGCTCACTGTAAACAAATGGCTGAATTTACATGCACTGTATCATCAGCTTAATCTCTGTAGGAATGTCAGGCCTACCTAGGCAGCAAAGTGAGAGCAGATAAGGGATAAAGCCTGGTGAGATGGGATGGAGGCAGTCTGAGGAAGAGTCTGGCTGTACCTATTGCCATGAAATATGGAAAATCACTGAAACCAAGCAAAAAGTACCATTGTATTACTACTTTATTGATAAAATCATTTCTACACTGTCTTTCATTCCAAGGATTAACCAGAGCAGTTTACAGCAGATAAAATACTAAAAATAGGATAACATTAAAACCAAATAAGTAAATATCATCACCATCTAGAAACACTAGAAATCATGGGCCAGTTAAATTAACAATGCCTTAAAGAAGGAAATAGATTTATAGAAGTCGTAAATGAATGAACTTTACAATATTGTAAAGAAAGAGTTTGAAATCTCAGGGCAAGGAGTAGATTACATGTTGTTATTTGTCATAACAGTCAAATGATTAGGAAAAGTTCCAATGAACTAAATGATTAGGATAAGTATTTCCAGTATTTACACATATTTACACCCGAGTTTAGTTGAAGGGAATACAGAATATTACAAACTAAGGGGGCAATTACTCTAACAGTGGGTGCCCCTTTTACCGTATATGGGGGTAGGAGTCTAGGTTTGGAGATGAAAGGGAGATTCTGGGCCACACAGCTCTGCGTCCCAAGGATTCACACCACAATATCTGCATCTGTTAGTGCCAACTGTGAATAAAAATATCCTATTAAAGGCATGAATCTGGATTGGGCAGTCCAACAGAGGGGTATGTGCAGTGTTCTCCATTCAAAGGCAAACCACACTTGAACCTAAAATAAAGTAGTTTGTTGAAGGTGTTAGAGATTTCTGAGGCGGACCCTCCTAAACCCCAGAAATTAATAAATAGTAGGATTTTGACTTTTTGGGATGAGGGAGAAATACAAGCCAGTACACCTGAGGCAAGTATTACACACACACACACACACACACACACACACACACACACACACACACTGCATATACAGAGAGAGGGAGAGGGAGAATAGCTGGTGGGATAATCTCTCTGTGTGTGTTTTTGACACGAGATGCATGTCAACAGCCCTCTCCTTTATCTGATGTTCAGAATGCGCATTAAGATTTCTTTCAGTTTTGCATTGGACAATATCAAGATCATGGAGTGTGTTAGAGGGAGTGCAGACAGCACTAAATCAAAAACTAATTGCATATTTGTGCTATACTTGAACCAACTAAGCATAGGAATGATTAAAGAAGCAAAATACATAATGTCAACGATCAGAGAGAACAACAAAGACTTCATGACATTGAGATAGACCTGAGTGCTGAGGTCCTTAATGGCAGAGCCACTCTTTTTTAGATTCCTCATGTGCCTCCAAAGAGAGATGAACAACACCATGGATGCCGTTACACTTAGGATGAAACTCATGCATAAAGAACATAACTGTAGAGTTCTGAAAACGAACAATGGGTTGTGGCAAACCTTGCTGAGACTGGCATTCTGTGTCAGAGTTCTTGAGAGATTGCAAAGCTTCTTATTTTCAAAGAAAAGAATGGTTGGATGAACAGAGAAGAGCATGAGAGCTATTATCACCATTCCAAGCAGTCTGGGTGCAAGTACATCGATCCTTAGCTTCAGCCAGAGGAGCAGGTGGTGGGGGAAGTTGGTGACCTTCACACAGTAGAAAATGTTGAGCCATGTGGCACACCAGAGGCTAACATGGCTGAAAAACATCCAGCAAAATGAGACAATATGCAGTCTAAAAGTACTCACATAGTTCTCTGGAAGGCAGTAGTACAGAATATTATGTATCATGTCGATCAGCTGCACCATAATTCTGGAGGTGCTCAGACTGGTCAAGAGGCAGTCGCAAGGGGCCATCTTCCAGTTTTGGAGCCATCGATGCCCATTCACAACTATGATAAATCCATTTCCTAAAATGGCAACAGTGAACTCAATTGCTAAAATGGTCTGGAAAAAGATACCAAATGGAGTAGTTATGCCCATTGCTGTGACTTTCTGCCAAATATGCCTGAGTGGAAGAAGTATCAGTGTGTAATTCTTCTGGTTTCTTTTGGATGTCCAGCAGTGGAAACTCTGGAGACTTGGGCTTTTAAAATGATGAGATCATGGTGTGGAAAGAAATGCAAATCTCAGAAGGATTCTGTTACTAATGACAGAACCAGGTATCATGTTATTTATATATACTTAGATTTTGACATATACTGAGATGTCAATGACCAACCAATCTCTGTCAGTTTGGGTGGGGTTTTTTGCGGGGGTATCAATTTTTCAATGCTTGGGCTCTAGGTAATTCTGTTTCACCATAAGTGACCTCCCAACTTGTGATGATGTGGAAAGTGGAGCATCCTGTAACATCATGGATAGGATATGCTTCTGAACTACAGTAGGAGAGCAACTAAGAGCACGAAGTACTGGTGAGATGCTTTGGGGAGGAATCTTAGGTGAGCCATGGATTAAAGCCTTGGAAGTCAATGGAATGAAAGGGAAAACCAGGACTGAGAGCAAGTAAGAAGTCAGGACCAAAAAAGCCATTTAGGGCCAAGGGATATCTAGGAAGCAGGACTGAAGAGTAAGCCAGATGTCAGGGCTGAAGGGCAACAAAAGGATACAGGAACGTCAAGAGAATAGGTCAGGCCCAGGCCTGGGGATATTAAGCTGCTTATGTACCGCTTGTAAGTAAATGATTAGGAGAAATATTTCCAGTATTTACACATATTAACACACGAGTTTAGTTGAAGGGAATACAGAATATTACACTTACTCTTACTAACAGTAGGTTCCCCCTTTCACCCTATCTGAGGGTAGAAGTCTAGGTTTGGAGATGATGGGGATATTCTGGGCCAAACAGGTCTGCATCCCAAGGCTTCACTCACCGCAACATCTACATCTGTTAGTGCTAACTGTGAATTAAAATATCCTATTAAAGGCATGAATCTGGATTGGGCAGTCCAGCAGGGGGGTATGTGCAGTGTTCTCCATTCCAAGGCAAACTACACTTGAACCTAAAATAAAGTAGTTTGTTGATGGTGTTAGAGATTTCCGAGGGGGACCCCTCTAAACCCCAGAAATTGATAAATGGTAGGATTTTGACCATTTGGAATGTGAAGGGAGAAATACAAGCCATCACACCTAAGGCAAGTATTACACACACACACACACACACACACACACACACACACACACAATGCATATACAGAAAGAGCGAGAGGGAGAATGGCTGGTGGGAGAATCTTGGGGGGGGTGTTACAGAAGGGATGCATGTCAACAGCCCACTTTCCTTTATCTGAGGTTCAGAATGCGCACTCTGCATTTCTAAACCTGAGATTAAGAGTCTCGTGCTCCACCAACTGAATTATCAATATTTTTGTTATAAAAAGAAATAAAACAGTAGCTGCATAAGAGCAAATGAATAATCATACATGTATCTAGGCTTGAATTAGAATGCAGAAATAATAGCTCACTAAGTCAAGTGTACAATTTCCATCTTTCCACAGTCCTCTTCTCTTTATGAAGCCACATGTCTGATGTTTAGTATGCGCACTAAGATTTCTTTCAGTTTTGCATTGGACAATATCAAGATTACTGAGTGTGCTGAAAGGAGTGCAGACAGCACTAAATCAAAAACTAATTGCATATTTGTGCCATATGTGTAGAAATTAGCCATAGGAATGACTAAAGCAACAAAATACGTAATGTCAACGAGCAGAGAGAACAACAAAGACTTCATGACATTGAGATAGACCTGAGTGCTGAGGTCCTTAATGGCAGGGCCACTCTTTTTTAGATTCCTTATGTGCCTCCAAAGAGAGATGAGCAAAAGCATGGATGCTGCTATGCTGAGGGTGAAACTCATGCATATAGAAAAGAACTGTAGAGTTCTAAAAGCAAATAATGAGTCATCGCAGACCTTGCTGAGACTGGCATTCCATGTCAGAGTTCCTGAGAGGTTGCAGAGATTCTTGTTTTCAAAATAAAGAATTGTTGGATGAGCAGAGAAGAGCATGAGAACTATTATCACCATTACGAGCAGTCTGGGTGCAAGTACATCGATCCTTAGTTTCAGCCAGAGGAGCAGGTGGTGGGGGAAGTTGGTCACCTTCACACAGTAGAAAATGTTGAGCCATGTGGCACACCAGAGGCTAACATTGCTGAGAAACATCCAACAAAATGAGCCAATAGCCATTGTAAAAGTACGTGTATAGTTCTCTGGGAGGCTGTAGTACAGAATATTATTCATCATGACGTTCAGTTGCAGCATAATTCTGGAGGTGCTCAAACTGGTCAAGAGGAAGTCGCAAGGGGCCATCTTCCAGTTTTGGAGCCATCGGTGCCCATTCACAACTATGATAAATCCATTTCCTAAAAAGGCAACAGCGGACTCAATTGCTAAAATGGTCTGGAAAAAGATAGCAAATGGAGTAGTTATGCCCATTGCTGTTACTCTCCACAAGAAAAGCCTGAATGGAAGAAGTATCAGAGTGTAATTATGCTGGTTTCTTTTAATGTCCAGCAGTGGAAACTCTGGAGACTTTGGCTTTTAAAATGATGGGATCATGGTGTGGAAAGGAATGCAAATCTCAGAAGGATTCTGTTACTAATGACAGAACCAGGTATCATGTTATTTATATATACATAGATTTTGACATATTTGACATATATACATAGATTTTGACATTGGTTCAATGATCAACCAATCTCTGTCAGTTTGGGTGGGTTGGTTGTTTTTTTCTTTTTGCGGGGGTATCAATTTTTCAATGCTTGGACTCTAGGTAATTCTGTTTCACCATAAGTGACCTCCCAACTTGTGATAATGTGAAATGTGAGACCTCAAGGATAGGATATGCTGCTGAACTACAGTAGAAGAGCAGCTACAGTAAGTCAAGAAAGTACTTGTGAGATGCTGTTGGGGTGCGTCATGGGGATGAAGCTTAGATGAGCGGTGAGCCATGGATTGAAGCCTTGGGAGTCAAGGGAAAGGAAGGGAAAACCAGGACTGAGAGCAAGTAAGAAGTCAGGACCAAACAAAGTCGTTTAGAACTGAAGAGTAAGCCAGATGTCAGGTTTGAAGAGCAACAAATGGATACAGGAACGTCAGGTTCACAGGTCAGTCCCAGGCCTGGGGATATTAAGCTGCTTAGGCAGCTATTGGAAGTAACTCAGAATCTGGAGCATTCACACACTAACCCAAAGCTTCTCTGTTCAAACCTCCATAGGTTTCTGTATATGTACTGTCTCACAATTCTCAAGACAGCTCTTTGGGCTGGCCTCATCCATTAGGGAAAAAAGGGCCGGCACACAATGACATGGGATGAAGCAGCTGCTTTGGGCGGCACCTGAGAGAAATGGCACTGAGGAGGAAGAGGGAGAGGGAGCCGCTGCCCCACTGCTGCTTTGTGTGGTGGGATTGCCATAGCCAGTGTCTGAAGTGGTGGTGGCAGCATGTCAAGGCAGGGGTCAGGGGGAAGCCAGCAATAAAACAGCCGGTGCCAGTGAAGTTAACTCTTTATTCAAAGAAACAGAACAGCTCAGGCCTAGTGAGCCCAGCAACTCTTCCCCAATGCCCAAGTGAGGCAGTTGTGGGGATGAAGGTCCCTGTTATCCCACAACTCTCCAAGTCTCCTCCTCGCCGCCATCTTACCCAAGGAACTGGAGAATCCTCTGCCTTTTTATCTCTGCTCCACCCTCTTCATACCTCCATGGGTTCTGGGAGACCAGAGAGGAGGGGAGCTGGTCAGAGCAGGAGGAAAGACTCCCTGGATTCTTTAGCAGCCTGACTTACTGCTGCCTTTTGACCCCCCTCCTCTCCAGCCTCCTCTTCTGCCTCTGGTTCAGGATTACTCCTTCCCGCAGCCTCTTCCTGCTCACTAAACCCTGTTACCTCTTCAGCTTCCAACACCTCCTCCTTCCACTTTGCTCCCTCTTCTCCTTCTGACCACACATTGTCATCCCACCACCGATCCCCTGGCTCTAAGTTCTCTTCTCTTAGGGGTTCCCTTGGAGGTTCCCCTGCTAGTGCCTCACATCACTTCTCTGCATCTAGGCTGTCACTGACAAAGCAGGGCATCCTATTAAAGGCATGAATCTGGATTGGGCATTCCAGTAGAGGGTATGTGCAGTTTTTTCCATTCCAAGGCAAACCACATTTGAACCTAAAATAGAGAAGATTTTTCATAAAAAGAATGTGGCTGGCACCTGTCTGTCTCGAGAGAGAGAATGGATTGTGCCTTTTGAGGGGGTGGGTGAAGTCAAAACACTACGTTAGCAGCACCGAAGTGACCCGCTGGGGCGCATAAGCTGGAGTGGTTAGAGATCCAGGGAGGGCTCAACCATCCCTGCACTCCCCATGAACTTGGAATATCTCATAGAACCAGAGTTGGAAGGGGCCACGAGGGTCATCTAGTCCAACCCCTGCAATTCAGGAATCTTTTTGCCCAAAGTAGGGCTTGAACCCACAAATGATTTTTTGTTTGTTTGTTTGCTTTTTAATTGAGTTTCTTTACAACACATATACACACACTCTATGCTGGTCTATGACCGTAATAAAGATTTGATTTGATTTGATTCACACACTTGTCAAACTAAACATGAAAATAATATTACAGAATCAAAAAACAACAACAACAACAAAACACAAAACTAAAAATACAAATAAAACATGATAAAGTATGAAAACTTATACAAAACAAATAATCAATTATATATATTTGACTTCCTTCATCCTCAACAATGTTCTTTTTTCATTTTTGGTAAACTGTCTCTTTTTTACTTCATTATTACCCCTTTTTCTTTCTGTTTTTAACTTAAGTACCATAAAGTATTCTGCAGAAGTTAACAAGCGAAAGTATTAATTTGAGGGCACTTTTTTAAAGATATTCTCTATATTTTACCCATACTTTTTGGAACTTTTGCTTGGTTTGACCCCTAATTGCCTTTACTACTGATATCCTGCCACAAAGTGATAGTCTTAACTTATTCCAGATTTCCAAATCTCTTTTAACTTTTTTCCAAATTTTGGTATAGTTGTCTTTAAATAGGTTGCAATGGTACCTCTGGTTATGAACTTAATTCGTTCCGGACGTCCTTTCTTAACCTGAAACCGTTCCTAACCTGAGGTACCACTTTAGCTAATGGGGCCTCCCGCTGCTGTCGTGCCACCGCCGCACGATTTCTGTTCTCATCCTGAAGCAAAGTTCTTAACCCGAGGTACTACTCCCGGGTTAGCGGAGTCTGTAACCCGAAGGGTCTGTAACTCGAGGTGTTTGTAACTCGAGGTACCACTATTTTTGTTCGTCAGCCAAATTCCCAGGTACTTGGTTTTGTTTACTCTTGCCAATCCTGATATCTTTGTAATTCTTCTTTTTCCTGCATAGTCATATTTTTTGCTAACATATTGGTCTTGTTTTTGTTTAAGTTGAATCCTGCTACTTTCCCGAATTGAATAATTCTTTCTATTATTTGTGGCACACTTTTTTCTGGGTTTTCGGTTGTTAATATCAGATCATCTGCGAGGGCCTTTATTTTATGTGATTTTTTCTCTCCACTGTTATGCCTTTTATCTTTGTGTCTTTCCTTATTGCAGTCGCTAGGAGTTCAAGTACCATGATAAATAATAAGGGTGAAAGAGGGCAGCCCCTTAACTGCATAAGAGCAAGTGAATAAACATTCATATATCTAGCTTTGAATTAGAATGTAGAGATAATAGCTGACTAAGTCATGTAAGTCATCGTGACAATCCCAAACGTTGTCCTTCCTGGTATTTGATGAACAATCATGGATCATAGATATCGTCAACCAGTTTCTGATCTATAAGTAGGTTTTACCCTGTTCCTTGATGTTCCTCACCAACAGATGAATATATATTCAAGGAAAGTGCTGACTCCAGGCATTGACTTAAACTGCTCTAAGGAAATTTTCTGAAGATCTATACTAAATAAATGAATATATAATTAAAAATGGAAGAATGAATAAATATTTTATTTTTCCCTTACTCATTACCAATATCGCTGCTAGTAATGATTGACAAGTGGAAGGATCTGTGTAAATAATTATCAAAGGTTGGATTTCTAGGCAGGAATAAACTTCAGGGCAGGTTTAGGAGGAGCAGACAAGTATTAACGAGAAGGGGGGGGGGTTTCTTGGATACAAGTGATGGATGTCCACAGCCCTCTTCTCTTTATGAAGCCACATACCTGATGTTTAGTATGCGCAATAAGATTTCTTTCAGTTTGGGATTGGACAATATTAAGATTATGGTATGGGCTGAAGGGATTGCACACAGAACTATCATCAAACTGAATTGGTCATATGCTCCATACCTGAAAAAACCGCTTACAGGAATGAATAAAGTAGCAAAGTATGTAATGTCAACGAGCAGAGAGAACAACAAAGACTTCATGACATTGAGATAGACCTGAGTGCTGAGGTCCTTAATGGCAGAGCCACTCTTTCTTAGATTCCTTATGTGCCTCCAAAGAGAGATGAACAAAACAATGGATGCCGCTACGCTGAGGATGAAACTCATGCATAAAGAACAGAACTGTAGAGTTCTAAAAACAAAGTATGGGTCATAGCAAACCTTGTTGAGACTGGCATCCCTTGTCAGAGTTCCCGAGAGATTGCAGAACTTCCGGTTTTCAAAATAAAGAATGGTTGGATGAACAGAGAACAGCATGAGAGCTATTATCACCATTCCAAGCAGTCTGGGTGCAAGTACATCGATCCTTAGCTTCAGCCAGAGGAGCAGGTGGTGGGGGAAGTTGGTGACCTTCACACAGTAGAAGATATTGAGCCATGCGGCACACCAGAGGCTGACGTTGCTGAGAAATATCCAGAGAAATATGCCAATATCTAGTCCATATGCACGCATATCGCTCTCTGCAGAGTTGTAGTACAGAATTTTATTTGTCAGGATGGCCAGCTGCAGCATAATTCTGGAGGTGCTCAAACTGGTCAAGAGGAAGTCGCAAGGGACCATCTTCCTGTTTTGGAGCCATCGGTGCCCATTCACAACTATGATAAATCCATTTCCTAAAAAGGCAACAGCGGACTCAATTGCTAAAATGGTCTGGAAAAAGATAGCAAATGGAGTAGTTATGCCCATTGTTGTTACTCTCCACAAGAAAAGCCTGAATGGGAGAAGTATCAGAGTGTAATTCTCCTGGTCTCTTTTGGATGTCCAGCAGTGGAAACTCTGGAGACTTGGGCTTTTAAAATGATGAGATCATGGTGTGGAAAGAAATGCAAATCTCAGAAGGATTCTGTTACTAATGAGAGAACCAGGTGTTTTATTGTTCACGTACTGAGTCTTCAATGATCAACCAGTTTGGGGTGGGTTTTTTGTTGTGAGTATAAATTTTACAGTGCTTGGACTCTTGGTAATTCTGTTTCAACATAAGTAACCTCCCAACTTCTGATCTTTTGAAGTTGCACTTGTGAGATGCTGTTGGGGCTGCGTCTTGGGCAGGGATGTGAGGTCAGCCATAGTAGAAGCAGAAGTAATAGTAGCAGTATCAACAACAGCAACAACAACAACAACATCATCATTAATCTAACTCCACATATCACTAGGTTGCCCCAGCTACTCTGAATGGCTTCCAACAAAAATGCAGAGGAAAACTAAAAACACACCGAGCATTAAAAGCTTCCCGAAAGAACCCTGCCTTCAGATGTCTACAAAAAGTTATATAGTTTTTTAACTCTTTAACATCTGCCAGGAGGTTATTCCACAGGTTGGGTTCAACTCCCAAAAAGACCTTCTACCTGGTTCATTGTAATTTCACTTCTTGCAGTGAGGGAACTACCAGGAGGCCCTCGGAAGTTGACCTCAGTTTCCTTTTTTATATATATATAATTTTTATTAGGTTTTCCAAACATATAAACACAACTTAACACATATCACATGCTAAAACAAATACAAATACAACAATAAACACATATATCTTCCTTTTTCCTTTCTTCTTTCCTTGTCATCGTAGTTTGACTTCCTCCTGTCACTCCTACTGCGTTTCATTATACTTCATCTTTAGCAATTTCCTATCATCTTCTAGTATTAGAAGTTGACCTCAGTTTCCAGGCTGAATGATGATGAAGAAGATGCTCCTTCAGATATACAGGGTGAAAGTCAACAGCAATACTTTGAATTGTGCTCAGAAACAAACTGGGAGCCAACGTAGATCTTTTAGGACCGGCATTTATGTTGAAGCCTTGGGAGTTAATGGAACCTAAGGGGAAACCAGGAGTCCAGGCTGGGGAGCAAGCTAGAAGTCAGGACCAAAAATGGCATTTAGGGCCCAGGCATGTCTAGGGAGAGGGCTGAAGAGTAAGTAAGACATATGAGCTGAATGGCAACAAAAGGATATAAGAACATCCATAGCATAGGGTCAGTCCCAGGCCTGGGGATATTAAGCTGCTTAGGCAGCTCTTGGAAGTAACACAGAACCTGGAGCATTCACACACTAACCCAAAGCTTCTTTGTTCAAACCTCCATAGATTTCTGTATATTACTAAATTAATGAATTTATAACTAAAAGAAGAAGGGATTAAAAATATTTTATTCCCACCCCACCCCTAATTTTCACCAATATCCCTGTCAGTAATGATTTACAGGTAGAAGTGTCTGAGTAAATAAGTACTGAATAGTGGATTCCTAGGCAGGGGCGTACCTTAGGGCAGATTTAGGACAAGAGAAAGTTGATATGTTCGATTAGGGGGGGGGGAAACATTGCTGACATTTTCTTAATAATGATAATTAGAGAACCCCTTTTGGACTTTTCATGTGAAAAGGAAAAGGAATTTATTTGAGACATTTGGGTCAGAAGACCAGGAAAATATTGACTAACAGAAAGTAGCTCAGTTGGATGTCATTCTAGAGCGAATTTTTTTTGGGGGGGGGAACTCTTTTATGTAACAGGCAGATGGAAAATCAGAAGTCCTTTTACTTTTCTTTTTCTTCCTTTTCTGATTATTTTGTAGCCTTTGCTACATGTAGGTAGTGGGTGAAGAGGCGGGGAAGGGAAGATCTCCCTGGGTGAGAGAAGGGGAGAAGAAAGGAAAGCTCCCAAGTGAGACCTGGGAGAGTCCGCCACGATCTGTGTACGACAAGGGTCAAGACCTACTTTTGAGAGGACTCTACATTTTCTTTTCTTTATTTTTCTCTGTTTTTCTTTTTACTTAGATTCCTTTTCATCTTATTGTATAATGATATACAGCAGACAGTACATCTGAGGCAAGTTAGAGAGAGAGAGAGGAAGGGAGAGAATGTTGTCTTCTTGGATTTAAGGGATGCGTGGCCACAGCCCTCTTCTCCTTATGTAGCCCTTTGTTTGATGTGTAGAATGTGCATTAATATTTCTTTCAGTTTTGGATTGGACAATATTAAGATCATGGTGTGTGCTGAAGGGACGGCAGACAGCACAATCTCAAAAACTAATTGGACATTTGTGCCATACCTGAAAAAATGAACCACAGGAATGATTAAAGAAGCAAAATACATAATGTCAACAATCAGAGAGAACAACAAAGACTTCATGACATTGAGATAGACCTGAGTGCTGAGGTCCTTAATGGCAGAGCCACTCTTTCTTAGATTCTTTCTGTGCCTCCAAAGAGAGATGAGCAACACCATGGATGCCGCTACGCTGAGGATGAAACTCATGCATAAAGAACATAACTGGAGAGTTTTAAAAACGAAGTATGGATCGTGGCAAACGTTGTTGAGACTTGCATTCCGTGTCAGAGTTCCTGAGAGATTGCAGAGCTTATTGTTTTCAAAATAAAGAATGGTTGGGTGAGCAGAGAAGAGCATGAGAGCTATTATCACCATTCCGAGCAGTCTGGGTGCAAGTACATCGATCCTTAGCTTCAGCCAGAGGAGCAGGTGGTGGGGGAAGTTGGTGACCTTCACACAGTAGAAGATATTGAGCAATGTGGCACACCAGAGGCTAACATGGCTGAGAAACGTCCAGAAAAATGAGCCAATAGCCATTGTAAAAGTACGTGTATAGTTCTCTGGAAGGCTGTAGTACAGAATATTATTGATCATGACAGTCAGCTGCAGCATAATTCTGGAGGTGCTCAAACTGGTCAAGAGGAAGTCGCAAGGGCTCATCTTCCAGTTTTGGAGCCATTGGTGTCCTTTCACAGCTAGGATAAATCCATTTCCTAAAATGGCAGCAGTGAAAACAATTGCTAAAACAATCTGGAAAAAGATACCAAATGGAGTAGTTATGCCCATTGCTGTGACTTTCTGCCAAATATGCCTGAGTGGAAGAAGTATCAGAGTGTAATTCTCCTGGTTTCTTTTGGATGTCCAGCAGTGGAAACTCTGGAGACTTGGGCTTTTAAAATGATGAGATCATGGTGTGGAAAGAAATGCAAATCTCAGAAGGATTCTGTTACTAATGACAGAACCAGGTATCATGTTATTTATATATACTTGGATTTTGACATATACTGAGATTTCAATGATCAACCAATCTCTGTCAGTTTGGGTGGGTTGGTTGTTTTTTTCTTTTTCTTTTTGCAGGGGTATAATTTTTCAATGCTTGGACTATAGGTAATTCTGCTTCACCATAAGCAACCTCCCAACCTGTTATGATGTGAAATATGAAGCAGCCTCCAGCAACATGGATAGGATATCTGAAGAAGTGTATCTGAAGTATCTGAAGTATCTGTGTATCTGAAGAAGTGTGCATGCACATGAAAGCTCATACCAAGAACAAACTTAGTTGGTCTCTAAGGTGCTACTGGAAGGAATTTTTTTATTTTATTTTGTTTTGATTATGGATAGGATATGTTACTGAACTACAGTAGGAGAGCACCTAAGTCCACGAAGTACTGGTGAGATGCTTTGGGGCTGCGTCATGGGGAGGAATCTTAGGTGAGCCATGGATTGAAGCCTTGGGAGTCAAGCGAATGAAAGGGAAAACCAGGGCTGAGAGCAAGTAAGAAGTCAGGACCAAACAAAGCCATTTAGGTCCAAGGGATATCTAGGAAGCAGGACTGAAGAGTAAGCCAGGTCTGAAGGGCAACAAAAGGATACAGGAACGTCAGGTTCACAGGTCAGTCCCAGGCCTGGGGATATTAAGCTGCTTAGGCAGCTCTTGAAAGTAACTCAGAACCTGGAGCATTCACACACTAACCCAAAGCTTCTCTGTTCATACCTCCATAGGATTCTGTGTATGTATTGTCTCACAATTCTCAAGACAGCTCTTTGGGCTGGCCTCATCCATTAGGGAAAACAGAGCCAGCATAACAATGACATGAGATGAAGCAGCTGCTTTGGGCGGCACCTGAGAGAAATGGCACTGAGGAGGAAGAGGAAGAGGGAGCCGCTGCCCCTCTGCTGTTTTGCGTGGTGGGATTGCCATAGCCACTGTCTGAAGTGGTGGTGGCAGCCTGTCAAGGCAGGAGTCAGGGGGAAGCCAGCAATCAAACAACCGGTGGCAGTGTAGTTAACTCTTTATTCAAAGAAACAGAACAGCTCAGGCCTAGTGAGCCCAGCAACTCTTCCCCAATGTCCAAGTGAGGCAGTTGTGGGGATGAAGGTCCCTGCTTTCCCACAACTCTCCAAGTCTCCTCGCCACCATCTTACCCAAGGAACTGGAGAATCCTCTGCCTTTTTATCTCTGCTCCACCCTCTTCATACCTCTATGGGTTCTGGGAGACCAGAGGGGAGGGGAGCTGGTCACAGCAGGAGGGAGAGACTCCCTGGCTTCTTTAGCAGCCTGACTTACTGCTGCCTCTTGACCCCCTTCTCTCCAGCCTCCTCTTCTGCCTCTGGTTCAGGATTACTCTTTCCCGCAGCCTCTTCCTGCTCACTAAACCCTGTTAGCTCTTCAGCTTCCAACACCTCCTCCTTCCACTTTGCTCCCTCTTCTCCTTCTGACCACACATTGTCATCCCACCACCGATCCCCTGGCTCTAAGTTCTCTTCTCTTAGGGGTTCCCTTGGAGGTTCCCCTGCTAGTGCCTCACATCACTTCTATCCATCTAGGCTGTCACTGACAAAGCAGGGCATCCTATTAAAGGCATGAATCTGGATTGGGCATTCCAGTAGAGGGTACATGCAGATTTTTCCATTCCAAAGCAAACCACATTTGAACCTAAAATAGAGAAGATTTTTCATAAAAAGTATGTGGCTGGCACCTGTCTCGAGAGAGAGAATGGACTGTGCCTGTTGAGGTGGTGGGTGAAGTCAAAACGCTACGTTATCAACACCGAAGTGACCCCCTGGGGCGCATAAGCTGGAGTGTGGGTTAGAGATGCAGGGAGGGCTCAACCATCCCTGCCCCCCCTTGAACTTGGAATATCTCATAGAACCAGAGTTGGAAGGGGCCACGAGGGTCATCTAGTCCAACCCCTGCAATTCAGGAATCTTTTTGCCCAAATTGGGCTTAAACCCACAATCCTGAGATTAAGAGTCTCGTGCTCTACCAATTGAACTATCAATATTTTTTTAATGAAAAGAAATAAAACAGTAGCTGCATAAGAGCAAATGAATAATCATACATGTATCTAGGCTTGAATTAGAATGTAGAAATAATAGCTCACTAAGTCAAGTGTACAATTTCCATCTTTACACATACAAAAACAATTCTTCTTCTTCTTCTTCTTCTTCTTCTTCTTCTTCTTCTTCAGAAATGGTATGCAACCCATAATGCCAATCCCAAATGTTGTTCAGAGAGACTCCTTCCTGGTATTTGATGACCAGTCATGGATCATAGAAATCGTCAGCCAATTTCTGATCTATAAGTAGGTTTTACCCTGTTCCTTGATGTTCCTCACCAACAAATAAATATATATTCAGGTAAAGTGCTGACTCAAGGCATTGACTTAAACTGCTCTTAAAAATGTTCTGAGGATCTATACAAAATGAATGAATTTGTTAATAAATGGAAGAATGAATAAATATTTTATTTCCCCCCGCCCTACTCATTAGTAATGATTGACAATAGGAAGGAGCTGTGTAAATAATGATCAAAGGTTGGATTTCTAGGCAGGAACAAACCTCAGGGCAAGTTTAGCAGGAGCAACTAGAATATCTCAGACAAGTATTAAAGAGATGCGGAGAGTTTTGGTTTGTTGTTTTTTTTATGCAAGAAATGCATGTCTACAGCCCTCTTCTCTTTATGAAGCCACATGTCTGATGTTTAGTATGCGAAATAAGATTTCTTTCAGTTTGGCATTGGACAATATTAAGATTATGGTATGGGCTGAAGGGATTGCAGCCAGCATTATCACAAAACCTAAACTGCCATATGTGCCATACCTGAAAAAATCGCCTACAGAAATGATTAAAGCAGCAAAGTACATCATGTCAATGAGCAGAGAGAACAACAAAGACTTCATGACATTGAGGTAGACCTGAGTGCTGAGGTCCTTAATGACAGAGCCACTCTTTCTTAGATTCCTTATGTGCCTCCAAAGAGAGATGAACAACACCATGGATGCCGCTACACTGAGGATGCAACTCATGCATAAAGAACATAAATGTAGACTTCTGAAAATGAAGAATGGGTTGTGGCCAACCTTGCTGAGACTGGCATTCCTTGTCAGAGTTCCTGAGAGATTGCAAAGCTTCTTATGTTCGAAAAAAAGAATGGTTGGAGGAACAGAGAAGAGCATGAGAGCTATTATCACCATTCCGAGCAGTCTGGGTGCGAGTACATCGATCCTTAGCTTCAGCCAGAGGAGCAGGTGGTGGGGGAAGTTGGCGACCTTCACACAGTAGAAGATATTGAGCCATGCGGCACACCAGAGGCTGACGTTGCTGAGAAATATCCAGAGAAATGTGGCAATATCTCGTCCGTATGCACGCATATCGCTCTCTGCAGAATTGCTTTGCAGAATTTTATTTGTCAGCATGGTCAGCTGCAGCATAATTCTGGAGGTGCTCAAACTGGTCAAGAGGAAGTCGCAAGGGGCCATCTTCCAGTTTTGGAGCCATCGGTGCCCATTCACAACTATGATAAATCCATTTGCTAAAAAGGCAATGGCGGACTCAGTTGCTAAAATGGTCTGGAAAAAGATAGCAAGTGGAGTAGTTATGCCCATTGTCGTTACTCTCCACAAAAAAGCCTGAATGGAAGAAGTATCAGAGTGCAATTCTCCTGGTCTCTTTTGGATGTCCAGCAGTGGAAACTCTGGAGACTTGGGCTATTTAAAATGATGAAATCATGATGTGGAAAAAATGCAAATCTCAATAGGATTCAGTTACTAAAGAGAGAACCAGGTGTCATGTTGTTCACGTACTGAGACTTCAATGAGCAACCATTCTCTATCAGTTTGGGGTGGGGTTTTTGTTGTGGGTATAAATTTTACAGTGCTTGGACTCTAGGTAATTCTGTTTCACCATAGGTAACCTCTCAATTTCTGATATTTTGGTCACATTCTACCCCGTTGCTTGGAAAAACTAACAGAGTGGTCTTCTTATCTCCTTATGGTGGAGAGCATCCTGAAATTATTCCAAGTTCACCACTATGAGAACACTCGCAACTTAAGGACAAATTGCTTACAGACGTGTAGACTTTGTTTGGATAAATATGACAATATCCGGAATGCGTTTATACAAAATGCAGCATATGTATTCCATATGTATTAGGATACTATTATCAAATTTGTATAAGAATGTATGAGTTAGGGTATTTTTTGTATATTGCATATATTCATATATCGTTTCTTTCAACACATTCTTGCGCCTTTTTATTTTTCTTTTCTTTTCTACTTTGACTGTGCTGGTCCCAAGGGATATCCGATAGGCGAGGTCTAGTCCAGTCCAAGGTCAGTCCAAGCCAGAAGTCACGAAGCCGAAGTCAGGAAGCCGAGGTCAGGAAGCCGAAGTAACAAAGCTGAGGTCAGGAAGCCGAGGTCAGGAAGCCGAGGTCAGGAAGCCGAGGTCAGGAAGCCGAGGTCAGGAAGCCGAAGTAACCAAGCTGAGGTCAGGAACGCAGGAACCAGGAACAGGAACTAGGCAGCACCGATGTTGCTCCTGCAACTTGGGTCTGGGACTGGCTGGCTTTTATCTGCCCCGAGGCAAAGGGCGGCTCCGATCCTCAGGTGCCTCGCCTCTCCTGGCTTGGAGGCGAGCACTCCTCCTGCGGGAACTTAGTTCCCTTCGCCTCTCTGCCCTTAGCCTTTGCAGCTCAGGAGAAGCTGGAGGGTTACCGGACCCAGAGGCAACCTCAGCTTCCCCTGACTGGGTGGGGAGTGGAGCACCTGCAGGCAATAAGTCCTCCATCCCATTAGAAGCCAGATCAACCTCAGCCGATGCCTGCACCTGAGGATCTAGCACAGGTGAGTCCCCTTGAGACTCAGGCCCCAGCCCTGGCTCTGCTGGTTCTGGAGGCAGTGAATCCTGTGCAGGCTGGGATCCCTCAGGTTCAGCGTCTGAGTCTGACTCCCAGGTCATCACACCATCCCCCCTCCCAGGCCCCCCCCTCAACCGAGGGGCCGGACCAGGCTTGCTGGGGTAAGTCGCATGGAAATCACGGAGGCAGACAGGCGCGTGGACGTTCTCCGCTGGTTCCCACGACCGATCCTCGGGCCCATACCCCTTCCAGTCGATGAGGTATTGGAGCTTCCCCCTGCGGTATCGGGAGTCAAGAACGTGCTCCACCTCATACTCGGGCTCCCCCTGAACCAAAACTGGCTGCGGTCGTGGATGGTCTGGGTGGAACTCGTCTGGCGGGGCGACCGGACTGAGTAGGGACCGGTGGAATACCGGGTGGACCTTCAGGGTCGCGGGTAACCGGAGACGGAATGCCACAGGTGAGACACGGTCCACGATCGGAAATGGGCCGGTGAAGCGGGCATCCAGCTTCCGCGAAGGCCGAGAGGGGTGCAGGTGGCGGGTGGAGAGCCATACCAGGTCTCCGACATGGAGTTCCGGCCCCTCCTGCCAGTGACGGTCGGCCTGGGCCTTATACGCGTCCTTGGCCTGGCTCAGTTGCTCCGTCAGAAGCTGCTGCTGTGACTGGAGCTCTTGTAGCCAGTCTGTCACTGCGGGAACTGCGGATGCCGGCAGTACGCTTGGAAACAACCGCGGGTGGTACCCATAGCTTGCCTGGAACGGGGTCTGTTGGGTGGAAGCGTGCACTGCGTTGTTATATGCGAACTCGGCCAACGCCAGGTGGTCGACCCAATCGTCCTGGTGGAAGCTGCAGTAGCACCGGAGGTACTGTTCCAACACCGCGTTTGCCCGTTCGGTCTGTCCATCCGTCTGTGGATGGTAGGCCGAAGATAGGCAGACCTCCGTCCCGAGAGCCTGATGTAGAGCGCGCCAGAACCGGGAGGTGAACTGGGCACCACGATCGGAGATCAAACGTTCCGATAGGCCATGTAAGCGGAAGACGTTTTGTAGGTACAGTTGCGCCGTCTCCTTGGCTGAGGGTACAGACGGGCACGGGGCGCAGTGCACCATTTTAGTGAAGTGGTCTGTGAATACCAGGAGGCAGGTACACTGACGGGATGGGGGTAGGTCTACCACGAAATCCAATGAGACCGTGTGCCATGGACGAGGGGGAACTGGCAGTGGCTGTAGCAGTCCCGCAGGTCTCCCGGTCGATCCCTTGGCTCGCCGGCAGACCTCGCACCCCCCAATGTACCGTGCCACGTCGGCCTTCAAGCGGGGCCACCAGAACTCCCGGCTGACCAGGTGGGTGGTCCGATACCTCCCGAAGTGGCCAGCTGCCGGGGCGTCGTGTGACATTTGGAGTACCTCGGCCCGCAAAGGCCCTGGTGGGATGTACAACCGACCACGGTGCATCAGCAAACCCTGGTGCACAACCAGTTCTGGGTATCGAGGACATGATCCACTGGCCAATTCCTGAATCCGTTCCTGAGCCCACGCGTCGACCCGTTGCTGCTTCCGCACTCGGTCCAGCAGCGACTCAGTCTCATGAACAGCCAGGAAAGCTGCTGGTGGGATGATCGTTGTTGGGGCCGCCTGCTGCACCGTCTCTGCAATGTCCTCCGGTTTCCGGGACAGTGCATCCGCCTTCTGGTTTTGGGAGCTGGGGATGTAGCGGATCCGGAACTGGAACCGGGAGAAGAACAGTGCCCACCGGATCTGCCGCTGGTTTAGCCTGCGAGTGGTCTGGAGGTACTCCAGATTCCGGTGGTCGGTTCTCACTTCCACCGGGTGTCGTGCCCCCTCAAGATGATGGCGCCAGACCTCAAAGGCCACCTTGATGGCCAGTAGTTCCCGCTCCCACACGGTATAGTTACGCTCCGCCGGAAGGAGCTGCCGGGAGTAGTAGGCGCAGGGTAACAGTGGCGCATCTGGTCCGTGTTGCTGGGACAAGACGGCACCGAGAGCCGTACTGGAGGCGTCAGTCTCCACCACGAAGGGACGAGAGGGATCAGGATGCTGCAAAATTGGCGCCTTCTGGAAACAGGCTTTCAATCCCTGGAATGCCACCTCAGCCTCCTCATCCCAGGCGAAGGGCGTCTTGGGGCGCAGCAGTCGGGTCAACGGGGTGGTGCGATGAGCATAGTCCGCAATGAATGTCCGGTAATAGTTGGCGAACCCCAAAAACCGCTGTAGGTCCTTGCGGTTCCGCGGCGCCGCCCACTCTCGAACCGCAGACACCTTCCCGGGGTCCATCTGTACACCGTCAGGGGAGAGTCGGTGTCCGAGGAAGTCCACTGACCGCTGGTGGAACTCGCACTTGCTGAGCTTAGCGTACAGGCGGTGCTCCCGCAAGCGCTGCAACACGGTCCGGACATGACTCTCGTGGCGAGCTGGGTCACGGGAATAAATCAGAATGTCATCGAGGTACACCACCACATACTTGTCGAGCAAGTCCTGGAACACGTGGTTGATGTACCGTTGGAACACGGCGGGCGCGTTGCATAGTCCGAACGGCATGACCAGGTACTCGAACTGCCCATAACGGGTCCCGAATGCGGTCTTCCACTCATCCCCGGCACGGATCCGAATCAAGTTGTAAGCCCCCCGGAGGTCCAGTTTGGTGAACATCTGCGCCCCTTGCACCCGCTCCAGCAACTCTGCAATTAGGGGCAAGGGATACCGGTCTGGGATGGTGATCTTATTCAGGGCTCGGTAATCATGGCAGAGGCGAAGCTCCCCACACTTCTTCTTAACGAAGAGTACTGGAGCGGCGGTGGGAGAGGTAGAGGGCCTAATGAACCCCCGCTCCAGGTTCTTGTGAAGGAAGTCCTGTAAGGCTTCACGCTCTGGCTCCGAAAGAGAGTATAGGCGACTCACAGGCAGAGGCGCCCCAGGCTGGAGGTCTATGCCGCAGTCAAAAGACCGATGAGGAGGCAGCCGGTCTGCCCCCTGTTCCTCGAACACGTCTACGTAGTCCCGGTACACGGCGGGGAGCGTTGACGCAGCCTCCCCCATGGAGGCGGCCGAAAGCATCTCGGACTGAGCAATCGAACCCGAGTCTGGGAAGCGTACAGTTCGATTGACCCAATCGATCTGAACATTGTGAGACTCCAGCCAGTCCATCCCCAGCACCAGGGGAAACCGGGGCATGGTGGCAATGTCCAGGGTACGCACCTCCCGGTGCTGCTGGTGGCACAGGACCAAGGGCTGGGTCTCCCGAGTAACGGCGCCTGATCGCAAGAGCCGTCCGTCGATTGCCTCCACCTGCACCGGTTCTGGCTTGTTCTGGAGCGGCACCCGATGCTGAGCGGCGAAGGCAGAGTCCATATAGGAGCGGGTTGCCCCTGAATCCACCAGAGCGTGGGTGAGAATCCAGGGCCCGCCTGGGGGGTATAGACGCACTGGGATCATGAGGTGTTGCAATTCCACTGGTGAGGGCCCATCATGCGATGCTTGGGACCCCAGATAGCCTGGGCCATTGGCTACTGGGGTTGGCGGTTTCCCTGCGGCTGGCGTTTCTCGGGGCAGGTTCGGGCGTAGTGTCCACTCCCCCCGCAGTAGAGACACAGGTTTCCCTCCCGACGTCGTGTCTTCTCCGAAGGGGAGAGGCGAGGCCGTGCTGCCCCGAGCTGCATCGGCTCCTCCAGTGACTCGGCTCTGGCCGTGGAACTGCTGGGGAGCACTGGAGTCGGGAGCCCAGAGTGCTGGCGGGCCCGGGCCTGGCGCCGGTCCTCCAACCGATCGTCTATCTGTAGACTCCGTTGGATGAGGGCCTCCAGCGTGGCGGGGCGATCCAAGGTGGCCAGCTGGTCCAGTATCTCGTCCGAAAGCCCCTCGAGATACTGGTCCCGAAGTGCGGAATCGTTCCAGGTCAAGTCCTGCGCCAACAGCCGAAATTCCGTGGCATAGGCGGCCACTGTGGACTTGCCCTGTTTCAACCGCCGAATTGCCCGATTGGCTTGACTCGCCTTCTGAGGGTTGGCGAACGCGGTTTCAAAATGGTTGCAAAACCCCGTATAGTCTGTCAGCAAGGGGGAGTCTTGCCGGAGCAGCGGCAACGCCCACTTGGCCGCCTGGTCCTTCAGCAAGCTGATCAGGAAGTGCACCTTGGTGCGGTCGTCGGGGAAATCCCGGGCTCGCCCCTGAATATACAGCTTGGCCTGGGCGAGAAACATGGGAAAGCTGCCCGGGGACCCATCGAACTTTTCTGGCAGGGCCACTGGGTACTTGCCTGGAGCTGGGGCGCCGGCACCAGGAGCCGGTAAGGCGTCCAAACGCTGCTGAAGCGCCGTAACCGCATTGCTTAGCTGCTGCACTGTGTGGGTCAAGACCTGGTTCTCCTGGGCCAATGCCACCAGCGCAGCCGCCTGGTCAGTCATGACGACAGGTTCCTCCCGAACGCACCCCAACGAAGGGGGAGTGCGGGTGTGGCAGGAGCAAACTGTGCTGGTCCCAAGGGATATCCGATAGGCGAGGTCTAGTCCAGTCCAAGGTCAGTCCAAGCCAGAAGTCACGAAGCCGAAGTCAGGAAGCCGAGGTCAGGAAGCCGAAGTAACAAAGCTGAGGTCAGGAAGCCGAGGTCAGGAAGCCGAGGTCAGGAAGCCGAGGTCAGGAAGCCGAAGTAACCAAGCTGAGGTCAGGAACGCAGGAACCAGGAACAGGAACTAGGCAGCACCGATGTTGCTCCTGCAACTTGGGTCTGGGACTGGCTGGCTTTTATCTGCCCCGAGGCAAAGGGCGGCTCCGATCCTCAGGTGCCTCGCCTCTCCTGGCTTGGAGGCGAGCACTCCTCCTGCGGGAACTTAGTTCCCTTCGCCTCTCTGCCCTTAGCCTTTGCAGCTCAGGAGAAGCTGGAGGGTTACCGGACCCAGAGGCAACCTCAGCTTCCCCTGACTGGGTGGGGAGTGGAGCACCTGCAGGCAATAAGTCCTCCATCCCATTAGAAGCCAGATCAACCTCAGCCGATGCCTGCACCTGAGGATCTAGCACAGGTGAGTCCCCTTGAGACTCAGGCCCCAGCCCTGGCTCTGCTGGTTCTGGAGGCAGTGAATCCTGTGCAGGCTGGGATCCCTCAGGTTCAGCGTCTGAGTCTGACTCCCAGGTCATCACATTGACTCACTTTTTTCTTTATAATTGAAAGTTTTTCAATAAAATGTTAATATCAAAAGCCCCCCTACTAAGATTTTATCATGCTGTCCCCTTAATGTGAACCTCCTACTCATTTGATCTTATTTAACAACTCTTATCATATTCGCAATCACAGTATTGGGATAAAATTGGGATAAAATAGGAATTGTAGCTCTCTTCACCCACTCCTCTCCAATACCCTCCCCCTTTGTTCTGCCAATTCCTTCAGTCTCCATTGGGCAAATTGTGCACTAAATATTACTCAACATATGTGCTCCTCCTCTTCACAACTTTTGTCTCCACGGTGGCTAATGTTTTTGCTACAATGGTGTTCCTGGGCTGCCATGTTAAGTGTGAAACAGCCTTCAACCCTATGGATAGGAAATGCTACTGAACTACTGTAGAAGAGCAGATGGGTCAATCAAGTATTTGTGAGATGCTGTTGGGGTTGTCTCATGGGCAGGCATGTGAGGTGAGCCATAGTAGTAGCAGTAGTAGCAGCAGTAATTATCATCATCATCATCATCATCATCATCATCAATTTCTTATATCCTGCCCATCTCACTAGGTTGCCCCAGCCACTCTGAGTGGCTTCCCTTTACAGAGGAAAAGAAAATGAAAAACACACTGAGCATTAAAAGCTTTCCGAAACAGGGCTGCCTTCAGATGTCTACAAAAAGTTATACAGTTTCTTAACTCTTCAACATCTGTCGGGAGGGTGTTCCACAAGGTGGGTGAGACTACCATAAAGGCCTTCTGCCTGGTTCATTGTAATTTCACTTCTTGCAGTGAGGGAACTGCCTTTGCTACACATAGGTAGTGGATGGAGAGACAGGGAAGGGAAGATCTCCCTGGATGAGAGGAGAAGAAAGGAAAGCTCCCAGGTCAGAGCTGGGAGGGTCCACAACTTTCTTTTCTTTACTTTTCTCTGTTTTTCTTTTTACATTGATTCCTTTTTTATGTTGCTGTAATATGAAAATTTTATTTTTTTCTTTTAAAAAAAGGAGCAGCAGACAGTACATCTGCGGCAAATATATATATATATATATATATAGAGAGAGAGAGAGAGAGAGAGAGAGAGGAAGGGAGAGAATTTTGTTTTCTTGGATGCAAGGGATGCATGGACACAGCCCTCTTCTCTTTAGGTAGCCCTTTGTCTGATGTGTAGAATGTGCATTAAGATTTCTTTCATTTTTGGATTGGACAATATTAATATCATGGAGTGTGCTGAAGGGACTGCAGAGAGCACAAATTCAACAACTAATCGGCTATTTGTGCCATTCCTGTACAGACTAACCATAGGAATGATTAATGAAGCAAAATAAGTAACGTCGAAGAACAGAGAGAACAACAACGACTTCATGACATTGAGGTAGACCTGAGTGCTGAGGTCCTTAATGACAGAGCCACTCTTTCTTAGATTCCTCATGTGCCTCCAAAGAGAGATGAACAAAACAATGGATGCCGCTACGCTGAGGATGAAACTCATGCATAAAGAACATAACTGTGGAGCTCTAAAAATGAAGAATGGTTCACGGCAAACCATGATGAGACTGACATTTTGTGTCAGAGTTCCTGAGAGATTGCAGAGCTTCTTGTTTTCAAAATAAAGAATGGTTGGAGGAACAGAGAAGAGCATGAGTGCTATTATCACCATTCCGAGCAGTCTGGGTGCAAGTACATCGATCCTTAGCTTCAGCCAGAGGAACAGGTGATGGGGGAAGTTGGTGACCTTCACACAGTAGAAGATATTGAGCCATGCGGCACACCAGAGGCTGACATGGCTGAGAAACATCCAGAGAAATGTGCAAATCTGATCATAAATACGCATATAGCTCAATGGAGAGTTGTAGTACAGAAAGTAACTCACCATGGCAGTCAACTGTAACAGAATTCTGGAGGTGCTCAAACTGATCAAGAGGAAGTCGCAAGGGGCCATCTTCCAGTTTTGGAGCCATTGGTGTCCTTTCACAGCTATGATAAATCCGTTTCCTAAAAAGGTAATGGCGAACTCAATTGCAAAAATGGTCTGGGAAAAGATAGCAAGTGGAGTAGTTATGCCCATTGTTGTTACTCTTCCACAAGAAAAGAAGTACCAGAGTGTTATTCTCCTGTTTTCTTTCGGATGTCCAGTAGTGGAAACACCGGAGACTTGGGCTTTTAAAATGATGAGATTATGGTGTGGAAAGAAATGCAAATCTCAGAAGGATACTGACCCCACCATGTAAATCAGCAGTAGGGCAGCATTTTTGTCTTCTGCCTGGCCGCTACCTCCTCCTTCCTTGCCCACCCATTCCCTCACTTGTTTGCCTTCCTTCTTCCCCCACCCATCTGCTGCTTCGTTTTTGCCTTTGGTGCCTCCTCCACTTGGATTCATATTTATTTATTGCCTTTATATTCCACCTGTTAATCCCAGGAGCTCAATGTGGTGTGCATATCTTCTACCATTTATCATTTAATCCCCACAACATTCCTGTGAGGTAGGTTTAGGCAAAGAGAGAGAAAGAATGAGAGAGAGAGAGAGACTATCCCAAGGTCACCCTATGAGCTTCACAGCTGAGTGGGGATTTTAGCCCTGGTCTCCCAGGCCCACGTCCATCACTCCAGCCACTACACAACATTGGCTCTTTGGTGTCATGTCATCCCTGATCATTGGCCATGCTGCCTGGGGGCTGTTGAGTGCTTGGTGTACAAAAGGGTGAAAGTCCTAGTCAGCTTGCATGGTGTGGGGCAATGACGATGCTGACACATGTTGTGGTTCACCTCAGATGCAAAAAATGTCCTGAGCTGCCCCTGAGGATACACAGCTATGCCTGCAATTCCCCAAACTGATTCTGAATTATGATTTCAATCAAAATCTGGGAACCTCAGCTACTAAACTGTTTCCTTGTGTGAAGCCAGCTGCAGCGGTTCCCAACTATGCTCAGTCCATTTCCAATAGGAAAGTAAATGGGCACAGTTTCAAAAATGATCAGAGAAATAGTATGATGGGTGTAGTGTAATTTGGGGGGGGGGGTATAAGGGTATTAGACTAGTTTTCTAATATCTGTCTGAGAGGGAATATGTGGTTTTATAATAGGTCATCCTACAAAAAGAGAGGTTGGATGGAGGGAGAGAGAGATGCAAATCTTTATAGCTTTCTCTTACAAATAACACAGCCATGCATCATGTTGTCTGTATATGCCAAGGACAATATTGCAATTTGCATGGTGACATTGACAGTAATTATTTATTTCCTTCTGTCGCAATGGGATTTACCAAGCCCTGATCACTTGTTACTGACTCAGATAACAGATTTAAAATGTATGTTTTGTGAAAATCACCTGAGCCATATTCTCCGTAATGATCTGTACAGGATATTTTTTGTGTTGTTGTTGTATCATTTTATGTAGGCAGCAAACACTGTAAAAAAAAAAAAAAACCTTCTTCTACAGCTCTAACACGCAACACGTTACTTAAACAAGAACCTCCGATGTGAAGACACAGAAGGCAAACAAACAATAGGCTTATGCTTGTAGACTGTATAACGTAACTTGCTTTGGGACTTTGTGGGGAGGGACAGGTAAGAAAGCAAAGAAGTAAGAAGTAAGAAATAAAATACAATTTAAAAATGACTGTGAATTGTTTTTTATGTGGTACTATCAACCACAATCAGCAATTGGATCAGAGGTTTTACATTCCCCCCCCCCCCTTTTTAAAAAATCAAGGTTGTTTCTACACCCTGAAAGGGGTTAAGGCTTTATGAACATTCAAAGTGAATATTCACAAGCCTCCAAGGAACCTTTTGCTTCCCTTACTCCAGGCAAAGGAAACTTACCTTGCGGCATGTGGTGGGAAGCACTCTCAGCTCCTGGCAGAGTGTCTGTTCCCACTGGAGACTGGGAATGCAACTACCAGTTCCAGAATCCCCCAAAGGAAAATGGAGAATATGCAATTCCATTCCATTCCCGGAGAGATATCCACCATTGAGCAGTATTAGTTCCCTGCTAGAAATTATTTGACTGGTAGCCTCAGTCCCCAGTGAGAAATGATGCTCTGCTCTGGGCCTCCTGCCACTTCTGCCTTTGTTTCTTCACCTTGGAGTAGGGGAAGGGAGAGGAAGGGACAGTTTGCAGGACTGGGGGAAGACTCAACATGGGTTTAAGCAGCTCATAAATCAGAAAGAACAATGGCAATTAAAGTAAGAGAGCCAGTGTGGTAAAGTGGTTAGAGTGTCAGACGAGGACCTGGGAGACCAGGTTTCAGATTCCCATTCAGCCGCGAAGCTCCTTGGGTGACCTTGGGCCAGTCACTGCCTCTCAGCCTAACCTACCTCATAGGGTTGTTGTGGAGATAAAACCCTACCTGCTCAGTCCTGTGAAAAGAAGACTCAGGACAAGGCAAAAATGTCTCAGATCCATGCTTTCTAGATGTGGGACAAGCAAAGTGTGGACGAGCCCTGAGTAAGGTCCTGGCCCTAATTTACAATTTCTTAAGCTATGTTCTCATTTGGTTCCACAAGAAGGGCAAAGAAAGGGGCTGTTACAAGGCACCCCAATCACCGAGCAGTGTGAGATTGCAGGGGTACCAGGTTCACTTTAACCCAAGGTCTGTGTTTCCTTTTGGAATGAGGCACAGCGGAGACTGTGGTGTCTTTATGATACATGGTTTATTTACACACATATACACAGCATTAAAATCCAGGAGTGTCTTGCCTCCTCCAGGAGCGCAGCATTGGATTCAAACAGACACTATCTTGCACTCTGCTTGTCACCTAATTTCTCTCTCTGCTCCTTGCCCACATTGCTTCCTAATTCTGTTGCTTAATTCCTAACTTCCATTCTAAGCTCTAACCTTTGCTAAAACACTGAAACACTGGCATTGTCTTTTACACCAAACCCTTAGTTCAGTGTATATGCTGGAAGCCTCCCCAAGTGGCTGGGGCAACCCAGTCAGATGCGTGGGGTAAAATCATTATTATCATTATTATTATTAAACCCACTCATTTGCAAATGTGATTTTTTTTTATCCTTTGTGTTGCCTAAATGGCTCTACCCCAGACTAACACCTCAAAATGAAAATTATCTAACTTAATGAGCTTTTACACTTGGTTAAATAAAGGATTAACAAGGTCCAGCATATGCCTTAGCTACACATTGGGTCTGACTTAAAGACACACATGAGTCAACGTATCACCTCCAAGGAAATTAGCTTTGATACCCCAAACCTTCATTAAACCCATAAACCTAAAGGGATGTGGGTGGCACTGTGGCCTAAACCACTGAGCCTCTTGGGCTTGTTGATCATAAGGTCGGCAGTTCGAATCTGCATGATGGGGTGAGCTCCTGTTGCTTTGTCCCAAATGCTGCCAACCTAGCAGTTCGGAAGCATACAGTGTGAGTAGATAGATAGGTGCCATTGCAGTCGGAAGGTAAATGGTGTTTCCATGTCTTCTGGCACTTGTCACAATGTTCCGTGCACCAGAAGCAGTTTAGTCATGCTGGCCACATGACCTAGAAAAAAGCTGTCTGCAGACAAACACCAGCTCCCTTGGCCTGGTTACCATTACCTTTACCAAATCCATAAACCTATAGCAGGGTCATATCTCAGTGGCAGAGAATGGGCTTTGTACTTGGAAGATCTCAGGTTCAATTCCTATCATCACCAATAAAACAAAAACCCAAAATACAAGCTTCACAGATAGCAGAGTCCTTGCCTGAAACCTTGCAGAGACACTGCCAGAAAGAGTCAACCACGGAGGACCTGCTGGACTATTCATATAAGGTAGCATCTCATGTTTGCCTGAGGATCAACAAGGTCTTCTGAACCTTCAGAGAATTTTAATCAAGGCCTCTTTCACATCTCTGTTCTTCAGACTATATATAATTGGATTAAACAAGGGAATGACAATGCTATGAAACAGAGAGATCGTTTTGTCCTGACCAGGGGAGTGGCACAACTCAGGTCTCATGTACATAAATATGGCGCTGCCATAGAAAAGCACCACCACTGATACGTGAGAGACCCATGTAGAGAATGTTTTGTGCTGTCCTTGGGCAGATTGGATTTTCAGGATGCGGGTGTAAGTCATCAAGATAAAGGAGATAGGGATAAGCAAGGTGAAAATGCATCCCTTGGAGTAAACCTTCCAACAACCTTGGTATCAGCACATGCCAACTTCAGCAATGCTGGCTTTTCACTCTGTGTAAGACAAGGGTTAAGATCTACTTTTGAGACAACTCTGCATTTCTAACCCTGAGATTAAGAGTCTCGTGCTCTACCAACTGAATTATCAATTTTTTTTTATAAAAAGAAATAAAACAGTAGCTGCATAAGAGCAAATGAATAATCATACATGTATCTAGGCTTGAATTAGAATGTAGAAATAATAGCTCATCACGTAAGTCAAGTGTACAATATCCATCTTTCCACAGCCCTCTTCTCTTTATGAAGCCACATGTCTGATGTTTAGTATGCGAAATAAGATTTCTTTCAGTTTGGCATTGGACAATATTAAGATTATGGTATGGGCTGAAGGGATTGCAGCCAGCACTATCACAAAACTTAAACTGCCAAATGTGCCATGCCTGAAAAAATCGCCTACAGAAATGATTAAAGCAGCAAAGTACATCATGTCAATGAGCAGAGAGAACAACAAAGACTTCATGACATTGAGGTAGACCTGAGTGCTGAGGTCCTTAATGGCAGAGCCACTCTTTCTTAGATTCCTTATGTGCCTCCAAAGAGAGATGAGCAAAAGCATGGATGCCGCTACACTGAGGATGGAACTCATGCATAAAGAACATAAATGTAGACTTCTGAAAACGAACAATGGGTCATGGCCAACCTTGCTGAGACTGGCATTCTGTGTCAGAGTTCTTGAGAGATTGCAAAGCTTCTTATTTTCAAAGAAAAGAATGGTTGGAGGAACAGAGAAGAGCATGAGAGCTATTATCACCATTCCGAGCAGTCTGGGTGCAAGTACATCGATCCTTAGCTTCAGCCAGAGGAGCAAGTGGTGGGGGAAGTTGGCGACCTTCACACAGTAGAAGATATTGAGCCATGCGGCACACCAGAGGCTGACGTTGCTGAGAAATATCCAGAGAAATGTGGCAATATCTCGTCCGTATGCACGCATATCGCTCTCTGCAGAATTGCTTCGCAGAATTTTATTTGTCAGCATGGCCAGCTGCAGCATAATTCTGGAGGTGCTCAAACTGGTTAAGAGGAAGTCGCAAGGGGCCATCTTCCAGTTTTGGAGCCATCGGTGCCCATTCACAACTATGATAAATCCATTTGCTAAAAAGGCAACGGCGGACTCAATTGCTAAAATGGTCTGGAAAAAGATAGCAAATGAAGTAGTTATGCCCATTGTCGTTACTCTCCACAAAAAAAGCCTGAATGGAAGAAGTATCAGAGTGAAATTCTCCTGGTCTCTTTTGGATGTCCAGCAATGGAAACTCTGGAGACTTGGGCTATTTAAAATGATGGGATCATGGTGTGGAAAAAATGCAAATCTCAGTAGGATTCAGTTACTAATGAGAGAACCAGGTGTCATGTTGTTCACGTACTGAGACTTCAATGAGCAACCATTCTCTATCAGTTTGGGGTGGGGTTTTTGTTGTGGGTATAAATTTTACAGTGCTTGGACTCTAGGTAATTCTGTTTCACCATAGGTAACCTCTCAATTTCTGATATTTTGGTCACATTCTACCCCGTTGCTTGGAAAAACTAACAGAGTGGTCTTCTTATCTCCTTATGGTGGAGAGCATCCTGAAATTATTCCAAGTTCACCACTATGAGAACACTCGCAACTTAAGGACAAATTGCTTACAGACGTAGACTTTGTTTGGATAAATATGACAATATCCGGAATGCGTTTATACAAAATACAGCAGGCTATTAATATTAATATATGTATTAGGATACTAATATCAAATTTGTATAAGAATGTATGAGTTAGGGTATTTTTTGTATATTGCATATATTCATATATCGTTTCTTTCAACACATTCTTGCGCCTTTTTATTTTTCTTTTCTTTTCTTCTTTGAATCACTTTTTTCTTTATAATTGAAAGTTTTTCAATAAAATGTTAATATCAAAAGTCCCCCCCACTAAGATTTTATCATGCTGTCCCCTTAATGTGTAGTCCAGCAGCATCTGCAGGGCAATAGGTTCCACATCCCTGCTGTATACACTGTTATGGATATAATTGGATGGTCTGCTTTGGTGTGGAAGGGGAAGGAGAGAAGGTATGGAAGAATTAGAGGTTTGCCTACCTGTTCTACATGGGACACAGCTCGGGCTAAATCAATTGATTGAAACAAAGGTGAGCTGTCATTTTTTATTAGAAGCTCAGTCTTGATGTTATCCAAAGTTAGAACTTAGACAATTTGCATAAATGAAGCATAGCTGAATATGGCAGGTCAACACTTTAATGTCAAACATGTGCAGACAAATAAAAATTAATTTTTGTCTTAAAAATTAAAAAAAAAGTTAATATCAAAAGTCCCCCCACTAAGATTTTATCATGCTATCCCCTTAATGTGAACCTCCTACTCATTTGATCTTATTTAACAACTCTTATCATATTCGCAATCACAGTATTTTTAAAAATTGGGATAAAATAGGAATAGTAGCTCTCTTCACCCACTCCTCTCCAATACCCTCCCCCCCTTTGTTCTGCCAATTCCTTCAGTCTCCACTGGGCAAATGGTGCACTAAATATTACTCAACATATGTGCTCCTCCTGTTCACAACCTTTGTCTCCACGGTGGCTAATGTTTTTGCTACAATGGTCTTCCTGGGCTGCCATGTTAAGTGTGAAACAGCCTTCAACCCCATGGATAGGAAATGCTACTGAACTACTGTAGAAGAGCAGATGGGTCAATGAAGTATTTGTGAGATGCTGTTGGGGTTGTCTCATGGGCAGGCATGTGAGGTGAGCCATAGTAGTAGCAGTAGTAGCAGCAGTAATCATCATCATCATCATCAATTTCTTATAACCTGCCCATCTCACTAGGTTGCCCCAGCCACTCTGAGTGGCTTCCCTTTACAGAGGAAAAGAAAACGAAAAACACACTGAGCATTAAAAGCTTTCCGAAACAGGGCTGCCTTCAGATGTCTACAAAAAGTTATACAGTTTCTTAACTCTTCAACATCTGTCGGGAGGGTGTTCCACAAGGTGGGTGAGACTACCATAAAGGCCTTCTGCCTGGCTCATTGTAATTTCACTTCTTGCAGTGAGGGAACTGCCTTTGCTACATATAGGTAGTGGATGGAGAGACAGGGAAGGGAAGATCTCCCTGGGTGAGAGAAGAGGAGAAGAAAGGAAAGCTCCCAGGTCAGAGCTGGGAGGGTCCACAACTTTCTTTTCTTTACTTTTCTCTGTTTTTCTTTTTACATTGATTCTTTTTCATGTTATTGTATTATGAAACACAGCAGACAGTACATCTGAGGAAAGTTTTATACAGAGAGAGAGAGAGAGAGAGAGGAAGAGAAAGAATCTTGTCTTCTTGGATGCAAGGGATGCATGTCCACAGTCCTCTTCTCTTTAGGTTGCCCTTTGTCTGATGTGTAAAATGTGCATTAAGATTTCTTTCAGGTTGGGATTGGACAATATTAATATCATGGTGTGTGCTGAAGGGACAGCTGACAGCACAATATCAACAACTAATCGGCCATTTGTGCCATACCAGTACAAATTAGCCGCAGGAATGATTACAGCAACAAAATACGTTATACCAAAGAACAGAGAGAACAACAAAGATTTCATGACATTGAGGTAGACCTGAGTGCTGAGGTCCTTAATGGCAGAGCCACTCTTTCTTAGATTCCTTATGTGCCTCCAAAGAGAGATGAGCAAAAGCATGGATGCCGCTACACTGAGGATGGAACTCATGCAAAAAGAACATAAATGTAGAGTTTTAAAAACGAAGTATGGGTCGTGGCAAACGTTGTTGAGACTGGCATTCCGTGTCAGAGTTCCTGAGAGATTGCAGAGCTTCTTGTTTTCAAAATAAAGAATGGTTGGATGAACAGAGAAGAGCATGAGTGCTATTATCACCATTCCGAGCAGTCTAGGTGCAAGTACATCGATCCTTAGCTTCAGCCAGAGGAGCAGGTGATGGGGGAAGTTGGTGACCTTCACACAGTAGAAAATGTTGAGCCATGTGGCACACCAGAGGCTAACATTGTTGAAAAATAACCAGAAAAATGTGCCAATATCCTGTGTAAAAGTGCGTGTATCGTTCTCTGGAAGGCTGTTGTACAGAATATTATTTATCATGATGGTCAGCTGCAGCATAATTCTGGAGGTGCTTAAACTGGTCAAGAGGCAGTCGCAAGGGGCCATCTTCCAGTTTTGGAGCCATTGGTGTCCTTTCACAGCTATGATGAATCCGTTTCCTAAAAAGGCAATGGCAGACTCAATTGCTAGAAAGGTCTGGAAAAAGATGCCAAATGGAGTAGTTATGCCCATTGTTGTTACTCTTCCACAAGAAAAGAAGTATCCAAGTGTTATTCTCCTGGTTTCTTTTGGATGTCCAGCAGTGGAAACTCTGGAGACTTGGGCTTTAAAATGATGAGATCATGGTGCGGAAAGAAATGCAAATCTCAGAAGGATTCTGTTACTAATGATAGCGCCACCACCATGTAAATCAGCAGTAGGGCAGCATTTTTGTCTTCTGCCTGGCCGCCACCTCCTCCTTCCTTGCCCATCCATTCCCTCACTTGTTAGCCTTCCTTCTTCCCCCACCCATCTGCTGCTTTGTTTTTGCCTTTGGTGCCTCCACCACTCGGATCCATATTTATTTATTGCCTTTATACTCCACCTGTTAATCCCAGGAGCTCAATGTCGTGTCCATATCTTCTACCCCTTATCATTTAATCCCCACAACATTCCTGTGAGTTAGGTTTAGGCAGAGAGAGAAAGAATGAGAGAGAGTGAGAGACTATCCCAAGGTCACCCTATGAGCTTCACTGCTGAGTGGGGATTTTAGCTCTGGTCTACTAGGCCCACGTCCATCACTCCAGCCACTACACAACATTGGCTCTTTGGTGTCACGTCATCCCTGATCATTGACCATGCTGCCTGATGGCTGTTGAGTGCTTAGTGTACAAAAGGGTGAAAGTCCTAGTCAGCTTGCATGGTATGGCGCAATGACGATGCTGACACATGTTGTGGTTCACCTCAGATGCAAAAAATGTCCTGGGCTGCCCCTGGGGATACACAGCTATGACTGCAGTTCCCCAAACTGATTCTGAATTATGATTTCAATCAAAATCTGGGAACCTCAGCTACTAAATTGTTTCCTTGTGTGAAGCCAGCTGCAGCGGTTCCAACTATGCTTAGTCCATTTCCTATAGGAAAGTAAATGGGCACAGTTCCAAAAATGATCAGAGAAATAGTATGACAGGTGTAGTGTAATTTGGAGGGGTATAAGGGTATTAGACTAGTTTTCTAATATCTGTCTGAGAGGGAATATGTGGTTTTATAATAGGTCGCCCTCAAAAAGAGAGGTTGGGCGGAGGGAGAGAGAGATGCAAATCTTAATAGCTTTCTCTTACAAATAACACAGCCATGCATCATGTTGTCTATATATGCCAAGGACAATATTGCAATTTGCATGGTGACATTGGCAGTAATTATTTATTTCCTTCTGTCACAATGGGATTTACCAAGCCCTGGTCACTTGTTACTGACTCAGATAACAGATTTGAAATGTATGTTTTATGAAAATCACCTGAGCCATATTCTCTGTAATGATCAGTACAGGATATTTTTTGTGTTGTTGTATCATTTTATGTAGGCAGGAAACCATTGTAAAAAAAAGAAGAAGAAGAAGCCTTCTTCTACAGCTCTAACACACAACATGTTACTTAAACAAGAACCTCCGATGTGAAGACATAGAAGGCAAACAAACAATAGGCTTATGCCTGTAGACTATATATCGTAACCTGCTTTGGGACTAAACCACTTCTGGCACAACAGAACACTTGATGGAAACCAGAGGGTACGGAAATGCCATTTACTTTCCCGCCACAACGGTACCTATTTATCTACTTGCACTGGTGTGCTTTCGAACTGCTAGTTTGGCATCTCATGTTTGCCTGAGGATCAACAAGGTCTTCTGCATCTTCGGAGAATTTTAATCAAGGCCTCTTTCACATCTCTGTTCTTCAGACTGTATATAATTGGATTAAACAAGGGAATGACAATGCTATAAAACAGAGAGATCGTTTTGTCCTGACCAGGGGAGTGGCTCGACTCAGGTCTCATGTACATAAATATGGTGCTGCCATAGAAAAGCACCACCACTGATACGTGAGAGACACATGTAGAGAATGCTTTGTGCTGTCCTTGGGCAGATTGGATTTTCAAGATAGAAGCCAGGATGCGGATGTAAGTCATCAAGATAAAGGAGATGGGGATAAGCAAGGTGAAAATGCATCCCACCGAAGTCACCTTTTCAACAATCTTGGTATCGGCACATGCCAACTTCAGCAATGCTGGCATTTCACAGAAAAAGTGATCAATCAGATTGGGACCACAGAATGGCAACCGCCAGGTGAGGGCTGTGTGTGCCACTGGCAATAAAAGGCCACTCATCCAGGTTGCCACGGCTAGCTTCATGCATACTCTCTTGTTCATGAGGAACGTGTAGTGCAGTGGGTGGCATATTGCCACATACCGGTCATACGCCATCACTGCCAGGAGGATGCACTCAGTCGTGGCCAAGACCAGGAAGACATACATCTGTACAACACAACCAGCCAATGAGATGGTTTGTCTTGGACTCTGGAGGTTCACCAACATCTGGGGGACTGTGCTGGATGTATAGCAGATGTCCACAAAGGCAAGGTGGCTCAGGAAGAAGTACATGGGCGTGTGGAGTCGGGGGTCCAGCCAGATGAGCATCAGTATGATTGAGTTGCCCACCAGAGTGATTGTGTAGGTCACAGAAAAAAGCCCAAACAGCAAAAGACAGGTCTTCAGGCTCTTAGAGAGACCAAGCAGGAGGAATTCAGCCACAATTGTTTGGTTCCTCATAACAGCTTCCTAGTCTCATTTCCTATACAAAAGAAAGAGATGAAACCTGCCACCTGGGCTTGTGTGTCTGAAGTGGAGAATACTATTCACTCTTATTGCTATAAAAATGAAATGGGTTAATATCTGAGATGACTCATGTTCTGTCTTAGTTTGGATTAAATAAATTTACAAAATATCTCTACATGTTCCATTATCTTTTCCCCTTGATAATAGAGTAGGGACAGTTTTCCCCCAGCAATGTTTCTTTGTGCGGGGTGGTGGCATCCTTGGTGATTGGGAGTGGGCAAATTTCTTTCTGGCCTGTGGAGAGTCTCACCATGGCAATAAGCATCTGGGTAGGCTTTTCTTAATCACATTTAAAAATGACAAGGTAACTCCACTTTTGTCTCCTCATCTAAATTAAGCCAAACCCTCCCACCACTGCCCCACCACAATATCAGAAACCTACCCCCCCTGGAAACAGCTGAATATCTCTTCCCCCCCCTTCATTTACTGGGATAAAGGAGAAGATGCCTTTATAATCAATAGAAACTTCCTTAACTCCGAAGCAGAAGAAAACAAACCTATTAAAAACGTATGGGTAAGGATGAAAATAATAATAATAATAATAATAATAATAATAATAATAATAATAATAATAATAATATGTTAAGTACACACTAGAGGTGTGGCTTACAACTAATATCCATTTCACATACCTCCTGACTAAACACTTTGTTAAAATGTTTAAAGAGCAACACACAACATACAGGCTCATGCTGGTTTCTGAAACACCAGGATGAGTGTCCCCTCCCATTCCATTTGCTCTTCTAGCTTTCAAGCCTTGATGGGGTCACCTTACCCTCCCACTCCTCCCACAGCCACCCCTTGCTAGGATGGGACCCAAAGAACACCCCTGTATGTATCCGATGCATTCTCAGTGAGCTGGTAAACTTGTGTTTGAGCTGTAGCATTTTAGAGGGCTTGTATAACTGAATGCTCCTCTATAGTATTTATTTATTTATTTATTTATTAATAAATAAATAAATTCACACACAAATAAAACTTGCATGTCAGGAAGAAGTCTAGGCTAGAACCCCAACCTCTAGGGTGAGCTATTTATCACTCATTCATATTTATCACTCCCCTTCTCCCCAGCATCTTCATTCATGTTAACTTCTGAAAATCTAAAAAAGCGGAATATTTCGGTTCCTCCATACAGTGTAGTTTCTTTTAACAAGAAGAAGAAGAGGAGGAGGAGGAGGAGGAGGAAGAGAAAGAGAAAGAAACAACAGCAACAATAATAATTCTATTGTTGTGCATACCCCAGTCTCTAGTTACTGGGGGTTCCAGTACTTACCCAGAGTTCAGTTTCCTTAGAATGAAGGTAAGCGGAGACTGTGGTATCTTTAGGAAATATGGTTTTATTTACACATATATACAAGCTGGACATAAGACAGGGGGGCTCACAGCATTCACACTTCAGCAGATCTTGCTTCCCAATTGGGTTTCCAGGGACATCACTAAATCCATAGCTTTTCTTCTTCCGATTCTCCTGTATTTCAATTTAATTGGATGGCCCTTTTAAGAGGGAAGTGAAGCAGCACTTTCTTCTCTGACACCATGCATAAGTTAATCTGTAGGTTTAGTAGCAATGGCCACAAATGTGAACTGCTTGAGAACCACTGCTCTTTCTGTATAGAAAGAGAATTTATTATTGAAGTTTGTACTGTTCAGCCCTTCTCTGTATCCATAGTTGTGGATGCTACTGCGATATCTATTCAACGCTGAACACTCTAATACAGTGGACTAGAGACTCAGACACTGATCTGCAGTAATATATTAATGAAATCTGCCCTTTAGAGAAAGTGTTGAAGTACAAGTAACATTAACGCCCTGTGGAATGCCCTCCCTTCAGATGTCAAAGAGAACAACAACTATCAGACCTTTAGAAGACATCTGAAGGCAGCCCTGTTTAGGGAGGCTTTTAATGTTTAATAGATTACTGTATTTTAATGTTCTTTTGGAAGCCGCCCAGAGTGGCTGGGGAGACCCAGCTAGATGGGCGGGGTATAAATAAATTATTATTATTATTATTATTATTATTATTATTATTATTATTATTATTATTACCATTCTATATTGCTTCCTCTTTTGTCTCCTTTTGGATGCTGTCTCCTGATCAGAGTTATGGATATTGGGACATCTAATATCATGGAAGGATTTGGTCCAGAGATGTGCTTCATAGCAGAAGTTCCCATACTGTGGTCTGCAAGCTTCATTCAAGTGGTCTGTGAAGAACCATTTGAATTATACAAAAGTCCACGGAATTCAGATTGTAATACAATAGACTACAATGTAAGAAACAATACAATTAAATAGCATGCAGCATCTAGCACTGGTGCTCATTGCAACTGCTTCAACAGGCAGAAAACAAAATCATCAAGATCCTCAGCAACTTTCAAATGGTCTGTGGTAGGGAGAGCATATGGGAACCACTGTTTTATAGGTTATTTCTGCTTTCCATCAATTATTGTCATCATTGATAATGCATGCAGGGGAAAATATTTGGTAAAAAGAGAGAGAACAAATATCTGGCAAGCATCTTTTAGATAAAATATTACATCTTTCAGAAGAGTTACAGTTCAATTCTATACTCAGAAGTCCCACTAAGTTCAAGGAAGTTCCTCTCAAACAGGGAAGTGAATATATGCTTGCAACCTAGCATATATACATGAAAATACTTTTTGATCATGCTCTGTTAATATAGCTATTGTCAGTGCTTTTTTCTGGGGGGATGCGGGGGTGCGCATACCCCTAAACATTTTGTGAATCTAAGTTTGGCCTCATTGAGGGGCAGTATTTCAATATGAGTAGGAAAATGAGAGTACCCCTAAACATTTTTTTAAAGAAAAAAAGCACTGGCTATTGTTAAATAACAGCTATGTGTCTTTAGCACATATATTTTGCTTATCTGTTGCCAGTTTTGGATTTATTGCTGCTTATTCAGTCTATAGTTAGTGATTTGAGTTGATCGTCACAATCACATGTTGGTTGAAAATTAGGACCTGTATGGTTTAGCAAACAGAAACCAAGAACGAGCAACACGACGGCCAATGAAAGTAGTATATTTTTTCATGTATAATAACAGTAAGACAACGGACAGTGATCCGGTATTAACACTGTTTCGTGTACGTCTTCTTCAGCATGTAACTGGAAAATATAGATAAACAAATAAACAACCAAAAACCTGCATGGACATGTATCACAGTAATCCACAAAATCAATACATCTAATGCAAATATACATAATTCAATAAAACATAGCACTAATATAATAATATAATATAACAGCATACCTCAATATACAATGGAAGTTTTCAAGGAGCAGTGGTCATATGAATATGTAACCACTGCTGTTAGTTATCAGGAGTTCAGGAGCTTATGAACCCACTCTTGTTGCTCGTTCTTGGTTTCTGTTTGAAGATTGCAACACAGAGGTTTCTTGAACTTTCTAAGGGGTTTAGCAAACAAACAAATCACCGTTTTAGCAAACAAGCAGTGTTAAAACTCACTCATTTGTTGATTTTCAGCATTGTGGTAAGGATTATTCAGTCTCCCTTGCATACACAGTCTCTTACTCCCTTCAGAAAAATAAAGCATCACTAGATGTTACTCTACCCACTTTTAAATCTTTGTTGATCTGGGGAGGGGCTGTAGCTCAAGTGGGAAAACACATGATTTGTGTACAGGAGGATCCAGGTTCTATTTCTACTTAAAAAGAACTCAATGAATAAGCTGTTTCCAACTTGAACTCCCTTGACCATTGCAATGCTGGCTGGAGTGAAGGGAAATTGTAGACAAAAGTATTTGGAAGACAACAAATTGGGGAACGCTTTTGTAGCCAACATGGGGCTAGAATATATCTTTTGCGAAACATTTTATATTTCAACTAGTGGATTAAGCCCGTTAAAATAACGGGCGCTAGAACATATGTGGTGAGGAACCGGTGCTCCCTCGGCGGATCGCTGGAGTGGCGGCTCCTGGAGCTGCCTGTCCGTGCTGCTTTAAAGCAGCACGGACGGGCAGCCTCAGGAGCCAGCGCTCCCTCGGCGGATCGCTCAGTCACCGCAGGAGCAGTCACAGCTGCTGCTCCCGCGGTGACTGAGCGATCCGCCGAGGGAGCGCGGGCTCCCGCCAAGGGAGTGGCGGCTCCTGGAGCTGCCTGTCCGTGCTGCTTTAAAGCAGCATGGACGGGCAGCCTCAGGAGCCGGTGCTCCCTCGGCGGATCGCTCGTTTCCTTGGCCGGAGAGGAGGCGCCTTCTTTGGCGTCGGGTCCTACGTGAGGCCCCGGCTTTGAGGCCTGCGCGGAAGGGTGGGGAGGACTTCCCCGCGCGGCGAAGGCCTCCCCGCCCTTCCGCGCAGACCTCAAAGCCGGGGCCTCGCGTAGCACCTGACGCCGAAGAAGGCGCCTCCTCTTCGGCCAAGGAAAGCTCCTGCGTCACGGCCGGCGCGAACCAATCAGCCTCCTCCTCCTCTCTGCGGTCCAATCCCTGTGTCAGTGGGGCACATGCGCAGTTGCGCAATTCCACTGACACACGGAAAGTTGGACGCAGGGACACAGGGACTTTATTATATAGGATGAGTTTTCTGCTGTCTAGTCTAGGAAGGTAGGAAGAGCTTAGCTTTTTACTAATAGATTCCTTTAGTGTTCTCTGCTGCTCTTTCCCTCTGGGTTGATTTTGCATGGAACATCAAGCAGTCTTTGAGCTATGGGAGAAAGGTAGAATCATAGAATTGTAGAATTGCAAGGGATTATGAGGGCCATCTAGTCCAACCCTCTGCAATGCAGGAATATTTGCCCAACATGGGGTTTGAACCCACGACTCTGAGATTAAGAGTCTGCTGTCAGAACTACAGTTCAGTCCTGAGCTATATACTGTTACAAAAGTTGGGTGCCTCCCGCACTCTCTGCCAAACGGTGGCAAAAATTCATGGGGTGCCAGACACTCACCCAGGGTCTGTGTTCCTCTGGAGAAATGAGACACAGCAGAGACTGTTGTAGCTTTAAAAAATATGGTTTATTCACCTATTTACACCTTCAGTCTGCATGGAGGGAGTCCAGATATTACAGCATGGTCATTTCAAGAGGGACTTTTCCCTCACAGCAGTGAAGCCCTGGAGTCAAAGGCATCTTTCTCAGGCCAGCCTTCAGCCAGCCTGCCCAAGATGGATCCCAGTCTCTCTTCTTCCTTTTTAATCGCAGAACCCCTTGCTACCAGACTCCCTTTTCCTGTCACTTCAATCACACAGTTACCTTGGCAACCTTCCAACCCCGCCCCCAATCTCTGTTCACACCTTAGGATGGGGGGGGGGACAATTCTCTTGCATTGCCAATGGCCCTCAATTGTTTCTTAATGGCCCTAGCTTGCCCAGGTCATTTTGCATAGGCCAGGGGTGGCCAACTTTCAAGAGACTGCTATCTACCGTACTCACAGAGTTAAAAACTGGCAGTGATCTACCCCCTTTTGGGGTGTTCAGGTCCATCCATGTTTTGGGGGGGTTGGGTCAAAGTTTAGATTTTTTTAGGAAGGAAAGCCCTGTTTTGGGGGCTTCAGGGCAAAGATGTTGAGCTTTTTCTTAAGGGGAGCCAAAGTTGCTGAGCTTCTTTGTGGGAATCCAGTGAACTACCAGTGATCTACCACAGACGACCAGTGATCTACCAGTAGATCACGATCTACCTGTTGGACATGCCTGGCATAGGCTAATCCAGGAATTCCTCTCCAGCTTGTATTTCTCCCCTCACATCCCAAATAATCAAAATCCTACTATTTATTAATTTCTAGGGTTTAGTGGGTCCCCCCAATCTATAACAATACTATCATTTTAATAAGTGAGTGCCCGAGGATCCAGCTGTGGGACTAAATCTCATTAAATTCAGTATTCTTTACCTCTGAATAGACACACATAGAATTGCTCTGTTACTACAAGGTGCTACAACTGTATTGCAGTTTTCAGCAGTAACAAGCTGCCCTTAAACATGTTCACTCTGAAGTATATCCCACTGAGTTTAATTGAACTTAAAACATCTCAGGAACAAAACATGCAATCTTTGTGTTAATGAAAGAAAGCAGCTCTACCTCTCTTTCAAATCAGAACCAGTGAAGGCGGTGAAGGTCCTGTGTGAGTGCCTGGAGGCGGTTGGAGGATGGATGGCGGCTAACAGATTGAGGTTGAATCCTGACAAGACAGAAGTACTGTTTTGGGGGGACAGGGTGCGAGCGGGGGTGGGGGATTCCCTGGTCCTGAATGGGGTACCGGTAACAGTGCCCCTGAAGGACCAGGTGCGCAGCCTGGGAGTCATATTGGACTCACAGCTGTCCATGGAGGCACAGGTTAATTCTGTGTCCAGGGCAGCTGTCTACCAGCTCCATCTGGTACGCAGGCTGAGACCCTACCTGCCCGCAGACTGTCTCGCCAGAGTGGTGCATGCTCTGGTTATCTCCCGCTTGGACTACTGCAATGCGCTCTACGTGGGGCTACCTTTGAAGGTGACCCGGAAACTGCAATTAATCCAGAATGCGGCGGCTAGACTGGTGACTGGGAGTGGCCGCTGGGACCACATAACACCGGTCCTGAGAGAACTACATTGGCTCCCAGTACGTTTCCGAGCACAATTCAAAGTGTTGGTGCTGACCTTTAAAGCCCTAAACGGCCTCGGTCCTGTATACCTGAAGGAGCGTCTCCACCCCCACCGTTCAGCCCGGACACTGAGATCTAGCGCCGAGGGCCTTCTGGCGGTTCCCTCACTGCGAGAAGCAAAGCTACAGGGAACCAGGCAGAGGGCCTTCTCAGTAGTGGCGCCCGCCCTGTGGAACGCCCTCTCAGCAGAGGTCAAAAATATAAACAACTATCTGACATTCAGAAAATACCTCAAGGCAGCCCTATTTAGGGAAGTTTTTAACTTGTGATATTTTAATTTATTTTAATGTCTGTTGGAGGCGCCCAGAGTGGCTGGGGAGACCCGGCCAGATGGGCGGGGTACAAATAAAAAAAATTATTATTATTATCTTCCAGCTGGGTAGATTCACTATTTGCAGTTTTGGGAGCTGGAAGCCAGCAATGACCCTTGCTCTTAAATCTACATTTCTTCCAAGAGAAGAAAATGGTGGGCTTACCTGAGAGAGAATAAAGACTGCAAAGTGTTTCTAAGTCCCTCCGAGGAGAATGAGGTCTTAGGTCTTCAACATAAAGATATGTTTAATATGCATAAAATGTAATGTTTGTATGTGTTGTGTTTGAAAAGATTTTGCAAAGAGAAGGTTGCATTAGACATGGATGTTTCACTCTGACAAATGTGGCAGGAGAGGTTGAATGTTTCCATCTCAGTCTTTAGGCTAATTGATGAGTCATCCTGGAAACCCAAGCTGCAGATCTGTCACAGCAGAAAGTGTTGTCCTGAGTTGCAGGCACATATACATTAGGATTGGGAGACGGTGTGCGTAAATGACAAGGTCAGAAAGAGATGAAAGGTGCACTGTCTCGCTAACAATGACTATTCACAAAACCAAAAACTAATAACACAGACATCCTGGCACTACTAAGACAATTAAAGTGTAGTATGATAAAAATAAAATAAAAGTGATGTGTCAATTGCAGAGTTGGTACATATAAGCACATGTGGTGGGGCTGCTCAAAGGTGACTAAATTTTGGAATAAGTTGTTCACTGAGATCACTTTGATAACTAAACATATTGTGACTCCACTTTTCCAGCTGGTTCTTTTGAATCTGTATATGGAAACAGAATAGGACTTGAAAAGCAAATAATTTATCTCCCATCATTTACCGGTAACAACAGCCCAGGACTCCATTGCCAAATCCAGGAAGACCTTCGATCTTAACAATTTGGATTGCTAGTACTGCAGGCTTTGACAAATGCCCTCCTTGAAAATATATTTCATAAACTAAAAGTATCTAATGAACAGTGATTGAGTAATCCCCCCCCCAATATGGCATAATTTTATTTGTTAAATGAGTATTGAGGCACACAGTCATTCAGTGTCACCAGTATATGCTAACATCTGCCTCATTTAAGACTTTATAGAACCTTTATTCTCAATAGTGATGGAACTCACAGGTGGATAATACTTTTGTTTTTATATATCTTTATGATTTCTAAAGGGAATTTTTGTATGAGTTAATACTTTACCACCCCTTTGAAGCTATGCTGTATCTTTGTACTTTTGTCTTTCTAGGCTGTGACATGTTATGTTTTTTTTTATTCTTTGGTTCCCCCCCCCCTTTTAGCTAGGTTTAAACAAAATCACTAAAATCTGGATTATTATTTTTTAATGTTGCAGTGCAGTCCAGAGTGATAAAATAAAACCTCTTGATGCAAGATTTTCTTTAATTGCTTGACAATCGTAGCAGAAATAATATTGTTGCAAAGAACACCTACTTCATTAGCAACTTATATTTGTTACAATAGCATTGTGACTACTATGTCTCTGAATATAAGGGGTTTGAACTTAAAAAAAGGAGCCCACTTTGGAATCAGTTTCTCAATCAACAAAGCTTGTGCTGTGGCAGAATTTTGACCAAGGCCCCTTTCATATCTTTGTTCCTCAGGCTGTATATCATGGGATTGAACATGGGGGTGAATATGCTATAGAAGAGAGAGACTATTTTGTCCAAATCTGCTGAGTGACTGGACTCTGGTCTCATGTACATAAATATGGCACTGCCATAGAAAAGCACCACCACTGATACATGAGAGACACAAGTAGAGAACGCTTTGTGCTGTCCTCGGGCAGATTGGATTTTCAAGACGGAAGCCAGGATGCGGATGTAAGTCATCAAGATAAAGGAGATGGGGATAAGCAAGGTGAAAATGCATCCCACCGAAGTCACCTTTTCAACAATCTTGGTATCGGCACATGCCAACTTCAGCAATGCTGGCATTTCACAGAAAAAGTGATCAATCAGATTGGGACCACAGAATGGCAACCGCCAGGTGAGGGCTGTGTGTACCACTGGCAATAAAAGGCCACTCATCCAGGTTGCCACGGCTAGCTTCATGCATACTCTCTTGTTCATGAGGAACGTGTAGTGCAGTGGGTGGCATATTGCCACATACCTGTCATACGCCATCACTGCCAGGAGGATGCACTCAGTAATAGCCAAGGTCAGAAAAATGTGCATCTGAACGGCACAGCCAACCAACGAGATGGTTTGTCTTGGGCTCTGGAGGTTCACCAACATCTGGGGGACTGTGCTGGATGTATAGCAGATGTCCACAAAGGCAAGGTGGCTCAGGAAGAAGTACATGGGCGTGTGGAGTCGGGGGTCCAGCCAGATGAGCATCAGTATGATTGAGTTGCCCACCAGAGTGATGGTGTAGGTCACAGAAAAAAGCCCAAACAGCAAAAGACGGATCTTCAGGCTCTTAGAGAGGCCAAGCAGGAGGAATTCAGCCACAAATGTTTGATTTCTCATGATGCCCTTACAGTCTCATTTCTGAACAAAAAGAATAGCATGATGCTTGCATTTAAATGAAGGGAATGAAAGGTAGTGGTCATACTTATCATCAATAGACTCTTATGCAGACAATAGCCCTCCTCCATGGGTGCACTAACATGTTAAGGAGGTGGTAGAGTCATACCTTTAAACCTGTGTGAGATGCTGCATGTCTGGTCTTTGAGCTTGATGCATCTGGTGAAGTGTCTGCAGAAGGGAGCCTACATGGGTAATATTAGGTAAAGGTAAAGGGACCCCTGACCATTAGGTCCAGACCCGGACGACTCTGGGGTTGCGGTGCTCATCTTGCTTTATTGGCCGAGGGAGCCGGCGTACAGCTTCCAGGTCATGTGGCCAGCATGACTAAGCCACTTCTGGCGAACCAGAGCAGCGCATGGAAACGCCATTTACCTTCCCGCCAGAGCAGTACCTATTTATCTACTTGCACTTTGACGTGCTTTCGAACTGCTAGGTTGGCAGGAGCAGGGACCGAGCAACGGGAGCTCACCCCGTCACGGGGATTCGAACCGCCAACCTTCTGATCGGCAGGCCCTAGGCTCTGTGGTTTAACCCACAGCGCCACCCACGTAATTTTAGCTCCATGCTATTTGGAGCACTGCATTATCAGAGTTCCCAACTGCATGGAAGTTACATATGCTCAGCTATACACACATAGGCTTCACTTTGCAGACATCATTCTGAACATATGGGGCGAGTGGAACATGTTAGCTCAGGGGTGGCACCAGCAGGCACTTCACCACTTCTTCCAGCACATGTAATAATGCACATGTGAAGGAGATCGTCTAATGAAGAGGGACCATACCTGTAAGATATTTTTTACTCTATTGTAAACATACCTAAGGTATAGGATGCTGTACAAGTTGCAATACCCAAGGAGGATTGGCTTGTTCACCTGTAATGACAAAAATATAATCCACTGTTATCAGTTTACATAGAGTGCTATGAGAGCAGGTGATGCCAGAAATTAATTTGAACTGGGCAGTGGCGGCGCTTCATGCTCTGGCACCAGGGGCGGAGAGCAGGCAGCGGCGTGGCGTGCATCCTGGGGGTGTGGCATGCCACCTGCAGGGGCGTGGCGCCCAGCACGGGCGGGGGGGCAGCAGCAATGGCACCCCACTGGGATCGCGCTGCCAGGGGCGGTGCGCTACTCCCGCTCCCCTCTTCCTCCACCAGTGGAACTGGGCTTCAAGGGAATGCAGCCCCACATCCTGGCTCTCATCTCAATGAGAGAGAGATTAATAGAAAGAACACTTTTGGGGGGGAGGGAGAAATTAAAACATTCATTATTTTGAGAATATAACTGTAATATTCTTGCTATAGAGCAAGAAGCACAAATGTAGAAGCCTTTTAAGTGCCTACCTTTTCTTGGCAACTTTATTGATACCATCATAAGAACTGCTCTGAAGGACCAGGCTATGTACGGGTCTGACCCCAATTTCTGTTCCCAACATAAGCCAGTGTGGTGTAGTGGTTAAGAGCGGTAGACCCGTAATCTGGGGAACCGGGTTCGCGTCTCCGCTCCTCCACATGCAGCTGCTGGGTGACCTTGGACTAGTCATACTTCTTTGAAGTCTCTCAGCCCCACTCACCTCACAGAGTGTTTGTTGTGGGGGAAGAAGGGAAAGGAGAATGTTAGCCGCTTTGAGACTCCTTCGGGTAGTGATAAAGCGGGATATCAAATCCAAACTCTTCTTCTTCTTCTTCTCAGCTGGATACTATCAGGTTCTCAAAAGCAATGCAGAGTGATGCCCAGCCCTATCTGTTCCCAACACTGCTTCCATACAAGAAGTCCATTTAGGTATAATGGCCCATAGATATTGATAGGACTGTCTGCCATGAATTTGTCTATTTGTTGAAAAGCAGTCTTCCCCAACTTGGTGCCCTTCAGATGTTTTGGATTACAAACGCCTCAGCCCCAACCAGCATGGGTAATGGTCAGGGCTGATGGGAGTTGGAGTCCAACAACATTTGGAGCACTCCAGTTTGGTGAAAGCTGGTTTAAAGTTGTCTGCATCAGCTGTCGTCATCACCACATCCCATGGCAGTAAATTAAGTTAATTATTTATTTTGTAAAGAAATGTGCTTTTGTGTCTGCCTTGAACCTGTTGCAAGTCAGCTTATGACTTAGACCTTTTTAAAAGGTAAAGGACCCCTGACAGTTAAGTCCAGTCGCGAATGACTCTGGGGTTGCGGTGCTCATCTCACTTTACTGGCCGAGGGAGCCGGTGTCTGTCTGCGAAACCAGAGCAGCACACGAAAATGCTGTTTACCTTCCCACCAGATCGGTACCTATTTATCTACTTGCACTTTGACGTGCTTTCGAACTGCTAGGTTGGCAGGAGCTGGGACAGAGCAATGGAAGCTCACCCCGTTGTGGGGATTCGAACCGCCGACCTTTCGATCAGCAAGCCCAAGGCTCAGTGGTTTACACCACAGCGCCACCCGCGTCCGTGCCTTTTAAATTGCTATTATTTCAGACGCAGAATGGCAAACACAATTTATTAGTTTTCTGTGGTTCATTAACATTATATATTAAAGCAAAACCATTAAAATATATATTTTAAGTGTACACTCCATTCAGGAATACACTGGGGAAAGTTACAAGCACAGCCAGAAAAGAAATGAAAACACTGAAGGAAGTAGTGGGCTTGGAAAGTGCAGTATCTAAAATTACCATTGATACACCCACATGGAAACAGAGAAACAAAATTTGTGGTCCCAACACATTGCCCCCGGTTTTCCCCAATTTAGCAGATTATTCCTGCATCAGGTAAACTCAAATTTATAGGGGGAAAGCATCAAGATGTGCAGTGTTTGAGGGTAATGTCATGCAGACTATGTTTTTGTGCAGTAAACTCTGATATGGACAAACCCCAAGTATAAGACAGGGATTTTAAAATACACTGCTATGCACAGATACTTATGAATGGGTCTCACTGGACCCAGGGGGACTTGCTTTCCAGTAACTGTGTACACAACTGCATGACATGTAACAAAGAGGAATAGACCACTTTTTTTTTTTTTTTTACTAAAGTTCTACTGTGTTGATGAAAAACAACCCTGTTGGTAAGCAGGATATAAATATCATGAACAGAATATAGTATATACAAAACACTGCAGTATCACTTGAAATGCATGAGCATACGCAGAGAATAACTATATCACGCTGCTTTGGAAGTTATAATGCTCACGATATGAGGGTCACAGTGCATGTGAGACCACCCTGAATGTGGGATAAAGCTAAAGCCATTATTGAATTAATTTTAGAATTAGCTGTTCAGAAACATTTCATGAAACTTGGAGCAAAGGTCAAATGGGACAAATGCTTATTAGTCTAAAACTATTTAAATGCATACTATTAGACATTCTTATACAAAATTCTAACATATATATAACACAGTGTTGCATTGATCTCCTGTTCTTGCTATTTTTGATCCTTATGTTTTCCCTGTTGCTGCCGTAGTCTAACATGTCACCTGTATTTTTTGTGGGATATACTGTAAGTATAAAGCTTACGTGGAATATTTGAGATTTATTAAATGACAAAAGAGGCAGAGAGAGAATAACGGGAGAGAAAAGGAAATCGCATCCCACCAAAATGTTTCCTCTTGCCTTTCTGGTTTGCAGTAACAGTCCAACAGCAACTTGCATGTGTTTAAAAGTTTCCTGGCCTATTGCCTTTGAAAAAAAAAGGAAAGAGCCTCTGCACAAGGGGACAATCAGAAGTGGAGAAGCAATGGGGGGAGGAAGTGCCCAGTCCTTTCCCTGCCCATCATTCCTCCACTTCAATTCACTCCCAATAGCCCCCCAGCCTTATGGAGGGATTTGGAGATGGGGAAGCGGAAACAACGTTGCGTAGTTCGCAAGAGTCCTTTGGTCCCACTTCCTCTTCCTGTCTGCATTTCATGAAATGGGTGATCAGGCAGCCTGTGTTTGGTCCTAGACAGTGTTTTTTTTCTGGGGGTACACAGGGGTACACATAAAGTTAAAGGGACTCCTGACTGTTAAGTCCAGTCGCGGACGACTCTGGGGTTGCACCGCTCATCTCGCTTTACTGGCCGAGGGAGCCGGTGTACAGCTTTACACGACTAAACGACTAAACGACTAAACAACAAGGCTCTGCGGCTTAGACCACAGCGCCACCCGCGTCCCCTCAGGGGTACACATACCACTAAACATTTTGTGAATCTAAGTTTGCCCTCATTGAGGGACAGTATTTCAATATGAGTAGGAAAATGAGAATACCCCTAAACATTTTTTTTAGGGAAAAAAGCACTGGTCCTAGGAAAGTTGTTTACCTGGATATGTCAGACATATGATGCTAGGGTGGCACCACTCCAGGGTGCGAGACATCATCCGAGGTGCGGCTATTATCAGGTCGGTTTAGCTCACAGGATGTTCCACGAAATGAAGTAGCAGATGCTATATAAACCCATTCCTTATTGAACCTGTTTATTTGAAACAGAAATAACTTTTCGCTACAAAATTCCTCAGAGGTCTTGTCCCAAACTCCCTTTTAAAGTATTTTTGAACTGAGCACCAAATCCCACGATATGTATGTTCCCTAGTGCAATATTGTTTGTCTGAGTATTAGGGAGGTAATCATACAGGGAGGAGTATCACAGAATTGTAGAGTTGGAAGGGATAAGAAGGTCATCTAGTCCAACCCCCCTGCAGTGCAGGCATCTCAACACATGGTACCCTGTCTGATAATAATAATAATAATAATAATAATAATAATAATAATAATAATTTCTTATTTGTACCCTGCCCATCTGGCGATTTTCATTTTAAAAAAATCTCAAAAACTCTTTTTTTTTTTTTTTGTTGAGTTTTCACCAAAAAAAGCTCAACAACCTTTGTGTCTGGATTTTCAGAGAAAAGAAGCGGAAATACTAACTATACTTTGTAGATCTACAAAGCTGAGGAAGCCAACCCTTAGGCTAATAAAGAACTGTTGGTTGATATGTTCCTTTCTTTTGTGGGAGGGAAAGATGTGCGCACACTTTCACTTTATGTGGGAACAAAAATAAATAAAAAAAATCCTTCCAGTAGCACCTTAGATTAATTAAACAAATAATCAAAACAACTTCCCTCATAAACACAATAAAGACCAACTAAGTTTGTTTTTGGTATGAGCTTTCGTGTGCATGCACACTTCTTCAGATACACTGAAACAGAAGTCTTTATGTGGGTTTTGCTTAAGTGAACCAAATGAGACTGGAAGGGATCTCTGGGTAGAGGAATGTTTCAGCAACGGAGAAGCTATGGCTTCCTTGAACAGAGACTTTATTCTGTAAATAGTTAATACAGTTTATCTTATGTTTATGGACTTCCTGGATTCTGAAAGTTATTAATACAAGAATAACACAACCTTCACGCTGACATGGTAGCTACCTGATTTTGCCTGTTACACAACTTCCTCTAGGTAGCCTCCATTGGTACAATCCAGGCGCAATTTCCCCACATGATATGCTGATGGTTTAAACTTTAAAGAGTCTCTAATACTCCTTACCCCTTCATCGATCACTGCCTTGTCGTGGCGAAGGGGCTTGAATAACTCCAAGAAGCTATGAGCTATGCCGTGCCCAAGACGGACAGGTCATAGCCAAGAGTTTAGACTGACCCACCTGGAAAAGGAACTGGCAAACCATTCCAGTATTTTGCCAAGAAAACTCCATGGACATACAAAAGGAGAAGCTTTGAGAAGAAAGTGAGAGTTTCCAAGGCATGCTCTGGTTCATGGGGTCACGGAGAGTCAAACACCACTAAGATGACTAAACAACAACAAATACTCCTTAACTGCTCAGTTGGCAACCAGCTACCTCCACATTTGCCTCAAATGTTGGTTTAGATTAGACGAAAGTTGGTTTAGATTAAAGTCTATTACACAATGCCCAGTGAATTTGAGATTTTTTAAATCAGAAATTTTGTTTGGACTCTCTGGGGCTCCTTTAAAGGAGTAGGATGTTTACATCAAAAATCAGGAACAAGAAATCCCTCAGAAATGTTGGCAAAACCCTCTGTAGACGGAATCTAGTCATGTTCTTCTTCCTGCCCCCGTGGATTGATAATTTGTTCCTGGTCCCCATTTGGATGGGCCCAGAAGGTTATGTAAACATACATACTGTATTAGGAGTCGCTGCTGACATGCTTTTCTGGGTTCATAATTGCCAGAGTAATTTCGAGGCAGAGGCGTTCTATGGTCTTGATGGATGCCATCAATAGTACAAATCCAAGAAGGGGAAACAACTTGGCAATTTCTTTCAAGCCTCTGTAATCTGGGTACGTAATGAGAAAGCCAAAGTTTACATTTTATTTAAAAAATGTGAATAACTGAAAAACCTCTTTCTGTGTGCTGCATTCTCGAGAAAACTTACTGTAGCCTCCGGATGGCTTTCAGAGTTTCCCATCCAAGGTCTTCTACAAAACCGACCTAATCAAGAATAGGATGTAGCTGTTTGAACAAGATAGGCTAGTGGATTGCTGTTTCTCATTGGTATGTGTTTTACTTTCCCAGTATAATGATAGTGTCTTAAGCAATTTTAGCTCAGCTGCTAACTTGTGAGTGTTACTTTAACTCAGTCTCAGAATCTTATTCTTCTGCAGCTCCCATTTGTTTTGAGCTACAACTTCTCTGTCCGGAGACAATTCTGGATTATGTCAGTTCTTACTTCATCCAGGAGAAATATCTTTATACATATATTACAAACACAATGGTGAATTTCTTTGCTGTCTATCTCACGTCAATGAACACTGTAACAAGCTGAAAACACCAGTGGCCTCCACTAGCAATTGTATGTCTCTATCAATATGTCTTAAAACAGACCTCACCTCCTGTCTGTAAAAGAGTAAATGAGGTATCTTCCTTTAACTTGACATAAAGCCTGGAGTAGAGGCAGACCATACATTTGACTGGTGGAATATGAGGGAGGCATTATTACTCCATGGTGAGTTCATTTATTAAATTTCTGGTAGACAGCATTTGCTGTAGCACCTGTTTGTTGCTACAGCAATGATTTGGTATGGTGATGTGATGCTCCAGAACATGTTTAGATCATATTTATTTGGATTTTGCCCCGCCCCACCCCCCGCAGGTTGGAGTTCAGTTTCTGTTTTCCTTAGGTTTCAGTCCTGGACACAGGATTTATTTTTATTTTTGCCTGTTTTGGGTGTGGGGTCTGAACATGGCCAATTCTTCTTCTATGAAATTGTATTTTGCAGTGCCCACAATGACATCTTAGATTCCCAAATGTTTCCTGAGGCCCACAAGGGTTGGGGACCCCTGCTGTATGCTGCTATATTTTACATGGTGCCTGTTTCCTCCTCTGTAGTGTCAGGAAAAGATGAGGAATCAAACCGAAGTGACAGAATTTATCCTCTTGGGTCTTTCCAACAGCCCAAAGATGCACATTGTTCTCTTTGGGATTTTCTCTGTGGTCTACAGCATAACACTAGCTAGCAACGGGATTTTCTTGATGCTTATTTGGCTGGATTCTCAACTCCACACACCCATGTATTTCTTCTTGAGCCACCTCTCTTTTGTGGACATCTGGTACACAACCAGTACTGTTCCTCAGATGCTGTCCAATCTCTGGAGCCCAAAGAAGACCATCTCATTTGCTGGCTGTGGTGCTCAGATCTACCTCTTCCTGGGCCTTGGCATCACTGAATGTGTGCTCCTTGCCGTGATGGCGTACGACCGGTTTGTAGCAATATGTCACCCTCTGCGCTACACACTCATTATGAACCATAGAGTCTGTGTCATGTTGGCAGCGTCATCTTGGATGTGTGGCTTCCTCCTTGCCATGGTGCACACAGTCCAGACTCTACAGATGCCTTACTGTGGCCCAAATGTCATCGACCACTTCTACTGTGACATATTGGCTCTGCTGAAACTGGTCTGTGCTGACACTCAACTCAACGAAATCATTGTGTTTGTGGTTGGTGTCCTCATTCTTCTGTGCCCCTTCTCCTTCATACTCACCACATACGTCCGCATCCTAGCAGCCATCTTGAAGATCCGTTCTGCCGAAGGCAGGCGCAAGGCTTTCTCCACATGTGCATCCCACATGGCTGTGGTGGCACTGTTTTATGGAAGTGCTATGTTCATGTACATGAGGCCTGGTTCAAGCCACTCTGCAGAGCACGACAAATTGATATCCTTGTTCTATAGCGTTGTCACTCCCATGTTCAACCCCATGATTTATAGTCTAAGGAATAAGGAAGTAAAGGGGGCATTGCTGAAAGTGCTACAGAGATGCAAACCCTCTCATGGAGCATGACATGTTATTTAGGGTTAGGGTTAGTTGTCTGTGATGACAAGGTGTGAGATGCTCTGTACATTACTTTACTTGGAGGACTCCAATGGCTTGTAAACCATAATGTTTGACCAGATGGTCTGTGGCCAACGGTGGTCCTTTTAAATGCAGGGGGAGGCAAGTGTAATCAGATTGCACAGTCCCACCAGTTGGAGAATACAAAATGACAGCTGGATGGAAAAGCTCTGAAGATTTGGAAAAAGGACCAACGAGAATACAGAGTTTATTATTATATTATTATTATTATTATAATGAGAAATAATGATGGTATAGATACAAACTCATGGTACATGCAGAGCAATAACAAGCTGTACAAATACTATACAATCTAGGATCTGGGAGAAATTATAAAAGTTAGAGATCATCTTAAACATAACATCCGACATGCCAACAAAGATAAAAATGCAATCTTAACTATATTATGGTATGACGTACACAACGGAATAGAAATGTGCGGGTGAAAAATTGTTACAATACAGAGTGTTGTTATGAGAGGAAGTAAGTTAATTTTATCTAATCTTTACTGTATCTTTTTCTTTCTTCTACATTTCTCTTTTTCTGAGCTAAGCTCTCTTTTCTTCTCATCTTCTTATCTTCTTCTTTCTTTCTTTCATCTTCTTCTCTTATTTCTATATTCTCTTTTCCTATCTATCATTTTCTCTGTTTTTGTATATTATATTTAAAAAACAACAAAATGGAAATGGAATATTGTATATTTGTATGAAACTTAATAAACTTTTGTTAATAAAAAATTAAAAAAAAGAGAGACTACAGAGTTTAGGGACAAATATCTGAAAAGTCTGCCTGGAGAGGAAGGTAAATGTAGGGTAAAGTCATGCATATGCTGTCTCTCTACAGCAGGCATCCCCAAACTCAGCCCTCCAGATGTTTTGGGACTACAGCTCCCATCATCCTTAGCTAACAGGACCAGTGGTCAGGGATGATGGGAATTGTAGTCCCAAAACATCTGGAGGGCCGAGTTTGGGGGTGCCTGCTCAAAAGGATTACATTATAATCCTGTTTAAGAGGAGTATGCATTCCACCTTATCTTGGCATCCAAGAAGGTGAAGATCTGCTGATTTGCTGCTGTGATCTTGGCCTTATTCCACATCATCTTTTGCACTCCAGCTAGACATGACTGGTGTCTACATAATGGGAAGAATTCTGTATCGGTGCTTGATTATCTAAAAGCTACAACACAACTCACGTAAGCAGATCCACGTGCATAAATGTTTATAAAGATAAATCAATGAATGCTTGAAAAAAGGACAAATGCCTTTGCAGCAAACTTTCTGAGCTAGAGTCACTCACCCTGCTATGTCTTCTTCTCAGCAATATTTGGCTTAAGCATGCAGATGCATATGTTGGCATTCAACGTGGTCTGCCTAAGCTCACCTTGCTAGAAGAGGAAAATATTTGTTCCCATTGCTATCAGGAGGGGGGGGGGAGAGACTGCTGTGGTCTTGGAGTTTCTGGGTTGCCATTTAACAGTGTTGATTTTATGTGCTGATTTGTAAGCATGGGTGAGATTTGTGTGGCGCATGGTAACTATAAAAAAACACTTAGCATCTTCTCTATTTACCTCCCAGTTAGTTTCATGGCTAATTATTTTCAACCTAACCTATGTTTGTGAAGGTAAAAGAGCGTACTATGTACTATGTTCTAAGAGGAAGTGTAAAGTAACATTGGGGTGGGTGGATAAATAAATAAATAAATAAATAAATAAATAAATAAATAAATTCCATGTACAGAAGCTGAGTAGAGCTGTCTTGAACACTGGTGGTGTCCTCATTCTGCCTAATGGTTAGGCTGGCCCTGCTCTCCCTTCTTGTGGTCCATCTTTTAACTGGATGAAGACTTAGCAGCCCTTCAAACAGAGGGCTGTCCTCTATAAAGTAAGGTTCGTGGCGACCCTAGCAGCCAGTCAGGGGCCACAGCATCAGGAGTTGTGACAATGTGTTGAGCAAAGGTTGCTAGGGGGAAGAAGAAGAAGGAAGAAAAAGAATGGGATCCATCTTGGGCTGGCTGGCTGAAGGCTGGCTGCACTGCTGTGGGGGACAAACCCCTCTTGAAATGACCATGCTGTAAGATCTGGACTCCCTCCATGTAAGCTGAAGGTGTAAATAGGTGAATACACCATATTTCTTAAAGCTATGACAGTCAATAATGGAATCTTACTTTCTGAGATGATAAGATAAGATAAGATAAGATTTCTTTATTGTCATTGTACAAGTACAATGAAATTGGATGCCAACCCATAAAAACAACATTGGGGGGGGGCAATTTCAGCTACACATACATATACATACATACTCATCAAAACTCTCCAAGGTTGTATTATCTAGTTACAGCATTTAAGATGGTTATGGCTTTTGGATGGAAACTGTTTTTTAATCTATTTGTTCTTGATTTAATTGTTCTATATCTCTTGCCCGAAGGCAGTGGTGCAAAAAGACTATATCCAGGATGAGATGGATCTTGTAATATATTTTTAACTTTTTTAAGGCAACGGGAACTGTATAGTTCCTCCAAAGATGGGCGGGAATGACCAATAATATCTCGGGCTGTGTTTATAACCTTCTGGAGCACCTTCTTCCCCATTACTTTACACATGGAAAACCAAGCACAAATACAATATGTAAGAATGCTCTCTATGCAGCTACGGTAAAAGGACACCAGCAGTTTCTCACTCAGATTGTTCTTTTTTAAAAGTCTGAGAAAATAAGTTCTCTGCTGGGCTTTCTTTATGAGAGCAGTGGTATTTGCACTCCAAGTTATACCCTGTTCGATAGACACTCCCAAAAACTTGAATACAGCCACCCTCTCCACCCGATCCTCACCGATATACAGGGGCTGAATATCCACTCCCCCCCCTGTAGTCCACTGCCAGTTCCTTGGTCTTGGCAGTATTTAGAGCCATATTATTTTCTTTACACCAAACACAGAGCCGCTCCACCTCATCCCGATAGGCGGATTCATCCCCTCCTGAGATGAGCCCCACCACCGTAGTGTCATCAACCGTATACAATAGATATTCAAGGCAAAATGTGTCTATTAGTGACACATCCTAGTTCTCAAACTATTGAGTCCTAAACTTCTGATGAAGTTCATTAGTGCATCTTACTTCATTAAACTCAGCACAAATGTCTCGTGGAGAATTTCTCAGGTATATTTATAACAAGTCACAAAGGGTTCAATTAAGGAAACAACTTTTCCACAATGCTATAAAGCCAACCGTAACAAGAAGCTGCAGTGGGCCTTGTTAACAGAGAGAGAAAGGGAAGTTGTTCATCGACAAGCCATTAATTATTTTTCCGTTAAATCACCAGTGTGTGTTGTGGCTAATTACACTAAAATGAGTCCTTGTTTTCTTTACAGTATTTTATCTTCACGCTATAACTGCCCTAAAGATCTCATTTTGGAAAGGCAGGATATGAATATTTACCATCTCCACGGGCTTTGGGCATAGCACACAAGTGCAGTGTCCATTTGGTGTGGGGAACAAGGGCAAGGTAATTGGTCCCAATTCTATTCTACTGTCACTACTACCAATTCTTTGCCCTCTCCATTCATGCCCAATTTGCACCATTGGCCACAATGCCCACAATAAGAAAGCAATGGCAGTGGAAGCAGAAAACAGTGCCCCAAATAATTATTTCTGTCTTCCTGCTTAGCATCTGCATTCTTGTGACCTGGCCCATTCCCATAACTCTCCAGAAAAATAAAAACACCCTGTTTCCCCAAGCCATTCCTATTGAAAATGGCCTTCAGAGAGGACAAAGAAAACCCACTGATCCTCCAAACAGCCTTTATAATTATAAAATTACAATAAAATTATATAAAATATATGCCAGTTTTCATAAACTAATTATATCTATATCTACCCATCTATAAAACTGCAGCCTAAATAAATTATGTTAAGCATTTCATATTTCTCTCTCCACCATCAATAACTGAACTGGAAAGCAAACCACAGTGGTCCCTCGACTTACGAATTTAATCCGTTCAGAATGGACATTCGTAGGTCGAAAAGTTCGTAAGTCGAAAAAGCGACTTTCTCCCATAGGAATGCATTGGGAGATAAAATATTCGGAAAAATTCGTAAGTCGAAAAAACCGCATCTAAAATTCGTAAGTTGAGGAAACCGCATCTAAAACCGGCAACGATTTCCATTCGGATGTCGAAAAATTCGTAGGCGTGCGGCCACTTTTTTCATTCGTAAGTCGAAAAATACGGATGTCGAGTACTTCGTAAGTCGAGGGACCACTGTATATGGAAATGCCATAACATCAAACCGATCAACTATATTAGACTCCAGAGAGAAGACACGGATACAAAAAGATTATTCCAAATTAGATGCCCTTTATTTATTGTTGGCAAAACAAAGTACCTACATTTATAAATATGACATTTCTTTATTACTGAAACTGAAAATATATAACATAATTTGATAAGATTTTCCCGACGGGTAAACCATGTTGGTCTCTTGCAGCAAAAACAAAGCGACTAAGACTCACAAATGCCATATTAAATGTATTAGCCATTAAGGTGCCTTAAGATTCTTTGATAATTTAATAAAACTCAACAAAATACACTTTTAAAATATTGCAATTGGCTAATTGATAGTTGAGGCTATTACCCTAAAATGCATCAACAAATGTGAACAGGGTGTTGTTGTTTTTAAAAAAGTTTATATCAAATATGAACTTCAGAAGCAGTATCAAATTCTAATTCTGAAGTGTTCCCAAATGCTGAATTTATGCAAGATTTCAGTTTAGCTCTTCTCTATAGCTTGGAAAAAGGGGGAAAGCAGGAAAAAAAGCCTTCCTCTTGAACACCTTCCTGAGGAGCTCTCATTTTATGTAGAAAATCCCTAATGGAGAAGTGATAAAAATTTCTATCACCTCATATTTTACCAGGGAGAAGTCACACATGAAATGTCACCTGTAGGCCGACCCTGAGCTTTAGCTGTGGGCGATCTGAAATTTTGGAGGATACCCAGTGCTTGCCTCTTGAGTTTAGGATTCCTTGCGATAAAGGTGACTGCTTGTGCTGAAGATAAGATGGAGAATGCTGCCATACACATTAAAAAACCAGTGCTGGAAAGTGGAACATCAAAATTAATTGCACTCCATGCGACGTAGTAGAAAACATAGAGAATCAGGAGGCATGTCAAGGTTTTGCTGGCATTTCTGTGAGCACTCAGATTGGGTACTCCAGAGCCTGTCATGGTCCTCTTCATTTTCTGGATGTGTTTCCAAATACCCTTAAGAAGTTGTATAAAATGGAAGGATGTGACAACAAGGGGCCAAGTAGTGTCCATCAAAGTAAAGAACACCTTCCCAGGAAAGTTGTCGTAGGGGCGGGAGAAGGACTTCGAATAATTGCTGGTGAGATTGGCTGAAGTTTCAGGAAACATGTTACAGAAAACTTGGTAAACTGCCAGCATACTAAATCCAAAGGTTAGCCCCAAACTGAAGCATATTAGCTGAAACGTATACTTCATGAACTTCGTCTTCATCCACAGCAAGAAGGGCTGTTGGGTGTTCATCACCTTCAGGTTGTAGCATCCAAATAATGAAGCGGTAAGCCAGAAATTACTGTGGTTACTGAAGAGGAAAAACAACCAAAACACTAGCATGCAGAACCCCGTGAAGAAGGACTCCCCAAAGCAGAAAAATGAAAACACGCCTGCAAATGATGTGCCCTGTACACAGAGGCTGGACAGTCCGAGTGAGAGCAGGATTTGATCAACAGGGGTCAGGACAATGCCTTTAGCCCAACTGACAAGATTCACTGCTACAATAAACGCGCTGGTGGCTGTTCCCACAAGGGACTGGCACACATAGATGATGAGGAGAACAATGGCAAAGACAGACGGCATGTTTGCTCCCTTACTTGGGTCACTGGTCCTCTTCTACCTGGTGCCTTCGAGTATGCCAGTTATACTGCCAGTATTCTGTGGCAGCTGAATGGGGGTCCAAGCGAAGAAGCAAATAATGTTGATGGAGGTATTTGAAGAGAAGTTGCACTTATTTCCATCAGAAGCACGGCAGATGCAAATATCTGAGCTGTTCCGATTTCTATTTTTTTTGCTTAGCCTTTGAAACCATTTTCTGTTTCTGTCTGCGTAATAAGAACAAAGCAGGATGTGGCAGCCCTTGTTCTGCTTTGTTGTATACTGTCATTCACTTATGCTGTGTACATATTACTTCTTCTTGATGTGATACTGGAATGTTGTCCCTGCCTTGAGGATATTAAGGACAGAAGCCCTTATAAACAAATATAGACCAGCTTGGAATTCTTCTTGAATGACAGCCCAGTTAGAACCGCTGTAAAGGGCTAAATACAGACTCTGCTTTGTTAATAGTTAATAGTCACATGCCTAAAGTGACAACTGCACGCAGGTTCCGCTTGCTGAATACAATGTGCCCCCAGGAAATGGTACCTTAGGCAAGCATTTTCCTCATGGGTTGGCAATTTCCATTATTTCCAATGGAAACATTTCTAATCCATGATTTGTCCAATCTCTCTCTTTCCCCCATCTGCCCCAATGATTTCTTCCTGAAATGGCTACAGCCAACCAAGTTTGGGTATAATCCTTTGTGTTTGGAAAACTGAATTTGCGAATAACGAGCTTTCTGATAGCAGGACCTGTGTTTAGGGAAGCTGTTAAAGTTTAATAGATTATTGTATTTTAATATTCTATTGGAAGCTGCCCAGAGTGGCTGGGGAAACCCAGCCAGATGGGCGGGGTATAAGTAAAAAATTATTATTATTATTATTATTATTATTATTATTATTATTATTATATCACTGTTCTGATAGCACAACCTGCGTGACCATTTCTTTTGGTCAAATTTCCTTCTTTAATCTTTCAGCCTTAGCTGCAACCCTGTTTTCGACACTTTCCCCAACTTCAACCATCTTGTAAAACCTCTCTACAAAAGCAGAACAATATTTTAATTTCATTAACCATAGAGTATGTTGAAGTTAAACTATCAGCTTTTACAAGGTGTGTACCTAAACCCACTTGTATCCAGAACTCCCATGTATTCCTACACACACTATCAGGAGGTTGAGAATCTTTTGCTGGAATTAAAACATGTGTCTATTACGAATATATGTTTACCCTTAACCCTTAGCTCAACTCCGGCATCTCAGGTAGACGCCATTGCCATTCTAAGAGAACAAGGGAGAAGTTCATGTTGAGCTCCGGCACCTCTTTTTCTAGAAAGATAGGGTTGGATATGAGGCTGCTGCTTTCAGACAGCAAAGTTACAAATATCAGCATATTTTCTCTTTGGACCATATTTTCTCTTTGGACCGGGAAGGGCGGGGTATAAATAAAAAAATATTATTCTTATTTATTATATTTTATGAAAGGGACGGGGGTATTTTTGGATAAGTGATTGCCATTATATCCTTTTTCTTTGTACCATTGTTTATTTCTTACAAGTTCCTGTCTGTCTGCTATTTTGTTAACCTTGTCCAGTTTGTAGTTGAAAGGACAAAACCTAGTGAGAAATGACTAAGCGGTTATCTTGTTTGTTTCCTGAATCCTGAGGTTAACTTTGGTAGACGACTCTATCCAGCATTATTTTTCTAGAAAAAACGGGTACTAGAATTCACCATTAAGACCTCCCTTGTTCTCTTAGAACTGAGTCCGGCTGGGGGGAAAAGTCCTGATTCTATTGTATATGTGAAACCCATTTTTTTTACAGGATGTGATAATTAAAGTTCAATGGTAACACCAGATTAGCCTGTTGATCTTTCTTTAAAGTATTAAGAGGTCAGGATATTTTACTCATGCCTTCAAGGTCACATTTAAGATAAACATCTTAAAATATGTCAAAATGTGGGTCTCTTCTCCAACAACTTATCCCAACTTTATTAATGTCATCACCTACAGAAATAAGTTGTAGAAAAAGTCCAGACTGACACATACCAATACACAGCTTCCTTATGTTTAATTCCTCTAGTTTCCATTTCCCTTAGGAAATATAATTCTAGACATTCCTGCTATTGGTCGTCTAATTAAACACCCTGCTTTAATTATCCAAATAATCAAAACAACTTCCCTCATAAACACAATAAAGACCAACTAAGTTTGTTCTTGGTATGAGCTTTCGTGTGCATACACACTTCTTCAGATACACTGAAACAAATCAAATCAATTTATTTCGGCTATTTGCCCATATATAAACAAAACAACCAGCCAAACAAGGCAAGGAGACAAAACAAAACAAAACAACCAACTAACAATGCAAGATACACTGAAACAGAAGTCACCAGACCCTTATATATAGTGAGAGGGTGGGGAGGGGTATTACTCAGAAGGGTGGTAGGAATGGGTGATAGGCTGATAGGTGTGGTAAACCTGTTGACGACTGTTAACGACTGTTAACCAGGTCACCATGGTTTAGAGACATTGGGTTCTTATCTCATTATACATGATATAGCTATTTTTAGCCATCTCACCCCTTGCTTTTTCCTGTAAGACCAATTGCAGTTGTTAACAGTCTCACTATATATAAGGGTCCGGTGACTTCTGTTTCAGTGTATCTGAAGAAGTGTGTGCATGCACACGAAAGCTCATACCAAGAACAAACTTAGTTGGTCTCTAAGGTGCTACTGGAAGGAATTTTTTTATTTTGTTTCGACTACGGCAGACCAACATGGCTACCTACCGTATTTTCCGGCGTATAAGACGACTGGGCGTATAAGACGACCCCCAACTTTTCCAGTTAAAATATAGAGTTTGGGATATACTCACTGTATAAGAAATATGACCCGGCGTATAAGACGACCCCCGACTTTTGAGAAGATTTTCCTGGGTTAAAAAGTAGTCTTATATGCAGGAATATACTGTACCTGTAACTAAAAAACAATAAACTTATTAAATCATTAGATAAATATGTCTTCAGCTGGATTAAAAATAGTAATACTGTTGAACAAACATTCTTTAAAATCAACAAATAAAAAAAAAGTCATGCATCATTGTTGCTAAGCCAGATGCAAAGATGATATTTAGCACCTTTGTAGAATTTGCAAGTATGACAACAGGACAGATGATACAGATTTAGTAATAGAATCTTTCCAGGTGTGATTTGCATCTGAAGAGAATCAACAACGGAAAATAGCTCCTTCCTCTCTCTACAAGCATTTCTGTTCTAGATAGAAGGCAGAAAGATTGTGCTCTACACTGGTCATATAAAGGGAAGCATCGGCAGCAGACAAGGCTAATATTAAACATTATAGTGGAAGAAACGTTATTATTACATGCTCAGAAATATGCCAACCTCATATGAATTGCTCGGCTTCATTCTTATTGTTATTGAAACCCTCATAGGATTGGTGGCAAATGGATTTATTGCTATCGTTAACTGCATTGACTGGCATAGAAGCAGAAAACTATCCCCAGCTGACATGATCCTGAGTTGTCTTAGCTTGTTCAGATTGGCATTTCATCCAGTTATGATACAGTCTGCAATACACAAACTCTTTTTCATGGACGCTGTTCGATTAATGGACATAAAAGTGGCAGGGTCCACCACCTGGACATTTATTACTACTGCTGACCTTTGGTTTGCCGCTTGCCTCAGTGTCTTGTACTGTGTAAAGATTGCCAACTTCTCCCACCCTCTCTTTCTGCAAATGAAGCGGAGATTCCCTGGGCTGGTGCCTTGGCTGCTTCTGGGGACTGTGGTCTTCTCTGCAATCACTACCACTGTGGCAATAACAGGTAGTACCATTATGACTAAATGTAATATATTTGAATCATTCCTAAGCAATAACAGTAACTCAGAAAATGAAATTTCCACCTCCTGTAAGTATCTTCTCCTTCTATATGTTCTTCCGAATTTATTTCCCTTCATGATATTTTTGTCCTCGTCCACCTTATTACTAACTTCTCTGTGGAGACACAAAAATCTTCTACAAAGCAGTGCAAGGGATGTGAGCACAGAAGTTCACCTGAATGCCATCAAAGCCCTGGCTTCTTTCTTCATTCTCTACATATCTAGCTTTTTCGTGGAAATTTTGAGCATATTCTTGTACTGGATAGGCATCAGAGATGCTTGGGTAATCATACTTATGTTAAATGTGATGGTTGCATATTCCTCTGGCCATGCTGTTATCTTGATCTTCATGAGTCCTAGACTGAAACAGAAATCAATAAGGATGCTGTTGTTGTTTAGTCGTTTAGTCGTGTCCGACTCTTCGTGACCCCATGGACCAGAGCACGCCAGGCACTCCTGTCTTCCACTGCCTCCCGCAGTTTGGTCAAACTCATGTTGGTAGCTTCAAGAACAATGCCCAACCATCTCGTCCTCTGTCGTCCCCTTCTCCTAGTGCCCTCAATCCTTCCCAACATCAGGGTCTTTTCCAGGGAGTCTTCTCTTCTCATTATGTGGCCAAAGTATCGGAGCCTCAGCTTCAGGATCTGTCCTTCCAGTGAGCACTCAGGGCTGATTTCCTGCAGAATCGATAGGTTTGATTTTCTTGCAGTCCATGGGACTCTCAAGATTCTCCTCCAGCACCCTAATTCAAAAGCATCAATTCTTTGGCGATCATCCTTCTTTATGGTCCAGCTCTCACTTCCATACATTACTACTGGGAAAACCAGTATGCTACATCAACTATGCTACATCAACTAAAATGTTGAATGAAGCCATCATCTTAAGGGTCACCAAGACCTTATGGAAGTGACATCCCTTCGCAAGAACAATACTACCTGTGTAAGTGTGTGTGTGTGTGTGTGTGTGTGTGTGCACATATGCGCTGAGGAAACAGTCTACCAGACATTCTCCTGCACAAGACTGCCAAGCCATTGTAAGGAGGTTTGCACAAGAGAACATCCTGCTGGATATGCCCATTTCCACATTTTTTGAAACTATATTCACTCTGTTTGCTTAATGATTTATTATTATTTCAAAACTGAACGACGATTATTCTGCCAAAGGAGGTTCCGTCCCCGTTCTGTGCTTTGATTTCAGATATGCATATTAACCTTCTCCTAATTATTTACACAGCAATGGGGTAGCTGCTGTATGAGCCAACAGTGCTTTGGAGAAGTTGGTTCTACCTCTTTCTTTGGATGCTCAGTTCACCAGTGGAGTATGTGCCTCAGAGAGAGCAAGTAGCATTGAAATGGGAATGGACCGAGTAAGCTAAAAATGGGGACCCAGCATGTGGCACGTAAAATTGGATAAAGATGTGTTAAGGAAGGCAGTTAATGGGTTGATTTTGTATGGACCAGCAGAGATTACTCATGCCCCACAATGCACCTGCAGGCATTTTGTGACTCTCTTGTCTGTGTTACTGGGCACATTTGGCAATTAACTTTCTATATAAAAGGGTTAGGGTTAGGGTTAGGGTTAGGGTTTACAAAATACTGTGTGGGTCATGGTAGCAGGAATTGTTGAAGGCTAACTGTTGGAACTGTGTATTTGAGTGAAGACTTTTTGAAGAGATCGTCTGAGGAAGAAGTTGGAAAACTGTCATACTTCAGAACTCAGAAAACTCTGTCAGTTGAAAGGCTCTGAAAAAACTGAATTTGGACTTAGCTGTGAACCTTAACGCAGCAAGGACTTTGAAGCAAAATACCCTCTCTGGGCTCAGAGAGAGAAGGCATAATGTAACCTGTATAAAATATGTAAATAGAGTGTGAGTTTTGTGCCAGGCATGCCTCCCTGGGGAGCGCATTCTTTAAGTGAGAGATCGGCACTGAGAAACCCTGCTCTTGTGTCTCCCCTCCCCAAAAGACAAATGGAGGTGGTGGCACAAGGAGAAGAGTTTGCTTCATGTCTGGAGACACCGTTAATCTGAGGGGTGTACATTCTAGACAGATGTTGTTCATGCACAGATGGCAGTCATTGAATTACAGTTGTGAGGGTTGCCGGTGTGGAGAAACAAAGTGCATCACTTGGAAACATCCCCGTCCCCTCTCTGGTTTGTGCATCAGCAGAAAAATGTGCCTTGAAATGCATTGGGGAGAATGACCTCGCTGAATTTCAAGGCACTAATGTGTATGTCATAACCCAAGTCTGAGAAATGTGGTGGAGAAAAGGGAAAGGGAGAGCACTGAGTTGATCTCTGAAAGGAGCTTATGATGCTGCCTCTCTCTCTAAAAATATGATGGGGAACCAAGAGCTAAGAGACATGTTAGGGTGTTTGATGTTAAACTTTCACCTGTCTTCTACCTATATATTTCCATATAATAAAATACCAGTGTGCCCCCACTGACAAAGCACTGGAAACTCTGAAGTGTCTCACTGCTTGGATACTTTGTGTGTTTTTAACAGTATATTTCTGATTAAAATACCTATTGCAAAGTCATTGTAAGTCCCTGGTGCTTTTCTCTCTCTCTCTCTCTCTCTCTCTCTCTTTACCCAAGCAAAACTGAACCTGTGGGGTTCTCAGAATGAATGTGGCAAACACAAAATAAATACTAGACCTCATTACCATGCACAATAAAAGGTCACTATCATCATCATCATCATTTGTATATTGCCCTTCATCCAAAGATCACAGGGCAGTTCACAACATAAAAATACAAAATGGAAACACAAAATACATAATAAACATAACTAGACCAGACCAAACCAAACACCCTCCTTCCATTGAAACATTTAAGGGCCGCAGAATGTTAATCAGCCAAATGCCTGGTTGAAGAGAAACACTTTCACCTGGCTTCTAAAAATATGTAATGAACGGACTGTAGCGATCACACCAGATCCCCAGACGTCTCACGGTCCGTTGACTCTGATGCCACTACACAGCAGTTTGCTGCCACCACCCAGGTTTCCTCCCCCCCCCCCGGGAAAGTACTCTCACAGACAGGATTTTGAACACTTGAACAAGTTTTTATTTGGTAACTCAACAACTCTCAGTACTTAAACACATTTGTATGCCTCGGTCCTGTATACCTGAAGGAGCGTCTCCACCCCCACCGTTCAGCCCGGACACTGAGATCCAGCGCCGAGGGCCTTCTGGCAGTTCCCTTGCTGCAAGAAGCAAAGCTACAGGGAACCAGGCAGAGGGCCTTCTCGGTGGTGGCACCCGCCCTGTGGAACGCCCTCCCATCAGAGGTTAAAGCAATAAACAACCACATGACCTTTAGAAAACACCTGAAGGCAGCCCTGTTCAGGGAGGTTTTTAATCTGTGATATTTTGATGTATCTTTATATTTGTTGGAGGCCGCCCAGAGTGGCTGGGGAGACCCGGCCAGATGGGCGGGGTACAAATAATAAATTATTATTATTATTATTATATTTCCACTTTCCTAACCTGTCCTCAACCTATTTCTTCCCTGTCTCCTATCCTACCTCCGCCCTCACAACAAACAACCCTCCTTGTTCCACCCAGCTCCTCCCTCCAACTGCCTATTCTCAACCGACTCCTTCTCAACCGCCCTTCAGCTCCACCCCTGATTCCTCATTGGTTAGCCAATTTAACCCTTCTCGTTCCTCCTTCACAGTCATCTCTACCCCCAGGAATGGATGAACGCCACACGGACCAGGAAAGCCTTCTGCGAAAGAGCATTCCACAAACGGAGCCACCACAGAAAAGGCCCATTCCTGTGTTCCCACCCTCCAGACCTCTTGTCAAGGCACATGAAGATGGGCTTCAGATGATGATCACAGAGTTTAGGTAAGTTCATAGAAGGAGAGGCGATACTTGAGACATTTAAGGCCTTACTCCAAGGCTTTACTCCTAGCCAAACTAGCATTCAGGAGCAGTAGCTACAGACCAAAGGCATGGTGGATAGGACAAAAGTATGTTTTTGGGTGGTGATACTGGTGGAAAAACATTAATCAAATTAAACAAATCGCAAAAGAATCACATATCCTTGTTTTTTAAACCAGATGCAAAGATGATATTTAGCACCTCTATTGAATTTGCAAATATGATATCAGAAGAGATATTACAGATTCAGCATCTGAGTCCTTTCATGTGTGATTTGCATCTGGACAGAATCAACAAATGAAAGTATCTCCCTCCTCTGTTTCTCCTCTTTTTCTGTTCTAGGGAGAAGGCAGGAGTATTGTGCTATACACTGCTCCTATAAAAAAAATTGTGGTGGTGAGAGAAGACGGTGCAGATATTGCACATTACAGGGGAGGAAACACTTTCATTTCATGCTCAGAAACATGCTTACCTTATCTGAATTGTTTGGCTTTGCTCTTCTTGTTATTGAATCCCTAACAGGAATGGTGGGAAATGGATTTATTGCTATCGTTAACTGCATTGACGGGCATAGAAGCAGAAAACTATCCCCAGCTGACATGATCCAGAGCTGTCTTAGCTTGTTCAGATTTGCATTTCATGCAGTTGTGATACAGACTGCAATATTCAACCTCTTTTTCATGGATGCTGTTCAATTAACAGACGTAAAAATAGCAGGCTACATCACCTGGACATTTATTACCACTGCTGACCTTTGGTTTGCCGCTTGGCTCAGTGTTTTGTACTGTGTAAAGATTGCCAACTTCTCCCACCCTCTCTTCCTGCAAATGAAGCAGAGATTCCCTGGGCTGGTGCCTTGGCTGCTTCTGGGGACAGTGGTCTTGTCTGCAATCATCACCACTGTGGCAATAACAGGTGGTAGCATTATGACTGAATGTAATATATTTGAACCATTCCTAAGCAATCACAGTGACTCGGGAATTAAAATGTCTGACTACTGTAAGTATGTTATTTTACTATATTGCATTCCAGATTTCCTTCCCTTCATGATATTTTTGTTCTCGTCCACCTTATTACTAACTTCTCTGTGGAGACACAAAAAGTTTCTACAAAGCAGTGCAAAGGATGTGAGCACAGAAATTCACCTGAATGCCATCAAAGCCCTGGCTTCTTTCTTCATTCTCTACATATCTAGCTTTTTCATGGAAATTTTGAGCATAATCTTCTACTGGATAGGCATCACAGATACTTGGGTAATCATACTTATTTTAAATGTGATGGTTGCATATTCCTCTGGCCATGCTGTTATCCTGATCTACATGAGTCCCAGACTGAAACAGAAATCAATAAGGATGCTACGTCAACTAAAATGTTGAATGAAGCCATCATCTTAAGGATCATCAGAACCTTATGGAAGTGGCATCCCCTCGCAAAAACATAACAATCTGTGTGTGTGTGCGTGCGCGCGCACACATATGCACTGAGGATACAGTCAACCAGACATTCTCCTGCACAAGACTGCAAGGTTTGCACAGGAGAACTTTCTGCAGGATATGCCCTTTTCTGCATTTTTTGATACTCTATACACTCTGTTTGCTTAATGATTTGTTATTATTTCAAAACTGAATGACGATTATTCTGCCAAAGGAGGTTCCTTCCCCGTTCTGTGCTTTGATTTCAAATATCCATATTAACCACCTCATTATTTACACAGCAATGTGGGGTGGCTGCTGTATGAGCCAACAGTGCTGTGGAGAAGTTGGTTCTACCACTTTCTTTGAATGCCCAGTTCACCAGTGGAGTATGTGCCTCAGAGAGAGCAAGCAGCATTGAAATGTGAATCGGCCGATTAAGCTAAAAATGGGGACCCAGCACCTGGCACCTAAAATTGGATAAGGAAGGCAGTTAATGGGTTCAAATGGGCACATGTGAGTTACTGGGCACATTTGGTAATTAACTTTCTGTATAAAAAGGCTCAGTTTACAAAATACTGTGTGGGTCATGGTAGCAGGAATTGTTGAAGGCTATCTGTTGGAACTGTGGATTTGAGTGAAGACTTTTTGAAGAGATAGTCTAAGGAAGAGGTCGGAAGACTGCCAGACTTCAGAACTCAGAAAACTCTTATTAGTTGCAGAGCTATTAAAAAAACTGAATTTGGACTTAGCTGTGAACCTTAACACAGAAAGGACTTTGAAGCAAAATACCCTCTCTGGGCTCAGAGAGAGAAGGCACCATGTAACCTGTATAAAGTGTGTAAATAGAGTGTGTGTTTTGTGTGTACCAAGTAAAACAACCTTGCTTAAAACTGTTTTGTGTTGGTGAGCTTAACCACTTGACTGAAGCATCTGTGGGGCATACAAAGATAACAAAATTTATAGGGGGGAGATAAACACACACCCCAAGAAGAGAGTATTCTTTAAGTGAGAGAGCAGCAATGAGATACACTGCTCTTGTGTCTCCCCTCTCCAAACGACAAATGAAAACATCCCTGTCCCTTCTCTGGCCCGTGCATCAACAGAAAAATGTGCCTTGAAATGCATTGGGGAGAATGGCCTCGCTGTATTTCAAGCCACTAATGTGTATGTTATAACCCAAGTGTGAGAAATGTGGTGGGGAAAAGGAGAGGGAGAGCGGAGAGCACTGAGTTGATCTCTGAAAGGAACTTATGGTGCTGCCTCTCTCTCAAAATATGATGGGGAACCAAGAGCTATGAGACATGTTAGGGTGTTTAATGTTAAACTTTCACCTGTCTTCTAGCTGTATATTTCAAAATAAGAAAATGCCAGCGTGGCCCCACTGACTTAATTCCTAAGGAGCCGAACCAGCAAATCACTGGAGGCTCTGAAGTGTCTCACTGCTTGGATACGTTCTGTATTTTTAACAGTATATTTCTGATTAAAATACCTATTTCAAAGACATTGTAAGTCCCTGGTGCTTCTCTCTCTCTCTTTTTCAACCAATCAAAACTGAATCCATGGGGCTCTCAGAATGAGGAATGTGGCAAACACAAAATAAATACTAGACCTCATTATCATGCACAATAAAAGGTCACTATCATCATCATCATCATCATCATCATCATCATTTGTATATCGCCCTTCATCCGAAGATCACAGGTCAGTTCACAACATAAAAATATAAAATGGAAACACAACATACATAATAATAATAATAAAAAAAACCCCTCCTTCCATTGACACATTTAAGGGCCTCAGAATGTTAATCAGCCAAATGCCTGGCTGAAGAGAAACACTTTCGCCTGGTGTCTAAAGAGTTATAATGAAGGCACCAGGAGAGCCTCCCGCGGGAAGCCATTCCACAAACAGGGAGCCACCGCAGAAAAGGCCCATTCCTGTGTTCCCACCCTCCAGACCTCTTGCTGAGGCCCATGAAGTTGGGCTTCAGGTGATGATCGCAGAGTTTCGGTCGCTTCATATGAGGAGAGGTGATCCTTGAGGTATTACAGCCCTGAGACATTTAAGGCCTTACTCCAAGGTCTTATTCCTAGTAGACCTGGAATTTAGGAGCAACAGCTACAGTCCCAAGGCAAGGCATTCCCCAGGTTGGAAGAGGGGCTGGCATCCTTCACAGACACCAACTGCCTGTGCTATGTGCCCCTAACCCAGCCTGCCCCACTTCCCACACCATACCTCCCCCTATCGCAAACCAATGTAATTAGGTCCCTCTCCTTCTCCCCAGCTCCTCTCTTGCCACACACATCACCCCCAGAGAAAACCCCAAATTTAAATACTGTATGTATTAGTTAAAACCAGTTAAAAATTTAAAAAACATTTTAGGCAATGGGGACAATAATAACAAAACTGAAACCAGCTGAACCATGTCCCAACCCAGAAGTCTATTTAGCTGCCTCAGCTTTCAAACCTGTAGTCAGTGTGGGCCCACCTTGCTAGGCCAGGTGGAAGAAGCCTGCAAGGCTGGGAGCAAATCCCTCAAGACTCATAGGCGAGATATAGCAATATGTCAATATTTTTAAGGAAATTCAAGGAGAGTGCAAATCAAGACTGAAGCGGGGTGGCCGGAATCGCAACAGAGAGACTGGGGGGGGAGGGGGCTACATTTGGTCCCTGGGTCTGATACTCGTTATCCATGGTCTAACCCAGCACCTTTAATTACAATTACCAAGGCAGGTAATTGTTCTCTTAGAACTGAGTCCGGCTGGAAAAAAAAGTCCTGATTCTATTGTATATGTGAAACCCATTTTTTTTTTACAGGATGTGATAATTGAAGTTCAATGGTAACACCAGATTAGCCTGTTGATCTTTCTATAAAGTATTAAGAGGTCAGAATATTTTACACATGCCTTCAAGGTCCCATCCTATATAATAATTCCCTAATGTCCCCACGTCCGTGGTGTGTGTCAGAGGAAATTTTGCACTGCGCATGTCGGAGAGGGACGCAGGGATTGGAGCGTAGAGACCACGCCTCTACCTCCCCACCCTCTGCTTACAAGGCCAAGCGCGGGGGAAGGGGCGCGAAGCGCCCCTGCCCCCGCCGCCGGCCACCTCCGCCGCCTTGGCCGATTGGAGCGTAGAGACCACGCCTCTACCTCCCCACCCTCGCAGCTCCAAGTGCTTTCCAACGCTGCCTGCCCTTAACGGTCATTCTGTGAGCGACCGTTGGGGCAGACAGTAGCTTACATTGCCGCCGTCTACCTTCCACCGTCGTTTGCAATTGCTGAGTTATATTTGCGACCTCCATTTCGCCCGCTTTACCAGGAGCCTCCCGCTGTAGCCGCCGAACATCGCGGCAAAGTGCGGGGAACCGGCGCGCAGCGCCGGTGACCCTGCACTGAAGCGGAGCCTCCTGCTGCCGCCAGACCACTCCAGTTTGGGCGCTTTTGCCTCCCGCTGCAGCCACCGAACATCGCGGCGCGGTTGCGACCTCCATTTCGCCCGCTTTACTTTGGCCGCTTTTGCCTCCCGCTGCAGCCGCCGAACATCGCGGCTGCCGCCAGACGCCTCCATTTTGGGCGCTTTTGCCTCCCGCTGCAGCCGCCCGCTTTACCCGCAGCCGCCGAACATCGCGGCTGCCACCAGACGCCTCCATTTTGGGCGCTTTTGCCTCCCGCTGCAGCCGCCCGCTTTACCCGGAGCCTCCCGCTGTAGCCGCCGAACATCGCGGCAAAGTGCGGGGAACCGGCGCCCAGCGCCGGTGACCCTGCACTGAAGCGGAGCCTCCTGCTGCCGCCAGACCACTCCAGTTTGCCCGCTTTTGCCTCCCGCTGCAGCCGCCGAACATCGCGGCGCGGTTGCGACCTTGGCGGCGGGGAACATCCTCGCCACCTTCCCCTGCTTCTCCTCTCCCCGCTCCGGTCGCGCTGAGGGAGCCAAGGGGTGTCGGGGCGCGCAGCCGCCGTCGTCCCGCCCGCGCAAGAAGCGGCTGCTGCTGGGCGCGCGCGGAAAGGAGCCGACACTCCCTCGCCGGGAGCTGCAGCGCCGAGCGGGATGCATCCCACCCGGCGCTGCTGCTCCCGCGGTCACTGAGTGACCGGCCGAGGGAGCGCCGGCTCCTTAGGCTGCCCGTCCACAGGGACAGGCAGCTTCAGGAGCCGCCACTCCCTCGCCAGGAGCTGCAGCGCCGAGCGGTATGCATCCCGCCCGGCACTGCTGCTCCCGCGGTCACTGAGCGACCGGCCGAGGGAGCGCCGGCTCCTGAGGCTCCCCGCAGCACGGACAGGCAGCCTAGAGCCCGTAATCTTTACGGGCTTAATTTACTAGTTTAAGATAAACATCTTGAAATATGACAAAATTTGGGTCTCTTTTTCCAACAACTTATCCCAACTTCATTAATGTCATCACCTACAGAAATAAGTTGCAGAAGAAGTCCAGACTGACACATACCAATACACAGCTTCCTTATGTTTAATTCCTCTAGTTTCCATTTCCCTTAGGAAATGTAATTCTAGACATTCCTGCTATTGGCCAACTAATTAAACACCCTGCTTTAATTATCCAAATAATCAAAACAACTTCCCTTATAAATACAATAAACTTATTAAATCCCAGTACGTTTCCGAGCACAATTCAAAGTGTTGGTGCTGACCTTTAAAGCCCTAAACGGCCTCAGTCCTGTATACCTGAAGGAGCGTCTCGACCCCCACCGTTCAGCCCGGACACTGAGATCCAGCGCCGAGGGCCTTCTGGCGGTTCCCTCACTGGGAGAAGCAAAGCTACAGGGAACGAGGCAGAGGGCCTTCTCGGTAGTGGCGCCCACCCTGTGGAACGCCCTCCCAGCAGAGGTGAAAGTGATAAACAATTATCCTACATTCAGAAAATACCTGAAGGCAGCCCTGTTTAGGGAAGTTTTTAACTTGTGATTTTGATGTATTTTAATGTTTGTTGGAGGCCGCCCAGAGTGGCTGGGGAGACCCGGCCAGATGGGCGGGGTACAAATAAAAAATTATTATTATTATTATTATTATTATTATTATTATTATTATTATTATTATTATTATATCGTTAGATAAATATGTTTTCAGTTGGATTAAGAATAGTAATACTGTTGAACAAACATTCTTCAAAATCAACAAATCAAAAAAGAGTTATGCATCATTGTTTGCTAAGCCAGATGCAAAGATGATATTTTGCAAGTATGACAACAGGACAGATGATACAGATTTAGTAATAGAATCTTTCCAGGTGTGATTTGCATCTGAAGAGAATCAACAACGGAAAATAGCTCCTTCCTCTCTCTACAAGCATTTCTGTTCTAGAAAGAAGGCCAAAAGATTGTGCTCTACACTCGTCATATAAAGGGAAGCATCGGCAGCAGACAAGGCTAATATTAAACATTATAGTGGAAGAAACATTATTATTACATGCTCAGAAATATGCCAACCTCATATGAATTGCTCGGCTTCATTCTTATTGTTATTGAAACCCTCATAGGATTGGTGGCAAATGGATTTATTGCTATCGTTAACTGCATTGACTGGCATAGAAGCAGAAAACTATCCCCAGCTGACATGATCCTGAGTTGTCTTAGCTTGTTCAGATTTGTATTTCATACATATATGATACAGTCTGCAATATTCAACGTCTTTTTCATGGACGCTGTTCGACTAACGGACGTAAAAGTGGTAGGGTTCACTACCTGGACATTTATTACTAATGCTGACCTTTGGTTTGCCGCTTTGCTCAGTGTTTTGTACTGTGTAAAGATTGCCAACTTCTCCCACCCTCTCTTCCTGCAAATGAAGCGGAGATTCCCTGCGCTGGTGCCTTGGCTGCTTCTGGGGACTGTGGTCTTCTCTGCAATCATCACCACTGTGGCAGTGACAGGTGGTAGCATTATGACTAAATGTAATATATTTGAATCATTCCTAAGCAATAACAGTAACTCAGAAAATGAAATTTCCACCTCCTGTAAGTATCTTCTCCTTCTATATGTTCTTCCGAATTTATTTCCCTTCATGATATTTTTGTTCTCGTCCATCTTATTACTAACTTCTCTGTGGAGACACAAAGATCTTCTACAAAGCAGTGCAAGGGATGTGAGCACAGAAGTTCACCTGAATGCCATCAAAGCCCTGGCTTCTTTCTTCATGCTCTACATATCTAGCTTTTTCATGGAAATTTTGAGCATAGTCTTCTACTGGATAGGCATCACAGATGCTTGGGTAACAATACTTATTTTAAATGTGATGGTTGCATATTCCTCTGGCCATGCTGTTATCCTGATCTACATGAGTCCCAGACTGAAACAGAAATCAATAAGGATGCTACGTCAACTAAAATGTTGAATGACGCCATCATCTTAAGGATCATCAAAACCTTTTGGAAGTGGCATCCCCTCGCAAAAACAATACAATCTGTATATGTGTGTGTGTGTGTCTGTGCACATATGCACTGAGGATATGTGTCAACCAGACATTCTCCTGCACAAGACTGCCAAGCCATTGTAAGGAGGTTTGCACAGGAGAACTTTCTGCAGGATATGCCCTTTTCTGCATTTTAACAAAACCATAATAACAAAACTGAAACTGACCATAATAACAAAACTGAAACCAGCTGAACCATGTCCCAACCCAGAAGTCTATTCAGCTGCCTCAGCTTTCAAACCTGTAGTCAGTGTGGGCCCACCTTGCTAGGCCAGGTGGAAGAAGCCTGCAAGGCTGGGAGCAGATCCCTCAAGACTCATAGCCGAGATATATCAATATGTCAATAGTTTTAAGGAAATTCAAGGAGAGTGCATATCAAGACTGAAGATGGGTGGCCGGAATCGCAACAGAGAGACTGGGGAGGGGGCTACATTTGGTCCCTGGGTCTGATATTCCTTATCCATGGTCTAACCCAGCACCTTTAATTACAATTACCAAGGCAGGTAATTGTTCTCTTAGAACTGAGTCCGGCTGGGGAAAAAAGTCCTGATTCTATTGTATATGTGAAACCCATTATTTTTTTTTTACAGGATGTGATAATTAAAGTTCAATGGTAACACCAGATTAGCCTAAACAAAATAAAATAAAAAAATTCCTTCCAGTAGCACCTTAGAGACCAACTAAGTTTGTTCTTGGTATGAGCTTTCGTGTGCATGCACACTTCTTCAGATACACTGAAACAGAAGTCACCAGACCCTGATCAACCAGATTAGCCTGTTGATCTTTCTTTAAAGTATTAAGATGTCAGGATATTTTACACAGGCCTTCAAGGTCCCATTTAAGATAAACATCTTAAAATATGTCAAAATTTGGGTTTCTTTTTCCAACAACTTATCCCAACATTATTAATGTCATCACCTACAGAAATACCGGTAAGCTGTAGAAAAAGTCCAGACTGACACACACCAATACACAGCTTCCTTATGTTTAATTCCTCTAGTTTCCATTTCCCTTAGGAAATGTAATTCTAGACATTCCTGCTATTGGCCGGCTAATTAAACACCCTGCTTTAATTATCCAAATAATCAAAACAACTTCCCTTATAAATACAATAAACTTATTAAATTGTTAGATAAATATGTTTTCAGTTGGATTAAGAATAGTAATACTGTTGAACAAACATTCTTCAAAATCAACAAATTAAAAAAGAGTTATGCATCATTGTTTGCTAAGCCAGATGCAAAGATGATATTTTGCAAGTATGACAACAGGACAGATGATACAGATTTAGTAATAGAATCTTTCCAGGTGTGATTTGCATCTGAAGAGAATCAACAACGGAAAATAGCTCCTTCCTCTCTCTACAAGCATTTCTGTTCTAGAAAGAAGGCCAAAAGATTGTGCTCTACACTCGTCATATAAAGGGAAGCATCAGCAACAGACAAGGCTAATATTAAACATTATAGTGGAAGAAACGTTATTATTACATGCTCAGAAATATGCCAACCTCATATGAATTGCTCGGCTTCATTCTTATTGTTATTGAAACCCTCATAGGATTGGTGGCAAATGGATTTATTGCTATCGTTAACTGCATTGACTGGCATAGAAGCAGAAAACTATCCCCAGCTGACATGATCCTGAGTTGTCTTAGCTTGTTCAGATTGGCATTTCATGCAGTTATGATACAGTCTGCAATATTCAACGTCTTTTTCATGGACGCTGTTCGATTAACGGACGTACAAGTGGCAAGGTTCACCACCTGGACATTTATTACTACTGCTGACCTTTGGTTTGCCGCTTTGCTCAGTGTTTTGTACTGTGTAAAGATTGCCAACTTCTCCCACCCTCTCTTCCTGCAAATGAAGCAGAGATTCCCTGCGCTGGTGCCTTGGCTGCTTCTGGGGACTGTGGTCTTCTCTGCAATCATCACCACTGTGGCAATAACAGGCAGTACCATTATGACTAAATGTAATATATTTGAATCATTCCTAAGCAATAACAGTAACTCAGAAAATGAAATTTCCACCTTCAGTAAGTATCTTCTCCTTCTATATGTTGTTCCGAATTTATTTCCCTTCATGATATTTTTGTCCTCGTCCACCTTATTACTAACTTCTCTGTGGAGACACAAAAATCTTCTACAAAGCAGTGCAAGGGATGTGAGCACAGAAGTTCACCTGAATGCCATCAAAGCCCTGGCTTCTTTCTTCATGCTCTACATATCTAGCTTTTTCGTGGAAATTTTGAGCACAGTCTTCTACTGGATAGGCATCACAGATGCTTGGGTAAAGATACTTCTTTTAAATGTGATTATTGCATATTCCTCTGGCCATGCTGTTATCCTGATCTACATGAGTCCCAGACTGAAACAGAAATCAATAAGGATGCTACGTCAACTAAAATGTTGAATGAAGCCATCATCTTAAGGATCATCAAAACCTTATGGAAGTGGCATCCCCTCGCAAAAACAATACAATCTGTGTATGTGTGTGTGTGTGTGTGTGTGTGTGCACATATGCACTGAGGATACAGTCAACCAGACATTCTCCTGCACAAGACTGCCAAGCCATTGCAAGGAGGTTTGCACAGGAGAACCTTCTGCAGGATATGCCCTTTTCTGCATTTTTTAATACTCTATACACTCTGTTTGCTTAATGATTTGTTCTTATGTCAAAACTGAATGACGATTATTCTGCCAAAGGAGGTTCCTTCCCCGTTCTGTGCTTTGATTTCAAATATCCATATTAACCTTCTCATTATTTACACAGCAATGTGGGGTGGCTGCTGTATGAGCCAACAGTGCTGTGGAGAAGTTGGTTCTACCACTTTCTTTGAAGATGGGCTTAAGATGATGATCACAGAGTTTAGGTCAGTTCATAGGAGGAGAAGCGATCCTTGAGACATTTAAGGCCTTACTCCAAGGCTTTACTCCTAGCCAAACTGGAATTCAGGAGCAGCAGCTACAGACCCAAGGCATGGTTGATAGGACAACTGTAATTCCCCAGGTTGGAAGTGGGGCTGGCATCCATCACAGACACCAACTGCCTGTGCTGTGTGCCCCTTACCCAGCCTGTCCCACTTCCCACATCATACCCCCCCCTATCCCAAACCACTGTGATTAGTTCCCCTTTCTTCTCCCCAGCTCCTCTCTTGTCACACACATCCCCCCAAAAAACCGATATTTAAATATGTAATAATAATAATAATAATAATAATAATAATAATAATAATTTTTTATTTATACCCCACCCTGCCCAGTCAGAACCGGGCTCAGGGTGGCTAACATCAACAAAAATCACAATAGAATATAAAAACCAATTAATTAAAATAAAAGTTAAAAGCCAGTTTAAAATGCCGATTCATTTAGCGCCCATTACCAAATCAAGGGGAGGAAACCATCAAACTGTGTCTGACCCGAAGGCTAGGAGGAACAACTCTGTCTTGCAGGCCCTGCGGAAAGATGTCAAATCCCGCAGGGCCCTAGTCTCTTGTGACAGAGTGTTCCACCAAGTTGGGGCCAGAACTGAAAAAGCCCTGGCCCTGGTTGACACCAGTCTGACAGCCTTGTGGCTCGGGACCTCCAGCAGGTTATTATTTGTAGACCTTAAGGTCCTTTGCGGGGCATACTGGGAGAGGCGGTCCTGTACTAGTTAAAACCAGCTAAAACAATTTAAAACATTTTAGGCAAAGGGGACCATAATAATAAAACTGAAACCAGCTGAACCATGTCCCAACCCAGAAGTCTATTCAGCTGCCTCAGCTTTCAAACCTGTAGTCAGTGTGGGCCCACCTTGCTAGGCCAGGTGGAAGAAGCCTGCAAGGCTGGGAGCAGATCCCTTAAGACTCATAGCCGAGATATATCAATATGTCAATAGTTTTAAGGAAATTCCAGGAGAGTGCATATCAAGACTGAAGAGGGGTGGCTGGAATCGCAACAGAGAGACTGGGGTGGGGGGCGACATTTGGTCCCTGGGTCTGATATTCCTTATCCATGGTCTAACCCAGCACCTTTAATTACAATTACCAAGGCAGTGGGACCATTTTCTTTTTGACCTCAGGCAGCAAAGTGTATTGGTCAGGTTTTGACATCCCCTCTCCTTTGGTTTTGACTTTCTCCTCCTGTTGGCCTGCCAAATATAGCTCCCTTCTTTAATTAGTCTACCAATTAGAACAACTTGACATACAAACTAAGTCAACTTATTGAATCTTTGAAGAAGAAGAAGAAGAAGAAGAAGAAGAAGAAGAAGAAGAAGAAGAAGAAGAAGAAGAAAAGTATGTTTTTGAATGGATTGGAAATGTTGATACTGGTGAACAAACATTAATCAAAATAAACAAATCATAAAAGAATCATATATCCTTGTTTGTTAAACCAGATGCAAAGATGATATTTAGCACCTCTATAGAATTTGCAAATAGGGTATCAGAAGAGATATTACAGATTCAGCATTTGAGTCCTTCCAGGTGTGATTTGCATCTAAACAGAATCAACAAATGAAAGTATCTCCCTCCTCTCTCTACAAGTTTTTCTGTTCTAGTGAGAAGGCAGTAAAAGAAGAGTTTGGATATGATATCCCGCTTTATCACTACCCGAAGGAGTCTCAAAGCGGCTCCTTTCCCTTCCTCCCCCACAACAAACACTCTGTGAGGTGAGTAGGGCTGAGAGACTTCACAGAAGTGTGACTAGCCCAAGGTCACCCAGCAGCTGCATGTGGAGGAGCAGAGACGCAAACCCGGTTCACCAGATTACGAGTCTACCTCTTTTACCCACTACACCACACTGGCTCAGGAGTAGACGGCGCAGATACTGCACATTACAGTGGAGGAAACACTTTCATTTCATGCTCAGAAAGATGTCTACCTTATTTCAATTGTTCGGCTTTGTTCTTCTTGTTATTGAAACCCTCATAGGAATGGTGGGAAATGGATTTATTGCTATCATTAACTGCATTGACTGGCATAGAAGCAGAAAACTTTCCCCAGCTGACATGATCCTGAGCTGTCTTGGCTTGTTCAGATTTCTATTTCATGCAGTTGTGGTACAGTATGCAATTTCTATCCTCTTTTTCATGGACGCTGTTCAATTCAAGGACCTAAAAGTGGCATATTACACCTCATGGTCATTTATCAATACAACTGATCTTTGGCTTGGCACTTGGCTCAGTGTCTTGTACTGTGTAAAAATCGCTACCTTCTCCCACCCTCTCTTCCTCCAAATGAAGCGGAGATTCCCTGGGCTGGTGCCTTGGCTGCTTCTGGGGACTGTGGTCTTTTCTGCAATCATCACCATTGGAACAGGTACATCCAAAACCAATGTTTCTAAATGTAATTCTTTTGAATCACTTCTGACCAATAATAGTTACTCGGAAAATGAAATTTTCAACTCCTGTAAGTATCTTCTCCTTCTATATGTTGTTCCGAATTTATTTCCCTTCATGATATTTTTGCTCTCATCCATCTTACTACTAACTTCTCTGTGGCGGCACAAAAAGTTACTACAAAACAGTGCAAAGGATGTCAGCACAGAAGCTCACCGGAATGCCATCAAAGCCCTGACTTCTTTCTTCATTCTCTACGTATCTAGCTTTTTTGTGGAAATTTTGATGATAGTTTTGTTTGCGATGGGCATGAAAGGTATTGGAAAGCTTTTTTTCCTTTTAAATGTGGTTATTGCATATTCCTCTGGACATGCGGTTATCCTGATCTTCATTAATCCCAAACTGAAACAGGAATCAATCAAGATGCTACATCAACTAAAATGCTAATTGAAACCACCATCTCAAATTCTACCAAGACTGCATGGAAGTGGCTTCTTCTTTTGCAAGAATATAGAATAGAATATATTTTATTGTCATTGTCCCCTTTGGGGACAACAAAATTACTCGGCTGCTCCATCCACCCAGATAGGGCACTCCACGCAAAAACAAAACAACTACAAAAACACTGATTAAAACCATACTGTATGATACAGAACATTGCTGCCGGCGGGTATACATGTGACACATATGCACTGAGGACAGTCTAGCAGATGTCCCCCTGCACAAGACTGCCAAGCCATTGTATAGAGCAGGCATGTCCAACAGGTAGATCGTGATCTACTGGTAGATCACTAGGATGTCTGTGGTAGATCACTGGCTCCCCCCCCAAAGAAACTCAGCAACTTTGGCTCCCCTAAAAAAAGCTCCACTTTCACCCAAACCCCCAAAACATGGATGGCATTCCTTCCTTAAAAAGCTCAACAACCTGGACCTGAACCTCCAAAAGGGGGTAGATCACTGCCAGTTTTTAACTCTGAGTAGATCGCAGTCTCTTGGAAGTTGGCCATCCCTGGTATAGAGGTTTGTACAGGAGAATTTTCTGCTGGGTGTGCCCTTTTCCGGGGGTTTTTGATACCACATCCACTCTGTTTCCTTCATGGAACAGCAATTATTCTGTCAAAGGAATTTCCTTCCCATTTCTATGCTTTGCTTTCATATATCCATATTAACCTTCTCTTTACACAGAATTGTGACTTGGCTGCTGCTTCAGCCAACAGAGCTGTGAAGATGGTGTTTCCTAATGGCTGTGTCTATTTCCTTTAATGGTCAGTTCACCTGTGAAATATGTGCCTCAGAGAGAGCAAGCTGCATTGAAGTGGGAAAGGACAGAGTGAGCTAAAAGTGGAGGATCCAGCCTTTTTGTGTGATGTTCTAGCTGAAATAGGAGAGCACTGAGTGGATCTGTGAAAGGAGATGGTGGTGCTGGCTTTCTCTCTGAAAATCTGGTGGGGGAGCCAAGAGATATGAGACATATTTAAAGATTAGCTTTCCCCTGTCTTCTACCTGTATGTTTCTAAATCAGAAAATACCAGCAAGCCCCCACTGACAAATCACTGGAACCTCTGAAGTGTCTCACTGCTTGCAACCGAACCAAGAAAACACCAGAACCTCTGAATGTCTCATGCTTGGATATTTTGTGTGTTTTTAACAGCATATTTCCAAATCAAATAGCAATTGCAAAGTCATTGTAAATCCCTAGTGCTTTTTTTCTTATTTTACCCAAACAGATCTAAATCCACAGGGCTCTCAGAGTGAGGAAAGTGGGAAACATACAATGAACTAATTTTTCATGTGCAATTAAAGTCACAATATATCAATCTGTTGGTAGTTTTAAGGAAATTCTTTTTGAAAAAATGAAGATTTAAAACAATGTTATATATCAGGGGAGGGGGACTCCTCATAATCTCTACATTCAGTGAAGGGTCAGTGTTCATGGATTCCTGGACTAAGCAAGGAATAACACCAGCTAACATGGGGCCAGCCTGGTGGTGGTGGGACATTGAAGAAACATTGCTGCTGATGGTCAGCCATTAGCCCCCCAAGGGAAGTCATCAACCAGACAGAAGGCTCTGCCAGGCACAGAGGGAGGTTGCCAGGGTAACCACAGGAAGAGGGGGTGTTGGGTTGCAAGAGAGGTTTTGAGAGCAGGGGTTTCTGGAAAGAAGAATCAAGAAGTGGGGAGAACTCCAGGTGGGGACTGAAGGGCAACAGCCATGTTGGCTGGTTGGAGCAGGCTGTTTCAGAGGGACGTGTGGGTGCTGCTTTGGATGCCTCTGAATTCAATGTGGGAAGGACAATCTTGAAATGTTAAATACTGGTGAACAAACATTAATCAAAATATAGAAATCATAAAAGAATCATCTATCATTGTTTCTTAAGCCAGATGCAAAGAGGATATTTAGCACCACTGTTGAATTTGCAAATATGACAGCAGAAAATATGATATAGATTTAGGAAGAGAATCTTTCCAGGTGAGATTTGCATCTGAGCAAAATCAACAACTGAAAATAGCTTGCTTCTCTCCTTGCAAATTGTTCTGGTCTTGAAAGAAGGCAGAAGTATTCTGCTCTCCACTGCTCATATAAAAGGCAGCATAAGCAGCAGACTGTGTTAATATTACACTGGAAGAAACACTTTTACTTCGGGCTCAGAAAGATGTCTACCTTCTTTGAATTGTTCGGCTTCATTCTTCTGGTTATTGAAACCCTTGTAGGAATGGTGGCAAATGGATTTATTGCTATCATTAACTTCATTGACTGGCATAGAAGCAGAAAACTATCCCCAGCCGACATAATTCTTAGTTGTCTTAGCTTGTTCAGATTTGTGTTTCATGCAATTGGGATACAGACTGCAATTCTTATCCTCTTTTTCATAGATACTTTTAAGATGAGGAACGTAAATATTGCATACAATGCCTCCTGGCGATTTGTTAATACTGCTAACCTTTGGTTTGGCGCTTTGCTCAGTGTTTTGTACTGTGTAAAGATTGCCAACTTCTCCCAGCCTCTCTTCCTGCAAATGAAGCGGAGATTCCCTGGGCTGGTGCCTTGGCTGCTTCTGGGGACAGTGGTCTTCTCTGCAATTACCACCACAATCAAAATGACGGGAAGCACCATTATTTCTAATAGCAGTTCATATGAATCACTTCTAAGCAATAACAATGACTCAGAAATTAAGACATATTACTTTTGTAAGTATTCCATCCTTCTATATGTTGTTCCAGAGTTCTTTCCCTTCATTATATTTTTCTCCTCATCCATTTTATTGCTAACTTCTCTGTGGAGGCACAAAAATCTTTTACAAAACAGTGCAAGGGATGTCAGCACAGAAGTTCACCTGAATGCCATCAAAGCTCTGGCTTCTTTCTCCGTTCTCTACGTATCTAGCTTTTTTGTGGATATACTGTCATTGTACTTCTCTTTGATGATAATGGCAGACATTGGGATGCATATTTGGTTTTTTGGTGTTATTGCTGCATATTCCTCTGGCCATGCCATTATCCTGATCTTCATTAATCCCAAACTGAAACAGGAATCAGTCAAGATGCTGCATCAACTAAAATGCTGAATGAAGCCACTATCTGAAAGGCTACCAATCTTGCCTCCTCTTTTGCAAGAACAATATTGGCTGCCTGTGGGTGTGCAGGTGCACACATGTGCTGAGGACACAGTTTAGAAGAGGTTCTGCTGCACAAGACTGCCAAGCCCTTGCAGACATAGAATCCTAGAATCCTAGAATTGTAGAGTTGGAAGTGACCCTGAGCGACATCATCAAGTCCAACCCGTTTGCAGTGCAGGAATCCTGCCCACAGCTGTCACTGGTGGGTTCGAACCACCAGCCTTCTGGTTAACAGCCAGATGTACTCACCCATTGATCCCTTGACCCATTGTGTCATTCTACGTGGTATGCTATTCTGCAGGGTATGCCCTTGAAGTTAGGTTGGTAGTTGTTTAATAATATTTTAATCACTTTTCTTTTTTTTTTAATTATTTGGATGGTTTTGAATGGGTGTATTCCTTTATATCTTTTATATATGTGTATATCTTGTATATCTTATATATCTTTGTATATCTTATATATCTTTGTATATCTTATGATATCAATTTAATAGTACAATCTTTCCAGGTGTGATTTGCATCTGAACGCAATAAACAATTGAAAATAGCTTGCTCCTCTCTTGACACGTTTTTCTGTTCTGGGCAGAAGGTAGAAGTATTTTGCTGTACACTTGTCATATAAATAAAGGGCAGCATCAGCGCCATCTTGTAATTATCCAAATAATTAAAACAACTTCCCTCACAAACACGGTACACTTACTAAATCAGAAAGACTAAAGAAGATTTTACAGGATTTTTTTCATCATGACCAATGTGGATTTCTGCCTAAAAGACAGTTAAGAGATAATATTAGAAATGTGCTTAATATGTTGGAGTACCTGGATTGCCACAATGAGAAGCAAACTGTGTTAATCTTTTTGGATGCAGAAAAAGCCTTTACAATGTGAACTGGATGTTTTTGTTTAGAGATTTGCAAGAAATGAATTTTAGAGATAACTTTATTAAATGGGAAAAGTTTTAAAAAGAAACATAAATTACAGGCCTTTGCAGGTGATTTGATGCTAGTTCTGGAAAACCCACCCCCGGGTTGTCCAGAGTTGTCGACCTTTTTGGGGGTGGAACCCCAAGGCTGTTGACCTTTTTTAAGGAAAGGTTCCCCAGAGTTGTCGGGTGCCAGGTGGGGGTGGGCAACCAACGCAAGCCGCAGAGGAGCCCAGCGCAACAAACCAGCCCGAGGTGTCGGCGTCGGCGACAGAGCTCTGTACCTCATGGTGTAAGCAGTGTGCGCTGTTATGGTGCCTAAGGTCGACTCACTGAAGACTGGCAGACAGCTGCAGAGAAGGTCGAGGTTCAATGCCAGCACTGGGGTCAGGATAGCCAAGGTCAGGGACGGTCCGAGTCAGAAACAAGTCAGGAGTCAAGATCACAAGGAACAAGGCAGGACAAGCAAAGCAACCACACGCTTCTGCACAGCAGTTGCAGACGCTACAGACTGGGTCAGTCGGTGTGATGACCTGGGAGTCAGACTCAGACGCTGAACCTGAGGGATCCCAGCCTGCACATGATTCACTGCCTCCAGAACCAGCAGAGCCAGGGCTGGGGCCTGAGTCTCAAGGGGACTCACCTGTGCTGGATCCTCAGGTGCAGGCATCGGCTGAGGTTGATCTGGCTTCTAATGGGATGGAGGACTTATTGCCTGCAGGTGCTCCACTCCCCACCCAGTCAGGGGAAGCTGAGGTTGCCTCTGGGTCCGGTAACCCTCCAGCTTCTCCTGAGCTGCAAAGGCTAAGGGCAGAGAGGCGAAGGGAACTAAGTTCCCGCAGGAGGAGTGCTCGCCTCCAAGCCAGGAGAGGCGAGGCACCTGAGGATCGGAGCCGCCCTTTGCCTCGGGGCAGATAAAAGCCAGCCAGTCCCAGACCCAAGTTGCAGGAGCAACATCGGTGCTGCCTAGTTCCTGTTCCTGGTTCCTGCGTTCCTGACCTCAGCTTGGTTACCTCGGCTTCCTGACCTCGGCTTCCTGACCTCGGCTTCCTGACCTCGGCTTCGTGACTTCGGCTTCGTGACTTCTGGCTTGGACTGACCTTGGACTGGACTAGACCTCGCCTATCGGATATCCCTTGGGACCAGCACAGTTTGCTCCTGCCACACCCGCACTCCCCCTTCGTTGGGGTGCGTTCGGGAGGAACCTGTTGTCATGACTGACCAGGCGGCTGCGCTGGTGGCATTGGCCCAGGAGAACCAGGTCTTGACCCACACAGTGCAGCAGCTAAGCAATGCGGTTACGGCGCTTCAGCAGCGTTTGGACGCCTTACCGGCTCCTGGTGCCGGCGCCCCAGCTCCAGGCAAGTACCCAGTGGCCCTGCCAGAAAAATTCGATGGGTCCCCGGGCAGCTTTCCCATGTTTCTCGCCCAGGCCAAACTGTATATTCAGGGGCGAGCCCGGGATTTCCCCAACGACCGCACCAAGGTGCACTTCCTGATCAGCTTGCTGAAGGACCAGGCGGCCAAGTGGGCGTTGCCGCTGCTCCGGCAAGACTCCCCCTTGCTGACAGACTATACGGGGTTTTGCAACCATTTTGAAACCGCGTTCGCCAACCCTCAGAAGGCGAGTCAAGCCAATCGGGCAATTCGGCGGTTGAAACAGGGCAAGTCCACAGTGGCCGCCTATGCCACGGAATTTCGGCTGTTGGCGCAGGACTTGACCTGGAACGATTCCGCACTTCGGGACCAGTATCTCGAGGGGCTTTCGGACGAGATACTGGACCAGCTGGCCACCTTGGATCGCCCCACCACGCTGGAGGCCCTCATCCAACGGAGTCTACAGATAGACGATCGGTTGGAGGACCGGCGCCAGGCCCGGGCCCGCCAGCACTCTGGGCTCCCGACTCCAGTGCTCCCCAGCAGCTCCACGGCCAGAGCCGAGTCACTGGAGGAGCCGATGCAGCTCGGGGCAGCACGGCCTCGCCTCTCCCCTTCGGAGAAGACACGACGTCGGGAGGGAAACCTGTGTCTCTACTGCGGGGGGAGTGGACACTACGCCCGAACCTGCCCTGAGAAACGCCAGCCGCAGGGAAACCGCCAACCCCAGTAGCCAATGGCCCAGGCTATCTGGGGTCCCAAGCATCACATGATGGGCCCTCACCAGTGGAATTGCAACACCTCATGATCCCGGTGCGTCTATACCCCCCAGGCGGGCCCTGGATTCTCACCCACGCTCTGGTGGATTCAGGGGCAACCCGCTCCTATATGGACTCTGCCTTCGCCGCTCAGCATCGGGTGCCGCTCCAGAACAAGCCAGAACCGGTGCAGGTGGAGGCAATCGACGGACGGCTCTTGCGGTCAGGCGCCGTTACTCGGGAGACCCAGCCCTTGGTCCTGTGCCACCAGCAGCACCGGGAGGTGCGTACCCTGGACATTGCCACCATGCCCCGGTTTCCCCTGGTGCTGGGGATGGACTGGCTGGAGTCTCACAATGTTCAGATCGATTGGGTCAATCGAACTGTACGCTTCCCAGACTCGGGTTCGATTGCTCAGTCCGAGATGCTTTCGGCCGCCTCCATGGGGGAGGCTGCGTCAACGCTCCCCGCCGTGTACCGGGACTACGTAGACGTGTTCGAGGAACAGGGGGCAGACCGGCTGCCTCCTCATCGGTCTTTTGACTGCGGCATAGACCTCCAGCCTGGGGCGCCCCTGCCTGTGAGTCGCCTATACTCTCTTTCGGAGCCAGAGCATGAAGCCTTACAGGACTTCCTTCACAAGAACCTGGAGCGGGGGTTCATTAGGCCCTCTACCTCTCCCACCGCCGCTCCAGTACTCTTCGTTAAGAAGAAGTGTGGGGAGCTTCGCCTCTGCCATGATTACCGAGCCCTGAATAAGATCACCATCCCAGACCGGTATCCCTTGCCCCTAATTGCAGAGTTGCTGGAGCGGGTGCAAGGGGCGCAGATGTTCACCAAACTGGACCTCCGGGGGGCTTACAACTTGATTCGGATCCGTGCCGGGGATGAGTGGAAGACCGCATTCGGGACCCGTTATGGGCAGTTCGAGTACCTGGTCATGCCGTTCGGACTATGCAACGCGCCCGCCGTGTTCCAACGGTACATCAACCACGTGTTCCAGGACTTGCTTGACAAGTATGTGGTGGTGTACCTCGATGACATTCTGATTTATTCCCGTGACCCAGCTCGCCACGAGAGTCATGTCCGGACCGTGTTGCAGCGCTTGCGGGAGCACCGCCTGTACGCTAAGCTCAGCAAGTGCGAGTTCCACCAGCGGTCAGTGGACTTCCTCGGACACCGACTCTCCCCTGACGGTGTACAGATGGACCCCGGGAAGGTGTCTGCGGTTCGAGAGTGGGCGGCGCCGCGGAACCGCAAGGACCTACAGCGGTTTTTGGGGTTCGCCAACTATTACCGGACATTCATTGTGGACTATGCTCATCGCACCACCCCGTTGACCCGACTGCTGCGCCCCAAGACGCCCTTCGCCTGGGATGAGGAGGCTGAGGTGGCATTCCAGGGATTGAAAGCCTGTTTCCAGAAGGCGCCAATTTTGCAGCATCCTGATCCCTCTCGTCCCTTCGTGGTGGAGACTGACGCCTCCAGTACGGCTCTCGGTGCCGTCTTGTCCCAGCAACACGGACCTGATGCGCCACTGTTACCCTGCGCCTACTACTCCCGGCAGCTCCTTCCGGCGGAGCGTAACTATACTGTGTGGGAGCGGGAACTACTGGCCATCAAGGTGGCCTTTGAAGTCTGGCGCCATCATCTTGAGGGGGCACGACACCCAGTGGAAGTGAGAACCGACCACCGGAATCTGGAGTACCTCCAGACCACCCGCAGGCTGAACCAGCGGCAGATCCGGTGGGCACTGTTCTTCTCCCGGTTCCAGTTCCGGATCCGCTACATCCCCAGCTCCCAAAACCAGAAGGCGGATGCGCTGTCCCGGAAACCAGAGGACATTGCAGAGACGGTGCAGCAGGCGGCCCCCACAACGATCATCCCACCAGCGGCCTTCCTGGCTGTTCATGAGACTGAGTCGCTGCGGGACCGAGTGCGGAGGCAGCAACGGGTCGACGCGTGGGCTCAGGAACGGATCCAGGAATTGGCCAGTGGATCGTGCCCTCGATACCCAGAACTGGTTGTGCACCAGGGTCTGCTGATGCACCGTGGTCGGTTGTACATCCCACCAGGGCCTTTGCGGGCCGAGGTACTCCGAATGTCACACGACGCCCCGGCAGCTGGCCACTTCGGGAGGTATCGGACCACCCACCTGGTCAGCCAGGAGTTCTGGTGGCCCCGCTTGAAGGCCGACGTGGCACGGTACATTGGGGGGTGCGAGGTCTGCCGGCGAGCCAAGGGATCGACCGGGAGACCTGCGGGACTGCTACAGCCACTGCCAGTTCCCCCTCGTCCGTGGCACACGGTTTCATTGGATTTCGTGGTAGACCTACCCCCATCCCGTCAGTGTACCTGCCTCCTGGTATTCACAGACCACTTCACTAAAATGGTGCACTGCGCCCCGTGCCCGTCTGTACCCTCAGCCAAGGAGACGGCGCAACTGTACCTACAAAACGTCTTCCGCTTACATGGCCTATCGGAACGTTTGATCTCCGATCGTGGTGCCCAGTTCACCTCCCGGTTCTGGCGCGCTCTACATCAGGCTCTCGGGACGGAGGTCTGCCTATCTTCGGCCTACCATCCACAGACGGATGGACAGACCGAACGGGCAAACGCGGTGTTGGAACAGTACCTCCGGTGCTACTGCAGCTTCCACCAGGACGATTGGGTCGACCACCTGGCGTTGGCCGAGTTCGCATATAACAACGCAGTGCACGCTTCCACCCAACAGACCCCGTTCCAGGCAAACTATGGGTACCACCCGCGGTTGTTTCCAAGCGTACTGCCGGCATCCGCAGTTCCCGCAGTGACAGACTGGCTACAAGAGCTCCAGTCACAGCAGCAGCTTCTGACGGAGCAACTGAGCCAGGCCAAGGACGCGTATAAGGCCCAGGCCGACCGTCACCGTCAGGAGGGGCCGGAACTCCATGTCGGAGACCTGGTATGGCTCTCCACCCGCCACCTGCACCCCTCTCGGCCTTCACGGAAGCTGGATGCCCGCTTCACCGGCCCATTTCCGATCGTGGACCGGGTCTCACCTGTGGCCTTCCGTCTCCGGTTACCCGCGACCCTGAAGGTCCACCCGGTATTCCACCGGTCCCTACTCAGTCCGGTCGCCCCGGCCGACGAGTTCCACCCAGACCATCCACGACCGCAGCCAGTTTTGGTTCAGGGGGAGCCCGAGTATGAGGTGGAGCACATTCTTGACTCCCGATACCGCAGGGGGAAGCTCCAATACCTCATCGACTGGAAGGGGTATGGGCCCGAGGATCGGTCGTGGGAACCAGCGGAGAACGTCCACGCGCCTGTCTGCCTCCGTGATTTCCATGCGACTTACCCCAGCAAGCCTGGTCCGGCCCCTCGGTTGAGGGGGGGGCCTGGGAGGGGGGATGGTGTGATGACCTGGGAGTCAGACTCAGACGCTGAACCTGAGGGATCCCAGCCTGCACATGATTCACTGCCTCCAGAACCAGCAGAGCCAGGGCTGGGGCCTGAGTCTCAAGGGGACTCACCTGTGCTGGATCCTCAGGTGCAGGCATCGGCTGAGGTTGATCTGGCTTCTAATGGGATGGAGGACTTATTGCCTGCAGGTGCTCCACTCCCCACCCAGTCAGGGGAAGCTGAGGTTGCCTCTGGGTCCGGTAACCCTCCAGCTTCTCCTGAGCTGCAAAGGCTAAGGGCAGAGAGGCGAAGGGAACTAAGTTCCCGCAGGAGGAGTGCTCGCCTCCAAGCCAGGAGAGGCGAGGCACCTGAGGATCGGAGCCGCCCTTTGCCTCGGGGCAGATAAAAGCCAGCCAGTCCCAGACCCAAGTTGCAGGAGCAACATCGGTGCTGCCTAGTTCCTGTTCCTGGTTCCTGCGTTCCTGACCTCAGCTTGGTTACCTCGGCTTCCTGACCTCGGCTTCCTGACCTCGGCTTCCTGACCTCGGCTTCCTGACCTCGGCTTCGTGACTTCGGCTTCGTGACTTCTGGCTTGGACTGACCTTGGACTGGACTAGACCTCGCCTATCGGATATCCCTTGGGACCAGCACAGTCGGCCTTCCTTAAATAGCTGGCTCACTCCCACGTCTCTTGTGGGCTGCAGCTGTTTCTAATTGCTGCCTACGCTTTTCAGCTCGGCGCTCCACAGCTGAGAAGGGTGGAGGAGAGGGAATCAGCCGGTTCCCCTCCTGACTGGGGCCTGCTCCTGGCTCGACTTCTCCCTCCTGTTCTGGTCTTTCCCCTTCCCTATCAGATTCTTCCTCTTCCAAGGAGTGCCGCCACCAGTCCTCCCCAGGTATGAATTCTTCTGTGGGTGCCGCCTCGTCAGGGGGGGCTTGCCACCACTCCTCCTCATCCGACTCAACCCTGACATGCGCTGGGCGGGCCTCTCCACGTCCCTACATCAAGCCCAGGCACACAGGAGGGTGGAGCCGGCCGGCCCCCTCAGCGCCTTGCTACCTCGCTCACCCCGAAACTCACAGCAGAAGATCCCACCACGGCGCTCCGACCAATGGGCTGGCTCTTCCCCTGACTCAACTCTCGGGCCCCAGACTCTCGGCCTGGCACCCCTGAGAGCCCGGAGCCTGGGTGCCCCGCACCCCTAGCACCTATGGGTAAGACGGCCCTGGCTGGCTGCTCTGGCTTCCCCTTCTCTTCTCCCAACACCTCCCAACTCTTCTGTTCACCTGTCTCTGAGCTGTGACCTTCCTCAAACCACTGCTGTGATTCAATAATGCCTTCCTCTTCTCTGGGAAGTTCATGAGGAGAGGGGGGGGCATCTCTACCATTCCTCCTCAGTCTCGTCTCCTGCAGTCTAGTCCCGGACACCTACTATGGAGGAATGGCTGCTGAAATTCCTGGACTTGGCTAAGATGGCAAAGTTAACACGTTTAGAGAAAAATCATTGTTGATATTGATTCAAGATTGGAAACTCTTTGTGGACTTTTTGCATGAAAAAGAAAAGGAACTTATCACATCTGGCCTTGAGGAGTGAAGAAAATACTGGTTTATATAAAGTAGAATAGTTGAGTGTTACCTTGGAGCAAATGTTTTCAATAATTTTTAAACTATAGCTGACAGAGGCTGGATCAACATTGATCTCCTAAATGTTATTAAATTGAACGTTCTATAAGGTTCAATGGCAGTTTCCCTTTGTCAGTGGCTTGCAGTCTGGTATCACATTTTAATAACACATTTTAACGTTATAAACAACAAATGTAGATCTACCCAGAGTTCCTTCTATGATTCTGAAGGCCTCCTTTCCCCCTCTTTCTTCTTTTTCTTCCTTTGTACAGTGGTACCTCGGGTTAAGTACGCTTCAGGTTAAGTACGCTTCAGGTTAAGAACTCCGCTAAGAACAGAAATCGTGCTCTGGCGGCAGCAGGAGGTCCCATTAGCTAAAGTGGTGCTTCAGGTTAAGTATGCTTCAGGTTAAGAACGGATCTCCGGAACGAATTAAGTACTTACCGGTAACCCGAGGTACCACTGTATTTGTATTTATATTAGTTTCTTTTATCTTTTTGCACCATAAAAGATATTTGATATTAATATTTGTTTATTTTAGGCTTTAATAAACTCTATTGGGGTAGAGGGGGAGGAAGCACTGACCACTCCCTTCAGCCACTCAGCCAGTCCCCTGCTGGCCCTTTCGATGAGTCAAAAAAGGGCAAGGATCTAGCACACGTGGAGTAGATCTCACAATTCCAGTGATCCTGTCGCATTGGAAAGTATCCATTAGCACTGGATAAGCAGAGACCCAAAGTACATCCGGTGGATCTGTATCAACTTTTGCTGTTAGTTATAGTGCAAGCAGAAGATCTCTGATCTCTCTCTTGCGCAGAAATAAAACTTCTTTAACACAAGTAATAATAAGGCTTTACTAGTAGGTAAAGGTAAAGGTAAAGGTACCCCTGACCATTAGGTCCAGTCGCGGACAACTCTGGGGTTGCGGCGTGTAACAGTTTTGCACTGTGTGTTACAAAAATATTTGTTTTACCACAACCCAATCAAGGGTTAACTCAGTCTCAAGCCTGGACTGACTGAACATTCCTTGAGGGGGGGGCGGCTGACTGTTGGAGGAGAATGTGCAGCCGTTTATTCAGTTGAGAAGGGGCTTGGAAAAGGGAGTGTGGGGTGGTGTAGGAGAAGAAGCTGGGAGAGTAGGAATAGGTTAGGGAGATGTAGTGTTATTGGTTATATGTATAAAAACAAAGATATTTACTCTGAAAATTAAGTCTGTACACGCTAAGCCTGACTGCAACCATTACGCTTTCAAACAATAAAGAAATTGCATCTTTAAAGTGCCGAACATGAAAGTCGTCTGAATTACTATCCAGCCAAAGTACATGAAAGGCCCAGGTGGGGAATAACCTTTTAAAAGACTATACTTTCCCTCAAAAAGGAACGGAAAGGTAGTGAGTACGAAGGTCGCTGAGAGGGCTAAAAAGGGAGAAATGACCCAGGTTGTCACTAAGTTACCTCAGGGAAGAGGCAGGCTTGTCAGTAGGGGTTCTATAGAGGTTAGACCCCTGTTACTAGACACAAAGGGGGAGTTTCTTATATAGCTCAGGAATAATAGCGTGCCTGGTCACGTTTGAGGCTGGAAAGGACCTCGCTCTTATTGTTTTAGAAGTCAAACAAGAGTTAGAGGGTTTACAGTAAGGGTCTTGGTTGCCAAGGCCCTGGTCGTTACACGGCGCTCATCTCACTTTACTGGCCGAGGGAGCTTCCGGGTCATGTGGCCAGCATGACTAAGCCGCTTCTGGCGAACCAGAACAGCGAACGGAAACGGCGTTTACCTTTTCGCCGGAGCGGTACCTATTTATCTACTTGCACTCTGATGTGCTTTCGAACTGCTAGGTGGGCAGGAGCTGGGACCGAACAACGGGAACTCACCCCGTCGTGGGGATTCGAACCGCTGACCTTCTGATCAGCAGGCCCTTGACTCTGTGGTTTAACCCACAGTGCCACCCAAGTCCCTTACTAGTAGGACTTAGTTTTAAATCAAAATTAAAAAATTCCTTCCAGTAGCACCTTAGAGACCAACTAAGTTTGTTCTTGGTATGAGCTTTCGTGTGCATGCACACTTCTTCAGATACATTTAGTTTTAAATGTTTACATTGAGACATTGGTTTCTGTCTCACAAACTGCCTCACTCTGGTCCCAGTGTGAGCCTTTAAACCTCTTTTACTACAAAGTAGCTTTCCAACTAAAAATAAAATCAAAATATTATTTCTCCCTCTTCCTCTTGCCGCATACCAGCCAACACTCAATGACCAACCACCACACGCCATTCTATGTGTGTCTGTGTGATGCAAGCAGCTTCATCTGTATATATAAATGCTAGCAAAACATACAACTTCTCTCACCACTGCCTTGTGATTTAACTCGTGATCCAGACATAAAACAAGGTAGCCTGCTACAGCCTTGAGTGGACAAAAGCCAGCCATCTGGGAAAATACTGCCTACATTCTTGAATACAATGCAACAAAAATATAGCACTCGAACCATTAATTCATTTCATTCATTTATTAGACATTAGTCACTTCTCATCCAAAGGTCTACAACACACACACACACACACACACACACACACACACACACACATATTACTATAGGGAGAAAAGTGGAGGAAATAATATAATACATTAACATTTCATAAAATATCATTTATATAAAAAACTCTAATAATAAAAAGCGATATTCAGATTCCCTGCTTAACAAATAAACAAAATAACTAAACCCTCATCTACCCCTTAGTCCAAAAATCATTCAGATCAAACCATTTTATTTTTCTCCTTTAACCTCTCCACCCCACCCAAAAGTCTGGTCTCAAGGCCAGCTGTTATAAATCAGTGGTGGGTGGGTCCAGTGTCCTTCAGGGATGACTCCACGTTCCTGACGCAATGGAGGCAGAGAAAAAAGATTTTTCTTGCCTGCACTGCCACAGAATAGATCTTCAAAGCAGATCTAGCCAGTGTTTGGTCAGACTCATTCTGAGTTTTCCACCAAATATTGCTCCCATCACCATCTCACTTTATTGACATCATGATCTACAGAAATAAACCACAGAAAAAGTTCATATTGGCACATACCATTGCACAGCTTCCTTGTTTTTAATTCCTCTGGTTTCCACTTTTTAAAGTAAATGTAACTCTAAATATCTCACCTATTGGCCTGCATAATTAAACACCCTGCTTTATCTCTCTTACCAATTGGAACAACGTCCCTCACAAACAAAATGAATTTTATTAAATCATTTGATAAACATCTGTTTTCAGATTGATTAAAAATAAAAATACTGTTGGCAGGGACACGCCCAGCAGAGAGGAATCTCCAGAAGAGGAGGAATTGGCTGCACCTGAGTCGCCAAGAAGTAGGAGGCAGGGCAAGCGATTAGAGCAGAGGCGGGCCAGCAGGAGGCTGGAGAAGATGTGGCGTATATCTGGCTTTGGGAAGGGTCAGAAGCCAGTTGTGTCAACTGACTCTGACGGCAAAGGATGCAAGCCTGTTATTGAGAAATAAACCTCAGCTGACCACTGCAGGCGTTCCGTGTCTTGTGTGGGAGAAGCGCTAAACCTGACAACTGGTGAACAAACATTAATCAAAATATAGAAATCATAAAAGAATCATCTATCATTGTTTGTTAAACCAGATGCAAAGAGGATATTTAGCACCACTGTCGAATTTGCAAATATGACAGCAGAAAATATGATATAGATTTAGGAAGAGAATCTTTCCAGGTGTGATTTGCATCTGAGCAAAATCAACAACTGAAAATAGCTTGCTTCTCTCCCTGCAAATTGTTGAAAGAAGGCAGAAGTATTCTGCTCTCCACTGCTCATATAAAAGGCAGCATAAGCAGCAGACTGTGCTAATATTATCCATTACCGTGAGAAAACACTTTTATGTCGGGCTCAGAAAGATGTCTACCTTCTTTGAATTGTTCGGCTTCATTCTTCTGGTTATTGAAACCCTTGTAGGAATGGTGGCAAATGGATTTATTGCTATCATTAACTTCATTGACTGGTTTAGCAGCAGAAAACTATCCCCAGCCGACATGATCCTGAGCTGTCTTGGCTTGTTCAGATTTGCGTTTCATGCAATTGGGATACAGAGTGCAATTCTTCTCTTCTTTTTCATAGATACTTTTCAGATGAGGAACGTATATATTGCATACAGTGCCTTATGGACATTTGTTAATACTGCTAACCTTTGGTTTGGCGCTTTGCTCAGTATTTTGTACTGTGTAAAGATTGCCAACTTCTCCCAGCCTCTCTTCCTGCAAATGAAGCGGAGATTCCCTGGGCTGGTGCCTTGGCTGCTTCTGGGGACTGTGGTCTTCTCTGCAATCAATGCGACCATCGAGACAATTATGGGCAGTAGACTCATGTCTGAATGCAAGACAATTGAATCACTTCTAAGCAATAACACTGACTCAGGAATTAAGACATCTGACTTTTGTAAGTATGCCATACACCTATATGTTTTTCCACAGTTCTTTCCCTTCGTTATATTTTTCTCCTCATCCATTTTATTGCTAACTTCTCTGTGGAGGCACAAAAATCTTTTAGAAAACAGTGCAAGGGATGTCAGCACAGAAGTTCACTGGAATGCCATCAAAGCTCTGGCTTCTTTCTCCGTTCTCTACGTATCTAGCTTTTTTGTGGAAATATTGGCAGCGTTCTTCACTTGGAATGGCTCGAAACTCATTGGGATGCAATTTTTTTTTATTAATGTGGTTGCTGCATATTCCTCTGGCCATGCCATTATCCTGATCTTCATTAATCCCAAACTGAAACAGGAATCAGTCAAGATGCTGCATCAGCTAAAATGCTGAATGAAGCCACTATCTTAAAGGCTACCAATCTTGCCTCCTCTTTTGCAAGAACAATATTGTCTGCCTGTGGGTGTGCAGGTGCACACATGTGCTGAGGACACAGTTTAGAAGAGGTTCTGCTGCACAAGACTGCCAAGCCCTTGCAGACATAGAATCCTAGAATCCTAGAATTGTAGAGTTGGAAGTCCAACCCGTTGCAGTGCAGGAATCCTGCCCACAGCTGTCACTGGTGGGTTCGAACCACCAGCTTTCTGGTTAACAGCCAGATGCACTCACCCATTGCTCCCTTGACCCATTGTGTCATTCTGCAGGGTATGCCATAATGGAATAACAATGAGTTATTCAAACGCAGCAGCTGAGGAATACTGTAGACTACACGTATACCCACAGACTATTTACCAGCTGCGTCAGAAATGTCCACACGCTTCCGCGCATGTCTTTGCCTTCTAAAACCTTTTCCTCCCTTCTTGAAATGCAGAGTTCACAGTGGAAGAATGTTCACAGAGCAAAGTTGCCTCTGTATTTAGTTCTGACAATAAATCACAGCAACTCCAGCTAAATTAAGAAGATTTATTGTTTAAGGGCTCTAAGCCAGGAGAAGTTACCCCCATCCTGGCTGAAGCCGGAAGACGGACTGAACACAACAGCCGATACACATATCACATTACAAAAGAATGCAAACATCACATTTACAGAGACTTCCGTAGACAGACAGTCCCCCAGATGTGTGATGTCATCCTGTGGCTGCAGGGCAACAGACTGAGCTTGTTAAACTCAAATCCTCACATGCCATTCTGCCGGGTATTCCCTTGAAGTTAGGTTTGTAGTTTTAGGGAAATTGTTCTTTTAAAAAATGAATATTTAAAATAATGTTATAAATTGGGGGAGGCGTGACTCCTCATAATCTCTACATTCAGTGAAGGGTCAGTTTTCATGGATTCCTGGACTAAGCAAGGAGTAACACCAGCTAACTTTCTCATGGGGCCAGCCTGGTGATGTAGGACATTGAAGAAACAATGCTGCTGATGGTCAGCCATTAGTCCAGGGGTCAGCAACCTTTTTCAGCAGGGGGCCGGTCCACTGTCCCTCAGACCTTGTGCAGGGCCGGACTATATTTTTGGGTGCGAAATGAACACATTCCTATGCCCCACAAAAAACCCAGAGACACAATTTAAATAAAAGCACACATTCTATTGATGAAAAAACACGCTGATTCCCGGAACAACTGCAGGCCAAGTTTAGAAGGCGATTGGCCCAGATCCGGCCACCGGGCCTTAGGTTGCCTACCCCTGCATTAGTCCCCCAAGGGAAGGCATCAACCAGACAGAAGGCTCTGCCAGGCACAGAAAGAGGTTGCCAGGGTAACCACAGAAAGAGGGGGTGTTGGGTTGCAAGAGAGGTTTTGAGAGCAGGGGTTTCTGGGAAGAAGAATCAAGAAGTGGGGAGAACTCCAGGTGGGGACTGAAGGGCAACTGCCATGCTGGCTGGCTGGAGCAGGCTGTTACAGGGAGACGTGTGGGTGCTGCTTTGGATGCCTCTGAATTCAATGTGGGAAGGACAATCTTGAAATGTTAAATACTGGTGAACAAACATTAATCAAAATATAGAAATCATAAAAGAATCATTTATCATTGTTTGTTAAGCCAGATGCAAAGAGGATATTTAGCACCACTGTCGAATTTGCAAATATGACAGCAGAAAATATGATATAGATTTAGGAAAAGAATCTTTCCAGGTGTGATTTGCATCTGAGCAAAATCAACAACTGAAAATAGCTTGCCCCTCTCCTTGCAAATTGTTCTGGTCTTGAAAGAAGGCAGAAGTATTCTGCTCTCCACTGCTCATATAAAAGGCAGCATAAGCAGCAGACTGTGCTAATATTATCCATTACCGTGAGAAAACACTTTTATTTCGGGCTCAGAAAGATGTCTACCTTCTTTGAATTGTTCGGCTTCATTCTTCTGGTTATTGAAACCCTTGTAGGAATGGTGGCAAATGGATTTATTGCTATCATTAACTTCATTGACTGGTTTAGCAGCAGAAAACTATCCCCAGCCGACATGATCCTGAGTTGTCTTGGCTTGTTCAGATTTGCATTTCATGCAATTGGGATACAGACTGCAATTCTTCTCCTCTTTTTCAAAGATACTTTTCAGATGAGGAACGTATATATTGCAAACAGTGCCTTATGGACATTTGTAAATACTGCTAACCTTTGGTTTGCCGCCTGGCTCAGTGTCTTGTACTGTGTGAAAATTGCTAACTTCTCCCAGCCTCTCTTCCTGCAAATGAAGCGGAGATTCCCTGGGATGGTGCCTTGGCTGCTTCTGGGGACAGTGGTCTTCTCTGCAATCATCACCACCATCAAGGCAATTATGGGCAGTAGACTCATGTCTGAATGCAATACAAATGAATCACTTCTAAGCAATAACACTGACTCAGTAATGAAAACATCTGACTTTTGTAAGTATTCCATACTTCTATATATTGTTCCAGAGTTATTTCCCTTCATTATATTTTTCTCCTCATCCATTTTATTGCTAACTTCTCTGTGGAGACACAAAAGTCTTTTAGAAAACAGTGCAAGGGATGTCAGCACAGAAGTTCACCTGAATGCCATCAAAGCTCTGGCTTCTTTCTCCATTCTCTATGTATCTAGCTTTTTTGTGGAAAGAATGACATTGTTCTTCTCTTGGAATGGCATACAAGACATTGGGATGCATCTTTTGTTTACTAATGTAGTTGCTGCATATTCCTCTGGCCATGCCATTATCCTGATCGTCATTAATCCCAAACTGAAACAGGAATCAGTCAAGATGCTACATCAACTAAAATGCTGAATGAAGCCACCGTCTCAGAGGCTACCAAGACTGCATGGAAGTGGCATCCTCATTTGCAAGAACAAAACTGCCTGTCTCTCTACTGACTACCAATTTTGCCTCCTCTATTGCAAGAACGATAGTGTCTGTCTGGGGGTGTGCTGAGTATAGTTTAGCAGAAGTTCTGCTGCACAAGACTGCTAAGCCCTTGCAGACATAGAATTGTAGAGTTGGAAGTGACCCTGAGGGGCATCAAGTTCAACCCGTTGCAATGGAGGAATCCTGCCCACAGCTGTCCCTGGGTGGGTTCAAACCACCAACCTCCTGGTTAACAGCCAGATGGACTCACCCATTGCTCCCTTGACCCATTGTGTCATTCTGCAGGGGATGCCCTTGAAGTCTGCATTTGTTTACATACCAGGTTCTTGTACTGCGTACCCTTGAGCAGGGGCGTCCTCTTAGGCCCCAAATTATGTGTGCCCAGCGGCGCATGTGATGCAATGTGACATCATGATTTCACGTCACAACATGATGCCACGGTGTCACATTACGTTGTGTGCACCACAGCGGCACTGGAGACCCCTGGAAGTTGTGTCCAAGGTTTCTTCCGGGGGAAACCGGAAGCCACGTCAGAGGCCTTGCAAGGATTAGACACGATCTCCGAGGTCCCGCAAGGCCTTGGACACAAATTTTGGACACAACTTCCAGTTTCTCCCAGAAGTCGCATTGGAGGCCTTGTGAATATCTCCAAGGCCCCGTGAGGCCTCGGATATGGATTGCAAGGCCCTATGAGGCCACTGATTTGACTTTCGAGGCCCCACAATGCATCCAAAGTTGCACCAAAGTTGCACCAAAGTGTGGGTGCTGAGCACCAACCAAAAAATGTTGTGGGTATCCGGACCCCCAGCACCCCCTTTGTTTGCCCTTGAGTGCCCCCCCCCGAAGAAAGCACTGGTGTTTACTATGTTTGCCTAATGATTTACAGTGGGACCTCGACTTACGAAGATAATGCGTTCCGACGCTATCTTTGGTAGTCGAAAACACTCGTAAGTCGAATCCCCGTAGGAATGCATTGAGCGAAAAAAATTCGTAAGTTGAAAAAATCCTATTCAAAAATTCATAAGTCGGAAAAATCCTATTCAAAGCGGCCGCGACTTCCTTTCGGAAGTCGAAAAATTCGGTTGTGGCAGCCATTTTTTTTCTTCCGGAAGTCATTCGGAAGTCGAAAAACACGTAAGTCGGGTCACTCGTAAGTCGAGGTCCCACTGTATGTGAAAACTGAACAGCAATCATTCCAGTAGTTAATGTTCCTCTTCAGTTCCATTTTTTGCTATCAGATAGCTGTATTAACTTTCTCCAAATTATTTCCACATTTTGAGGAGGCTGGTGTATGAATAATCAGAGCTGTAAAATTCTTGGTGTTTCTTAATGTCTGTGACTCTTTCCTTAAATGGTCAATTCACTTGTGGAATATATGCCTCAAAGAGAGCAAGCAACATTGAAATGAGAATGGAAAGAGTGAGCTGAAAGGGGGGCATCCAGCTTTTGTGTGTGGTGGATATTCAACTTGAACACCCCTGTTTTCTTCGGATGCGAAATATCATATTGGCATCTGGCTTAACAAAGAATGATATCGTTCTTTGTTAAGCCAGATGCCAATATGATATTTAGCACCACTGTGGATTTTGCAAATATCAGAAGAGGTGATATTGAATTACTAAGAATGCTTCCAGGTGTGATTTGCATCTGAACAGACTCAACAAATGAAAATAGTTCCCTCCCCTCCACTCTCTACAGCTTCCCGATCTACGCAGAAGGTTTCTCTACATTGCTCAAATAAATAAAGGGCAGCATCAGTAACAGACGGTGCAAATACAACACATTACAGTGGGGAAAAACACTGTTATTCTGTACTTACAAAGATGTCTACCTTACTTGAATTGTTCAGCTTTGTCCTTCTCGTTATTGTAACCTTCACAGGAATGGTGGGAAATGGATTTATTGCTATTGTTAACTGCATTGAATGGTTTAGAAGCCGAAAACTATCCGCAGCCGACATGATCCTGAGTTTTCTTGGCTTGTTCAGATTTGCATTTCTTGCCATTGTGATACAGACTGCAATTATTCTCCTCTTTTTCAAGGACGCTTTTCAGAAGAGGGACGTATTTATGGCATTTGATGCCTCATGGCTGTTTGTTAATACTGCTGACTTTTGGTTTGCCACTTGGCTCAGTGTCTTGTACTGCGTAAAAATCACAAACTTCTCCCACCCTCTCTTCCTCCAAATGAAGCGGAGATTCCCTGGGCTGGTGCCTTGGCTGCTTCTGGGGACAGTGGTCTTCTCTGCAATTGTCACCACCGTCACAACAGGCAGTACTGCCATATCTAAATGTAGATTATTTGAATCGAATCTAAGCAATAACAGTAATTCGGGAAATGTAGTGTCTAACTTCTGTAAGTATCTCATCCATCTTTATATTGTTCCAGATTTCTTTTCCTTTGCGGTATTTTTGTCCTCATCTATCTTAGTGCTAACTTCTCTGTGGAGGCACAAAAATCTGTTACAAAACACTGCAAGGGATGTCAGCACAGTAGTTCACCTGAATGCCATCAAAGCTCTGGCTTCTTTCTCCATTCTCTATGTATCCAGTTTTTGTGTGGAGCTTTTGGGCATAGTCCTGTCCTGGATGGACATGAAAGAGGATTGGGTACAATTAATTTTGTTTAATGTGATTGCTGCATATTCCTCTGGTCATGCCGTTATCTTGATCTTCGTGAACCCTAAACTGAAACAGGAATCAATCAAGAGGCTACATCAACTACAATGCTGAATGAAGACACCATCTTGAAGAAGAAGAAGAAGAGGAGGAGGAGGAGGAGGAGGAGGAGGAATTTGGATTTGATATGCCGCTTTATCACTACCTGAAGGAGTCTCAACAATCCCCTTTCCCTTCCTCCCCCACAACAAACACTCTGTGAGGTGAGTGAGGCTGAGAGACTTCAAAGAAGTGTGACTAGCACTAGCCCAAGGTCACCCAGCAGCTGCATGTGGAGGAGCGGAGACGCGAACCCGGTTCCCCAGATTAGGAGTCTACTGCTCTTAACCACTACACCACACTGGCTACCAGGACCTTATGGAAATGGCATCCTCATTTGGAAGAACAATACTGCCTGTCTCGCTGTTGGTGTGCATGTGCACATATACACTGAGGACAGTCTACCAGATGTTTTCTTACAAAAAACTGGCCAGCCATTGGAAGGAAGTTTGCACAGGAGAATTTCCTGCTGCATATGCCCTCGAAGTCTGCATTTTATGATACCATATTTACTCGGTTTGCTTCATGATTCACTGTTATGTCAAAACTGAACACCAGTTATTCTGTCAAAGGAATTTCCAGATCGTAACCTTGCCTGTAAAATCGCCCGTCACAGGGAGGTTGACAAACAGAGCCTCTCCAGGGAAGGGTCTAGCCACGTCGGCAAGCATATGCTTGGGTCTGCACCAGGGGACTAAACAGGGCATCTGGTGGGGCCCCTGCACCCAGTTGACAGAGGTGCTGAGTTCCGCCTGACATCGGGGGCCTCTGACGTGTGTGTGACATCACATGTGTCAGGAGGAGACTGTGAGGCACGATGAGGCTCAACACCACCCTGGGGAGGCCTGGCCCCTCAAGATTGGGGGGAGGGCTTCACCCACATCTTTGGGATATGTGCTGCAACAGAAAAATGTGGCTTGAAATGCAGTGGGGGGCTGGGAAGGACTGCCTCGCCCGCAGCTGCCCCTAAACCTGCTCCGACCCTGGGGGAAGGAGCGGGGAGGCCTGGGCGGATAGCACCCATGGGGGGAGGAACTCCTGGATGCCACCCCGACCGTGCATGAGTCCCAATGCTTTAAATTATAAATTAGTGAAAAGTCTTGGGCATGCTTCAAACAAAAGAGGAAAAAGCATTTTGCTAAAAAAAACTCAGCCACAACAGCTAAGAAAAAAAGAAAAGGAAGAAGACTTTATCATCGTATTGGTATGTGGAAGCGGGACGGAAAGGGGGGGGAGCCTCGGACTCTGTGATTGTACTTTGCTTTACTATTTTATAATAATGGGCAAACCCTCCCCCCAGAAGAGCCAATTCCACTATGCATAACAAGTGAGATTTGAAAGACTGATAGTTTGATTTCGGTTGAGAAGATTTGATATTATAAATATAAACTGTGGAACGAAAATAATGCTTAATAGCGCTGTCCCTATGTGTTAATGAGCTACATCGTTAATACTTGAAAGAGGATAAAAAGCGCCTCTACATGTTGATTTTGGCAAAGAGAGAACCCCTTGGACACTGACTGATCTCAATTGGAGGAATTTGGGTGGTTTCCTAGAAATGACGCAGTTCAAATAAAGCCGTGCCATCTTGAAAGGGAAACCCGGGCTGCACAACATGGCACCATAGGGAGAGGCAAGCCTAAAAAAAATCTGCAATATACGAACTTTTAATATAATTGGCAAACCCTCCTGGAAAGGTACAAGTGAAAAGCAGACGGGTGAACAACAGCTGTGGGAAAAGATGTTTGGATGTTATCGGGACTGAATGAAGATGGTGACTGTCCGTGATTAGGCTTTTGGAATCAGAGCGTCAAGGGGCAAGGCGATCGTATGGTGATGAAATATGGACTTAAATCCACACAGAGACACTGTTTGTTTTGATTTATCTTGCTTGCTGGAATACATCAGAGGCTGTGAAAATATTGGAAGGGTGAAAAGCAATGGACAATAGTTGATTAGATACCTCCGGAGTTTGAAGCATGGGAAACCATCAAATAAATTTAAAGAATAATTTGGCAGAATTGGAACTTTTCTTCTTCTTTTTTGATAATTGGATAAATAATTTGGAATGTAATTTGGAATGTTTCAATGTGATTTTGTTGTATTGAAAACTTTAATAAAACTGATTTGACAAAAGAAATGCAGTGGGGGGTGGGAATAACCTTGCTGCATTTTAAGCCATTTTAAGAGGTGTGCGTAGCCCAACTCTTTGAAATGGGCTGGGGCTGGGAGAGAGACAGAGTGTGTACAGAGAGTTGCTTTCTGAAAGGAGCTGTTGGTGCTGGCCGTCTCTCTGAAAGTCTGATTGGGGAGCCAAGAGCTATGAGACACGTTCGGGTCTTTAATGCTAAGCTTTCACCTGTCTTCTGCCTCCATCTTTCTAAATAATAAAATACCAGCAAGCCCCGACTAACTTCGTTACAAAGGTATCAAACCAGGAAAGCACTAGAACCTCTGAAACTACTCACTGCTTGGATACTTCTTGTGTTTTTAACATTATATGTCTAAATAAAATAGCTATTGCAAAGTCACTTTGCTTTTCTCTCTTTTTACTCACACAGTATTCACACCGTATTCAGTATTTACCCACACTGTATTCACACAGCGAATACTAGACCCCATTTTCATGCACAATAAAAGGTCACAGTCTATCAATATGTCAGCAGTTTAAAGGATTTAAAAAAAAAAGATTTAAAATAAAATAGAGGGAATAGCAAAGGGAGACGGAGGGCCAATGCCTGTTTTAGTGTTTTTTTGATTATTTAATAGCATTTTAATCACTTTTGTTTTGAATGGGTATATTCTTTGCATATCTTATATATTGTATACATGTTTGATGGACCACTGGTTGAAACACATTTAATTATATTTTGGTTTATTTCACTTTCCCAAATGAGTATTTAAAGGTTATGCTAGTTTGAATCTGTCTCCGGATGGGCAGGCTCCCAGCTTTGCAAGGAAGTCACTTCGGTCTTCAGCCAGTAAGCCATGGTGCAAATGCGAGAGAGTGGTCAGTAAGAGGAGGCATATTGGGCAAGGAAGAAGGGCTGAGATGAATGCCCTCCCACCACCTTTGTACTTTCTCTCCATTCAAAGACACATTAAATTTAAAAAAACACCATAAAAAGAATGAACAGATAGTGAGTATCAGAACTGGAGAGGGGTGGCCTGAGAAAGAGCCTTGGACAGCTGTGTTGGTTCCCTGCGACTGATATTCCCTATCCTTGGTCTAACCTAGCACCCTGAATGTACTACAATTCCCAGGGCATCACCTGTACGCTTCTGTAAAATCTCTCTATAAAGGCAGAAAACTTGGAGAAGGAATTATGTTGGATTTATACTTCCTGGTGCTTAATTCCTCCAATTCCTACTTTTCTAGGAAGTGTAATTATAAACACCCCTCCTATTGGCATAAATTAACAATATTATTATCCAACTAGTTAATTTTTTAGTTATCCAACTAATTAGAACCACTCACAAATGCAATAAACTTATCATTTGATAAACAGCTATGTTTTTGCATGGATTGAAACTACTAACACCGGGATGGGGACATTAATCAAAATAAACAAATCCTGAAAGAATCGCAAATCCCTGTTTGTTACACCAGATGCAAAGATGATATTTAGCACCTCTGTAAAATTTGCAAATATGATGTCGGAACAGATATTATAGATTAAGCAATAGAGTGCTTCCAGGTGTGATTTGCATCAGAACAGAAATCAACAAATGGAAATAGCTCCCTCCACTCTACAAGTATTTCTGTTCTTTCCCTTTTAAAAAAAAAATATAAATGCTTTATTGAAAACCACATCAAAACATAATTACAAAGAAAAAACATACATAAACTTAGTTGTGGGGAGGCAAGGAATGGGGCCACGGACCCACCAGTGTTCCGCAGACCACCAGTGGTCCCCGGACCCCTAATTGGGAACCACAATAAGATTGCTATATATTAGGGAAGCAGCACCCTTCAGGTCATATGGCGTAAGGATTCAAACAAGGTAAGTGTGTGTAGGGCCTCTCCCCTGCGCTCCAAATGAAGTACAAAAGAATGAGCTTGAGCTACCTGGAACCAGGTAGTACGAATGCCTTTTCATTTACCTTGCAGTTCCTCTTGGGAAATTGTTTTCTCTCTGGGAAGCAGTTCACGTGGATTGTATAAATGCCTACTGTTGCGAACCCCTTTCTCCAGTCAGCCACTCCGTTACTAATTTATGATTTTCTCAAGGTGTGCAGGATATAACCTTATCCCCTCCCACCTTATCCTCCGAGGTTCGACTTTGTAACCGATCTCCCTTTACACTAAGGGGATCCCAGTAACGTGAGTGCTCCTGTCCAGCTGCCGTGGCCAGTTATATCTCCTGCTCTGGGCTGTTAAGATGAAAAACCCCTATGCCTACAGTCTAGGGCCTCCTTCACTCTGGATCCCTCACTGTATCAGCTGCCTAGCCACCGCTAGCAACTCTGTGGCACGTCTGAGGTTTCCACCCTCTAGCCCCTCCTTAGTGCAACTCCAAGACACAAACTATCCCCTTCAGGTCAGTTTTGCCTCTCCACTGAGTTCACTCTATTGAGAGCCTATATATAACGTGCTGGACCAAACAGATGACGATACTTCTTGGCACAACAAGAACAAGACTTTATTTTCCAAAAAGCATAACGGTTTCAGTATTTCATTGTTATTGAGCTTAGTTTCATTACAGCTTAGTTCTCTACTAGTTTCACAAACATTAATAAAACCTCCCTCACACTCTTCTATCTCCTCCCTCTCCTGCTCCTATCTAACTCTCTCCCACGAACACTCCACCCCACCCCAACCAACGGCTGCTCCCTGCTTTTAAACCTTAGAATGTTCCGCCTCCCAAGAGCAAGCTGCCATTCAAACAGTGTTATAACTTAACCCATAAAATGCTGGGAGAAACTAAACATTCTTCTTGCCAAAAGGGCTGATCCATTACACCTACATCTTCCCAATCCTTGAACTGTTGACATTTATCTCTGTGTTTGAAAGCTGGATGATCCAGGAACAGGAACGGTGGTGAAAGGTCAGGGGCCAGTGTTTTGCTCCATGTTCTCCATGCCATCGGTTCTGATCTTGTAAATGGATTGTCCATTTTCCTTACCTCCTTCAAGGACAAAGGTAATAAAGGGTGGCCTCTCGTAGAAAGTGTGGAAGGGTGTGGAAGGGACCATCTCGAGTTGGACCGGAGGGTCCTCTGTTCTTCCCCTGAGCAATGGAATCAAGGATTTGATTTGAAAAGCAGCATAGTATTACATTAACTTAGTCATTCCCATTCCTTCTTTTGTTCTATGTCCATAGAGAGTTTTGTTGCTTATCCTAGATTTTTGCATCCCGACACAAATGTATTGAGATTGTTTTGCCATCTCTTTAGCTAAAGAGGAGGGATAGGAATAGGCAGAACTTTAAAAATGTAAGAACTTAGGTAACACTGACATGTTCGCCAAAGCCAGCTAAGGCCCTGCTGGGTGTCCCTTAAGAGGTTGACTAAATCCATTGATTGCTTAAAGAGGTGGAAGAACTTAGAAAAAAATGAATCAGTTCTTTAAAAATCTCCTATTGGCCTGCACAATTAAACACCCGGTTTTATTTCTCTGACCAATTAGAACAACATCCCTCACAAACACAAATAATTTTATGAAATCATTTGATAGACATCTCTGTTTTCAGATGGATTAAAAATAATAATACTGGTGAACAAACATGAATCAAAATAAACAAATCCTAAAAGAATCATGTATCACTGTTTGTTAAACCAGATGCAAAGATGATATTTAGCACCACTGTCAAATTTGCAAACATGACATCATAACAGATGCAATTGATTTAGTAATGGAATCTTTCCAGATGTGATTTGCATCTGAACAGAATCAACAAATGAAAAAAGCTCACTCCCCTCCCTGCAAGTTTCTCTATTCTGGAAAGAAGGCAGAAGTATTCTGCTCCCCACTGGTCATATAAAAGGCAGCATCAGCACCAGCCTGTGTTAATATTACATATTACACTGGAAGAAACGCTTCTATTTCATGCTCAGAAAGATGTCTACCTTATTTGAATTGTTTGGCTTCGTTCTTCTGGTGATTGAAACCCTCACAGGAATGGTGGGAAATGGATTCATTGCTATCGTTAACTGCATTGACTGGCATAGAAGCCGAAAACTATCCCCAGCTGACATGATCCTGAGTTGTCTTAGCTTGTTCAGATTGGCATTTCATGCCATTATGATGCAGGTTGCAATAATAAGCGTCTTTTTCGTGGACACTGTTCTGATGCCAAACGTAAACATTTCATATGATTCCTCATCAATATTTCTTAATACAGCTAGCCTTTGGTTTGCCGCTTGGCTCAGTGTCTTGTATTGTGTAAAAATCGCTAACTTCTCCCAGCCTCTCTTCCTGCAAATGAAGCGGAGATTCCCTGGGCTGGTGCCTTGGCTGCTTCTGGGGACTGTGGTCTTCTCTGCAATCATCACCACCATTGTGGCAATAACAGGCAGTAACCTTGTGTCTAAATGTAATCTATTTGAATCACATCTAAACAATAACAATGACTCAGGAATTAACACGTCCAATTCCTGTAAGTTTCTTACCCTACTATATATTTTTCCGCATTTCTTTCCCTTCGCGATATTTTTGTTCTCATCCATTTTATTACTAACTTCTCTGTGGAGGCACAAAAATCTGTTACAAAACAGCGCAAGGGATGTCAGCACAGAAGTTCACCTGAATGCCATCAAAGCTCTGGCTTCTTTCTCCATTCTCTACGTAACTAACGTTTTTGTGGGAATTTTGTCGCTAGCTTTGTCTCGGGTGGGCATTAAGGACATTGGAGTGCATTTCATTTTTTTAAATGTGATTGCTGCATATTCCTCTGGTCATGCCATTATCCTGATCTTCATGAATCCCAAACTGAAACAGGAATCAGTAAGGATGTTACATCGACTAAGATGCTGAATGAAGCACTGAATGAACGAATGAATGAATGAATGAATGAATGCACTTGCACTATGTCAAAACTGAACAGCAAGTGTTCAACCAATGTAGGTTGCTTCTTAGTTCTGTGCTTTACTTTCATATATTCATATTAACTTCCTACCCATTATTTACACAGCATTGTGAGGTGGCTGGTATATGGTTAATCAGAGCTCTGAAGATGCTGTTTTTTTCTTAGTAGCTGCGGCTCTTTCCTTGAATGCGCAATTCACCTGTATGTTATATGCCTCCGAGAGAGCAAGCAGCATTGAAATGGGAATGAACACAGACGAAGTAAGCTGAAAGTAGAGGATCCAACCTTTGTGTGGGGAATCGTCTGCCTGAAGTAGGAGATAATCTTCTGGGACACTTTCCAAACCTGTAATTTTAAATGGGGGATCTGCTAAACCGGTCAAACTAGGAGGAATGTCTACTTTCGTAGACGTATCGTTTGTTACAATGTTTGCAGGTACTCGCTCTGGTATGGATTGTGGGAGGCAGGGAGGCGCTGAGTGCAAAAGGACGTTGCCTGCAAACAACCCTCCTACGCCACCATTATGAAACAGAGGTTCTCCTGTTAATTAGAACTTAATTTGGACTAATGTACATGCTAATGCGAGAAGAGATGAGATCATAAACTGCGGAACTGAACCAGCTGCAAGGTCATTAAGGTCTGAACTTGAGAGAAGTCTTCATTCAATGCAAAGGACAGTGGAGGGGGGAGTGGAGCCTACGGCACTGCCCCACAAGCTAATACATTACCTGGGGCGGGGGGCGGGGATCTTGGAATCCAGCCGCAAAATGAATAAAAACAATTTCAAAAAAATCACCTGATGCCTTATTGCCTTACCGCACTTCCCAGTTCAGAGAACTGGCTGGCCCAGCACATATGCTCTAGGGGTTGTAATGATGATTAGCCAAGAAAGCTTGTGAATGAAGCTTAACATTTTGTGACAGCAATAAGAACTACAGAAGGAAGGACTGTGTTAGAGGGTTTTGTAGGCCCATTCAAAGTGAGCCCCAGAGAAGGTGGGAAGGGTGATGATGATGAGACAGATAACTGACACCGCAACAGATATTTGGAATTGAAAATGACTACAATTTTATTGATTACAGATGATGGTAAGCTTTGGCTCAGGCACTGGGTATGTATCCTAAATCAGCCTCCTGCCTGGAGGAGGATGTTGAACAGGGTCATTGTGGGAAAGTTAAGGATAGTAGGAGAGGATATATTGATTAAATATTATCCTTTGTTCACTCATGCTAGTGAGTCATGTAGCAGAGCAGATTCCCCTCAATACAGCAGGAAACTAGTTTGCAGATTCGTTTGAATCTCTTTAGTTAAGCAATCCAATCTGGCCTGTCCATATGGATTATTCCTGGTGTCCCCTTTTATCCCTCTTAAAAGAATAAAGACACAAGAGTCCTTCCTTAAAAGTAACAAGAAGTTTACTCACATTCAGTTCACAGTATGATCCCTGAAGGCAGACTTTAGCTAGTAGTTACAGAACCTAGTGTGAGTTAATCCCATATGGGGATTGAGCCCATGTGCTGCTGGCTGAGAGCCAGCAGACAGCAAAATTACAATAAGAGAACAGCATCAAGAGAACAAAATGGCTGCAGGAGAGCAACGTGACATCAAGAGAAAGATGGCTGCGTAACTCGGCTTTTATGGAGTCAGCTAGGGTCACATCCATCTGCCTTGTCACATGCAGAGGGAGGATGCTTCAAACCAGTGGAACAGGAAGTTATACTGGCTGGAGTAACATCCCCCTGCCTGTGTCCACTCTAGGAAAAGAAGGAACGTTGTATTTGACTGCTCCAATGGATTACATCCCACAGTCATGCCTTGGTTAAAGGTCACCTCAAGATGCAGGTCCACAGATGTGACACGTCCCCCCCCCCCAGGAAGATCTATGGTCTGCCTGCTCTGGACAGATTCTTCCACCCAGACCCCTTTACTGGGGTACCTTGAAAATCATCCTGCTTGTAATGGGAGGAGCGAGATGCACTGTCTCACCCAGGAATAGACTAAGAGTTCCACCCAAAGCCTTAGCTCCCAAAGTTGTGACTATTGCTATGAAGAAGACAAAACCTCCAAACAGGCCTATTTGTTTGCGGGCGCAATTCCTTCGCAGCCCCAAATATGGCGGCCAATGATCTCCACAGCGAAGTTTTTAAGACAAGCCACCCACGGAGCCAGAAGGCAAAGGGAAGGTGGGCAGGATGACCTACCACTGACTGCACTGGGAGTGTCTAGTGAGTAGTTGATTTGCAATTCTGCTACCCTGTGATACATTTCTCGCTGCCACTTAAGTGGTTAAAGGGCTGTTAATGGATTTTGCAAAGATAAGAGGGTGTCATCTGCAAACATACTTTGTGTACCTCATCCTGCACAATGACACCCTCTGTAGAAGTGTCTTTGCATAGTTGGATGCCTAGTACCTCCATGACCAATGCAAACAGCAATGGCAACAGAGGGCAGCCCTGCTGGGTGTCCCTTAAGAGGTCGATAACCTGAGCATCAAATCCATTGATTGCTTAAAGAGGTGCAAGAACTTAGAAAACAATGAATAAATTCTATATAAATAATAATAATCTTCTATTGGCCTCCACAATTTTACACCCTGCTTTATTTCTTTGAGCAATTAGAACCACGTCCCTCACAAACACAATAAATTTATGAAATCATTTGATAGACATCTCTGTTTTCAGATGGATTAAAAATAATAATACTGGTGAACAAACTTTAATCAAGATAAACAAATCCTAAAAGAATCATGTATCACTGTTAAACCAGATGCAAAGATGATATTTAGCACCACTGTCAAATTTGCAAATATGACATCATAACAGATGCGATTGATTTAGTAATGGAATCTTTCCAGATGTGATTTGCATCTGAACAGAATCAACAAATGAAAAAAGCTCACTCCCCTCCCTGCAAGTTTCTCTATTCTGGAAAGAAGGCAGAAGTATTCTGCTCGCCACTGGTCATATAAAAGGCAGCAACAGCATCAGACTGTGTTAATATTACAGATTACCAGTACACTGGAAGAAACGCTTCCATTTCATGCTTAGAAATATGTCTACCTTATTTGAATTGTTTGGCTTCATTCTTCTTTTTATTGGAACCCTCACAGGAATGGTGGGAAATGGATTCATTGCTATCGTTAACTGCATTGGCTGGCATAGAAGCCGAAAACTATCTCCAGCCGACATGATCTTGAGTTTGCTTGTCTTATTCAGATTTGCATTTCATGTCATTTTGATACAGGCTGCAGTAATGAACGTCTTTTTCGTGGACACTGTTCTGAGGCTGAACCTAAACATTTCATCTGATTCCTCATGGCTATTTCTTAATACGGCTAGCCTTTGGTTTGCCGCTTGGCTTAGTGTCTTGTACTGTGTAAAAATCGCTAACTTCTCCCACCCTCTCTTCCTGCAAATGAAGCAGAGATTCACTGGGCTGGTGCCTTGGCTGCTTCTGGGGACTGTGGTCGTCTCTGCAATCACCACCACTGTGGCAATAACAGGCGGTAGAATTGTGTTTAAATGTAATATATTTGAATCACATCTAAGCAATAACAATGACTCAGGAATTAACACGTCCAATTCCTGCGAGTTTCTTATCCTAATATTTATTTTTCCGAATCTCTTTCCCTTCGGGATATTTTTGTTCTCATCCATTTTATTACTAACTTCTCTGTGGAGGCACAAAAATCTGTTACAAAACAGCGCAAGGGATGTCAGCACAGAAGTTCACCTGAATGCCATCAAAGCTCTGGCTTCTTTCTCCGTTCTCTACGTAACTAACTTTTTTGTGGAAATCTTGTCGATAGTTTTGTTTTGGATGGGCATTAACGACAATAGGGTGAATTTAATTGTTTTTAATGTGATTGCTGCATATTCCTCTGGTCATGCCATTATCCTGATCTTCATGAGTCCCAAACTGAAACAGGAATCAATCAAGATGTTACATCAACTAAAATGCTGAATGAAGCATTGAATGAATGAATGCACTTTCATGTCAAAACTGAACAGCAAGTGTTCTACCAATGTAGCTTGCTTCTTAGTTCTGTGCTTTACTTTCAGATTTTCATATTAACTTCCTCCCCATTATTTACACAACATTGTGAGGTGGCTGGTATATGGTTAATCAGAGCTCTGAAGATGCTGTTTTTTCTTAGTAGCTGCGGCTCTTTCCTTAAATGCGCAATTCACCTGTATGTTATGTGCCTCCGAGAGAGCAAGCAGCATTGAAATGGGAATGAACACAGACAAAGTAAGCTGAAAGTAGAGGATCCAACCTTTGTGGGGGGAATCTTCTGCCTGAAGTAGGAGATAATCTTCTGGGACACTTTCCAATCCTGTAATTTTAAATGTGGGATCTGCTAAACCTCTAGGAAAAGAAGGAACGTTGTATTTGACTGCTCCAATGGATTACATCCCACAGTCATGCCTTGGTTAAAGGTCACCTCAAGATGCAGGTCCACAGATGTGACACGTCCGCCGTCCGCCCCCCAGGAAGATCTATGGTCTGCCTGCTCTGGACAGATTCTTCCACCCAGACCCCTTTACTGGGGTACCTTGAAAATCATCCTGCTTGTAATGGGAGGAGCGAGATGCACTGTCTCACCCAGGAATAGACTAAGAGTTCCACCCAAAGCCTTAACTCCCAAAGTTGTGACTATCGCTATGAGGAAGACAAAACCTCCAAACAGGCCCAATTTGTTTGCGGGCGCAATTCCTTCGCAGCCCGGAATATGGCGGCCAATGATCTCCACAGCGAAGTTTTTAAGACAAGCCACCCACGGAGCCAGAAGGCAAAGGGAAGGTGGGCAGGTTGACCTGCCGCTGACTGCACTGGGAGTGTCTAGTGAGTAGTTGATTTGCAATTCTGCTACCCTGTGATACATTTCTCGCTGCCACTTAAGTGGTTAAAGGGCTGTTAATGGATTTTGCAAAGATAAGAGGGTGTCATCTGCAAACATACTTTGTGTACCTCATCCTGCACAATGACACCCTCTGTAGAAGTGTCTTTGCATAGTTGGATGCCTAGTACCTCCATGACCAATGCAAACAGCAATGGCAACAGAGGGCAGCCCTGCTGGGTGTCCCTTAAGAGGTCGATAACCTGAGCATCAAATCCATTGATTGCTTAAATAGGTGCAAGAACTTAGAAAACAATGAATAAATTCTAAAAAAAAAAATAAAAAAAAAAATCTTCTATTGGCCTGCACAATTAAACACCCTGCTTTATTTCTTTGAGCAATTAGAACCACGTCCCTCACAAACACAATAAATTTATGAAATCATTTGATAGACATCTCTGTTTTCAGATGGATTAAAAATAATAATACTGGTGAACAAACTTTAATCAAGATAAACAAATCCTAAAAGAATCATGTATCACTGTTAAACCAGATGCAAAGATGATATTTAGCACCACTGTCAAATTTGCAAATATGACATCATAACAGATGCTATAGATTTAGTAATGGAATCTTTCCAGATGTGATTTGCATCTGAACAGAATCAACAAATGAAAAAAGCTCACTCCCCTCCCTGCAAGTTTCTCTATTCTGGAAAGAAGGCAGAAGTATTCTGCTCCCCACTGGTCATATAAAGGGCCGCATCAGCATCAGACTGTGTTAATATTACAGATTACCAGTACACTGGAAGAAACGCTTCTATTTCATGCTCAGAAAGATGTCTACCTTATTTGAATTGTTTGGCTTTGCTCTTCTGGTTATTGAAACCCTCACTGGAATGGTGGGAAATGGATTCATTGCTATCGTTAACTGCATTGACTGGCATAGAAGCCGAAAACTATCTCCAGCCGACATGATCTTGAGTTTGCTTGTCTTGTTCAGATTTGCATTTCATGCAGTTGTGATACAGGCTGCAATAATAAACGCCTTTTTCATGGACACTGTTCTGAGGCTGAACCTAAGCATTTCATCTGATTCCTCATGGCTATTTCTTAATACGGCTAGCCTTTGGTTTGCCGCTTGGCTTAGTGTCTTGTACTGTGTTAAAATCGCTAACTTCTCCCACCCTCTCTTCCTGCAAATGAAGCGGAGATTCACTGGGCTGGTGCCTTGGCTGCTTCTGGGGACTGTGGTCGTCTCTGCAATCACCACCACTGTGGCAATAACATGCAGTAGAATTGTGTTTAAATGTAATATATATGAATCAGATCTAAGCAATAACAATGACTCAGGAATTAACACATCCAATTCCTGTGAGTTTCTTATCCTAATACATATTTTTCCGAATCTCTTTCCCTTCGGGATATTTTTGTTCTCATCCATTTTATTACTAACTTCTCTGTGGAGGCACAAAAATCTGTTACAAAACAGCGCAAGGGATGTCAGCACAGAAGTTCACCTGAATGCCATCAAAGCTCTGGCTTCTTTCTCCGTTCTCTATGTAACTAACTTTTTTGTGGAAATCTTGTCGATCGTTTTGTTTGGGATGGGCATTAATGACAATAGGGTGCATTTAATTGTTTTTAATGTGATTGCTGCATATTCCTCTGGTCATGCCATTATCCTGATCTTCATGAGTCCCAAACTGAAACAGGAATTAATCAAGATGTTACATCAACTAAGATGCTGAATGAAGCATTGAATGAAGGAATGAATGAATGAAGGAATGCACTATGTCAAGACTGAACAGCAAGTGTTCTACCAATGTAGGTTGCTTCTTAGTTCTGTGCTATACTTTCAGATATTCATATTAACTTCCTCCCCACTATTTAGAAAGCATTGTGAGGTGGCTGGTATATGGTTAATCAGAGCTCTGAAGATGCTGTTTTTTTCTTAATGGCTGCAGCTCTTTCCTTGAATGGTCGATTCACCTGTATGTTATGTGCCTCCGAGAGAGCAAGCAGCATTGAAATGGGAATGAGCAGAGACAAAATAAGCTGAAAGTAGGGGGTGCAGCATTTGTGGGGGGAATCTTCTGCCTGAAGTAGGAGATAATCTCCTGGGCTCTTTCCAATCCTGTAATTTTAAATGTGGGATCTGCCAAACTGGTTTAACTAGGAGGAATGTTGAAGATTACTTTCATAGACGTATCATTTATTAAAATGTTTGCAGGTAAATGGTAGGGAGTGACTAAGGAATATACAGATATTGTTCCTGAAAAACAAGTGCTGCTAGCAAGGGATCTGTATAAATAACAAAAGCCCAACATTTTTGAGTCAGCCTGTGTACACATTACCATTTTCTCCCAATTCTAGCTCTAGCGCGCTCCCACCACTGGTGTTTGAATCCAAGTACACATGACTGAAGCCACAATCCATATGTGCCCTGCAGCTTCTTGAGAAACACTGGTTTTCAACGTGTTTCCCCTCAAACCAGCTTCCATCTGATAGAAAGCTGAAAGTTGTGGTTTCTTTTTTAAATTTTATTCAGCTATTATGTTTGCCGGTCCATTTCCTTACCAAGTAATTCAAAGAGACTTACACTAAAAAAAAACCCTCAAACTAAATCCCAGGAAGAAATAAAAGACTAAAACTGGATGAAGGTGGTGGCAGGCCTGGCTCCCTGGGAAGAGCATTCCACAAGTGAGGGGCCACCACTGAGAAGGCCTGTTCTCATGTCACCACCCTCCAAAGTTTCCACAAAGGAGAAACACAAATAAGCATTGGATGATGACAGCAGGATCCACTTTGGTACCCCTGGGAAAAGGCAGCTAGGCTGAGATGTATATTTTTCGAACAGCTGTTCAGCATGCACACATGACACCCCACTGAATTGGAGTTGGGGGTGACGCAGGTCCAGGGAAACAAATCAGGCAATGTACAGAAGGCACACACAGAAGACACACTGGTACACTTTGACCATGAAAATTTAGCTGACGAAGAATTAGCGAAACAGGGCTTTGTCCTGGAACAGGAATTTATTTCAACTGGAATTTGTTGCAATACTATAATATTAAAACTGTTTGAAGATTCAAAAACTGATCTACTGCCTGGCCAGAGTTCTTGCATTCTACAATTTTGACTGCTGTACATCACCAAGAACTCCAATTTCTATAGGAACTAATTTGTAAATAGCTCAAGTCTACGAAATGAGAGTGAGAGAGTACTGAATTGATTTCTAAAAGGATCAGATGGTGCTGGCTGTCTCTCTGAAAAATCTGATGGGGGAGCCGAGAGCTATTAGGCATCTGTTGGAGTGCTTAATGTTAAATTTTCATCTGTCTTCTACTTGTATATTTCTAAGTAAGCACAACTATTACAAAATGCCATCAAGCATCCCTTTTAACCACATTCCAAAGGAAACTGAACTTCTGAAACTTCTCATTGCTTAGAGACTTTGTGTGTTCTTAACAGTATATTTCTAAATAAAAACTACTGCAAAATCCGTGTAAGTTCCTAGTGATGGTTGTTTTTGGGGGGTGAGGGTTGTTGTTGTTTTATTATTATTATTTCTATCCAAACAAAGTTCAATCCTTGAGGCTCTTAGAATAAGGAAAGTAGGAAACATACAATAAATACATTGTTTTCATGCAGAATGTATCAATATGTCAGCTACTTTACATGACTTATTTTGAAATGTAGATTTAAGATAATGGGAATAACAAAGGAAGATAGAGGGCCAATGCCTGTTTGTTTTTTAAAAAAATAAATGTTGTTTTACACAAGTGAAAATAAATCCCTGGCCAAGTTGTGTGCATATGTGTGCACTGCCCCACAAGCTAACACATATGGGGCGGGGGCAGGGGGGGTTCTTGGAATCCAGCCACAAAATGAATAAAAACAGTTTCAGAAAAGTCACCTGATGCCTTATTGCCTTACCGCACTTCCCAATTCAGAGAACTGGTTGGCCCAGCAAATACGTTCTAGGGGTTGAAAAGCTGATTAGCCAAGAAAGCCTTTGAATCAAGCTTAATAATAATAATAATAATAATAATAATAATAATAGTAATAATAATAATAATAATTTCTTATATATATCCTGCCCATCTGGCTGGGTTTCCCCAGCCACTCTGGGCAGCTTCCAACAAAATATTAAAAATACAATAAAACATCAAACATTCAAAACTTCCCTAAACTGGGCTGCCTTCAGATGTCTTTTAAAAGTCATTTAACAAAGCCTTAACTGACAAAGTTGTGACTATTGCTATGAGGAAGACAAAACCTCCAAACAGGCCCAATTTGTTTGTGGGCGCAATTCCTTTACATCCCCAAATATGGCTGCCAATGATCTCCACAGCGAAGTTTTTAAGACAAGCCACCCATTGAGCCAGAAGGCACAGGGCAGGTGGGCAGGTTGACCTGCTGCTGACTGCACTGGGGGCGTCCAGCTTAAATATCCCATTAGTGGACCAGAGTGAAGACTCTTCTGTCTGTGGAATTTGCACATATGACATCAGAACAAGCACCTGAACAGAATCAACAAATGAAAATAGCTCCCTCAGCTCTCTAACACATTTTCTGTCTTAGATAGAAGGCAGAGGTACTATGCTCCACACAACTCATACATAAAGTGTGGTGGCGGCCAGATGGGCGTGGTACAAATAATAAATTAGTAGTAGTAGTAGTAGTAGTAGTAGTAGTAGTATTGCCAGAGACAGAGGAGATCCAACAAATACTCATTTATTCAGCCGAGCAAAAGAGAGGGCAGAACATGTCCAAAACAAAGGAATGGAAGTGCCGCGCAGAGGAGATGATTCTTATTTCTTTATAAGCCCTTTCTTTCCCCCCTTCCCTCTTCCCCCTTCCCTCGTCCCTCACAAACACAATAAATTTATGAAATCATTTGATAGACATCTCTGTTTTCAGATGGATTTTTAAAAAATTAATAATGGTGAACAAACATGAATCAAGATAAACAAATCCTAAAAGAATCATGTATCACTGTTAGACCAGATGCAAAGATGATATTTAGCACCACTGTCGAATTTGCAAATATGACACCATAACAGATGCTATAGATTTAGTAATGGAATCTTTCCAGATGTGATTTGCATCTGAACAGAATCAACAAATGAAAAAAGCTCACTCCCCTCCCTGCAAGTTTCTCTATTCTGGAAAGAAGGCAGAAGTATTCTGCTCCCCACTGGTCATATAAAAGGCCGCATCAGCATCAGACTGTGTTAATATTACACATAACCGGCACACTGGAAGAAACGCTTCTGTTTCATGCTCAGAAAGATGTCTACCAATAATAGGAAAGCGAATGGAAACAGAACACCGGATCACTGACTTTCAGGAGTGACTAATGGTTAGGTCAGCCTTGGGGCGTCTTACCTGGTGAAATGAAGAAAAGAGATAGATAGCTCAGACTCCCTTTTGTCAGTGTGACAGGAGCGAGCGAGGGTTGGCTTCTTCTTTAGTTCATGTTATAACGTAAGAAGCTGTTGTCCCAGACTTGATTCTCTCTGTGCTCTGTCGGCTATTCAGCAACCAAAGTCCGTAAAAGACAAGTAAAGAAAAGGATAGAAAGATTGAGAAGTTTAATGTTGCTGTGGTTTAGAAGAGCCCGCCCACTACCCTGTTTCCTTAATTCCCTTTATACTCTCTCATACTCACTTCCACAAATGTGTTGGACCCGGGATCCCGTAGAAAAAACCTGTGAAACAAATTTTGGCTGGCTGGATCAGCGTTGCTTTTCCTGGTTGGTCCCGCTGAGCATCCCTGTTAATGCCAGGATCTGGGTCCGCTGGGGGATAGGTTGCTCCCCCTTGCAATTGGCTGGGTGCACGCCGGGCAACCGGTCCCTCAGCACTCCAACCCCCAGAAAACCTGATTCTCCTGGCTGGCTCGCCAAATTGTTATAAGAGGAAGTTCAGGTATGTCCAACAGGTAGATCGTGATCACTGGTAGATCATTGGCTCCCCCCAAAGAAGCTGAACAACTGTGGCTCCCCTAAAAAAAACCCTCAACATTTTACCTCCTCCCTGAAAAAATTCAACAACTTTGACCCAAACCCTCCCAAAATGGGCCTTCCTCCTTTCCTAAAAAAAGCTCAACAACTTTGACCTGAACCCCAAAAAGGGGGGCAGATCACTCCCAGTTTTTAACTCTATGAGTAGATCGCAGTCTCTTGGGAGTTGGCCACCCCTGATATACTTCCATAGAGGAATGGAACACCGTGCAGAGTGCGTTTGAGGCTCTTACCGGTTGGGAGTAAAGAACAGAGACCAAACCAGTAATATTAAAGCAAAGTTGCTAGTAAGCCTGATCTTTATTAAACTGTTGCAACAGGGTGCTCACCCCCCACACACGCAGGAGGGAGGAGGAACCTAGAACATTGGTGTGCAAGCTCTTATATAGACTTTTGAAATTGCCTACCCTGTAGCTCAATACCCCCCCCAAAAAAAAACATACATACATCACAGAAAGAGGTGGCCCAAAGACAATTGGAAAGCTTTCCTCATTTCCTTCCTCCTTGCAGAGAAATATTTGAGGTCGATTTGGGAGACTCAAAATGGCTTCTGGATTCTTCTCCTGTACTATTTCCTACACGTGGTTTATATACTTATGTATGTGTTTGCCTTGTACATTTATGAATATTTATTATAAATATATAAGACCTTAGAATTCCTATAACAGATTCAAACACCAATGGTGGGAGTGTGCTAGAATTAGAGCTGGGGAAAATTGTAATGTGTACACAGCCTGACTCAAAACTGTTGGGCTTTTATTATTTATACAGATCCCTTGCTTGCAGCACCGACTTTTCTTTTTCCCCCTATTTTTTTAAATAATAATTTTTATTAGTTTGCAATTACAGTCCAATAATAGCCTTATTTTAAAAAATGCCAAATTATATAATTTAGGTGCCCCCCCGCATGCTAGAATTGATGGTTTGATTTTTTTCTTTATTTCTGTGTTCTAAAATATTATTAATTTCAATTACATTCCAATCAAAACAATCCCATATACAACAACTGCAATATTAATAACTTCTATTCGTGTTGACACATTAAATGATTTATGAAACTACAAGTGAGGCAATCAAACTATATCCTTGTTCTTCCTGTGTGTGACAATTATTCTGTCCGTGATGTTTCTTCCTGTCCTTGTAAAATGTTATGTCTATCTTCTCCCGGTTGTTGCTGTTCTCCATCATGCCTTGGGTGGAGCTAATGTCCTATTGTTGTTTCAGAAATTTCTCCATTGCTCCGTCCTGTGCTTAGTTGTTTTGCAACTTTGACAACAGCTGCAAAAATCACACTGTCCCAGTAATGAACCTTATCAGTTCCTTGGCAAGTTCACAGATTCCCGTCATCCTTCCACCCGGCTGGAGATAACTGAGCAGTTGTACTTCAAATTAAACTGAATTCCAAGTCCTTTTAACATTATTCAGTTCAGTCCGTAAATAATAAAGGATGGGGAAGAGTCAGCTCTAAGTTTCCGTTGTAAACCTCTTGCAACATAGAGCTTCCTCCCGTTCCCCCCTTTTTTACACACACAGTTCCATTTAATGTTATATTCCATATCTACAATCCATTTCAATCCCTCCTCACTTGCACATATACAATCTGAATTAGCATTCAAGGGAGGGTTGCTCAATCATAAATGTAGAGAAGAAAACTTCATATAAAGAAACTGTAGGCTCCGCTCCCCCCTACCGCCTGTTGTACTGAATGACGTCTTCTCTCAAGTTCAGACCTTAACAACCTTGCAACTGGTTGAGTTCTGCAGTTTATTATCTCATCTCTTCTAGCACGATCATGTACATTAGTCCAAATTAAGATCTGACTAACAGGAGAACCTCTATTTCTTAATGGCGGTGTAGGACGGTTATTTGCAGGCAAAGTTCTTTTGCACTCAGCACCTCCCTGTCTTTCACAATCCATACCGGAGTGAGAGCCAGGTACCGAGACGAGCTGTGAGTGAAGCCCTTTCCCCCCGTCCTTGGTTTTCAGGAACAATATCTGTATATTCCTTAGTCATTCTCTGCTATCTACCTGCAAACATTGTAACTAACGATACATCTATGAAAATAATCTTCAACATTCCTCCTAGTTAGACTGATTTAGCAGATCCCACATTTAAAATTACTGGATTGGAAAGAGCCCAGGAGATTATCTCCTACTTCAGGCAGAAGGATCCCCCCACAAATGCTGCACCCCCTATTTTCAGCTTATTTTGTCTCTGCTCATTCCCATTTCAGTGCCGCTTGCTCTCTCGGAGGCACATAACATACAGGTGAATTGTGCATTCAAGGAAAGAGCTGCAGCAATTAAGAAAAAAACAGCACCTTCAGAGCTCTGATTAACCATATAATGGGGAGGAAGTTAATATGGATATCTGAAAGTCAAGCACAGAACCAAGAAGCAACCTACATTGGTAGAACACTTGCTTTTCAGTTTTGACATTATAGTGCATTCATTCATTCATTCATTCAATACTTCATTCAGCATTTTAGCATCTTGATTGATTCCTGTTTCAGTTTGGGACTCATGAAGATCAAGATAATGGCATGACCAGAGGAATATGCAGCAATCACATTATAAAGAATTAAATGCACCCTATTGTCGTTAATGCCCATCCAAAACAAAACTATCGACAAGATTTCCACAAAAACGTTAGTTACATAGAGAACGGAGAAAGAAGTCAGAGCTTTGATGGCATTCAAGTGAACTTCTGTGCTGACATCCCTTGCGCTGTTTTGTAACAGATTTTTGTGCCTCCACAGAGAAGTTAGTAATAAAATGGATGAGAACAAAAATATAATGAAAGGAAGGAAATTTGGAAAAAAATATAGTAGGGTAAGAAACTCACAGGAATTTGTCGTGTTAATTGCTGAGTCATTGTTATTGTTTAAATGTGATTGAAATAGATTACATTTAGACACAATGATACTAAATGTTATTGCCACAGTGGTAGTGATTGCAGAGAAGACCACTGTCCCCAGAAGCAGCCAAGGCACCAGCCCAGGGAATCTCCGCTTCATTTGCAGGAAGAGAGGGTGGGAGAAGTTGGCAATCTTTACACAGTACAAAACACTGAGCCAAGTGGCAAACCAAAGGCTAGGCGTATTAAGAAATAGCCAAGAGGCATTGTATGCAATATATACATTCTTCATCTGAAAAGTGTCCTTGAAAAAGACGTTTATTGTTGCAACCTGTATCAAAACAGCATGAAATGCAAATCTGAACAAGCCAAGAAAACTCAAGATCATGTCAGCCGGGGTTAGTTTTCGGCTTCTAAACCAGCCAATGCAGTTAACGATAGCAATGAATCCATTTCCCACCATTCCTGTGAGGGTTTCAATCACCAGAAGAACGAAGCCAAACAATTCAAATAAGGTAGACATCTTTCTGAGCATGAAATAGAAGCGTTTCTTCCAGTGTACCGGTAATCTGTAATATTAACGCAGTCTGATGCTGATGCGGCCCTTTATATGACCAGTGGGGAGCAGAATACTTCTGCCTTCTTTCCAGAATAGAGAAACTTGCAGGGAGGGGAGTGAGCTATTTTCATTTGTTGTTTCTGTTCAGATGCAAATCACATCTGGAAAGATTCCATTACTAAATCTATAGCATCTGTTATGATGTCATATTTGCAAATTCGACAGTGGTGCTAAATATCATCTTTGCATCTGGTTTAACAGTGATATATGATTCTTTTAGGATATGTTTATCTTGATTAATGTTTGTTCACCATTATAAATTTTTTTAAAATCCATCTGAAAACAGAGATGTCTATCAAATGATTTCATAAATTTATTGTGTTTGTGAGGGACGAGGGAAGGGGGAAGAGGGAAGGGGGGGAAAGAAAGGGCTTATAAAGGAATAAGAATCATCTCCTCGGCGCGACACTTCCATTCCTTTGTTTTGGACATGTTCTGCCCTATCTTTTGCTCAGCTGAATAAACGAGTGTTTGTTGGATCTCCTCTGTCTCTGGCAATAATAATAATAATAATAATAATAATAATAATAATAATAATAATAATAATAATAATAATTTATTATTTGTACCACACCCATCTGGCTGCCACCACACTTTACGTATGAGTTGTGTGGAGCATAGTACCTCTGCCTTCTATCTAAGACAGAAAATGTGTTAGAGAGCTGAGGGAGCTATTTTCATTTGTTGATTCTGTTCAGATGCTTGTTCTGATGTCATGCGTGCAAATTCCACAGATATGCTAATTATCATATTTGAATCTGGCTTAACAAAGTTATACACACACACACACACACACACACACACACACTTGTTGATTTTGATTAATCTTTGTCCACCAGTATAACTATTATTATTATTATTATTAATCAATTTGAAAACACATATCTTTATCAAATGGGTACCAGTATTTGTTCTAATTAGCTGGGTAATTGAAGTGGGATGTTAGATTATGCAGACCAATGGAATAGCATTCCGTAAAATGGCAGAAGCTAGAAGAATTAAAAACCCGGAAGCTGTTTGTGTACATTTAACATAATATATGGTTAATGAAATTAAAACACTTTATTCAGGTTTTCTGATTTTATAGAGAAATTTTGCAACCCTGTCAGATGGGAGGCATATAAAAATTGTTGTTGTTTTTGTTGTTGTTGTTGTTGTTGTCCCCCCAAAATGATTTCTCTATTCCACTCCCTGCAGCTGCTCCCTGACCTGAATTGTGATGCATCTATTGCAGTGTGGCACAGCCCTGCCACAATCCTTGGGCACCCAAAGACTGGGCGAGATGTCTCAGCCTCTACCTTTGGTTGTGGGATTCAAATCACGTTAACCAGAATAAATGCTAATGTGGGCACAGCCAGATCCCTTGCCTGCAGCGTCCTCTTTTCAGAACAATATTTACACCTTCCTTAGTCATTAGAACATACGATCAATGTTGCCAAATTCTGTGTGTCTGCCATTAGACGCAGGAAACAAGAGTTCGCCAATGACAATACGCAGGCGAAGGTGAATATTTAATATTTAATTTTATTTATGCTCTCCAATTTTAAAATGTCGTTATGGTCCAATTTTTATTGAAATTGTCCTCTGTTTATTTTTGTGTATGTTTTGCTGACTAGCTGTATGAATCGATTTGGTCAGTGACCGTTCAATAAATTTGTTGTTGTTCTCTGCTACCTACCTGCATAATGTGCACAAAAGAGATACTTCTATGAAAGTAACATCCTGCATTCTGACTGCTTCAACTGGTTTAGCAGATCCCACTCTTGAAAATCAAAGGAGATCATCTAGCGCAACCTCAATCCCATGACTTTATAACCAGGGCAGGAGTGAAGACAACCAAGACAACACCTGGAAATATTCTATTACTAAATCAATACCATGTGTTCCGATGTCATAGTTGCAAATTCCACATAGGTGATAAATATCATCTTTGGGAGCACTGTGTTTTGTTCCATTTTTGTTGTGGGCGGTGGTGTATGGATTCCAGAAGGTGGCCTTGGAGGTCCTTGCCCTATGGCATCATCTAGAGATTTCATATTACCTCTGATTTTTCTCACCTATCCTGTCTCTCACTTATGCCCTTCTTGGGGAGGTGGATGGTTGTGACCTGGCATGGCTTCTTGGGTTGGGGGGGGAGGTGACCCCTTCTTCTTCATGGCTGGCTGTTTCTTGAAGCTCCAGCCTGCCGCGGATGACGACATGATATGCTGCCAAAATATAAGATTGCTGCCAAAAACAGTACTTCTGTCTTGTCATGATTCAACCTTAATCTGTTAGCCGCCATCCATCCTCCAACCGCCTCCAGGCACTCACACAGGACCTTCACCGCCTTCACTTGTTCTGATTTGAAAGAGAGGTAGAGCTGGGTATCATCCGCATACTGATGAACACCCAGCCCAAACCCCCTGATGATCTCTCCCAGCGGCTTCATATAGATATTAAAAAGCATGGGGGAGAGGACGGAACCCACCACGGCTCCCCCCCTCCACATACCGGCTTTTGCACTGAATGAAGTCTTCTTTCTAATTCACATCTTAACAACCTTGCAGCTGTTTCAATTCAGCAGTTTGTAAGCTTGTCCCGACTTCTAGCATGCGTCTATACATTAGTCCTAATTAAACTTTTAATGAGAGGAAGAACCTCTGCTTCTTAATGGTGGCGTAGGAGGGTTACCGACTGGCAAAGTGCTTTTGCACTCAGCGCCTCCCTGCCTCCCGCATTCCATATCGGAGTAAAAGCCAGGTACCGAGACGATCTGCAAGTGAAGTCCGTTCCCCCCTGGCCCTGGGGGGAACTTGCAAGGATAATTACCCTCAATTATCCTTGTTTTTTTCCTTTGCCAACAATCTCCTGTGTCATGGGAGCTGTCTCCATTAAGGCAGCCAGAAGTAGAAGCCGTGTCTGCTTTATTTCTTTGAGCAATTAGAACCACGTCCCTCACAAACACAATAAATTTATGAAATCATTTGATAGACATCTCTGTTTTCAGATGGATTAAAAATAATAATACTGGTGAACAAACATGAATCAAGATAAACAAATCCTAAAAGAATCATGTATCACTGTTAAACCAGATGCAAAGATGATATTTAGCACCATTGTCGAATTTGCAAATATGACATCATAACAGATGCGATTGATTTAGTAATGGAATCTTTCCAGATGTGATTTGCATCTGAACAGAAACAACAAATGAAAATAGCTCACTCCCCTCCCTGCAAGTTTCTCTATTCTGGAAAGAAGGCAGAAGTATTCTGCTCCCCACTGGTCATATAAAGGGCCGCATCAGCATCAGACTGCGTTAATATTACAGATTACCAGTACACTGGAAGAAACGCTTCTATTTCATGCTCAGAAAGATGTCTACCTTATTTGAATTGTTTGGCTTCGTTCTTCTGGTGATTGAAACCCTCACAGGAATGGTGGGAAATGGGTTCATTGCTATCGTTAACTGCATTGGCTGGTTTAGAAGCCGAAAACTAACCCCAGCTGACATGATCTTGAGTTTTCTTGGCTTGTTCAGATTTGCATGTCATGCTGTTTTGATACAGGTTGCAATAATAAAAGTCTTTTTCAAGGACACTTTTCAGATGAAGAATGTATATACCCGTATTGCATACAATGCCTCTTGGCTATTTCTTAATACGGCTGACCTTTGGTTTGCCGCTTTGCTCAGTGTTTTGTACTGTGTAAAGATTGCCAACTTCTCCCACCCTCTCTTCCTGCAAATGAAGCGGAGATTCCCTGGGCTGGTGCCTTGGCTGCTTCTGGGGACTGTGGTCTTCTCTGCAATCACTACCACTGTGGCAATAACATTTAGTACCATTGCGTCTAAATGTAATCTATTTGAATCACATTTAAACAATAACAATAACTCAGCAATTAACACGACAAATTCCTGTGTGTTTCTTACCCTACTATATATTTTTCCAAATTTCCTTCCTTTCATGATATTTTTGTTCTCATCCATTTTATTACTAACTTCTCTGTGGAGGCACAAAAATCTGTTACAAAACAGCGCAAGGGATGTCAGCACAGAAGTTCACTTGAATGCCATCAAAGCTCTGACTTCTTTCTCCGTTCTCTACGTAACTAACGTTTTTGTGGTAATCTTGTCGCTAGCTTTGTCTCGGGTGGGCATTAAGGACATTGGAGTGCATTTCATTTTTTTAAATGTGATTGCTGCATATTCCTCTGGTCATGCCATTATCCTGATCTTCATGAATCCCAAACTGAAACAGGAATCAGTAAGGATGTTACATCGACTAAGATGGTGAATGAAGTATTGAATGAATGAATGCACTATGTCAAGACTGAACAGCAAGTGTTCTACCAATGTAGGTTGCTTCTTAGTTCTGTGCTTTACTTTCATATATTCATATTAACTTCCTACCCATTATTTACACAGCATTGTGAGGTGGCTGGTATATGGTTAATCAGAGCTCTGAAGATGCTGTTTTTTTCTTAGTAGCTGCGGCTCTTTCCTTGAATGCGCAATTCACCTGTATGTTATGTGCCTCCAAGAGAGCAAGCAGCATTGAAATGGGAATGAACACAGACAAAGTAAGCTGAAAGTAGAGGATCCAACCTTTGTAGGGATAATCTTCTGCCTGAAGTAGTTTTCTTTTGGATGGACATTCATGACAATGGGGTGCATTTAATTCTTTATAATGTAACTTCCTCCCAATTATATGGTTAATCAGAGCTCTGAAGGTGCTGTTTTTTTCTTAATTGCTGCAGCTCTTTCCTTGAATGCGCAATTCACCTGTATGTTATGTGCCTCCGAGAGAGCAAGCAGCATTGAAATGGGAATGAGCAGAGACAAAATAAGCTGAAAGTAGGGGGTGCAGCATTTGTGGGGGGAATCTTCTGCCTGAAGTAGGAGATTATCTTCTGGGACGCTTTCTAATCCTGTAATTTTAAATGTGGGATCTGCTAAACCAGTCTAACTACCGGTAGGAGGAATGTTGAAGATTATTTTCGTAGACGTATCGTTAGTTACAATGTTTGCAGGTAGATAGCAGAGAATGACTAAGGAATATACAGATATTGTTCCTGAAAACCAAGGACGGGGGGAAAGGGCTTCACTCACAGCTCGTCTCGGTACCTGGCTCTCACTCCGGTATGGATTGTGAAAGACAGGGAGGTGCTGAGTGCAAAAGAAATTTGCCTGCAAATAACCGTCCTACACCGCCATTAAGAAATAGAGGTTCTCCTGTTAGTCAGATCTTAATTTGGACTAATGTACATGATCGTGCTAGAAGAGATGAGATAATAAACTGCAGAACTCAACCAGTTGCAAGGTTGTTAAGGTCTGAACTTGAGAGAAGACGTCATTCAGTACAACAGGCGGTAGGGGGGAGCGGAGCCTACAGTTTCTTTATATGAAGTTTTCTTCTCTACATTTATGATTGAGCAACCCTCCCTTGAATGCTAATTCAGATTGTATATGTGCAAGTGAGGAGGGATTGAAATGGATTGTAGATATGGAATATAACATTAAATGGAACTGTGTGTGTAAAAAAGGGGGGAACGGGAGGAAGCTCTATGTTGCAAGAGGTTTACAACGGAAACTTAGAGCTGACTCTTCCCCATCCTTTATTATTTACGGACTGAACTGAATAATGTTAAAAGGACTTGGAATTCAGTTTAATTTGAAGTACAACTGCTCAGTTATCTCCAGCCGGGCAGAAGGATGACGGGAATCTGTGAACTTGCCAAGGAACTGATAAGGTTCATTACTGGGACAGTGTGATTTTTGCAGCTGTTGTCAAAGTTGCAAAACAACTAAGCACAGGACAGAGCAATGGAGAAATTTCAGAAACAACAATAGGACATTTGCTCCACCCAAGGCATGATGGAGAACAGCAACAACCGGGAGAAGATAGACATAACATTTTACAAGGACAGGAAGAAACATCACGGACAGAATAATTGTCACACACAGGAAGAACAAGGATATAGTTTGAGTGCCTCACTTGTAGTTTCATAAATCATTTAATGTGTCAACATGAATAGAAGTTATTAATATTGCAGTTGTTGTATATGGGATGATTTTGATTGGAATGTAATTGAAATTAATAATATTTTAGAACACAGAAATAAAGAAAAAAATCATACCATCAATTCTAGCATGCGGTGGGCCACCTAAATTATATAATTTGGTATTTGAATGATTGGTACCGGTATTAGTAATTGCATTATAATTTGGCATTTTTATAATAAGGCTATTATTGGACTGTAATAATAAAAATTATTATTAAAAAAATAGGGGGGGAAAAGTCGGTGCTGCAAGCAAGGGATCTGTATAAATAATAAAAGCCCAACAGTTTTGAGTCAGGCTGTGTACACATTACCATTTCCCCCAGCTCTAATTCTAGCGCACTCCCACCATTGGTGTTTGAATCTGTTATAGGAATTCTAAGGTCTTATATATTTATAATAAATATTCATAAATGTACAAGGCAAACACATACATAAGTATATAAACCATGTGTAGGAAATAGTACAGGAGAAGAATCCAGAAGCCATTTTGACTCTCCCAAATTGGCCTCAAATATTTCTCTGCAAGGAGGAAGGAAATGAGGAAAGCTTTCCAATTGTCTTTGGACCACCTCTTTCTGTGATGTATGTATGTTGTTGGTTTTTTGGGGGGGGGTATTGAGCTACAGGGTAGGCAATTTCAAAAGTCTATATAAGAGCTTGCACACCAATGTTCTAGGTTCCTCCTGCCTCCTGCGTGTGGGGGGTGAGCACCCTGTTGCAACAGTTTAATAAAGATCAAGCTTACTAGCTACTTTGCTTTAATATTACTGGTTTGGTCTCTGTTCTTTACTCCCAACCGGTAAGAGCCTCAAACGCATTCTGCATGGTGTTCCATTCCTCTAAGGAACTATATTAAAGGGAATTTCCTCTTATAACAATTTGGCGAGCCAGCCAGGAGAATCAGGTTTTCTGTGGGTTGGAGTGCTGAGGGACTGGTTACCCAGCGTGCACCCAGCCAATTGCAAGGGGGAGCAACCTATCCCCCAGCGGACCCAGATCCTGGCAATAACAGGGATTCTCAGCGGGACCAACCAGGAAAAGGAACGCTGATCCAGCCAGCCAAAATTTGTTTCACAGGTTTTTTCTATGGGATCCCGGGACCAACACATTTGCGGAAGTGAGTATGAGAGAGTATAAAGGGAATTAAGGAAACAGGGTAGTGGGTGGGCTCTTCTAAACCACAGCAACATTAAACTTCTCAATCTTTCTATCCTTTTCTTTACTTGTCTTTTACGGACTTTGGTTGCTGCATAGCCGGCAGAGCACAGAGAGAATCAAGTCTGGGACAACAGCTTCTTACATTATAACATGAATTAAAGAAGAAGCCAACCCTCGCTCGCTCCTGTCACACTGACAAAAGGGAGTCTGAGCTATCTATCTCTTTTCTTCATTTCACCAGGTAAGACACCCCAAGGCTGACCTAACCATTAGTCACTCCTGAAAGTCAGTGATCCGGTGTTCTGTTTCCATTCGCTTTCCTATTATTGGACAAAGCCGCCCCTGTAGTTCCACAATCCGAAAGGAGATGACTGGTTCACGTCAAAACGCAAGGTTGTCCAGTTTCTAATTTCCTCTATCTTAAGACCAATCTGCCCTCAGCATTTCACATACAAGCATCTGAATTGCAAGGTGCTCTTTTCCTTAGTTCGTAAGAGGCAGGAAAGTTGCTGTGGGCTCCCTGGCAGTGAATGACCGGGGGGGTAAGAAGTAGTCTAGCCTCACAGACAGCTTAGTAGCCAGGGAAGGCCAACAGCTGTGCCAGCCTAGTAAGTTAAATGCAGGCAAACGGCTGGCGAGTCGGAAAGGTGCCGACTGAAGGATCGCTAGGTCCTGAGAATAAAAGTGTTTCCTGAGAAGGGAGGGGACCTGACTGCAATATAAAACTAGAAACCAGTACTGAAAGACTCCGTAAGATGGGTACACCACATTCTAAAGATATGAACCCTTGGACTCCCGACAGGAAGGAAGCCTGCGTGGCACTTACCTCACGCCTGGACTCTGACAGCCCCCTTCAATTTGTGCTTTTGGCCTGGCGCAAATTGCTAGGAATAGATGGACTTTCAAAGTCTAGACTTGTTAAGCTAAGTACCAAACATTGGGTGTGTGCTACCAACCAGACCCAGGCTTCCCTTTAAAAATATTTTTTGTTTCGTTTTGTCTCTCTGGGTTTTTTCTTCTTCTCCCCATCTTCTTACTTCTGTGCTTTAACAGGTAAATTTACTCCCGAGTAAGCTTCCTTTAATGAGGAAACTGCAACGGAGGGGCAGTGTTGCTAGGAACTCCATTTGGTGTGAAAGGTAGTCAGCCATTCTCACTTTCCTGTGTGGTTGTTGTGACTATTGAGTTACTTCTATCCCTTATGCTATAAGCACCCCTTTGACTCTTTAGTCTAAGGGAAGAAACTCTCACTTAAACTATCCTTGTTGTTGTTGTTCAGTCGTTCAGTCGTGTCCGACTCTTCGTGACCCCATGGACCAGAGCACGCCAGGCACGCCTATCCTCCACTGCCTCTCGCAGTTTGGCCAAACTCATGTTAGTAGCTTCGAGAACACTGTCCAACCATCTCATCTTCTGTCGTCCCCTTCTCCTTGTGCCCTCAATCCTTCCCAACATCAGGGTCTTTTCTAGGGAGTCTTCTCTTCTCATGAGGTGGCCAAAGTACTGGAGCCTCAACTTCAGGATCTGTCCTTCTAATGAGCACTCAGGGTTGATTTCTTTAAGAATGGATAGGTTTAATCTTCTTGCAGTCCATGGGACTCTCCTAGGATCTAAACTATCCTAGGATCTGCTAAAGGGGTTCTATATAAAGTTTGGTACATTTAGTTTCCTCTTCCTTGTTTGATTCCTTAGTACACGTGTGTGCTTACATGATTGTGTTTACTTCCCCAATTGTGTCTGTGTACATAAGTATGTGGGACGTGGGTGGCGCTATGGGTTAAACCACAGAGCCTATGAAACTAAGTATTTAGATGACATGACAGAAATTGTTTGTAAAAAGTTTTTATAGAGTAAGATTATGAAAAGGTAAGGATACAATGGAGAGAAACAAGGTAAAAATGATAGGAAAATATGAAGTTGGAGAACTGCAAACGAAGTAAAGAATGGAACTTCAGTAAGGGAGACAATGAGGAAGTCAGTTTGTGGTGACTGCAATTAGGGGAGAAATAAGGTTTAGATATACTCTTTTTTGTAGTGTGTGTATTTTTGTGTCGTTGTGTTTATGTTTGTTACGTGTATAATGCGATTATGACTAAGGAAAAAAGAATGGAATATGAAATGTGGAAAATACCAATAAAATTTTTGATTAAAAAAAACAAAAAACCACAGAGCCTAGGGCTTGCCGATCAGAAGGTCGGCGGTTCAAATCCCCGCGACGGGGTGAGCTCCCGTTGTTCGGTCCCTGCTCCTGCCAACCTAGCAGTTCGAAGGCACGTCAAAGTGCAAGTAGATAAATAGGTACCGCTCCAGCGGGAAGGTAAACAGTGTTTCCGTGTGCTGCTCTGGTTTGCCAGAAGTGGCTTAGTCATGCTGGCCACATGACCCGGAAGCTGTATGCCGGCTCCCTTGGCCAGTAAAGCGAGATGAGCACCACAACCCCAGAGTCGCCTGCAAAGAGACCTAATGGTCAGGGGTCCCTTAACATAAGTATGTATGTGTCTCTCTGGTAGTACAAATCTTGCTGCGAACCCTGTATTTCAGAGGGTTGGACTAGGTGACCCCAGGGTCCTTTCCAACCCTGAAAATCTATGGCTGTATGGAAGGCAATGTGTCTGCAAGCAATGGAGTGAGTATCTAGGGGTTTTCACCATTTTGCCAGCAATTTTAAAACAAAACTTCAAATATGCTAAAGTCCAGCAAAAGTTTAAACACATACAAATTCATGATTAGGATGGATGGGCCTTGGCCATTTTCCTGTATATAAAGGGGAGGGCAGAGAATTTAATCTGCTCGTGGCTGAAATGACTAGGAATATATTTGAAATTTATGAATTCTGACTGGCCATTTCACCCATACATAAGAGAGCCTGTGTCCCCTCTAGGGAAACAAGGAATGTTGTATTTGACTGCTCCACTGGATTACATCCCACAGTCATGCCTGGGTTAAGGGTCACCTCAAGATGCAGGTTCACAGATGTGACACGCACACACCCAGCCCACCACTGTGAAGATCAATGGCCCATCTGCTCTGGACAGATTCTTCCACCCAGACCCCTTTACTGGGGTACTTTGAATATTGTCCTGCTTGTAATGGGAGGAGGGAGGTGCACTGTCTCACCCAGGAATCGACTAAGAGTTCCACCCAAAGCTTTAACTCCCAAAGTTGTGACTATTGCTATGAGGAAGATAAAACCCTCAAAACAGGCCCAATTTGTTTGCGGGCGCAATTCCTTCACAGCCCCAAATATGGCGGCCAATGATCTCCACAGCGAGGTCTTTAAGACAAGCCACCCACGGAGCCAGAAGGCACAGGGCAGGTGGGCAGGTTGACCTGCTGCTGACTGCACTGGGGGTGTCCCACTTAAATGCCCCATTAGTGGACCAGAGTGAAGACTTGCTCCCTCCAGCCTGCCTCTGAAGCCCTGCCTCTCATGTTGTCCCTCACTGGACAGTTTAAATCTTATATTTTGGCAGCACATCCTGTTGTCATCCGCGGCAGGCTGGAGCTTCAAGAAACAGCCAGCCATGAAGAAGGAGGGCCACCTTCCCCCCCCCAACCCAAGAAGCCATGCCAGGTCACAACCATCAACCCCCCCCCCCCAAGAAGGGCATAGGTGAGAGACAGGATAGGTGAGAAAAATCATAGGTAATATGAAATCTCTAGACGATGCCATAGGGCAAAGACCTCCAAGGCCACCTTCTGGAATCCATACACCACCACCCACAACAAAAATGGAACAAAACACAGTGCTCCCAAAGATGATATTCATCACCTAAGTGGAATTTGCAACTATGACATCGGAACACATGATATTGGTTTAGTAATAGAATCTTTCCAGGTGTGATTTGCATCCAAACAGAATCAACTGGAAAGAGCTCCCTCCATATACAGTTTCTTTCTGTTCTAGACACAAGGCAGAAGTATTGTGCTCTCCACTGCTCATAGAAAAAAGTGTGGTGGCGGCAGCCATTGGTGTAATTTTTACACATTACAGCCGAGTTGACATTCTCCTTCACGCTCAGAGCAATGTCTACCTTATTTGAATTGTTCGGCTTCATTCTCCTGGCTATTGGAACCCTCACAGGAATGGTGGGAAATGGATTCATTGCTATCGTTAACTGCATAGACTGGATTAGAAGCCGAAAACTATCCCCGGCCGACATGATCCTGAGTTGTCTAAGCTTGTTCAGATTGGCATTGCATGCTGTTGTGATACAGAATACAAGCTTTAGCCTGTTTCAAGAGGATGCTTTTCTACAGAGGCAAATATCAATTCCTTCCTACAGCGCATGGACATTTATCAATATTGCTGACCTTTGGTTTGCCGCTTGGCTCAGTGTCTTGTACTGTGTAAAAATCGCTAACTTCTCCCAGCCTCTCTTCCTGCAAATGAAGCGGAGATTCCCTGGGCTGGTGCCTTGGCTGCTTCTGGGGACTGTGGTCTTCTCTGCAATCACCACCATTGTGGCATTAACAGGCAGTAGCATTATGTCTAAATGTAATATATTTGCACCAATTCTAAGCAATGGCAGTGACTCGGGAATGAAAACATCCCATTCCTGTAAGTATGTTATCCTTTTTTATCTTCTTCCAAATTTCTTTCCCTTCGTGATATTTTTCTCCTCTTCCATCTTTTTGCTAACTTCTCTGTGGAGACACAAAAATCTTCTACAAAACAGTGCGAGGGATGTCAGCACAGAAACTCACCTGAACGCCATCAAAGCTCTGGCTTCTTTCTGCATTCTCTACGTATCTCATTTTTGTGTTGAGATTTTAGATACATTCATGTTCTGGGGGGACATTGAATGCCCCTGGATAGACGTAGTTGTTTTTAATGTGATAGTTGCCTATTCCTCTGGCCATGCCATTATCCTGATCTTCATGAGTCCCAAAATGAAACAAGAATTCGTAAGGTTGCTACATCGACTAAAATGCGGAACGAAGACACCATCTTAAAGGCTACCAAGATCTTATGGAAGTGCCTTCCTCTTTTGCAAGAACAAAACTATCTTCCTGAGAACCGCCTAGAAGACATTCTCCTACACAAGACTGCCCAACCACTGCAGACTGGTTTGTACAGGAGAATGTCCTGCTGGATATGCCCATGATGTTTGCATTTTTTTTAAAACTGTGTTTATTTGCTTAACAATTCATCCACTACAAACAGCATTATTTAGCAATTCAGGTTTCTTCATAATTCTGGGCTTCACTTTCAGAGAACCATATTCAGTTTCTCCAAAGTATTGCCACAACGTTGTGAAGTGACAGATGTATGAGGAAACAGAGCTGTAGAAATGTTGGTGTTTCTTAATGGCTGTGGCTCTTTCCTTGAATGCACAATTCACCTGTACAGTATGTGCCTCAGAGAGAGCAAGCAGCATTAAAATGGGAATGTATAGAGACACAGTAAGCTGAAAGTAGGGGGACCAGCCTTTGTGGTGGGAATCTTCTGCCTAAATTTGGAGAGTCTGGTTGTCTTCACTCCTGCCCTGGTTATATTCTTATGGGGTTGAGGTTGCGATGGATGATCTCCTTTGATTTTAAAGAGTGGGATCTGCTAAACCAGTTGAAGCAGTCAGAATGCTGGATGTTACTTTCATAGAAGTATCTATTTTGTACACAGTTTGCAGGTAGGTAGCAGAGAATGGCTAAGGAATGTGTAAATATTCTTCTGAAAGGACACTGCAAGCAAGGGATCTGTATGAAGAACAATAGACTGACAGCTCCAAATCTGGCTGTACACACGTTAGCATTTATTCTGCTTAATATGGTTTGAATCCCACAACCAAAGGTAGAGGCTGAGACATCTCGCCCAGTCTTTGGGCGCCCAAGGATGGTGGCAGGGCTGTGCCACACTGCAATAGACGCATCACAATTCAGGTCAGGGAGCAGGTGCAGGGAGTGGAATAGAGAAATCATTTGGGGGGACAACAACAGCAGCAACAACAACAACAACAACAACAACATTTTTTATATGCCTCCCATCTGACTGGGTTGCAAAATTTCTCTATAAAAGCAGAAAACCTGGATAAAGTGTTTTAATTTCATTAACCATATATTTTGTGGAATGTACACAATCAGCTTCCTGGTTTTAAATTCTTCTAGCTTCTGCCTTTTTACAGAATACCATTCCATTGGTCTGCATAATCTAACACCCCACTTTAATTACCCAACTATTTAGAGCAAATACCCATTTGATAAAGATGTATATTTTCAAATTGATTAATAATAATAATACCGGTGGACAAAGATTAATCAAAATCAACAAATCCTCTCTCTCTCTCTCTCCCTCCCTCCTCTCACTTTGTTAAGCCAGATTCAAATATGATAATTAGCATGCCTCTGGAATTTGCAAACATGACATCAGAAGAGGCAATATTGATTTAGTAATAGTATCCTTCCAGGGTTGATTTGCATCTGAACAGAATCAACAAATGAAAATAGTTCCCTCAGCTCTCTAAAACCTTTCTGTCCTAGATAGAAGGCAGAGGTATTGTGCTCTACAGAATTCATACATAAAGTGTGGCGGCGGCAGCAGATGGTACAAATATTACACATTACAACAGAGTTGACATTCTCCTTCCTGCTCAGAAAGATGTCTACCTTATTTGAATTGTTTGGCTTCATTCTTCTGGTTATTGTGACCCTCACTGGAATGGTGGGAAATGGATTTATTGCTATCATTAACTGCATTGACTGGTTTAGAAGCAGAAAACTATCCCCAGCCGACACGATCCTGAACTGTCTTAGTTTCTTTAGATTTGCATTTCTTGCCATTGTGATACAGACTGCAATTCTTCTCCTCTTTTTCGAGGACACTTTTCAGAAGAGGGACCTAAGCATTGCATATGATGCCTCATGGCAATTTGTTAATACTGCTGAACTTTGGTTTGCCACCTGGCTCAGTGTCTTGTACTGTGTAAAAATCGCTAACTTCTCCCACCCTCTCTTCCTACAAATGAAGCGGAGATTCCCTGGGCTGGTGCCTTGGCTGCTTCTGGGGACTGTGGTCTTCTCTGCAATCACCACCACCATCATGGCAACAATGGACAGTACACTCATGTCTGAATGTAGTTCCTATGAATCATTTCTAAGCAATAGCTCTGACTCAGGAATTAAGACATCTGACTTTTGTCGGTATTCCATCTTCCTATATGTTGTTCCAGAGTTCTTTCCCTTCATGATATTTTTGCTCTCATCCATCTTACTACTAACTTCTCTGTGGAGGCACAAAAATCTTCTACGAAACAGTGTGAGGGATGTCAGCACAGAAGTTCACCTGAATGCCATCAAAGCTCTGGCTTATTTCTGCATTCTCTACGTATCTAGCTTTTTTGTGGACATTTTGGATTCTGTCCTGTCCTGGATGGACACTGCAGCCCATTGGGTAACAATTCTTTTTTTTAATGTGATTGCTGCTTATTCCTCTGGCCATGCCATTATCCTGATCTTCATCAATCCCAAACTAAAACAAGAATCAGTAAGGATTCTACATCAGCTGAAAAGCTGCACGAAGACAGAATCTTAAAGACCATCAAGACATTATGGAATATTCTCTTTTGCAGATACAAAACTTTCTGTCTGAGAACCGCCTAGAAGAATTTCTCCTCTAAGAATTTATGCCCTCTAATCCTGAAGTAGTGTATTATACAAACCTCCAAAAACTCATACATGGCTATGAAGAGGGCATTTGTCTTCCCGCTGACAGATTCTCCTTTTGCCTGCATTAGACATGTTTAATACTGTTCTCTTCCCTAATGAATTGATCATTTTTGCTGTTGTTGTTAATGATGCTTTTGATCTCATTTTATTCCAACCCATTGCTCCATATTTATTTCTTAATATTGAAGCTGAAGATGATGTAAACAATCTCTGTACTTCATTTAGTCACAGTCATGTTTAGTTATGCTTCTTTGTTCTCCTTTATTGAATTTTGCATCTTTTTGACTTTTTGCAGCTTTATTCTCAAAACCTAATAAACATGTTTTTAAAGGAATTCTGTATTTGATTTGATTTGATTTGATTTGATACTAAGATCATGGCCACTGGTCTCATCACCTCCTGGCAAATAGAAGGGGAAGAAATGAAGTCAGTGAGAGATTTTACTTTATTGGGCTCCATGATCACTGCAGATGATGACAGCAGTCATGAAATTAAAAGATGCCTGCTTCTTGGGAGAAAAGCAATGACAAACCTAGACAGCATCTTAAAAAGCAGAGACATCACCTTGCTGACAAAGGTCCGCATAGTTAAAGCTATGGTTTTCCCAGTAGTGATGTATGGAAGTGAGAGCTGGACCATAAAGAAGGCTGACCGCCGAAGAATTGATGCTTTTGAATTATGGTGCTGGAGGAGACTCTTGAGAGTCCCATGGACTGCAGGAAGATCAAACCTATCCATTCTTAAGGAAATCAACCCTGAGTGCTCACTGGAAGGACAGATCCTGAAGCTGACGCTCCAATACTTTGGCCACCTCATGAGAAGAGAAGACTCCTTGGAAAAGACCCTGATGTTGGGAAAGATTGAGGGCACTAGGAGAAGGGGACGACAGAGGACGAGATGGTTGGACAGTGTTCTCGAAGCTACCAACATGAGTCTGACTAAACTGCGGGAGGCAGTGGAAGACAGGAGTGCCTGGAGTGCTCTGGTCCATGGGGTCACGAAGTGGACACGACTAAACAACTAAACAACAACAAAATGCTCTATTTGCTTAATAATTCACTATTATGTTGATACTGAACAACAATTGTCCTACCAAACAAGTTTTCTTCTCAGTTCTGTGCTTTGCTTTCAGATATCCATATTAAATTTCTCCAAATGACTTAGATAGCATTGGGAGGAGATAGTTGTATGAGTAATCAGAGCTGTAGAAATGTTGTTGTTGTTGTTACCGTAATACCCCACCAAAGGTCTGCCCTCCCAGCAGAGGTCAAAGGGATCAGCAACTATATGACCTTTAGAAAATACCTGAAGGCAGCCCTCTTTAGGGAAGCTTTTAATCTGTGATGTGTTGATGTATTTTAATGTTTACTGGAAGCTGCCCAGAGTGGCTGGGGAGACCCGGCCAGATGGGCGGGGTAGAAATAATAAATTATTATTATTATTATTATTATTATTATTGGAACAAGAGGGTTTTTTAATTAATAAATAAAAATATTATTAGGTTTTAGAAAAAGAGATTCAAAGAGGAATATCAAATATCTTTTTTTGTGCAAACTAAAACGTAAATCTAGAGAAAATTAAAACATAGATCTAGAAGAGAAGGAAAAAAGAAGGAAGGAATTGAGAGAGAGAAATAAAAGAAGGATTAAGATAGAGAGAGAGAGAGAGAGAGAGAGAGAGAGAGAGAGAGAGAGAGAGAAATAAAGTTAAGAAACTAAAGAGCTTCCAATTCTTCATCTGTCAGCTATATATAAACATTACTCCACACATCCACTCCAATATAACACCCAGCACAACTACTTTTTATAAACCAATGTTATATTCAGCCTTCAAATCCAAATGTCATTATTTCCTTTTCTATGAGAGGTTTCCAGTCTTTAGTAAATGTTAACAATGACTTTTCTCTGATTAAACATGTCAATTTTGCCATCTCAGCTAAGTCTAATAATTTTAAAAATCATTCCTCCATTGTTGGTAACAATAAGTCTTTCCATCTTTGTGCATAGAAACGTCTCACCGCCGTAACCATATATTGGAGCAGAATTCCATAGTCTTTTTCTGGAACAAGAAAGTGTTCACCTGCTGGCAAAAAAATAGCCAGGAGGAAGCCAGTCTAACTTCTCTAGGGAGGGAGTTCCAAAGTCTGGGGGCAGCCACCAAGAAGGTTGCGTCTCTTTCCTTGAATGCTCATTTCACCTGTACCATGTACCATGACTCCGTGCAGAAGCCAGGTGGCTTTGCAGAGGCAAAATCCTCAAATGGTTTTTGAGGTCCTCCATGAGAAAAACATCAACTTCATGATGAAGAGGTCAAGAAGTACTTTCTGACCTGGAATGAGTTTTTGATTTGGCTTTCTTAAGTGATCTTGCAGAGCATCTGATAACTTTGAATCTAAGGTTGCAGGGGAAATGAACGCTGGCATGTATTCTGAGCTGAAAGCTTTTGAAGCAAAACTACACATTTTGTAAAGCAAGTTAAATGAAGACAAATTTTCAAACTTTTCACGCTGTAATGAACTACAATTTGAGAAGGAAAAGAAGAGGCACTAAAAACTATTGCAGTAGAAATTCCAGATGTCTTCTAAGAGTCAGATAGTTGTTTATTTCCTTGACATCTGCTGGGAGGGTGTTCCACAGGGTGGGTGCCACCACCGAGAAGGCCCTCTGCCTGGTTCCCTGTAACCTCACTTCTCACAGTGAGGGAACCACAAGAAGGTCCTCAGAGCTGGACCTCAGTGTCTGGGCAGAACGATGGGGGTGGAGACGTTCCTTCATGTATACTGGGCAGAGACCATTTAGGGCTTTAAAGGTAGCCCCACATAGAGCATATTGCAGTGGTCCAAGCGGGACATAACTAGAGCATGCACCACTATGGCAAGACAGTGTGCGGGCAGGTAGGGTCTCAGCCTGCATACCAAATGGAGCTGGTAGACAGCTGCCCTGGACACAGAATTGACCTATGCCATATGCATAGGAAAGAAATAAGAACGTTTCTCAATCCATTTATAGTTGTGCCAGAAGATGCAAGTGATTGATTGATTGATTGATTGATTGATTGATTTTTAAGATGGAACTCACTGATTTGCAAACCACTGGTCATTTCAGAGACATATATAAAGAAAATAGGCTGTTGGGGTTTTTATTCTAGCCTAAGATATACTTATCAACCTAAGGAAATTTGCTGCAGGTGTGTTCATAGTCTTTGGCACCACATGCCTCTGCAAACAAACTTTTTCAGACAACAACAATAAAAGCACCTCATTGAACAGTGTGAAAGATTCTCAAAGTATGAAAAAATGCAAAGGCTGCATCAAATCATTGTTAATTTCACTCGTTCTCAGCAGGTGGCAGTGTTGCCATTTTGAACTCTTTTTTTAAAAAGTACTGTATGGTTTTCTGTGACCTCAAGTCTGCTTTCTGAGAAAACATTCTGTTAATGAACATATACTTTTTAATTTCATACTCTCCAAGTGTCCTGATGTTCCAGGGAAAGACCTGGAATTACAGAAGCTGTCCCTATCTTCATTGGAGAAATGTTGGAGGGTATGTAATTTTGCTTGCTATTAGAAAACAGGTAAAGGTAAAGGGACCCCTGACCATTAGGTCCAGTCGTGTCCGACTCTGGGGTTGCGGTGCTCATCTCGCATTATTGGCCGAGAGCCGGCATACAGCTTCCGGGTCATGTGGCCAGCATGACAAAGCCGCTTCTGGCGAACCAGAGCAGCGCACGGAAACACCGTTTACCTTCCCGCCAGAGTGGTTCCTATTTATCTACTTGCACTTTGATGTGCTTTCGAACTGCTAGGTGGGCAGGAGCTGGGACCGAGCAACAGGAGCTCACCCCATCGCAGGGATTCAAACCGCCGACCTTCCGATCAGCAAGCCCTAGGCTCTGTGGCTTAACCCACAGCACCACCTGGGTCCCTTAGAGAGAAAACAGGTAGGGATGCAAATAAATGAAAATGTGCCCGCTTATACAGGTATCTCTAATACAAGTACCTTGGAAGTTAAATGGAATCCATTCTGGAAGTCCATTTGACTTCCAAAATGTTCAGAAACCAAGGCGCGGCTTCTGATTGGCTGCAGGAAGCTCCTGCAACGAATTGGAAGCCGCGGAAGCCACTTCGGACGTTTGGGCTCCAAAGAACGTTCGCAAACCAGAACACTCACTTCCGTGGTTGCAGAGTTCGGGAGCCAAAACGTTTGACTCTCAAGGCATTCGGGATCCAAGGTACGACTGTATATCCTCCATCCTGTATACCAGGCAGGCAACCTGTGGCCCTTAAGATACTATTGGACTCCAACTCCCGTTGATCCCAGCTAACTTGGGTGGTGGTTAGGGGTGATGGGAGCTATTGTTGTTGCCATCTGTTTGCCTTGAGAGACAATGGAGTGCACCTCCAAGGGTGAAGCCAAACCGCTTCACTAGCAACACCGGAGCAACCTTCCTGGAGCGCAAGCTCAGGACACTCGGCACATGTTGTTTGGGATGCTCGGTGCACGCCAAGGATTGCTTATGTGATGTCGCACACATGTGCGACACCAGCTCCCACCCAATTTCCTTTCTAAGTTAGTGTGTGAGAGCAGGCTGCTCTCCTGCACAAATCTCATGCAGTGAATTGAAGCTGCACAGGAACATGACAATGCACAGACATATGCTCAGGGAACATTCCTATAGGCCACTGTGAAAGAAGCTGGAAATGGGATTAAATATGAATCTCTCCAGATGGTCTCCAGGTTTTGTCTTTTTCATTAAAAGAAATCTAGGACCTAGACTTGTTTGACAAGCACAATTCAAAGTGTTAGTGCTGACCTTTCAAGCCCTAAACAGCCTCGGCCCAGTGTACCTGAAGGAGCGTCTCCACCCCATCGTTCAGCCCGGACACTGAGGTCTAGCTCTGAGGGCCTTCTGGCGATTTCCTCACTGTGAGAAGTGAGGTTACAGGGAACCAGGCAGGGGGCCTTCTCAGTGGTGGCGCCCACCCTGTGGAACACCCTCCCATCAAATGTCAAGGAAATAAACAACTACCTGACTTTTAGGAGACATCTGAAGGCAATCCTGTTTAGGGAAGTTTTTAATGTTTGATGTTTTATTGTGTTTTTAATACAGTGGTACCTCGACTTACGACGATAATGCGTTCCGACGCCATTTTCGTAAGTCGAAAAAATTCGTAAGTCGAATCCCCATAGGAATGCATTGGGGGGGGAATTCGTAAGTCGAAAAATCCGGGTCAAAAATTCGTAAGTCGAAAAAATCCTATTAAAAGCGGCCGCGGCGTCTTTTCACAAGTCGAAAAAAATCGGATGCGGCGGCCATTTTGTTTTACCGGAAGTCATTCGTAACTCGAAAAAAACGTAACTCGAGTTACTCGTAAGTCGAGGTACCACTGTATTCTGTTGGGAGCTGCCCAGAGTGGCTGGGGAAATCCAGCCGGATGGGTGGGGTATAATTTTTTTATTATTATCATTATTATTATTATTAAAGGGACACGGGTGGCACTGTGGCCTAAACCACAGAGCCTAGGGCTTGCCGATCGGAAGTTCGGCGGTTCGAATCCCCACGACGGGGTGAGCTCCCGTTGCTCGGTCCCAGCTCCTGCCAACCTAGCAGTTCGAAAGCACGTCAAAGTGCAAATAGATAAATAGGTACCGCTCCGGCAGGAAGGTAAATGTCATTTCCGTGCGCTGCTCTGGTTCGCCAGAAGTGACTTAGTCATGCTGGCCACATGACCCGGAAAAACTGTCTGCGGACAAACGTCGGCTCTCTCGGCCAGTAAAGCAAGATGTGCGCCGCAACCCCAGAGTCTTTCGCAACTGGACTTAACTGTCAGGGGTCTGTTTACCTTTACCTATTATTATTATTATTATTATTATTATTATTATTATTATTATTATTATTATTATGCTGCATGGTACTGGGGTCATATTGACATCCAATAATTGCCAGCATGACTGAATTTGGGCAAATGCATGTTATCCCTTCCTGGTATCGATATGAGAGAAGTTGCAACTGCTGAAATTCTCCCTTCATGTCAACTATGGAAGGCAAAGGAACCTCGCTCAAGAGATGAGCGACTGGGGCATATATCACGAGAGGTTTGCGCGCCACTTGCACTTTGCACTCATCAAGAGCCCAGCTCATTGCCAGCTGTTTTGAGTTTTGGTCAGCTTTTCAAGCGCTGTTATGATGACCTCTGTTGGGTGAACCATTACAGAGCTTTTATAGTTATGACAGCAGCATGTATATCACGCACTCACTGATGCATATTGAGAAGTCAGTCATAGGCGATAGCTGCTCTCTGTCATTTACCGAAGGACCATTTGTGAGCCATTTGGTGGAAATCTGTGCTTCTTTTTTAATGTTTGTGTACGCTTCTCAAAAGTTCCCATGCCCCATATATCTGAAACCCTAAATGGGAACTCTGCAAACAGTAACTGGTGAAAGAAGCTTCTCACTTCCTGTCCTTCATTCGGGTTTCCAAGCAACCAGGTGGGCTAGCCCTATTGCCAGGCAAAAGATGAGGCTGAAATTCCCAGCTCCTCACTTCTTCTTCCAGTGAGAGTTCAAAAAGCAAGTTGAACGAGCAGCTTCAATAAGAAGCTGGAGTGAACATGCACCCCAAAATAAATTAGAAGAGAATGGAGTATTACTGATGGAACAAAAAAATGCTATTAGAAATTAATAAAATAAATATACAGATTGAGCAATGTCCTCAAATTTGTTATTGCTAACAAACTGGGGAGGTCAAAACTACGGGGAAGGGATGAAGTTTGGCAGGCTGTTCTGCTGATTGATTTACGTGAAATCAGACTGACAGATGGGAGACAACAGGAAATGCAATTTATGATGGATTGCCAACCTTTTATGGAACTTTGGGAGGCTAGATATTAACATTATAGCTACATTATTGCTTTGTCAGAATGTAATGTTAATTGCTTGTCATCATAAGCTAAAATATTGAAGATTTGATTAAATGGATTAGATATTTATATTATCCATATGATTTATTCTAATCGTTTTCTCATGTGATTGCCATTAACAGTACATTGTGGTTTTGATATGTCTGTGTTGGTATTTTTCTTTTTAAAAAAACAAACAAAAGATTAAGCAATGCCTGTGTCACCTTCTTTCCAAGAACACTGTTGGAAAAATACAATGTGAGTTTTGTGTTTTAAGAGCTTGAACATGAGCCCATATTCTTGCAAAATCCTGTGCCAAACTTCTGAGCAATGATTCTTGGCTCTGGCTTCTCTCTTGAAAAACCACAAGCTCAGTGGTCCAGGGTCCCCTGCCTGCATCCAAAGTAGGTGGTGTCTCAGCACAGGCCAGGCCTCTTGGCATCTACAAAGCCCTGCCTAGGAATTCTGCAATTGTGAAGTGTGTGGTCATGCCGTTGCCTTTTCAAGTAGGAAAGTCTGAACTCTAGTCTCACAAAATGCAGAGTTAATATGTTTCTCAGCAGGCTGTCTTTCCCCCTTCCACTGCACAAATTGATACTGTTATTTCAGGTGGTACAAAATCTTACAGAAGTATACTTTTTAAAAAGCTATTAGGTATTACGTTTCTATGCCACTCTTCCTCCCAAAGGACATTACATTATTCTGCCCCATTCATTTCAGTGCAAGGAAACTCAATACAAAAGCCATCTCTGCAACATGTCTTTGTTGCAATAATAGTACATTAAAGGTAAAGGGGCCCCTGACCATTAGGTCCAGTCATGACCAACTCTGGGGTTGCGGCGCTCATCTCGCTTTACTGGCCAAGGGAGCCGACGTACAACTTCCGGGTCATGTGGCCAGCATGACTAAGCTGCTTCTGGTGAACCAGAGCAGCACACGGAAACGCCATTTACCTTCCCGCTGCAGCTGTACCTATTTATCTACTTGCACTTTTGATGTGCTTTTGAACTGCTAGATTGGCAGGAGCAGGGACCAAGCAATGGGAGCTCACCCCATCGCGGGGATTCGAACCACCGACCTTCTGATCAGCAAGCCCTAGGCTCTGTGGTTTAACCCACAGCGCCACGTGCGTCCCAATAGTACATTACTGGTGGATTTATACTGAACAGTCCACAAATCGTCCCACTTTATTAGTTGTTCTGCAATGTTACTCCAATAGGATTAGTCTCAATATTGCCATCTGGAGGGACATTCTTACACTGTAGTGCAGCCATACAGGGCAATTGGAAATGAGCAGAGGTGCCAGGTTGCCACCAAGATTGTGATGGCCCAGCACACAAAGTGTGAGTGTGGCGTCACTCAAGCATTGTATGTCACGGTGTGTGACATCATGTGACGTTGCGTCATCTGGAGAAGGCTAAGCGCTCTATGGGATTGAGGGGGCCTGGTCCGTTTCCAACAAAGATTGAGGGGGCTGGAGACACGTCAGCCCCCTATAGTTGGTGCAGCTGGGAATAAGGTGTTATGTCTGCCCCAAAACATTTGCAGTTTCAAACTGTATTGAAAATAGGATTGCATCAAGAGCACAAGTTATTGCCTCTCTGAACATATCCACACTTCCTCTTCCTCTTCCTCTTGTTCTGCTGCTTTTTCCCTGGGGGGAAACTGCTCTTTAGTGCTCCATCGGAGCAAATGGCAATTCAGGTTTTCTCCACTTTGACGTTTGCTCCAATTTAGCAAACTAAAGAGCAGGCTTTTCCTGCCAAAGGAGCAGGGCAAGTAGAAAACCACTCAGAGCCATGCTAAGCGGAGAACCACTTAGACCAGTGCTTCCTAGGCACAGAACATGCCAAAGTGTGGGTGAGGCCTTATAATGTATGCACAACAAAAAGGATGTCTGGAGGGGCCTTTACTGAGAACAGCAGGCCAGGAGCTGTTGCAGCTTCTAATGGACCCTGTCCATGCCCCCTAACATAAGAGAAAACGATAACCATATGTTGGATAGCAGTAGGTGTTTTACACAGCAGATTCTGAACAGGAGCAAAACTTCTGGAGAAGTTAAAGCACTGAATTTCAGGAACAGAACCCTGAAAGGCCCATGAGGTTCCTTAGCTTGCTACAGTGCCAGTTCTCAGGGACAGGCCTAGAACTGATATCCTGCCCCAGGCATATAAATGAGCAGTTGCCACAGAAAGCAATGAAAGCACTGGATCTGCTCCCCATGGACCTTCTTTGTGATGTTGCTGCTGCTCAAATATTGGGTCAGTCAAGGGCAATCAGAAAGTCCTGTTGTCCTTTTGTTTGCCAAGAAAACTGATTCCACCAGGGCAGGACTTTCTCATGGAGCACTGAGCTGGCGATATCTGCCTACTGGAAGCTGCTTCCTGGTCCCTGACTGTGTGACTGGGGCAGAATAATTCATCAATCACAGACCCACACCCAGAGATTGCGGCCAGCTAAGGCCCAGAGTGATTTAGGGGCCCAACAAGCTGACAGCATACAGTATTCAGCATCCCCTGCAAGAACCAGCCTCTACAGAAGAGGACATGATGATGGCTGTAAGCAGTGGCCTTTTCTGCCAGTGTCAACCTTGGCTTGCATTGATGCCTCTTGTTGCAGTATATGCTCCAGACTTATCATCGTGCATCAACAGCTGTCATGGACTGGTTGGACGCAGAGGAATGGTGGGAGGATCCAGCTGGGAAACCCCTAGTGGACAAAGGCTCAGTGCCCAAGGACAGGTGGTGGGACAATGATGAGTGGTCAGAGGGAGAAGACTGGGAAGAGGTAACAGGGCTTAGTGAGCTGTGAGAGTTGGTGGCAGAGACAAGTCCAGAAACTGAGGCAGAAGCTGAAGTAGGAGAGGAGAGAGGTCAAGAGGCAGAGATGAGTCGGGCTGGTGAAGAGTCACAGGTGCCTCCCCCTCCTGCTGTGACAAGCTCCCTTCGCACCTGGTATCCCAGAACCAGGAGGAGCATGAAACAGGAGGAGCAAAGTCAGGCATGCAGGCACAGTCTCCAATTGCCTGGGAAGAGACATAGATGGCTGTGGGGAGGTGGGGACATTTAGTCTTGGCAACTGATCCATGGAGGCAAGACACATTGGGGATGAGTTGCTGTGCTCATGAGACCTGCCACTCATGAGACCTGCCACTCCACCAAGTCAGTGCAGATCCTGTTCTTTTTAATAAAGAGTTAACTCCAACATGCACGGTGTGATTTACTGCTGGTTTGCTCCTGTCAATAGCCAAGTAGTACAGTTAAGTAATTTTTGGGAGCGTCTGGCAGGGAAGAGTAGCTGTGCTTATCAGCTTCCTAGCACTGGTTTCACTGTGGCTTTCCAGGAAGAAGAGGAGGAAGGACAAGGCAGGAGTTTGTCATAGTGCATGTGTCCAGGCAGAGCCAATCCAGCACTTCAGTTAATGCATTCACACCATGTCAACCTCCCCACCGCCTTGCACTCCCCCCTCTCCCTCCGTATAAGATACAGTGACGTGGGTGCCCGGAACCAGTAAATGACCCATACCTTTAAAAGAAGCCTTGCAGCAGTTTCAGATTTCCTCATCTTCGCAGTGCTTTAGAAAAAGGCACTTCTCAGCAAGTTGACAACTCGTGGATGCTCTCCTCCTTGTTTATATTTTAAAATTTTATTTAAAGGACACCTCCAAGTGCATCTAATTTATTTTTTTATATGAAATTGTTGTTGTGAGGCAGCAGTAACACGGTTTGAAGGCACATGAGATGACATGAGGCTACCACCCTGCTAAAGCTAAGCTGTTTTGTGTCTGTTCCGTGTCTGGGTGGGTGGCTGTTTGGGGACCACATCAACACAGCCTTGCATTCCATGGTGGAAGAAAACAAACAAACAAATAAATTGTGGTAGTTTGTTTGTTTAAGTGTGCCTGAAATTGTAGCTCTGTGAGGGGAAACTCCACTTCCCAGGATTCTTTGAGGGAAGTCATGTGTTTTACATATGTGTTGTAAAACACATATTCTTTAAGGGAAGTCATGTGTTTTACATATGTCTTGCTGGATCAGACCATGTAGCCCACCATCCATTTCTGATACCAACAGTGGTCAGTCAAAGTCCCCTGGAAAGCTACACACAGATCATCAAGACAACAAGTCCCTTTCTCCACACTGTTTGCTAGCTTCCAGTCAATTTCCGGCAGTACATTTAGACAAGGATGCCCAGAGACCCTTGAGGCAAACATTAAGATAGTGCCCCATCTCCTCTCCTCCAAGGGGCAGTGCCAGGCTCCTTGCCCATCCCGCCCAGCTTGACCTACTTGTTGCGTGCTGCTTACACCTGCCTGCTAAACAAACCTGTTCATCACAGGTTTGGGCAGAACAGAGGTATTTGCAAAAGTGTTCCTGCAAATATTTGCAGAACTTAGAAAAGGAGTACATGGGAACAGTAGCCCTTGGAGCTTAAGATCATTTCCTGGAGCAAGGACCACAGATCTTGGCCCAGATGGTGCCACCTGTTCCATTCAAGTTCTGATCTGGATGGAGGGGGAGATATTTCTGGGGACAGGTAGCTCTTCGCCAAAGTCAAGGCAACCCAGGGAATTCTATGTTGAAACAAGAATCAGAATCATATTATTAATACCCCACCCATCTGGCTGGGTTTCCCAGACAAATGCCTGAAAGTTTCAGGAGTAGTTTCATCAGTGTGGCCACTTAGGCAATGCCAAGGAAGAGGAAATGCATCACATCCCCTCCCAAAAAAAGAGGACACCAATGCATTAAAAATGTGTGTCCACTTTATCAAAACACTGTCTATTCAAGCTTCAAACAGTGACCATACAGCCTTCAAGTCTGCAGTCCACTTAAGCCATGGGTAGGCAAACTAAGGCCCGGGGGCCGGATCCGGCCCAATCGCCTTCTAAATCTGTCCCACGGACAGTCCAGGAATCAGTGTGTTTTTACATGAGTAGAACGTGTGCTTTTATTTAAAATGCATCTTTGGGTTATTTGTGGGGCATAGGAATTTGTTCATTTCCCCCCCCCAAAAAAAAAAATAGTCCGGCCCCTCTCTCTCTAAACGCAATAGACGAGAGGCGTGCTAATGTTTCTTCGTGGGTGTGTATGTGTCAGAAAGAAGTACAGAAGTTGATGTTCTCCCAAAGATAGGGTTGCCATATTTCAAACAGTGAAAATCCAGACCAAAAAAATGTCGAGCTTTTTTTGGGCAAAGTTGTTGAACGGGTGTGTTTGTTGAGCTTTCATTCCCGGACATTTTCCTGATTTCTGCCCGGACATATGTCAACCCTGCCAAAGAAGGAGAAGTCTGCTGAAAGGAGAAAGTGGAAGCATCTCAGAAGGAACTACATGGCCTTGCTGGGTAATGTACAGAAGGCTGAGTAAAAATACGGAAAGAGAGAAAGACAGTTTGTTAGGATGTTAAAGGAAGAAGCTATGATCTTCAGCTAAGTTAAACTACTTGGATAAGCAAGTGAATGTAAATACTTTTTACATATTTTTTTCTCTAGCTGTATGTTCTGCAAGTAAAAGCTTTCGAATACTTTATCAAGTGTTTGGACATTATTTTAATTTCAAGAAAAGAGACAGTATTGCCCATGATTTGGCTTCCTAGATGTATTGCTGAAAATGTTTGAGGGGGAAACTGTGGCTCTGCAGATGTGGTTGGACTCCGTCAACCTGAGCCAGCACAGTCAATAGTTAGGAATGATGGGAGTTGGAGTCCAGCCACATTTGAAGGACAGCAGGTCCTTCATCTCTGTGATAAAAGCACTTGAGCAATGCTCTTTTTCCTTTTGCTCCACGCCCCTTGACAATAGAAGGCAGTTCCATGCTCCTTAGTCCTGGGTTTGGGTGGTGTTTTTTTTAGAAAATTAACAACACACATAAAATCAGAGGAGGGAGAAATACACACACACACAGTCAATAGAAATTTGCAGCTAATCTCTGTTCCTGGAAGGGCTGGGGTTAAGACAGTTAAGCTAATGTTTGTCAAGCTCCTTTGAGTTAGGTAGGGGTTGAGTTTCCAATTCTACTTGGTCCTTCCCTGTGAGGCAATTCTGACGCAATGAGCCGAGGCAAAAGCTGAGCATTTCAATCCTTCAATATTTTCCACTTATAAGCCCAACTGCATTTCCAAAGGGTAGGCCCACAGAATCAGGCTGCTGCTTCCAGCAGCATTTCTTTAAAAAATCAACAAGGTGTTTTGTGTGTGTGTGTGTGTTTTATGACCCTATAGTCTATATAATATGGAAAAAGACTATTTGGCCATTGCTATAATGCAGACGCGGGTGGCGCTGTGGTCTAAACCACAGAGCCTAGGGCTTGCTGATCAGAAGGTTGGCGGTTCGACTCCCCATGACGGGGTGAGCTCCCGTTGCTCGGTTCCAGCTCCTGCCAACCTAGCAGTTCGAAAGCACGTCAAAGTGCAAGTAGATAAATAGGTACCACTGCAGCGGGAAGGTAAACGGCGTTTCCGTGCGCTGCTCTGGTTCGCCAGAAGCGGCTTAGTCATGCTGGCCACATGACCCGGAAGCTGTACGCCGGCTCCCTCAGCCAATAAAGAGAGATGAGTGCCGCAACCCCAGAGTCGTTCACGACTGGACCTAACGGTCAGGGGTCCCTTTACCTTTATAATGCAGAAAGTACGTATGGGCAACTTTTACATTTACTACAGCATCTGCCTCCAATACAGCTGATACAACTTATTCCATGCTACTCATTTCAATGCAAAGGCCATTCATTTCAATATTAAGGAAATTGTTGTTGTTGTTGTTGTTGTTGTTGTTGTTGTTGTTTGTTGTTGTTTATACCCTGCCCATCTGGCTGGGCTTCCCCAGCCACTCTACTATTCAAAGTGGGGGGAGGTAACCAATTATGTATTGTTTATGGATTGAAAACGACAATTGCGAATATCACATGTATTTGCTGGATTAATTTCCATTCTGGACACGTCAAATAATTGAACACCGCCAATTTCTGCTCCCATTTCCTTTTCTGTAGGAATTCCCTGACATTCCTAGTCCCAAGACACTTTAAAGGTTAGCATGAGGGATGCCCAAACCATTTTAGCAAATATGTATTTTATACAAACTGGTGCAAATGTTCCGTTCTGGTTTTGTTTTTATTATGTAGTCTGTGCTTTTTATCTTGCATTTTTATGTTGTGAACTGCCCTGAGGTCTACGGATGAAGGGCGGTATACAAATGTAACAAATAAATGCAATAAATAAATAAAGCTGCCCAAAAAAATGTTTTCCAAGTACTGTGGATTGTAGCATGTACAGAGGCGTAGGAAGGTCAGGTGGTACCCGGTGCGGAAAATTTCTTGTCACCCCCCCCCCCGACACACACACATTATTTTTTATTTATTTTTTTGCCTGCAAAAATGGTTTTACGTCATTGCATATTTTCTTACAAAGGAATAATAATAAGTAATAATAATAATAATTTTTTTTAATTTATATCCTGCCCTCCCCGACCAAAGTCACGCCAGGGTGGCTATCATCAGATACATAACATTGGTATAAAATCAAACAATAATTAAATTGCCTCATAAAAACATGTCAAAATCAAATTAAAGTCTAATTAGATGGCTTTCTGCAGGATTAGGGTTGGGAACAGTAAGTGCTCCACTGAATTGAAATTTCAGCCTTCACAACATAGGAAAACGGCCAAGTAAACAGCTATTTTCGTGGAGGAGGGTCAAGATATTAACTGATATGCATGAAATTTCATATATAGCTATATAATCCCTAGTGTAGTAAGATAAGACCTTTGGAGCAGGCATTTAAAAAAAACACGTTTTTTTATGAACTGCCGTAGTAGGGCAGTAATTGTTCCTTGATAATTTGTCACCCCCTCCATGATGGAACCTGGGGCGAACCGCCCCCGCCCCCCACTTCCTACGCCCCTGAGCATGGATATAGGAGCAATGACAATTGTAGCCAGTGCCGGATTTACGTATACGCTAAACAAGCTATCGCTTAAGGCCTCACTCTCTTGGGGGCCCCTCCCCAAAATATACTTCTTCTTAAATGTATTTCACTATTAATATACTTTGTCTTAATTGTACAGTGGTACCTCTGGTTGCGGATGGAATCCGTTCCGGAGCTCCGGTCGGATCCCCAGGTTTCCGCAACCGGAAGTGCCTATTCTGTGCACGTGTGCAGCGCGATAAATGCCTTTCTGCAGGGCAGGGCCATCTTTACCTGGGGTGTAAGGGGTACGGTGCACCCGGGCGCCGAATTCTGGGTGGCGCCAAATGCATACCGGTCCCTCTCGATTGGCGGCAGTGAAAAGCAATGGAGCGGAAGTCCCCCCCCCTCACTCTGTTACTCCGTAGCATCAAACAAAAGCATTTTTCCCCACTGTGTCATTGTTACAGGTGAGTGATTTCCCCCCCCCAAAAAAAGTCAACAACTTTGAGTTCACCCCCCTAAAAAAAGGGGCACTGGGCAGATCTTTGCACCCCGGCGGCGTGTATGCTAAAGATGGCCCTGCTGCTAGGCTCCCATCAATGGAACTCATGAGAAGAATCCTGCCCTTTGTCCTTATTTCTTTTACCAATCATCATCATCATCATCTAATAATAATAATAATAATAATAACAATTTGTTTATATGCCGTCCTTCTGACTGAGTTTCCTCAGCCACTCTGGGGGGCTTCCAGAATATTAACACATCAAACATCTGATTTACAAGGTGCAAAACAGTTTACAACATTTCAGAATAAACTACAATGCATGCAAAGCAAGAGAACCGATGAAACCGAAAGCCATTCAGCAAGCAATAAATCCACAGCTGAGGGATCATTCCTCAATATTTATCAGTAAATAGGAGGCCTTGCGGAACAAAAAATGTTTTGAGCTGCCTGTGGCAGGAGGGAAGTGTCAAGGCCAACCATCAAAGTATGTATGTGACAACTCCCTGCAACGGGGAAAGGGATTGCGCAGTAAGGAGGCAGCAACAGTATTTTCAGCCTGGGAGTTTGCACACATCTAGGCTAATTTTCAAGTGAAAACTTGTGTTTGGTTCCATGAGCAGTGCCGTGGGATGTGTCCATACACTGTACATGTAAAATCCATGGGTTCTGTCTCGTAATTCATAGGTACAACCAGTGCTGTTTTTCTTGAAAAAAGAGGTGCCAGAACTCACCACAAACACCTCCCTCGTTCTCTTAGATTGGCTCTGGTGCCCACCTGAGAGGTGAGTTCCGGTTAAAAAGGCCCTAGGCGAGGATAAAATTGATACTATTACACTAGCTGTAGCAAAATTCCTCCCGGAAGCAGTAAAAATCAGAAATCAGTATGTACAGGCTAAAGCTCCTCTGTTGGCTAGCATGGGCGATCTTACACCTGGACAGCGAGAAATATTCGAACATATAATCGGCATCGGAAACCCACAAAATGCTCACAATTGTGCACAGGGATGAAGCCGTAACTCAAAAGACAGTGTATGAGTGGTTTAAGTGTTTCCGTGAAAGGCGGCAAACCATCAAATATGACTGAAATATACTCGGAGTCCAGTGTGAATTTCATGCTCTTTATTCAGCTCATAGTAGCAAGGAATGAATATTTCCCAAACGTCTGCTATATATACATTATTTACACAATGGGCCCCACGTGATTGGCTAATTCCGGGCTACTCCTGTAGGCCAATCAGGTTGTGGATTCACTTCATCCAGGAGCCTGATTGGCTGTTCTTGCAGGCCAATCAGGTCATTGATTCACCTCCACCTGGAGCTGGATTGGGTGGCTCCTGCGGACCAATCAGACTGCTGCATTCCGGATCCTATTGTTCTAGGATTCAGCTCAGTACATAACAATGAACCTCGGTCCGGCAGACCATCAACGAGCAGAATGGGGGCAAACGTTGACAGAGTTCATGAGTTATTGATGCGGGATCAATGTTTGTCCGTCCAAATGATGGCGGAAGAGAGGTTAATTAATTTAAAATGTTTTAATGATGTCAAGAAATTACTAAAGATGATATACAATGAACGCAGGAAGAGAGGATAGGAGGAAGTCAACCCACAATGATAAGAAGGATTATTAGGAAAGGAATTATGTATGTTTTTATGTGTATTATTGTTGTTGTTTTCTTTTTGTTTGTTTAATATTGTCTGTTTTTCTTTAATGGTATTATTTTGTTAAAACCAATTAAAAAAATTGAAAACAAAAAACAAATGATGGCGGAAGAATTGCATATTCCGCATGAAATCGTTACTGAGGTTACTGAGTTATCCCATCCTCCATATTCTCCCGATCTGGCCCCACCAGATTTATTTCTTTTTCCAAAACTGCAATCTGCTCTGAAAGGGCACAGATTTTCCAACCTTTCACACATCCAAGCTGCTGTGACGAGGGAACTGGAAGCAGTACGAAAAGAGGACTCTCCAGAAGCTTCCAACAGTTCTACGAACGTTGTCAATGGTGCATTGTATCAGAGGGGGCCTACTCTGAAGGCCTGTAAGGTATGTATGTTTGAATATTCTCGCTGTCCGATTTCTGTGACACACCGTGTATTATGTTGTACTGTGTATTTGGGGTCTATGGACCACAATAAAGCTGTGCGTGCGCAGAGAGAGAGAGAGAGAGAGAGAGAGAGCATGTACCGTATTTTTCACTCCATAAGACGCACTTTTTTCCTCTTAAAAAGTAAGGGGAAATGTCTGCGTCTTATGGAGCAAATGTGAGGTCGCTGGAGCTGAGCTGCCCAGGGGCAAGAGCAGATCATGCTTTTTAAAAAAAAGAGAGAGAAGGGGGTGTTGAAAGGAAGCCCGCTGAACAGCTGCTCAGCAAACGATCGGGGAGAGAGATAAGGGAGAGAGATTCCAGCCCCGCCGCCTTGCAGAGGGAGGCTGTTTTCCCAGCGACATGTGACTGGCTGATTAGATTATCTGTCTGGAAACCGTAGAAATGGCTTCCTGAAGCTGCAGAACTGTGTTAAACCCCATAAAACAGGGTTTTTTCCCTTTGCAAAGTAAGCTCAACAACTTTTGGGGCTTTTCCCCAAAAAGTAAGCTCAACAAAATTGGGGCTTTTCCCCTCTAAAAACTAGGTGCGTCCTATGGTCAGGTGCGTCTTATAGAGCGAAAAATACAGTATATCTCCTATTTTATTTATACCATCAGCAGCTCAGATGCCTGACAAATGGGCAAACCCTCTTTGGCAGTGCCAGTAACCCTGGCATAGCCCTGAGGTGTGTGAATACCATGAGAAACAAAAAGTGGAACAGACAAGGTACAGATAAATGAAGGCAAATGTACAGTGGTACCTCTGGTTACGTACTTAATTTTTTCCGGAGGTCCGTTCTTAACCTGAAACTGTTCTTAACCTGAAGCACCACTTTAGCTAATGGGGCCTCCCGCTGCCGCTGCGCCGCCAGAGCACAATTTCTGTTCTTATCCTGAAGCAAAGTTTTTAACCTGAAGCGTTATTTCTGGGTTAGCAGAGTATGTTACCTGAAGCGTATATAACCTGAAGCGTATGTAACCCGAGGTACCACTGTACTGTGAAGCCATGACAATCCACACCATCCCCAAAGGACAGGATGTAAACTGGCACACTGGCATTGCTAATGGATACTAATTTATTTTAAACTGTTTTTACTATTCTACTTTTTATTTGCTGTGGCCTGCCCTGGAAGCTTATGGTGAAGGACGAGCAATAAATCAAATGCATTAACAATAGATCTGGAGGCTGGAAAATAGGAACCACTAATCCTGGACACTTCCTGATGATCATCACCTGAAGTCTCTGAGAAGCTGCTGCCAACTCATTTTTTTCTTCTTTTTTCTTTCTTGCTACCTTAGCTAATTGTTTACCTGCTGATCCCCTCCCGCCACCATTCCAGGAACACAATGTTCTTTAAGCAGTGTGCAGTTATAGCCTGGAGCAGAAAGTGTCATTCCTCCCCCTCACCTGTTTCAGGTGACAGGGAGATCGTAATCACATCAAGTACGACACGAGGCGGAATGCTACGTCCGCCAAGATTTTTTTTTTACTGGCCTGAGGAAATTGAGCGTGTGAAGCTTTTGATAGCATGCAGCTAAGTGGCGGGGAAAGCCTACAGTCCGCTGTGTTTCTCTGCGTGTCAGCAGCTGTTAAAAAGCGCAGGAGCAGAAACACCCCAGAAAAGGTGGCAACTCTGCCGTTGCCACCAGCAACCCCCCTCATCCTGGTTGTCTCCACCCTGTGCAATATGATTGATAGCTCATCTAATAAGGGACTCCTCAGCAGAAAGCAAACTCTGATGTTCTGTAGGCCACCGACGTTCCACAGAAACGTGCTTTACTCGCTGGAGTGCTCTTTTATGAGCCACAAGTAGCTATAGAGTCAGTTTCATTTTCATTTAAATGCATGTTCGGCAACTAATTTCTAAAGGTCCGCTTTTTGAACTGAATGGTAGCGGCAGGGGCACCAGCTCCTATGGCAGGGGTCAGCAACCTAAGACCCATGGGCCACAAGCAGCCCATGGGGGTCGTTTAACCGGCCCCCGAGCCGCCCCCGAACTGAGCGGCCTGCTCAGAGAGTCCCACACGCTGTGCTAAACCGGCGCAGTGCGGTGCGGAGACTTTCTTCCGCGGTGCCAAAAATCGAGTCTGCGCAGACGCAGGCACCGGAAATCGTGGGCGGGGGGTGCACACGCACTCACGTGCGATCCGGCCCACGGAGGGATCTCTGCTGGAGTGAACCGACCCAGTCAAGGTAAACCTTGCTGACCCCTGTCCTAGGGACTGTGGCGACTTCAGCCACCCCCCAAAAAAAAAAATGTAGTTGATGGAGCTGAGCTCCCCCCCCCCCAAAGCTGACAGGCAGCCACCTCTGCCACAGTCGCGAGGTATGCCAAGCCACCAGCACGAGACCACCAGGCCACTGGCATGAGGTATGCCACACTACTGCCACCAGTGTGAGGCCTCCAGGCCACTGGCATGAGGCTTGACAGGCCGCCACCATTGCAAGGATTACTAGGCTGCCAGTAGGCTGCCTAGGCCACCAATGGCTATGTACTTCTGGAAGCTGGCACCAGTAGTGAGCTTCTGGAAGTACATTGGCGGCTTCCGGAAGTGCGGCTGCAGCGGCTCGCAGCGACTACTCCACCTGCTGCCGCAGCCCCTGACCCATGGCGACAACAGGAGGAGGAGGAGCTGCCTCCAGGGCCACTGGCCATGGAAACCAAGCTGCCACAAGATGCCTGAGCGGCATTCCAGCCCCCATCTCCTACCTAAGTCAGCGTACTGTACCTGGGTAGCGGAACAGCCAATCAATAATGGCTCTGCCCACTGGCTCACTCAGATGCAGAGAGAAATTGGAAAGGGCCTGATGGAAAGCTGTTGGGCGGGGGGTCAGTTTGAGCCCCTGGGCCAGAAGTTGCCTAATGTACGGCTTCCTGGGTATTGTGTGGGTTAACTGTTCCACTTAGCCAGACTTCAGTTCATATGACGTTCTCAAGACAACTGCTTTGGATCAGATTGTTCCACCTAACATCATTAGCAGCAAAATTCCTGGCCTTGGAACTTTCCTTCAAGCAGTTCCCAGAACGGAATCGGCTTACAGCTTAGGAGACAGAATTCGGGTCACAGCTGGTTCTGTGCCTCATCTTAGTGTCATGAGCTGGCAGGACACCGAAGGGGAGGAGGATCCCGACGACGGGTGTGGCCACGATTGGTTCATACCAGGGCAAGATGAAGATGGCAAAGGGGAGGTTGGGGACTTAGGACATACTCGTGGGACATCAGGGGATGTCGAGGGGGTAGCGGACAGTTCACAGAAGCCAGAGAAAGGAGACCCATCACCAGAACCAGAGGTACCCTGATCTCTGCAGACACAGTGGGCTCTGAGGAACAGCAGGAAGTGCACTCCAGGGGACTGAGGCAGGCAAGGGCACACAGCCCAGTTCACTAGTGGACCAGGTGGAGATCATGGGGTTCCTTAGGTCTCGGAGGAGGTTTGTGGTTGCTGAGCTGGATTAGGCTGAGAGCAGGTGAGGATCACATGTTTCATCAAGTGGAGGAGGACAGCTGCTCAGCTGGAGCAAACTCAGGTGCATCAATCTGTGGGATATAACATCACGATACCAGTCAAGTACAACATTTCCTGTTTGCCCAGAGTGGACACACAGGGGGATGTTACTCCAGTCAGGAGGACTTCCTGTCACACCTGTCTGGATCATCCTTCACCTGCATGTGACCAGGTAGATGGGCGTGACCCTGGGAGACCCCATAAAGGGGCTAGTCACGCAGCCATCTCCCCTTCCCCTTCTTCTTGATTCTCCATCTTCCTGATGTTATTTTGCTGTGTGCTGTCTCTCAGCCAGCAGCACATGGGCTCAATCCCCATATGGGAAGAATCCACACCTTTCTCTGTAACTGTAACTACAAGCTAAAACCTGCCTTCAGGATCATACTGTGAACTGAATGTAAGTAAACTTCTAATTACCTTTAAAAGAAGACTGTTGTGTCATTATTGTTTTTAAGAGGGAATTAAAGGGGAATTTACCAGGAACAAATCCAATCTGGACAAGCTAGACTGGACTGCTTAACTCAAGAGATTCTAACAAATCTACCAACTAGTTTCCTGTGATGTACAGGGAATGTGCTCTGCTGCTAACTCACTAGCGTGAGTGAGGAAGGGTAATATTTAATCAATATATCTTCTCCTAATATCCACAACATTCCGACACAATCAAGATTGGGAAGGATAAAAGGGAAGCAAGGCTGAGATTCTGCATCTGCTCAACTTTCCCCATTGACAGAATATTAATTGGCTGGTTCAGGAATGCCACCAGACTGTGACTTCTGGACTGATCCCAGGTGTTCCACCCTGGCTCTTTGGTGGAGGTGGGAACCTGACCTCACAGATTGACTTCGGACCTTGCTCATTGTATTGGACCTGGACCAGTATTTGACTATTTGGACTGACTTACCGCCAGGTACACTGGGGGTCGGGACATCTAGGTGGCCCTTTTTTGTGGGACTCTGCATCCCTCCCTCCAATCCATACACAAGTCTAGGACCTCCTTGGGCTGAACCTAGTTTGAAAACAGGAACTATGGTTAAGCTGAGGTGTGTACATTTGAGAATGCTGTTGTGCTTGCACAGACAACAACTTTATTGAATTGTTGTTTGGGGCGGGGGGGATTGTAGGCGCAGTGAAACTAACCAGGCAATGCACATCTAGTGAACACATCCCCTCCCCCTCTCTGGTGTGTCCAGCAACAGAAACATGCCACTTGAAAAACAGTCGGTGGGACCGGCGATGACCTCACTGCATTTTAAGCTGCTAATTATTTGTGGCTAATGCATACATGGTCATCACCTCTATACCCCTGGGGGATATTGCTTCCTTGTAAGGCAAGCAATTCTTACTTCTTCTTTAGTTTCACTAAAAACTGAGGTACGAACAGGAAACATGAGGGGAGCTGAGTTTGCAGCCTGCAGGGGGACAAGATATTACCTGGCGGCCATTTTAAATTTGAGAAAGATATTGGCAGGCACTAATGAAGCTTAGTGAATTGGGTGCGGGGGTGGATTTTGGGCTGACAACATTATAAGGACTGGATGAAGTGAATTGTGAAGCACTACATACCCAGGTGGCACTGTGGGTTAAACCACAGAGCCTAGGACTTGTCGATCAGAAGGTCGGCGGTTCGAATCCCTGCGACGGGGTGAGCTCCCGTTGCTCGGTCCCAGCTCCTGCCCACCTAGCAGTTCGAAAGCACATCAAAGTGCAAGTAGATAAATAGGAACCGCTCTGGCGGGAAGGTAAACGGTGTTTCCGTGTGCTGCTCTGGTTCGCCAGAAGCAGCTTTGTCATGCTGGCCACATGACCTGGAAGCTGTACGCTGGCTCTTGGCCAATAAAGCGAGATGAGCGCCGCAACCCCAGAATCGGACACAACTAGACCTAATGGTCAGGGGTCCCTTTACCTTTACCTTCCTGAAGGTGGGCCAATCAGAAGCCACGCTTTGGTTTCCAAACGTTTTGGAAGTTGAACGGACTTCCAGAATGGATTCCGTTCGACTTCCAAGGTATGACTGTACTAGAGTAAAGACCTTCCCCCATGAATGGTATGCTCCCTGAGACCCACCCCCAGCATTATTCAGTGGCATCCAGTTAATAAATCAGATTGGGGGACATTTACTGTGCAACAAATTTTTGTGTGTGAATTTAAGTATACTATTGTGGCCGTTATACATGAGCAGGCTCCTTGTATACCATCCCCAACCCAAAAACGTATTTCTTCCCCCTTCCCACATAGTTTTGCGTGCTTGTGATGAACATGTACACAACAGCCAACTTTTATTAGACTTCTTCAAAAAGCTGACTCTGGAGGGATAACAGAGACACTTCCAGGCTGTTGTTATTTTCAGGTGGGATTCAACCACATACAGGCAAAATTCAAGTTGTGCAGCAAATCCGCTTCTCTAAAAGACTGGGCTTTTTGCAATAAGGAAAGTGATGGGGACATGTACTGGTGGAAAGCACAGGGTAAGACTTGCTTTGACACAATGGCTGCATACACATTGCACCTTTAAAGCACATTCAAATGACAGCTTTCTCCTCAAAGTTTTCTTCAGGGTTGCTGGGAGCATAACTCTATAAATGGTAACCTACAGTGCCCAGAATTCTTTGAGGGGGTAAACATGCTTCGAATGTGCTTTGAAGGTATAGTGCGTATGCATCTCATCTAACCTCCCCGCAAATAAAATGAATGCTCATGAAACAACCAATGCTGTCTAACCTCCCTGCAAACAAATCAGGATGAATGCACAATAAACCAGTCATCTGGAAGTGCGCCAAATCTCTTCCACTCACTTCAAAGGCCAGTTACATAGCCACAAGCCGGTGCAGCCCAAACACAGGAAAAACTGAGGTACGTTAGACCGGTGAGACCATGAGATGGAAGAAGTGATGCAACAAACGGGCTGCACAAGGAGAAATCAAATTACAAAGCTAGCCGCTGTAATTCAATATAACGTAGAATAAATAACATCCCTCTCTGAATGTAAAGCAAGATGTTCTGCAGTGGAGTCATAGCCTCATCTTTTCCTTCTACTGATATCACCTCCTCCTTTCCATCTTTCTCAACCTCTCTGCTATTATGCAGTAAATTGAGACGCCTGCTGCTGCTGCCTTCGCTGTCTAAACTTTTCTTTCATCCCAGCCCCTTCGCATGGGCGGGGAGAGGCAGGGAGGGCCAAAGGAGCAGGACAAGTCGCCAGATTGATCTGGAAAGGAACCAGTTTAATCCCAACCATCAGGAACAAGGAGCTGCCAGCGAAGCAGGGGCCAGCCTCCTGAGATCAGGCAAGAAGATCTCTCTCTCTCTCTCTCCCTCTTCTGCAGCGGAGACAGCAGCTGCTGGGTGGAGCAGCCCTCCAGGGAAAATGCAGCAGGACAGAAGCATCATCACCAAAGGCAACATGCAAGAGGCTGGTCTCCCTGCCACCTCTGATTCTGATTCTAATCAACAGGTAAAGCCTGGGGACTGTGCAGTTGTGGGCAGAGGAGGCAAGGGATACAAGTAGATAAGAAAGGGGGGATAGCTGTCTCCCACTGGAATTAACCAATTCTACCTTCCAGTAGCACCTTAGAGACCAACTAAGTTTGTTCTTGGTATGAGCTTTCGTGTGCATGCACACGAAAGCTCATACCAAGAACAAACTTAGTTGGTCTCTAAGGTGCTACTGGAAGGAATTTTTTTATTTTGTTTTGACTATGACAGACCAACACGGCTATCTACCTGTAACTAATTCTACCGTTATTCCAAATCTGTAATGTAATAAAAAACTGCTCCTTTCCCCCTATGGGGTACCCAAGAGCTCATATAGAGTCCTTTACTTTAGCAACAGCCAGAGATGCATATGTTTAGCAGGTGGGGTTTAATTTTCCCATCACTTTTATCCCCATGTGGGGGGGAAACCTTGAGTTTCGGCATGTCAGGTAGCTCTTTAAAGGCACAGTAGGGCCCACGATGTTGGGGGGGGGGAATTAACTGTACGTGGATCTCTGTTGGGGGACAGCAGGACAGACCTGTACTTTTATCACAGGATAAGAAAACAGGCACCTCCACATGCCACTATATGGTGAGCTCTGCGTTACTCACACAGGCAAGCTTTTCACGGCACCCACATAATATCGCCCACGTTAAATTGCCGTCCCATATCTAACCCCACCCTCAGTTTAATCCAGATTTGCCATTTCCATGGTCTGGGGGTTTCTGTTTGTTTGCTTACGGGTCTTCTGTATAAATAATAAATCCAAAGGAAATGGAGAAAGAATATGGGATGGCATTTTTGATGGGGGAGGCATTGTGTGGGCGCAGCATAAAAATTGAATACATGAGGAACATCGAGGCCACAATAACCTGCTTGGAGGAAGAGTTCTCCTGAGCCTTACTTTTGGAGTTTGGTTTCCTTCGTCTTGTTTCCACTGTGATGCTGAAGCAGCAGACAGACAGCCGCCAAACTCTCTCCTTCCCTTGTCTTGCCTCTCTGCCATGAAATGATGGAATGTAGCACACTAAAGTATATAATGTTTCTCTCAATCTCACACACAAAACTCAGTGTCACCTTTGTTTGCCCAGGCACTCCCGTTGGGCTTTACTCCTTGCCTTGGGTCTTCTCAGATTTTTTACCTCTAACAAGAGTTGCTGGAATAATAATAATAATAATAATAATAATAATAATAATAATAATAGGCAGAGGACAAGGATCCTGAGATCATGTTAAGAGTAGCCAAATTCTGCGCGATTGCCATAAAACTTAGGGAACAAGCAGTGCTATCATAATGATTGAGGCCTTAAATGATAATTTTAGGTTATATTTTAGTGACTAAGTTTTAATTTATACATTTTTTAATTGTTGCTATATCTGTATTGTCCCTGTTATACCTAATTGCAAATTCAAATGTATCCCTACCGTGTTTTATGATTTCCTTGATATTGTATGTGGGTTGGAACTGGTCTGTGACGGTAATAATAAATTCATTCAATAATAATAATAATAATAATAATTAATAATGTTTTGCAGCTCTCACCTCTCTGTGGTGAGGCTGCCATCCACTGCAACCATTTTGCATGGTGAGAAAACACGAATGGCCTCAATTTGTTCTTGGAGTCTGACTGCACGGTTACGTGCTTATTAAAACCCTAGCAGCAGGTTCTTCAAGAGAAAAGCAGCATTGGGAGGGGGAGATTTGGAGCAGAGACACTGCCAGAGAATGGTGCTTAGGCCCCATTGCTTTCCTCGTCGCAGTTCTCCTCACCTCCGAGCCCTTTCGCTCCTGACCAAAGACCAAAACAAGATGTAATGGTACAGCCCCAGCGTTACACAGTCACAACTCTGGCCTGTTCATGTACCTACCCCTCTCCACACATCATTGTTACAGGCAGTCTTCTCCCAGGCGGTCTCTTTTGAACCAAAAAGGGGCGAGTGTCTGAGGGGAGCTGAGCCCTCCCCCCATCTCTCTGCACTCCATCGTTGCAGACATTTTCATTCCAGTCCATCTCATTTAATACCAAATGGGGCGAGTGGCCATCGTTGCAGGCACTTTTCTGCCAGCATGTCTCTTTTACAGGAAGTGAGCCCCGCTGGCAGGAAAGGTGTGTGAAGTGCAGAGCACTGCAAGGTAAGGAAGAACTGGGAGGTCAGAACCCTCCAAGTGTCCCTGTTTCCCAGGGACAGTCCAGGATTTACAGAAGCCACCCTGGTTTCTGATTTGATCCCAGAATGCCCCACTTTCCGTCCCCATTTTCATGGGAGAAATGTTGGAGGGTATGGAGTTATGCAACCCCGAGCCAAGATTAGTAACTATACAACCTTTCGAAGACATCTGAAGGCAGCCCTGTATAGGGATTTTTTTTTAGTGTTTAATGTTTTATTATATTTTTATGTATGTTGGAAGCTGCCCAGAGTGACTGGGGAAACCCAATCAGATAGGCGGGGTATAAATAATAAAATTACCGGTAGTAGTAGTAGTAGTAGTAGTATTGAATAGGGACTCAGCTACATTAGTCAAGGAATGTTTTGAATGTGTTATAAACATCCAACACCAGATGGCGCCAGAGAGCACAGAAAAATTTTTAGGCGATTCTCCATAGCGGTGTTTTTTTTCTTTTGTTATAACAATTTAATTTCTGATGTATTTATAGTGGGGGGTTTTCCTGTGTGTAGATCCACCCAAGAATATCCCTATTTTCATTGGCTAAATCTTGGAGGGTATGGGCAGTGTGCACACCCACTTTTTCATCTTTAAATAAGGCAGGCAACACTTTTTTACATGACGGGCACATGACTAAATATCATTTTGCTTAGCCCTTTAGAGATGCCTTTGAAAACCTGCTGCTCTCCAGATGTTCTGGATTACAACCCCTATCAGACTCAGCCAACCAGAAGGCCACCAGTTTAGCGAAGGCTATTTTAGAGCATGCTGTTTTATCAGAAGTCACATATAATAGATATTGTTCTTCAAAATGTGCTGGCTTTAGCATCTTTATCATTCTGTAGTTTTAATGACCTTTGATTCCCCCTCCACCCCTGTAAGGATGATGAAATTACTTTAGGAACAGCCACCTTTCAAAATCACTTCCACTTTTATTTGGGTTTAATCCCCCCCCCCCACTGAGTGTTGTCAGCTGCGCAGATGCCATGCATTTCAAGCACGTCCCCCTCTCCAAAGGATCCTGGGAACTGTAGTTTACTGCTCAAAGAGCTGCATTTCCCAGCACCCTCAACAAAAGAGTCCTTTGGGGAGGAGAATGTGCTTTAAATGTATGGTGTGCTTGCAGCCTAATGATTTGGGTAAGGAAACTAAGACGTCTTGTTGGAAAAAGGCCTGTGCATTTGAAGAGCTGCTGTGATGGGCAGGAATCTGTGAGGAAGAAGCAGAGGGATGGTAAATAAAGAAATAAATCTCTCGTTTGGGCCTTTATAAGTCCATGGGACTTACATATAGTGCTGCTTTTATTTCTCCCCTTAAATTCTGGCTGGATCATGCTCTCTGTGTTTTACCTACATAAGCTACCCAGCCATTAAGAACAGATTTTAACTATTAATTATATTTCAGAGTTTTATATTCCAGCTTTTCAGATAGAAGCAGTTTGCAGGAATGCACCGGCCAAACATCAGTTTTTCAAACAATTTTGCCAAGCAGAAGCTAAACTATGAGGTTAGACTAAAGAATTACAAATAAATGAATAAATAAATAAATACATGTAATCAGTGTGAAGAAAGTGATAAAGCCAGCTCAGTTTCTGCTTCTGACCCTTATGCTTTATTAGGCAACCATAAGCACTTCCTTGAGTAATCTGAAGTGGCACTCATTTTATCATGGGACAGGAAAAGATTGTCATATATAATAGAACTTCATTTTTCTCTTTGTTATGTATGGGTGCTGTGCTTTTTCTTGTGGTAGACTTTAAAAAAAAAAAAAACCTTATTGAAATATTAGCCAGTATGGACATTTCCTGTTTAGTCTGCTGTTGCAAGGATCTGTCAATGAGTCAATTGATTACACATTACTTTATGAGGGCAGAAGGAGCCAAACTAGATGTTACTTGGCAATATGTAGTTCTCATTGTCGTCGTCGCACGCACACACACCCCGCCCTGCCATGCCAGCTACTTGTGAAATCAAAAACAGCTATGACACATGAAACTATTATTTATTGCATTTATATTCCACCTTCCCCCCCCCCAAGGAGCTCAAGGTGGCATACATGATTTTCTCCCCCTCCTCATTTAATCCCCACAACAACCCTGTGAGGTAGGTTAGGTTGAGAGGCAGTGACTAGCCCAAGGTCACCCCACAAGGAGCTTTGTGGCTGAGCAAGGATTCAAAGCCTGGTCTCCCAGGTACTGGCCTGACACTCTAACCCAGGGGTCAGCAAACTGTTTCAGCAGGGGGCCGGTCCACTGTCCCTCAGACCTTGTGGGGGGCCAGACTATATTGGGGGGGGATGAATGAATTCCTATGCCCCACAAATAACCCAGAGATGCATTTTAAATAAAAGGACACATTCTACTCATGTAAAAACACGCTGATTCCCGGACCATCCGCGGGCTGGATTAAGAAGGCGATTGGGCCAGATCCGGCCCCGGGCCTTAGTTTGCCTACCCCTGTTCTAACCACTACACAACACTGCGATAGGAGTGGCGTCCAGTTCAGCTCAAACAGGAATGTACTCAAAAAAGACAGGTCTGTGTCCCCAAGCAGCTAAGTCTACATTGGGTGAGACAAAAAAAAAAGGAGGTGAGGGAATGGGAGAGGTTCAGCTGGTCAAGGGATGCATATGAGCAGATACAGTTACATTTACTTATGTTTTGTTTCAGTTGGATCTGAGGACCAAGGGCCTAAGCCAAAGACTTCGTGGAAAAGGTAGGCTTCTTGTCACCAAACATAAGGCACAAGACACACTTCTGTGTGATTTTAAGAATGTAAGCAGATCCCTGTTGAATCAGACCAAAAGGCCATCTAATCTCACAGTGCCCAATCAGATGTCAAGCTGGCAATCCGGACATGAGTGCAATAATGGCCTCCCCATTTGGGTTTCCCAGAAACTGGCATACTGCTGCTTCTAACACTGGAGATACGGCAGCTAGACTGGTGACTGGGAGCGGCCGTCGAGACCACATAACACCGGTCTTGAAAGACCTACATTGGCTCCCAGTACGTTTCTGAGCACAATTCAAAGTGTTGGTGCTGACCTTTAAAGCCCTAAATGGCTTCAGTCCAGTATACCTGAAGGAGCATCTCCACCCCCATCATTCTGCCTGGACACTGAGGTCCAGCTCCGAGGGCCTTCTGGCGGTTCCCTCACTACGAGAAGCCAAGTTACAGGGAACCAGGCAGAGGGCCTTCTCGGTAGTGGCACCCGCCCTGTGGAACGCCCTCCCTTCAGATGTTAAAGAGAACAACTACCAGACCTTTAGAAGACATCTGAAGGCGGCCCTGTTTAGGGAGGCTTTTAATGTTTAATAGATTATTGTATTTTAATGTTCTGTTGGAAGCCGCCCAGAGTGGCTGGGGAAACCCAGCCAGATGGGCGGGGTATAAATAATAAATTATTATTATTATTATTATTATTATTATTATCATCATCATCATCATCATCATCATCATCATCATCACACCCAAACCAAACAATGTTACATTCCTAAGCCTAATCTGTAAAGAGACTCTGAGAATTGATATACTGGGCTATGACTGAGACTTGGGAGATGGAAAGGAATAGGCTTGCAGAGCCAAGATCCTTTCTCAACCTAACAGGGAGCATTCAGGATGTCACACCATACATTGAAGCACCTCCAGAGCACCTTTGAAGCCCATGACTTCCACCCTGGAATTCTGGGAACTGCAGCTTCCCCCTTGCATAACTACAATTCCCAGTTTCCTTAACAAGCTACAGTTCCCATGATTCTTTGCAGGGAAGTCATGTATGTTGGATGTGCTTTAAATCTGTGGTGTGGATCTGTATTGGTAAGGAGGCTAGATTACAATACTATGAACCTCGGAATAAACCCAGTGAGCACAGAGAGAAATAATGTGTGTAGGGTATCACTGACTATCACCAAGGCAAGCCTGACTGCTTGAGTAAGACCCTGAGGCAGTTTAGTGAACCAGCAGTCAACTCAAGGGCTGTACTTCATATGAATGAAATGTCGTATTTCATATTTGCCAACATCAAAGCTACCAAGAAATATGGGTGCATTTCTACGTACATTTTCTTCGAAGCCTCTCCCATTGGTTTAATGTTACCTCTGAGTAAGCAAGCATTAAACCGGCTGCATGGTGGTCCAATTTCAAACATTTAAGTTAAACTTTCACATTCAACGTGTAAATTTACATTTCGATTTTGAAATTTCCCTTTGAGAAGTTGAATGGAGAAGTTGGAAGTGGGGTGTGTGTGTGTGTGTGTGTGTGTGTGTGTGTGTGTGTGTGTGTAATATATTTGTGACTGTTCTTTTCAGCTCGAATTGTAACCATGAAGGCTGAAAAGCAGCCTAGACGCAAGAGGGCTGAACAGCTCAAAATGGAGACAAAGCAAGAGAAAAAGGAGGAGGAGAAAAAAGAAGAGAGTTCTGGTCTCATTGAATTCTATAGTTCCTATCAGGAGCTTTTCCAGTTCTTTTGTAACAACACAACCATCCATGGGGCCATCCGACTGGTTTGTTCTAAGAAGAACAAGATGAAGACTGCCTTCTGGTCGGTTCTCTTCTTCCTCACCTTTGGCCTCATGTATTGGCAGTTTGGAATTATCTACAGAGAGTACTTCAGCTTTCCTGTCAACCTGAACTTGAACCTCAAGTCTGATAGGCTTACCTTCCCTGCGGTCACACTGTGTACTCTCAATCCCTACAGGTAAGCCTGATGATGTGCAATATTGCCAGTTGGGGCTGACTTGAGCCTTGCATGGTCTACTTCTCCTGCCCAGTGTTTTAGGTTGATAAAGGGTGAGTTAGCACTCAGTATCCATGAACAGTTAAGGCACAACTAACCTGTGTAATGTGATCCTGAGTATCTGATCTTGCATTGAAATATGTTCCATGCCCATTCAGATCTAGGGGGCAGTTCACCTGCTCCAGCATCCCTTGCTGGAATCCTAGCACCAGGCATCCGTTTGTCTCAAGAGGCAACAAAGTGCACCACCGAGAGTGAAGGCACACTGCTGGGGAATCACAGCGCCTGCTGTGGCTGCAGAAACTGGCAATTCATAACTGCTGCCTCCTGTGCTGTTTTTGCTGCATTAGCAGCACCAAAGTGAGCTCCCTGGAGCACAAGCTTGGGTAGTGTGTATGGAGGTCCTGGGCTGCCCAGACAACAAGACCCTGCTCTCAGCCTTGCTGATGTGGGCCAAATGAAAGCAGAACAATATGTTTGGCACCAGCTTGGCTGCAGGAGTTTCCAGAAGGAGGCCTAGTAGGCACCATCCAACTGTCTTGTGTATTGTTTACTCCTTGGCCCTTTTCTCCTCCTGAAGAGGTCCCACAAGGGGGTAGGGATTTTTCCTTAGGGTTTACTCCCAAAGCCTTTCTCACAAATGAGTAGAGCCACAACACAGCAGAGGTTTAGGACCAGACTTTTCCTTCTCCTAGATGGGTTACCTTCCCAGGTTGATGTGCCCCATTTGACCCTCACTTCCCTCTGCAGCTCATGCAGAAACCGCCTTCTTGACCATTGGACCCACTATTGACCTAGTCCACTCATTCCACCGGAGCTTGTCTTTGCACGTAGAGGAAGTCTCCAACTCACCGAGGGCTTGAGACCCAATGGTTGCCCTCGCCTGGTTTAGTTGGTCCATCGAAGCCATTCCCGGGGAGTGGCCACTGTTGTGTTTTGACAGCTTCTAGGAGTACAGGGTGGGACCCAGGTGGCGCTGTGGGTTAAACCACAGAGCCTAGGGCTTGCTGATCAGAAGGTCGGCGGTTCGAATCCCTGTGACGGGGTGAGCTCCCATTGCTCGGTCCCAGCTCCTGCCCACCTAGCAGTTCGAAAGCACATCAAAGTGCAAGTAGATAAATAGGAACTGCTCTGGTGGGAAGGTAAACGGCGTTTCCGTGCGCTGCTCTGGTTCGCCAGAAGCGGCTTTGTCATGCTGGCCACATGACCTGGAATCTGTACGCCGGCTCTCGGCCAATAAAGCGAGATGAGCACCGCAACCCCAGAGTCGGACACGACTGGACCGAATGGTCAGGGGTCCCTTTACCTTTACTAGGAGTACAGGGTGAGGACCAAAGGTGGACAAAACAACCCCAGAAGGAGCATGGCGTGCCCCTCCCCTAACACCCCATGCACCCCTAACCGACCATCAAGTAGACCGTAATACCTTCTGCCCACCTTTCATGTACTGGATCCCTTGAGGTAAGTGTAGAGAAACGGACCCCTTGAAGCCCATTCTTCCATCTTTTAGGTACAGTGCAATTCAGGAGCAGCTGCAAGAGCTGGATCAAATCACACAGCGGACACTGATGGAGCTCTACAAATATAACATGTCCATGGAGCAGAAGAACTGGCAGGCCCAATCCTTGCGGAAACGCAGCTCCAGGAGCCTGTACCGCCACATCCAACGCCACCTGCTCTATAGACACAAGCGCGAGACCAGCATGGAGGAGAACAATCCCCAAGTGGACAAGAGTGACTGGAAGATTGGTTTCATTCTGGTAAGGATGACTTCCTATTCATTTGGTGCCACCTCTCTGCTTCTTCCTGCTCCCCTCCAACCTGTATGATTTCCACCACGCCCCCACCACCATTGCTTCAAAGTCCAGTATCTGTGCTGGACTTCAAAAACTGGAAAGGAAATAGAACTACCTGAAAATGATTTATAGATGGTATTTAGGAACCCAGGTGGCGCTGTGGGTTAAACCACAGAGCCTAGGGCTTGCTGATCAGAAGGTCGGCGGTTCGAATCCCTGCGACGGGGTGAGTTCCCGTTGCTCAGTCCCAGCTCCTGCCAACCTAGCCATTCGAAAGGACATCAAAGTGCAAGTAGATAAATAGGAACCGCTCTGGTGGGAAGGTAAACGGCGTTTCCATGCGCTGCTCTGGTTCACCAGAAGCGGCTTAGTCATGCTGGCCACATGACCCGGAAGCTGTACGCCGGCTCTCGGCCAATAAAGCGAGATGAGCGCCGCAACCCCAGAGTCGGACACGACTGGACCTAATGGTCAGGGGTCCCTTTACCTTTACCTTTAGACTTGCTAAAATGTATAAATTCGAATCAGATAAGTGCTGGAGATGTAATGAGCTGGAGGGTACGTTTTATCACATATGGTGGACTTGTAAAAGGGTAAAAGAGTATTGGGAAATAATATAGAATGAATTGAAAAAAATGTTTAAAAGTACCTTTACTCCCTGCCAAAACAAAAAAAAAAAAAAAAAAAACCCAGAGTACTTTTTGTTGGGGATAATTCAGATGGAAATTCCCAAGTGTCAAAAGAGGTTATTTATGTATGCTACTACTGCGGCCCATGTTTTGCTAGCCCCAAAATGGAAAACGAGTGAGGTCCCAACTAAAGAAGAATGGCAACTTAAACTGATGGAACACGTGCAGCTTGCAGATTTAACATATAGAATAAGAGAACAAAAAGAGCATACATTTAAAGAAGACTGGAAAATGTTTACTGAATATATGGGTGAAAACTGTGTACATTTAATAGCACTGGTAGCATTAAGGTAAATTCAACAGTGTAAATAAGTTTTGATGGATGTGACAATGGAACAATGAATGGTTTAGTTTATGCAAAATATGCAGGGATGTATGGTATGCAAATTGAGCCATGGAAAGAGAAGAAGGGAAGTCATTGATTTAAAGTTGTTTAAATGAATGTTTTGAAATGTAAATTAGAAAAAAGTAATTAAAATTATATAACTATATCTATCTACACAATATCTATATCTAGATAGATGATAGATAGATGATAGATAGTGACATATACTTGGAGTCGAGTGTGGATTTCATGCTCTTTATTCAGCTCATAGTAGCGAAGAATGGAAGTTCCCCCAGAACGTCTGCTTTTATATATATTATTTACACAATGGGCCCCACGTGATTGGTTAATTCTGGGATACTCCTGTAGGCCAATCAGGTTGCGGATTCACTTCCACCTGGAGCTGGATTGGGTGGCTCCTGCGGACCAATCAGACTGCTGCATTCTGGATCCTATTGTTCTAGGACCAATCAGACTGCTGCAATTTGGATCCTATTCAACTCAGTACATAACGAGAGAGAGAGAGAGAGAGAGAGAGAGAGAGAGAGAGAGAGAGAGAGAGAGAGCAAAAGCTGGAAAGGACAGTGATTGAATCTAACTCAGTGTCACTCATCTTCTCAAATGGTGCAGGTTCAGATTATCTGCAACATTTAAATCCCCAGTTCATCAGAGAAACAAACAATGGACGAGGGAATAAATGTTAAATCGATGTATCTGCATCATAGCTATCCTGAACAACCACGTGTCTTATGACAATCTTGCTTGTGTGACAACCAAGATTTGAGCCTCTCCTGCTTCCCCAACATTTTATCCTCGTCAGGCATTTGGAACGACCTTCTTCCTCCATGTCCATTTGATCTTCGCATTCCCTTGTTTCTCTTTTAACCAGGGCGTGTCTTCCCTTCCCACATTTCACCCTCTATGCCCTGGGGAAGTGGCCTAACGGGGTTGTTAACTTCCTTTTGCAGTGGAATGAAAACAAGACAGACTGCTTCCACCAAATGTACTCCTCGGGTGTGGATGCCGTCCGAGAGTGGTACAGCTTCCACTACATCAACATCCTGGCGAGCATCCCTGACATCAAAGACCTCGACGAGTCCAACTTCACAAGCTTCATCTATTCCTGCCGTTTCAACGAGGGGACATGCAACAAAGCGTGAGTCCCCAAATAACTGCTGCTTTATAAACCCACTGTCAGGTTGCTTTCTTGATTGTTCAATAGAAACGCCCAGCCATTTGTCTTTTAGTTCTTTTATTCTGTGCCAAGCTATATACAGTGCAGAGCTTAATCTTATCACGTCTGTTCACTCACTAGCAGAATCCGGAAGTGCCTCCCTCCGGTTTTGGCGCCAACACCACAGTCTTGGCAGCCTAAACTGCCTCTTCCTCCTCCTATGTAATCTACGTGCCGGACCTGACACCTCTCCCTCTGATCGAGCCTGCTGGGTGGTGCCAGGCCTCTCACTAAATCCCTGGAGCCCTGGCACTCCTTCCCTCCCAGCCACTAACTGCTTCTCCCCCGAGGGACTGCTGCTTTCACTCAAAGATGTATCTGTAGTTAAAACAGGTGGCTGCTCTCTATAAACACTAAGGGCTGGACTGGCAGGGGGAGGCAGTTCCCTGACACCCACCTTCCCCACCTCGGTACCCATTGCTGGCTGGGGCTGATGGGAGTTATAGTCCAAAACATCTTGAGGCCAACAGGCTAGGAAAGGCTCTCAATGATTGACATGGGTCACTCACTGTTCATGGGTATTTTAATTTTGGCCTAGTTCTGGAAAATACATGTTTGTTTTTTAAAATATAAATATAAATGCCACCTTCCCATCACTGATTCAAAGTGACTCAAAAATTCAATTAAAAAAAACTAAATACCTGATGAAGTAGTGGATTTCCATGTTAAAGAACACAATTCACAACATGATCTGTGACCCTCCTTCCAAGAGAAGGGGAAGGAGCATGGAATTTTTATGTAAATATCCCCCCCCCAAACACCTGCCTGTTTACTTGCATCTACTTCCATCCCCAGGTAATCTGGTTTTTTCCACCGCCAGACTCTGAAACCAGAAGCCACTCTAAGAGAAAATTTGTCTGAGGGGCATTTTTCTGAAGAGAATTGGTGGGCATTAGCAATGAGGGTAAAGGGGGGAGGGGATTCAGTGCAGCTCACATTTAAAGCCAAATCTGTTCTCTAGGCAATGCAGTTCTCTAGGCAATGCAGTTCTCTAGGCAAACAATATGTACGCACGTTCATGAAAATGACACATGAAAGAGCATTGAATTAATAAAAATGGCTTGCAAAAATGTGTGCATTAATCAGGAGAAATACTAAAATGCTGAATATTTTTATGAGGTTGGTTTTTTTTAATTGCAAATTGCTTCAGAAATGTGGAGCACTCAATTTAAGATTGGGTGGGGGGAAATGTGAAACTGAGAGAACCAAACTGGCAGAACTTTCCATCCCTAGTGGGTGGAAAGTTTGAGGGCTTGTCCAGACTTCCACTTGTCCCAGACTTTCCATGCATGGGTTTGAGAGATTTTTCATTTGCCCCCCCCCCGCTTTCCCCAGGAAACCCCGCTGTTTACCACTGAACCGTAACAAACACTGATCTGGTTTTCTGCGGAATAAAGTTTCTTCCAATTAAATAGTAAACAGTGTGTTTCCCCAGGGAAAACAGTGGGACAAAAGAAAAATGTCTTTGACTCATGTCTAGAAAACATGGGACAAGCAGTCCCACCTTTGCAAAATCCTGCCTGGCAGCTTGGCAGCCCCAGTTAAGGACCGTTACAAGTTATGTCCAGGGGTGCCAACTTGAATAAAATATTGGGAAGGCCCCACCCTGCATAATCAATCACAAGAGGTGGTACATGTACACCATTTGAATGGCAGTGCCCATCAACTTTGGGGAGGCCAGTCCCCTCAGATGTTGGGGGAGCCGAAGAGACCTCGGTCCCTAGTAGTTGGTTCCTACGGTTATGTCAGTGCAGCCACATCAACAAATATCCCCACTCTCCCGCCAAGAAGGGGGTTAGGTAAAGGGTAAAGGGACCCCTGACCATTAGGTCCAGTCGCGGACGACTCTGGGGTTGCGGCGCTCATCTCACATTACTGGCCAAGGAAGCTGGCGTACAGCTTCCAGGTCATGTGGCCAGCATGACTAAGCCGCTTCTGGCAAACCAGAGCAGAGCACAGAAACGCCGTTTACCTTCCCGCCAGAGCGGAACCTATTTATCTACTTGCACATTGACGTGCTTTCGAACTGCTAGGTTGGCAAGAGCAGGGACTGAGCAACAGGAGCTCACCCCATTGTGGGGATTCGAACCGCCGACCTTCTTATCGACAAGCCCTAGGCTCTGTGGTTTAACCCACAGCACCACCCGCATCCCTAAGAAGGGGTTTAACATCACCCAAATGTTGTGGGGTGTCGCTTCTTTCATTGGAAGGTGTCCACATTATTCATTGGACCCCCCTTTCCATGTGATGTTGAGGGAGCCCTACTCTGCCTGTTACCCACCAAGCCAAATACAGCCCACTGGCCACATGTATACCCCCTCTCTGCTACCAGATTCTTGGCCACCAGCCCCCCTTGCCCCTGTTTTTTCAAGTGCCCCACAAGTAGCAAAACAAGGAAGTGTATCAATTTCCCAGTGGGCTGCATTTGGCTTGGTGATAAGGGAGTACACGAATCAGGCCTTCCGTGACCACAGGGGTTAGTTACACTGGTTAGATTCCCATCTCTAGAACAAAAATACCATTTTTCCAGTGCAGCCAAGCCTCGGTTGTTTGGGTCTAGCTGGCAGGCTGACAAACCACCATTAGTTCCAGCAATTGTTTGCAGTACTTTGTCAACTCACCTTACTCTGACCTTCCTTTCACAACTTGTCCACGCCGTTTCCCCCCCCCCCTCCCAATCCCACCTGCTGCTGACACCAGGCTTCTTCACGAGTGCCCGGAATCAGCGCTGAATGCCGTTTATTCTTGTTTAAATTTGCAATACGTTTAAGCCTTGCTGATTTGCCTCTGGTGCCGCAGACACTATTTATGGTGTAGACACAGCTTGCGCGTGGGTCATGCCCACAACTTTCACACATCCATTGAATTAGAAAGCGCTTGATCTTCTCTGAGAAGGCTGCCAAGTGCATCAAAGCTCCCCAGGGAAAATTTCAAACCCTGAAATTTTGGGTCCCCTCCAAACCGGTGCCAAAGTTTCATAGGATTTTGTAGCATGAACCATGTTTGATTTTCTGATGTTAACTACGAACCCCCGTTTGATGTCTCCATTAATCGGGGGGGGGGCTCTACAAAACAAAGTGTTCACACTACAAAACCCTACAAAATGACCACAAAACTTTGGCAACGGTTTAGAGGGAATCCAAAACTTTAGTGGTCGTAGCTAAGGAAGCTCTGCTGTAGGGTCATAATCACAGACACAATTTGGTTACCTTTACTAATTTGCCCACCTAGCAGTTCAAAAGCACGTCAAAGTGCAAGTAGATAAATAGGTACCACACTGGTGGGAAGGTAAACAGCGTTTCCGTGCACTGCTCTGGTTTGCCAGAAGCGGCTTAGTCATGCTGGCCACATGACCCGGAAGCTGTCTGCGGGAAAATACCGGCTCCCTCGGCCTATAGAGCGAGATGAGCGCCACAACCCCAGAGTCGTCTGCAACTGGACTTAACTGTCAGGGGTACCTTTACCTTTACCTTTACCTTATTAAAATGTTATGAGGCAACGAGCAAATCTTTGAATTCACTACAGCACTTCTGCACACCAAATCTTTGGGCGGAGGAAGAAAACAGTATATTGCTGGGCTTAGTTGAAGAGCTGAAGTCAGCAGAGAATAGAATCACAGAATTGTAGAAGTTGGAAGGGACCCCAAGCGTCAACGAATCCAACCCCCTGCAATACGTCATACGTCGGGTTTTCATTTCTCCGGTTATACAAAATTCTTCAAATGAATTCCTATGTCTCAAACGCCTTGTAGAAGACACGGACCCTGAGATTACGCTGAGAGTAGCCAAATACTGTGCAGCAGCCATAAAGCTCAGGGAACAAGTGGTGTTACAGATATGAATAGGCCCCAAATGGCAATTTTTAGGCTATATTTTAGTGCCACAATTTTAATTCATATATTTTAAACTTTGCTGTATACGTATACATATGTGTACTATTGCTGTTATGTAAATTTTAATGTATTATTTTTGTATTATTGATTTAATAAGCTGGTCTGTGACTATAAGAATCAATTCATTCATTCATTCAACCCCCTGCAATCCAGGAATTTCAACTAGTTCAGGGGTCAGCAACCTTTTTCAGCCGTGGGCCAGTCAACTGTCCCTCAGACCATGTGGTGGGCCAGACTTTTGGGGGGGGCGGACTATATTTTTCTGTGGGGGGGGGGATGAACGAATTCCTATGCCCCACAAATAACCCAGAGATGCATTTTAAATAAAAGGACACATTCTACTCATGTAAAAACACACCGATTCCCACACCGTCCGTCCGTGGGCCGGGTTGAGAAGGCGATTGGGCCGCATCCGGCCCACAGGCCTTAGGTTGCCTACCCCTGAACTAGTTCAAACATGACAGGTGGCAGCTTGTAATAGCCTTCAGATGGGATGGAGCAGGTGTTAAGCGATATTTAACTCTGCTGGTGCAAAAAAGAACTTCGGATGCAGCAAGGCAAACACTGCTTTAACCTAATTAGCTGCCCATTAAGTGATGTCAAATGCAGCGCAGTGGGGGGGGGAGGATGAAGCGAGTGACTGGCGGCAGAGCTAGGGGGGTCAGGCCAGTGAGTGATGGGGGCCCTTCTGAGCTCTGGTGCCCTCAGCAGCTGCCCGATCCTGCTGACCCCTGAGGGCACCAAGACAATGCCAAGGTGCCATCTCCATGGTTGGCAGCAACAGTGTACTGCATGTAACCAATCTGCCAACCCAACTTGTTCCATTGTGAAATGCGTTGACTGTGCCCAGGCTGCTCAAGTGGTATGTTAAAATCGCAAGGCCCATTAGAGTTGTTGTCGCAGATCATTCACAACTAATTATCTCTACACTGTTCCGCTTATGTGACTTTTATACTTAACATTAGACGTATGTTAATGGCACAATAATTCGTTTTATGTTATGCTCCATGCACTGTCCCTGTGCATTTGTGTACTGGACTTTACATTGAGCTCTAAATACTAAAGTGCCACTGTACTGTTTTACTGGCAAAAGAAAGTTATCAACAAAGGCATGTTGGTTTGGCTTCGTTGGCATATAGTGGCATGCTGAATACCAACCGCAAGGTAGTTTGTTTGTATGGCTTTCTTGGGGCATATTTGATCCCAAGATTGGACCAATAGTTTTTTGTTTTTTTCTATTGGCAGAATGTTAAATCAGCACAAAACCTTCCATATTAAGACAGGCAAGCTGCAAGACTTGGGACTTCCACCATGTCAGAAACTTCTTTTTCTCTCTTCCTCTATTCCATTTTTAAACCTAGGCTGAGTTCTCATACACTATAGCCTGCTGGCTTTTTTGCTATTGTGTTTACTTGGCCCCCGTACAGAAATTGTACTACTGTTGATGTCTGTTCATTTCTAACAGTGGCATGCCTTTTTCCACTTTTGTTCAACTGAATTGTCTTTCTGGATAACTTGGTTGGAGTGTGGTGCTGATGACGCCAAGGTTGCAGGTTCAATCCCTGTATGGGACAGCTGCATATTCCTGCATTGCAGAGGGTTGGACTAGAATTCAGGCATCCCCAAACTCGGCCCTCCAGATGTTTTGGGACTACAACTCCCATCATCCCTAGTTAACAGGACCAGTGGTCAGGGATGATGGGAGTTGTAGTCCCAAAACATCTGGAGGGCCGAGTTTGGGGATGCCTGGACTAGATGATCCTCAGGGTCCCTTCCAACTCTTCAATTCTATAATTCTTCATTGATTGACCTGGACACTTTGCGTTTCTTCTTCTCAGGAACTACACTCATTTCCATCACCCTATTTATGGAAACTGCTACACGTTCAATGACAACAGCAGCACACTCTGGATGTCCTCCCTGCCTGGGATCAATAATGGTGAGCAGGTGCTTGGAAGGTGGTGATGGATGTTGGAAGAGGCTCCTTGAGCTAGATCCTCATTTCCCTTTCTGATATGGCACCACATTCATCTCTTTCCTGCAATATTGATTTTTCTTCCTAGCTGATCTCACTCCTACAGCCACCACTTTCTGCCTTCCTTCCTTCCTTCCTTCCTTCCTTCCTTCCTTCCTTCCTTCCTTCCTTCCTTCCTTTCTTTCTTTCTTTTGCGTTTTTGTGTTTCTTTTCTCTTTCTTTTTTGATAATAGTTTTTATTTGGTTTTACAAGTTAAAGTTTACATTCAAAGTCATAAGTAATAAAAAGGTAAATAGACAAAGATTCACCCAAATCTCTGGACTTCCCCCTGCCCTTCCATGTGTTCCATCTCTAGTCCTTTTCCGCTGCATATTTTAAGTTACTCCAATTTTTTAAGTATCCCATTTATTCCTAGTTCTTTTTACACTACAAGTGTTATTCAAATCTTGCTAAAGAGTTCAATTGTTTACAGTAGTCTCCAATGTAAATTATGAATTTCCTCTAGTCTTTGTTGAAATGTTGGTCTTCCCGGTTTCTGATTTTCCCAGTCATTTTCGCTATCTCCGCATAGTCCATCAGTTTGGTCTACAGTTCCTCTCTTGTGGGAACTTCATCTTCTTTCCATCTCTCTTTTGCCCTGTTTTCACCTCTGTGCATGACTGCCGTTGGCCTTCCCTGCCCTCTGTCTCCACAGGTCTCTCTCTAGTTGTCCGCACAGAGCAGCATGACTTTATCCCACTTCTATCCACTGTGACGGGAGCCCGAGTGATGGTGCATGGTCAGAAGGAACCGGCCTTCATGGATGACGGGGGCTTTAATGTGCGCCCTGGTGTCGAAACATCCATCAGTATGAGAAAGGTAAGGTCAGAAGTAGGATATGAGACCCGGCTTCAGTGTGCAGAATTGTGAGGGGATGAGGGGGAAGCACGTGACTCCTGCCATTGGATTCAGTCAGAGGTTACAAAAAGAAAATATAAAGAAATGTTGGTTAAAAAGGTAAAGGTAAAGGGACCCCTGACCATTAGGTCCAGTCGTGACCGACTCTGGGGTTGTGGCACTCAACTCGCTTTACTGGCCGAGGGAGCCGATGTACAGCTTCTGGGTCATGTGGCCAGCATGACTAAGCCGCTTTTGGCGAACCAGAGCAGCTCATGGAAACGCCGTTTACCTTCCCGCCGGAGTGGTACCTATTTATCTACTTGCACTTTGACGTGCTTTCGAACTGCTAGGTGGGCAGGAGCTGGGACCGAGCAACGGGAGCTCACCCCGTCGTGAGGATTCGAACCGCCGACCTTCTGATCGGCAAGCCCTAGGCTCTGTGGTTTAACCCACAGCGCCACCCGCATCCCTTGAAATGTTGATTACTTTCCCATAAAACTAGAGATAGAGAGAGAAGCTGATTTGGCCTGAGAAACAGCTGCAAATCAAAGGGAAGGAATGCAACTGTGTTGATCTAACATATTGTGAATTAACTGTCAGGAAACAACAAACCGTCTTGGGGCAGCTACAGCGACTGCACAGAAAATGGCAGCGATGTGCCAGTGAAGATCCTCTACCAATCCCGTTATACTGAGCAGGTATCTACATTTGACTCACCCACTAATCCTTACCCTGTAATTGGCACCGGACCAATCCTGTTATGATTACGATCCTTCTTTTTATTTGCATTACATGCCTGTCCCCGTAGGTTTCCCAGGGTATTGCTAACGCTGCCCTATGGTGACAATTCTCCTTTTACTTCGCCTAGGTCTGCATTCGTTCCTGTTTTCAGAATAGCATGGTGGACCGGTGTGGTTGTGGCCATTTCTTCTACCCCTTGCCCACCGGAGCAGTTTACTGTGACTACAACAAGCATCCCGCCTGGGGTAAGTGGAGACAAAAGGCAGCAGCGGGGGGGGGGGGGAGAGAGAAATCCGCAATCTCACCTGTTTCCTATCCAAGGTGCTGGGGCTCCTGTCCTATGCACACAGCTCACACAATTACTTTATCGACTGTCCCTCTGTCTCTGGACTAGGTTATTGTTATTACAAACTCCAGGCTGAATTCAAAACAGGCACCCTGGGCTGTTTCGCCAAATGCCGGAAACCTTGCAAGTAAGTCAGCTTCAAAACCTGTGCAGTTGCATTCCTGGGCCTGGTCAAATTCCACAGAGCTTGCTGGGCAATAAAAAAATATTCAATAAAATGGAGCGGAACAGGATTTTTGTTTTTTGTGTATGGTTTTTTTGTACCCATTGTATTATTCCATGCTTGTTTCCCAAACTCAGGCCTCTCAGCCCCAGGCTTTCTTCAGAAACCCGGTAATGCAGGGTTCTTCCATTGCCTCTTTTCTCCAGCTGATGTCCCGCCTGATGTCAGTGGTGTAGCATAGCAGGGGACACCCGGTGCTGCCACAATACATTGCCGCTGGGCTCCATTGAAAACGGCTTCTCCATACAAACCAGGAAGCGACCCAACGGAACAACTCTTCTTTTCTTATCTCTGTGGCTGCAAATTCCTGGGTGACATGGATGCCACTAGACCATTGAATCTCCATGCATACTCTATCCGTTTCCCTCCCTCCCACGCGACCCCAGGCACTGGCAACCCACGCTATGCCACTGCCTGATGTAGCAAGCATATCTTGTTATTGGCAGCTGCTCATATCTTGGAATGTGATGGTGTCACAGGTGGCCGAGCTCAGTGTATGACTTAGCTGAGCCATGCAGGCTAGGCCTGGTTCAGAATGGTACCAACAGAAGAGCAGCATTATAAGAATTTTCACCCTTACAGCATACCCCTCAAGTGCCTCGATTTTTCCAGGACAGTCCCAGAATTGGGGAAGCCATCACACTTTCTGACTTTGAATCGGGGCACCCCAATTTCAAGGCTTTGTCCCACCACCACCAGCAGCCATCACAGGGCTGCCCCAGTAGCGGATCCAGGCTCTCTGCCCCTCGCAACATGGCAGCTGGCTCTGGGCTTGGTGGCGCGGCTAGATGATGTCATTTGCCAGGGCGCTGCAGAGTGCCGGAGGCAGAGAGACAGACTGGGGGGGGGGGTGGAGAGAGGCACGGGCTTAAAAGAGCTGCAGTGCAGATTGGAACCGGCAGTGGCGGTTGGTGAGCCTTGAGTGACCAGCAGGATGGGAGCAAGGGCAAGGGGGCAAGGGGAAGAGGACTGGAGCCCAGCGCTAGGGTCCCACCCAGAAATGTGTGAAGTAATGAAGAGGTGGCACAAGCGCCTCTGAGCATGCATCGAGTATTTCCGCACATGCCCCAACAGCCAGAAACACCTTGCATTCCTCAGATGAAAATGTTCCGATTTTCATCTGAGGAATGTTGGAAGGTTATGTTACAATCCTTGGCACCCACGAACATCAGATGTAAATAAGGTCCCCTGGTAAGGTGCCTCTAAACTTATCATATGCTTTTCTCTTTAGGGTGACAGAATACCAGTTGTCAGCTGGATATTCACAATGGCCTTCTGCTGTCTCTGAGGTAAGGAGATGATTTCCTGCTTCCATGCGTACACACATGCACACCTAAGAACTGCCACGGGGCAACTACCGGTACATGTTTTGCAGAAATGCATGTAGCAGAGCTCCAGTGCTTTTTAAAAAAAAGAAAAATGAAAAACCACTTCAGAAGGCTTCAGCCTTTCCCTGCAATAGGGAGTCCAAAAGTACGTTTCTATCAAACTCATTTTTTGAGCATACTGGGGTGTGGGGTTGGCAGCCACTTGGGGCAGGCAACCAGAAACAGTGGAAACAGAAAATGAGAAAGCAGGAGGAGAAGAACTTTAAGGAGGAATGGGTGGAAATTACAATGTGTTTAAGAGAACACTGTAAACAACGAAAAACTTTGGCAGGATTTGAGTAACGCTTGTAATGTATTAAAAAAAACCTAAGGTAAAAATGGATTATTCAAGAAAAATAGAGAAAATAAGGGAAGCAGTTGAAAAAAAGTTTGATAGTGGTAACCGTGGAAAGGCGGAGGGGAATCAAAGAATTCAGGGAATCCTTATTGATGATGTTGATGTTTAATGTTTGAATTTGCAAGGTAAAACTCAATAAAAAAGTTTGAAGAAAAGAAAGAGTGGAAACAGTGTGGGGGGGAGTCTAAGTCCCCCCCCCCCCAGACACTGCTTTGCTATAAATTCCCCACTCCCGGGTGGATTCTTTTCTTGCTGGGGCTCAGTTACATGCATTTGTGTGCTTCTGGGCTGCCAATAATGATTTTGTTTATATTTTGTTTGTTTGTTTGTTTGTTTTGCAAATGTGCGGTTTCAGGAATGGGTGTTCCACATGCTGTCACGGCAAAACCAGTACAACATCACATCCAAGAGGTAAGAGCTCCACCTACAGTCAGAATAGAAATTCAGCATCGGAGACGCAACGGCCGGTGAAAAAATGGGGAGAAACAATGAGGGTCACAGGGTACTAAGCTATGTTGGGAGAGGAGAGTGTGGTGAATTCTAGGATCAAGGAAGAAATTGCTTAGGGATAGGGCTTAAGATAGATTGCAGGAATTAAATGTATGCTTTCTGAAACTGGAGATTAATTGGACAGGGGACCATGTGTTGAGATTCCTGAACAGCAGAGGCGAGCTCCAGGGTCCCTCCCAACTCTACAATTATATGATTCTGATTTCTGGTGCAAGAAGCAATGTAGTAATCCATTCCTCTACAATACATAATGTTAGACACTCAATGTGTCTTACAGATACAATAAGAACAGCTGTAAAAAAAAAAACACACACACACACACTTTTAAAAATATAGGTAAAGGTAAAGGGACCCCTGACCATTAGGTCCAGTCATGACCGACTCTGGGGTTGCAGCACTCATCTTGCATTATTGGCCAAGGGAGCTGGCGTACAACTTCCGGGTCATGTGGCCAGCATGACTAAGCCGCTTCTGGCAAACCAGAGCAGCACACGGAAACGCCATTTACCTTCCCGCCGGAGCGGTACCTATTTATCTACTTGCAATTTGACTGCTTTCGAACTGCTAGGTTGGCAGGAGCAGGGACCGAGCAACGGGAGCTCACCCCGTCACGGGGATTCGAACCGCCAACCTTCTGATCGGCAAGCCCTAGGCTCAGTGGTTTAACCCACAGCGCCACCCGCGACTTGTTGGAGTGTATATAAAAATATACACTCCAACAAGTCCTGTTTATCAGCAACCACAAGTTGCTAACTGCCCTAGCCCAGAGGTCAGCAAAATTTTTCAGCAGGGGGGCGCTCCACTGTCCCTCAGACCTTGTGGGGGTCCGGACTATATTTTTGGGGGGTGGGAATGATGCAAGAGCACTACAAGCCCTGGTGGCTGCTTACCTGTGTCTTGCGAGCGGCAGGGGTTGGTGGCGGTGGCAGGACGATGAGCGGCGCGCAAAAGGGCTCCGGAGAGGGGCTGCTTAAAATGGCGGTCACCAACAAAGCCCAGCCCCCTTCCTCCTCTAGGCAGGGAAGGGAGAAGCCAGGAGGAGGGAGGGAGGAGGCGCCGCCACTATGTGAGGGAGAGATCCACGCGGCGATTCCCGGACCATCTGCGGGCCGGATCCAGAAGGCAATTGGGCCTGATCCAGCCTGCGGACCTTAGTCTGCCTACCCATGCCCTAGACCAGTGATGGCTAACCTTGACACTCCAGATGTTTTGGAACTACAACTCCCATTATCCCTAGCTAACAGGACCAGTGGTCAGGGATGATGGGAGTTATAGTCCCAAAACATCTGGAGTGTCAAGGTTAGCCATCACTGCCCTAGACAGATCATTTGCATGTTTCAGGAGATGAAGTAGGAAATTATAGTTTCTGAACAGATGCTCACATTGTTTAAAAACATTTGGCATGTTATGGGGCAGCTTAATTTGAGTTTATGAGATAAAGTTCAGAGAAATGCTGTAGACCTAGGGATGGGGGTTTGTGAATTTGGAAGGAGTCGGCATTTTGGGAGAGATGTAGGTTATAATCCTATAGCCACTTACCTGGCAATAAGCCCCACTGCACTGAATAGGATGAATACTCATTTATAGGACTGTGCTGTAGGATATTGATTGAACCAGAACTTTCCCTTTTTTATTGCCAGGAATGGAATTGCCAAAGTGAATATATTTTTTGAGGAGTGGAATTATAAAAGCAACGGGGAGTCTCCTGCTTTCACAGTATGTATTCCCTTCATTGCCACATATTGCCAACTGCCCCCCATCACCGTACCACCATTCGTGACACCGAGCAACGGGAGCTCACCCCATTGTGGGGATTCGAACCGCCGACCTTCTGATCGGCAAGCCCTAGGGCTCTGTGGTTTAGACCACAGCGCATCAAAATTTCACACCAACTTGACCTGCGTCATAATTTAGTAAAAATTATAGGGGCCTCGTTCAGTTAATTGAAACAGGTGACTGTAAAAGTTTAACAGCAATTTCGATTTTGAAGCGCAAGTGTCGAGATTTGGATCCTATGTAGACATTAAAATATTAATGTTCTGGAGTACATCTCCAGGCCCCAGGAGGCAGGAGTACCATAGCTACCTCCTCATTGCAGTTAGACTGGATATTGTGATTTCTTCTGAAATAGAGTTCACAGAACAGATGATCTAGGTGAGTCCCAAGGGAAAAGATGGCAGCATTTCCAAACTCTATCAGTGGCTAAGATGTTTGGGGAGCCAAATTTCTTTCTTGATCATTGTTTTTTTTAAAAAAAAAATTAAAATATTCCCCTACGCGGGGCTGCCCTTGAAGCTGACCCAGAAACTCCAGCGGGTGCAGAATGCCGCAGCAAGGCTCCTTACGGGGTCCTTGCCGCGGGACCACATTCATCCAGTGCTTTACCAGCTGCACTGGCTCCCACAGGATCAGGTTTAAGGTGCTGGTTTTGACCTTTAAAGCCCTATGCGGCCTAGGACCCTCGTACCTACGGGACCGCCTCTCCTGGTATGCCCCACAGAGGACCTTAAGGTCCACAAATAACAAAATTTTGGAGGTCCCAAGCCACAAGGTTGTTAGACTGGTTTCAACTAAGGCCAGGGCCTTTTCAGTGCTGGCCCCAACTTGGTGGAACGCTCTGTCACAAGAGACCAGGGCCCTGCGGGATTTGACATCTTTCCGCAGGGCCTGCAAGACAGAGCTGTTCCGCCTGGCCTTCGGGTTGGACTCAGTCCGATGTTTCCTCCCCTTATGGTTTTGATTAGGGGCGATAAATGAAGCTGCATTTAAATTTTAAATTTTAACCTGTATTTTAATTAACGGTTTTTCTTTCTTTTATATTTTATTGTAATTTTTATTGGTGTTAGCCGCCCTCAGCCCAGTTTCGGCTGGGAAGGGCGGGGTATAAATAAAATTTATTATTATTATTATTATTATTATTATTATTATTATTATTATTTATTCTGATCTTCATTCTGCAGGTGGTGACACTGCTTTCACAGCTGGGAAGCCAGTGGAGCCTCTGGTTTGGGTCCTCTGTCCTCTCCGTGGTAGAGCTGGCTGAGTTGATTCTGGATTTTGTCGCCATCACCTGCATCTTGACTTTCCGCCGGCTGTACTTGCACAAATCCTCTGACCTCCGTACACCCAACAGCCATGACACCACCTCCCATGCTGCATCTCCTGCCCCACAGCGTGCCTCACTCGAGTCTGAAGTTGCTGCACTACCATCCTACAACAGCTTGGAATCGCTATCCCTGCACAGAGTTTCCTTCAGGAGAACAGAGTGAGGGGCCCAGGCCAGAATGGCTTGCACAAGCCCTTCTTGAAGAAGAAGAGTTTGGATTTGATATCCCGCGTTATCACTACCCGAAGGAGTCTCAAAGCGACTAACATTCTCCTTTCCCTTCCTCCCCCACAACAAACACTCTGTGAGGTGAGTGGGGCTGAGAGACTTCAGAGAAGTGTGACTAGCCCAAGGTCACCCAGCAGCTGCATGTGGAGGAGCGGAGACGCGAACCCGGTTCCCCAGATTACGAGTCTACCGCTCTTAACCACTACACCACACTGGCTCTCTTGAAGCATTGAGATGGACATTATTGCCGGCAGCTCACTGTAGGCTACTTTTCATACTTCCATGAGGCAGATTGGACCAAAAGGTCTCCTAGGAAGTTATTGGCAGAAGGAAGTCATAGTACATATACAGGGCCCAAGTGGCTTGGAACAGTCTTCTCTGCCTGCTTTGCAACTTTGCTGTATGCAACTACTGTCATCTGTATTTCAAATTGGGGTCCCCAATATGGCACTCTCAGACACACACACACAGTTGCCATCTGCCTATGCCTCCCAATAGGGACCCAGGTGGCGCTGTGGGTTAAACCACAGAGCCTAGGGCTTGCTGATCACAAGGTCGGCGGTTCGAATCCCTGCGACGGGGTGAGCTCCCGTTGCTCGGTCCCAGCTCCTGCCAACCTAGCAGTTCGAAAGTACGTCAAAGTGCAAGTAGATAAATAGGTACCGCTCCGGCGGGAAGGTAAACGGTGTTTCCGTGCGCTGCTCTGGTTCGCCAGAAGTGGCCTTGTCATGCTGGCCACATGACCCGGAAGCTGTACGCCGGATCCCTCGGCCAATAAAGCAAGATGAGCGCTGCAACCCCAGAGTCGGACACGACTGGACCTAATGGTCAGGGGTCCCTTTACCTTTACCTTTATGCCTCCCAATTGTTTAATTGTTTTGTTTTGACCACGAGTGACATTGGGCCAGGTAGAAAACAAAGCTCACTCATCCACCCACCCCTCCTTTCCCCCAGAACGTCTCTGGGCCCGTGCATAAATGTTTTGTTTGGGGTTCCCCCTTCCCTTTGGTGTATATTTTGCCTTTTTTTTTCACTTGGTTTTGGGGTGTTTGGATTGGCTCTTCTTGCTGTTTGGTTGTGGAGAGTTTTTCTGGCTACTGGGGGGGAACTTTTTTGGTCTGTGTTTGTTTGGGGGGGGGATGTTGATGGAGAGCAGAAGAGTTCTGAGCATCACCGTTTTTTCCTTCTGTGAAATGGGTTGTTCCCAGGCCCCAAAAGGTGGGAGACCCCTGATATAAAAGAACAAACCAGAAACAGGCTGTGTATTTGCTAGGTCTTTGTATGCGTGATAAGCAAGAGTCTAGCAGGAAAGAGAGCATGAAGAACAAGGAACCAACCCCTTCAGCCCACACAGATTAGCACGGTCTTCAAGGGAAAACTCTCTATCATAGCTGTCAGCCCTCCCTTTTTTGGCGGGAAACTCCCTTATTCCAATGCCGTTTCCCGCTGCTATCCCGGATTGTTGATATCCCTTAAATTTCCTGGATTTCAAAGGAAGCAGCTCCTCTCCCTCCCTGCCGGCCAGGGAGGCTCCTCAGCTGCGTTGCTCGGCTGCCAATAAGGAGTCTGAGACCGACTGGGGGCGGAGCTTGCATGCCTTGTGCAGCCAGACCCTCACGCCCAACCAGACAGACAGCCTGCCTGCCGTCTACACGCTCGCTCTTTCGCTCACCCGTTCGCGCGCAGCCTCTGGAGCGCAGGGTGGTGAGGCTACTTGGTGCCATTGCACCGCCCTCACAGCATCCCTTATTTTCAAATCCGGAAGTCCGGAAAAATCCCTTATTTTCAAATCCGAAAGTGTGAAAAAATCCCTTATTTTCAAATCCGAAAGTTGACAGCTATGCTCTTTACCCATTTTGCCTTCATTGCTGCCATTCCCAGCAGATTCCTTTGCATCTGGAGAGATGCAGGAAAGTCAGTTTAGCTGGAGTCTTGCCGCCCCCTGGAATGCACGCGTTTATTCTGCCTAAAGACAGGAAATGGGCCTTGCTTCTGCAAGCTTGCTAGACAAAGACTTCCTTGGCAGCATCTTCCTCCGTCCCACTAGGAGCCCAGGGAGTCCTTTTATCGTGCAGCACAGTGTTGGGATATGTAATCTGAACTGAGAACAGAAATGCGGTGAACCCAAGAGCTCCTGGTATTAGAACTGTGGCAGTACTGCGAGGCCCAGTGTGGGTGTCAAGGAAGGGACTAAAATGAGAGCCTGTAAAAACCAAGCTCTCCATGTTGGAGGCATCCATCTATGTCCCTCAGAGCTGGGAAGCCTCATGCAACACTGACAGACAGGGAGGCAGGCAAAGGTGACAACGTAGCGTAGGGAAACAACTGGGATGGAGGGAGAAGGTAATGGTAGCCCCATTGCAGCTCAGGAGAATCCAAGGAGCATCACATGACCTACCTTCCCAGCCCTGATTAGGCACGCAGCACTATTGAATGCCCACCTAGCAGTTTGAATAGCACGTCAAAGTAGATAAATAGGTACCGCTCTGGCGGAAGGTAAACGGCGTTTCTGTGCGCTGCTCTGGTTCGCCAGAAGCAGCTTTGTCATGCTGGCCACACGACCCGGAAGCTGTCTGCGGACAAACGCCAGCTCCCTCAGCCTATAGAGCGAGATGAGCGCACAACCCCAGAGTAGGACACAACTGGACCTGATGGTCAGGGGTCCATTACCTTTTTTACTATTGAATGATGTTATACCACAGTAGGAACACAGAGGAGCTGGTTTAAAAAAGGTGTGAATTAAATATTTTGAGTGTGAACAATGAAGTGTGTCTCCTCATTAATGGGAAACAACCTACCTCGTGGGATCAAACGTTTGGTGGGGGACTAAGCTTCTTTCAGTTTCTCTCATCTCACACAAGGGATTTTGTTCTGGTCCATTCAAAGGTATACCTTCTAGAACAGGCTTCCTCAACCTCGGCCCTCTGGATGTTTTTGGCCTACAACTCCCATGATCCCTAGCTAGCGGGACCAGTGGTCAGGGATGATGGGAAGTGTAGTCTCAAAACATCTGGAGGGCCGAGGTTGAGGAAGCCTGTTCTAGAACATCAGTTGTGGTTACCCATCGGCCTTGAGAGATCATGGAGGTGTAGTCAAAACCGCTGTGTTAGCAGCACCTAAGTGACCTCCCTGGGGCGCAAGCCTGGGAAGTGTGTATGGAGGTCCTGGGCTGCCCAGACCTCTCTCTCGACCTATTGATGGGGTCCAAAGGAAAGCCCAGCACTGTATTTGGCACCAGGTTGGCTGGAGGGCTTGCCAGAAGGCGGAAGACAAGGTGGCATCCAACAGTCTTAGGGACTCCTCTCTGGATTTATTTCGGATTTACTCCTCAGCCTTTTCTTCTCCCAAAGATATCCCACAAGGTAGCAGAGGATTAGGGTCAGAGTTTCTTTCTCCTAGATGGGCTACCTTCCCAGGTTGATGAGCCACAGTACGTTTCTAATATGAAGTGTCTAAAGCTTGGATTGCTTCAAACTGTGCTGCTTTCACCAACCTCTGTCCATGAGTCTCAATCCATTAAGCACATCCAAGGGTACCTTATGATGGGTGGCTAACCAGCAGCCCTCTGACTGTTGTTGGGACTCCATCAGTCCCAGCCAGCATGGCCAACGGTTAGGGATGTTGGGAGTTGTAGCCAAGCACCATCTAGCAGGCCAAAGGTTAGCTCCGAAGCTGCTAGAGCTCAGGCCAGCTGTGTTATCCCTTTCAGGGGCCTATTTACATTCAGCTTCTTTGCAGACTGTCTCTGGGGATCTGGAGTTCAGCAAGAATCTGGGTCCTGCTTGGATCTTGGCCTCATCACTCTTCTAATGGGTGAGAGGAGCTTTTGTTCACATCATGCTTGCTGTTTTATGTGTTTTCTCAAACATGGGTCTCCAGCTGTTTGGGGACTACAACTCCCATCATGCCTAGCTAGCAAGACTAGTAGTCAGGGATGATGGGAGTTGTGGTCAAAATCAGCTGAAGACCCAAGTTTGGGAAACACGGATGCACGTAAGTGCACATGTAACTCTTAGAAGCCAGGTGGTCAAACTTCAGCACCCTTTCCCCATTTCTAATAGTATGATGCAAACGAAGAACAGAAGGGGTGCAGAGACATTAGGAAAACAGGTCTGCATTCAAGAGGTTGTGTGTGTATATACACACACACACAAAAACTAAATGTACATAACAGTACAAGTCAGCGGTAAAGAACCTGCAGCCCTTCAGCTGTTTGCTGGGCCATGTAGGAAGCAGTTTTATACACTGGATCTGTCTACTGACTGACAGTGACACTTCCCAGCCCTAGCAGGAAACGCTTGGGATTGAAACTGGAACAGCCTGCATTTCACGCAGAAGCTCTACAATTGAATTGCAGCCCCTCCCACTTACAGCCCTCATCAGTCCTAGCCAGCAGCGTCTGTAGTCAGGGATAGCTGCAACCCAACAGCATCTGCAAGGCTCACATGTTCCCACAGTTGCACCAAAGGGAAAGTGAGCTTACATCCCCTCTTCCTTGTGCTCTCACCAATCCTGGTCTTGCACCTGTATTTGTCCTGCAGAGCAAAGGAAGGCAAGGATCTTCTCAGACAGCCCCTCTGATTTTAAAAGTTTAGTGCTTCCTACCCACAGAAAATTGCACTGCTCAAGCAATGCAGGCTGCAGGAAGACGTAAGTTTCTCACAGTGGTCTGCGTTAATTTCCCATATTGGCAAGCAGGTGTCCTGCTCTTCCACCAGTGCTCCCTCTGGCGTTGCAAAAGTATTTACTGCCTCGAGGCATTTACTGCTTGCTTGCTGTTGCACTGACACAGCACCACAATAGATTGCAGGTAGACAACTTGGGACCCTGGCACACATACATTTGTTGCAAACAACCCACCCACTCCCGGTAGTTGAAAAGGATGTTTTAGAGATCCCTTTAGTGATCCTATACCTACTTCAGCTGCTCTTGAACAACTGCAGGAGCCAACACAGCACAAGGAACCCACTGAGCAGATTCCATTTTTCCTGTACTTTTATTATTATTATTTTTAAAAAAACACCTGGCTTTTGTCAAGCAACCCTAATGTATCTTCTTGGTGATGTATTCAGCATTTCAGCAGGAGGCTGCATAGTTACAATGATCACAGGATTCCATGCACATAATCCAATTGCATTACGAGATAGCGATGGTGACTTACCAGAAAAAAATCAACTATTTGGGTATGCTAGCATACCACAAGTTGTCGTTTTCCCAGTTCCAGCCCTATCCTCCATCACTCCAGTATCTAAATAATTGCCCAAGGGTAGATGCCGCTTGGATTTGCTAAACATGCCCACACTAAGATGGAACCTGCCATTTCATACACGGCAGCTAGGGATGGTGATATTGAGCTGTTTAATATATTGTAGGACAGTTCTGATTTTCCAGTGTCATCTGTAGCAAAACAAACACTCCTTGCATTTAAATCAGGACAGATTATAGAGAAAACGAATACATCCTACAGCAGACACAGAAGATCCTTCAGCAACATGTGATAATGAGGGGAGGGGATTTAGGCAGCAATCCTTTGAGTAGGACCACGAGCAATGCTATTTTCATAGGCCACAATATCTATGTGACAGGGACAAAGTACAGTCGTACCTTGGAAGCCAAACGGAAACCGTTCCAGAAGTCCGCTCAACTTCCAAAACGTTCGGAAACCAAGGCATGGCTTCCAATTGGCTGCAGGAAGCTCCTGCAGCCAATCGGAAGCCGCTCCGGATGTTCAGGTTCCAAAGAACATTTCCAAACCGGAACACTCACTTCCGGGGTTGCAGTGTTCGGGAGCCAAAACGTTCAACTCGCAAGGCGTTCATCAACCATGGTACGACTGCATTGCCCAGATTTGTGTACCCTCAAATGTATACATTTGTGTTACATGTCTGCTGTGTAGAACCTTCATGTGTGACTTCCATGTCATCAGCAGCACCAGCACCAGGGAAGCCTCCAAGTGTCATTTGACAACTCCTTTCAACCCCTACGCAGTAAAGCCTAATGGGTCAAGGATGATGGAAGCTAGATGTCTGCCAGATGTGGTCAACATACTACAAGGATAGAGTGGCTGGGGAAACCATAAATAATATGGGGTATACATAAATTTTATTATTATTATTATGGCATAACATTCCTGAAGTGCTTTTCTAATTTCCTTCTGCAACAGCCCGGTCACATGTTTTCTTCTTTGAACACAGAAATGGTAGAAAAATTAAGTTACCACTTATGTAGTGCAAATGGAGCTTCTCCCACTACTTTGAGAGTTACACTTGCACCCGTGAAGTGGGTGTGTAAGGAACCCAAGACTCTGCCCTGACAGCATAAACGTTGTGTTTAGGTCTCATCTCATGCAGGAGAAGTGAAGAAGAGTTTGGATTTGATACCCAGCTTTATCACTACCCGAAGGAGTCTCAAAGCGGCTCACATTCTCCTTTCCCTTCCTCCCCCACAACAAACACTCTGAGGTGAGTGGGGCTGAGAGACTTCAAAGAAGTGTGACTAGCCCAAGGTCACCCAGCAGCTGCATGTGGAGGAGCGGAGACGCGAACCCGGTTCACCAGATTACGAGTCTACCACTCCTAACCACTAACACAACACTGGCAGATGCAATTTGGCCTTCTACATGTCACTTCAGCGGAAAGACTCATTTTTCATAGAGTAAGAGACCACTGCTGATTCCCCCCCCCCCAAAAAAAAAGAAATGCAGCATCCAGATAGGTCTGAGCAGTAAAGCCCAGACTAGACTCAACTGCAGCGTCCCAGGAGGTCCTTTTACAAGGCTTTATTTCCACGGTGCCGAAAGAGAGCCAGATTAGGAAAGTTACATGGCCAGGTGTTTGGTTTATCTTGACACACTTTATTCTGCTCATATTGATGGTTCCAGTGAATTTAGCTCGTTTATGCAAAGGAAACAGAAGGTGCATTATGCCAGTAAGATAAGGGAAGGCAGGACAAGGAGGAAGAAAGCACGGTATGGCTATCTGAGGTCCCAGTCAGGAGATGCCCTAGCTTAGGCCATTTCTCACTATAGCAAGCCCTCCGGGCCTCTGCTGGCTGCTCATAAGCCCTTCATGATGGAAGAGTCGACACCAGCTGTGGCCAACCTCTTGGCAAATGTTGCTCCACCCCACAAGTGCAAAGCATGAGAGAGCGCCACGCAAACTCCAGCTAGGCTGCATACACGGGTTCCTTCTACCAGGGTGCAGGTTTGACCGCAGTCTACTGAGCAAAAGGATCTGCATGAGCACAGCATGGCTGCTGCAGGCAGGCAGGGACGTGGACCCGGCTGTGCTGTAAACTAGTCCTGCAAGATCTCCTGCTCCTGTCTAGGTGCTACATTCTTCACCTACGATCTACAGCGTTAAAGATAGGATACATTTCCAGGGGGTGCTATGGCCTACGTTTTCAGTACAGTGGTACCTTGGTTCTCGGACTTAATCCGTGCCGGGAGTCTGTTTGACTCCCCAAACCATTCGAAAACCAAGGTGCAGCTTCCGACTGGCGGCAGGAGCTTCCCGCACTCGAGAGAAAGCCGGTGTCGGACATCCGGCTTCCGGAAAACGTTCACAAACCGGAACACATACGTCTGGGTTTGCAATGTTTGGGAGCCGAGCTGTTTGAGTAACAAGGTACCACTGTACTTGGGATCTTCGCCCTTCCCACTTTAAAAGCAGCAACCCCCTTCTCGCTAACACTCAAGACAGAGGACACAGACTCGTTTTGGGTGGCAGAGGAGTGTTGGTTGGTGGAGATTTAAAGAGTACATGAGCTGGTCAATCGACACATGCCAGAGGGGGAAAATAATATTACGGCTGTGTTCCTTACAAAGACAGAAACCACACGTGCGTGAGAAAGCGGCTGAAGTCCTCTGCATAGAGAAAGAAGTCCCTTGCTTTAGGCACAGAGGGCCTGGGGAGGGGGGGTAAACTTTTTTGCCCATGCATAAAGAGATGGAGCAAGTAGAGGGGTAACAAGGGGGCAGGGGGCGGGGGAGAGAGAGGGGGGGCAAAACATACAACATCCATGAGAACAGACCAAGGAAAGCAAAAGAAAGCAGCCAGGTGGGCTTTCCTCTCAATACAGACGGCAGCAGATCAAAACCAAGATCTTGTCCAGAAGAGATCAAGAGGGCTCTTTAAACACCTTACTGTGTTTCCTCCCCAAAGCGGCAGCGGCATCACAAAACACGGACCCCGGATCCTCTTCAGGTGTGTTGCGCTTCCGCCAGCACAACTCCGCTGAGACAGGAGAGGTTTGTCCAAACCAGCGGAGAGCTTCGGTGTTCCTGTTCTCCTCTAAGCATCCCCCGAGGTGGAGGAAGGTGGGGGGAGATCAAGGAGGTGGGGCTCTGCAAATGAAATGCTGGTGCGTGGCAGTGAGCATGCAAAAAGAGTCAGCACCTTCGCAGCATGCTATGGGGAGAGTATTCCTGGGTTAAAACATTGAAGGGCCCAGATCATATTGCTTTGCCCAAGGCCGCAGTGCAGCCCCCAGGCCGCTAGTTGACCACCCCTGTCCTAGAGCACCGCAGTCTCCATTTCTCCCTCTGCCCTTCAACACTGTTCTCTTTCTGGCAAAACTCTGATTGGAGCCATATTGGGACACCCAAACACCTCTCTCTCCCCCCCCTCTCTCTGATTGTGCTTCATAGCTACGCCACTTCCTGTGTCTTCGACTGGCAGGCATGGCAGAACCCACTCTAAAGCAGATTTAAAACTTACATCCATTTGCACTGGGCTTCTCTTCCAATCAGGATCAATACAGCACCTCCATAGCATGTCAGGTGGCAAAATAAGCATGAATTCACACACCCATGCTCACCACTGGGAGCATCATTAAGTCATGGCCAAAAATAGGAGTGATGAAAGGCATGTATGTGAATCTGCACTCAAGCGGTCCCTGGGAACACTGGCATTCTGCGTGACCACCTCTGACCCAAGAAGCCTAAAAACGAGATAAGAACTCAGGCCTGTCATTGCACAGCAGGCCTGCTTTTTAGAAGGAAACCCTTCTACGACTCCCTAAGAGCAAAGAGGGACGTGCTGCTGCTGTTTTTCTGCAGCAGGACTTGGTATCCAGCCAAGCAGCAAGTAATCTGGGACTTACTGTAGATGCAGCTTGCTATTCAAACAGCAAGTGCCGGCGTGTTCCAGAAAACCACATGGCCACAGAACTGCAACCCTACTTCTGACTATCCTGGGAATGCAAGCCTCCACGAACGGTGCGCTTGCTCCCCGGAGCAAAGGAGACTGGATCAAACCAACATCTTTCCTGCTAGGGTTCCTGAGGCCAAGTGTTGCCTGAGGATTGCAAGGAGATGGCCCATCTTCATAGGACCAGAATTTCTGCAGGCAGAGCAAACACCATGAGTTTATGCCTCACATTAAAGGAACGCTATCCTGGGGTCACAATATCCAAATCTTCTCCCTGGTGCTGGGGGGGCTCGCCCCTCCTCTCTCCTCCCACCTGTAGAGATGTAAGTAATGCTGTCCAAAGCAAATACACGGCAAGAGAGGTGCGAGAGAAGCGGACACCTAGAGTAGGCCTCAAACCCTGCGAGCGTCACCCAACCACCCCACACATTTCCTCCTCTCGTCCCACTGCCACCCTCCAAGGCGAGGTGGCCCTGCTCAGAGGCTGCTGCAGCAGCTGTGAAGGGGGAATCAACTCAAATCTGGAAACAGTGCGTTAAAGTCTCATATGGAAGGCAAACAGAACCCAAAGGAAAACTGATGACTAAGCCAGAATGAAGGGAGAAAGGAAAGGGAAAGGAGAAGGAGGAGGGAGGAGGAACACCTGGGACTGGAAAGGGGAGATAGGGAAAGGAGGCTGCAGACTGGGGAGGGAGGGGGGGAAGGGACCACATTCTCAGGTAAAAAAGTAGACTGGGGGACAGGAAGCAACAGAAGGAAGAGAGAGGAGAGAACAAGAGGGCATGTTACACCAAGCCTCCCACACTGAACACAGGCTGAACATCCAAGGAAAGGAAGGCCCCCCTTAATGCCATGCCTCTGCCCTCATCCAGCAGGCAAAACAACCCCGTTACGCTAGAAGGCACCAGGGTCACAGATCTGCTGGTCTTCAGCATCACTCAGAGGAGAGAGGTAGCAGGTAGAGTTTTTCACACCCACGGGACAGTGCTGTTTATCCAGTGCTCAGGAGGGGTCACAAGCCCAGTTCCCCCAGGCTCCCCCTTGGTACTTACGTGCAATTGCGATGACCACAATGGCACAGATCACTCCCAGCATGATCATCATCTGAGGAGAAGAGTCACCGTGAGCTCACACATTCTTAACCAGCACAGCAGCCCACACAGAGAGGCATCTCACTAACGTGGGCATTTTAAAAGATGCCTCGTACCAAGTGAGACCGCAGTGCCCCTTACCACAGCCTCCGCTAACCTGGTGCCCCTCCGGGCACTGTAAGTACCCATCATCCCCAAGCACTGGATCTGCTGGCTGGGGCTGAAGAGAGCTAGGAGCCCAGAACAGAATCAGGTTGATTAAGGCTGGTCTATTATAGCTGCCAGCAACTCTAGAAGAAGAGTTTGGATTTGATATCCCGCTTTATCACTGCCCGAAGGAGTCTCAAAGCGGCTAACATTCTCCTTTCCCTTCCTCCCCCACAACAAACACTCTGAGGTGAGTGGGGCTGAGAGACTTCAAAGAAGTGTGACTAGCCCAAGGTCACCCAGCAGCTGCATGTGGAGGAGCGGGGAATCGAACCTGGTTCACCAGATTACGAGTCTACTGCTCTTAACCACTACTACACCACACTGGCTCTCAGTCTCAGGCACAGATTCCCCCCCCCCCGCCCTGCTACCCAGACATATTTTCCCTTGTAATTCTAGGGATTGAACCTGGAATCTCAGAGCATTCATTCTACTTCCAATAGATGGACCCTCCCCTCCAGTTCAGGAAACAGCAGCACAATAGGACTGTGACTGTTGCCTCAATCTACCAGTGTAAAATTGCTGTGTCCCTCCAAAGCTCACCTTACAGTTCTTCCACCAATACTTTCTCTTGAGCGCTGCTGCACTGCTTTCGAATACTTGAGCACCAGCTTGGAGCGCATCTGCTCTTTCATCTAATTCCGATAGCTTCTGGTCTCGCTCCAAGACTTTGTCCACATTCACACGCATAATATCCACCACCTGAATGAGAGGGATGGAGGTTGGGGCGGGGGCAGAGAAAAGAAAAGGGACAGCTGAATTCACCTGGAAACGGAGAAAGCATGAAGACCCAATGAGAACAGCTCAGGAGGTTAAGCAACTTACTTCTTCCACCTGCGCTTGGGTCTGTTGCAGGCGGCGATTGCTGGTCAAATTTGGGGGTGCTCCAGGGGCGCCTCCAGCATTTTCTTCCCCTTCTTGCCCCGTCCCTGGTTGCTGAGCTGGATCAGACCTGTGGAGGCATATTAGGTGCAAGAAGTGGTCACACATGTCTGGTGCTCACCCCGAAGAGATGTCCCCAGCCTTTGGGGGCACTTCTGGAGAGCTGAATGACTGCTGTGGGCACCACAGAAGAAAAAGTGGTGCTCAGAACATTCCCAGCGCCCCCCCCCCAAACAAGCAATCGATTAACACATCCCTCCCAACAGATAAGACACAGACAGAAAAAAGCAGGAAACACCCCACAAAAACAAGAACATCCCCCAAAGAAAACAATACCCCCACCCAGGGGAAAAAATTAAAAATATGGAAACGTGGAGAGGCAATGTGCCTTGGTGGGCACCAAGGGCATGGCTGAGGACATCCAGATACCCACAGTGCCACATTGGGGCCCTCAGCCACTGAAGATAAGTAACTAAACTGCAACTAGAAACAAAAGCCCCAAATGTTGTATTCCTAGCAGAACATAAGGCAGCCAAGGGCATTCTAAAGCTGGAAAAGACACAGAAGAGGGTGACCAAAAACGATCAAAGAGTTGGGCTACTTTCCCCATGAAGGAAAGTGAGGAGCACCCAACTGCTTTTCCTTAAGCCAGAAAGAAGACTTAAAACATGAGAGGATTACGCACAGTACAGAGAGAAGCTTTTCTCTTCGTCCAACCATGGAACTCAAGGTCACCCAAGAAGAACTTCAAGCAAAGGGTTGTACAAGACGCAGGGAAGACCACTAGCTTAGATGGCTTGGAGCACAGATGGGGAACCTGTGGTCCTCCAACAGTTGTATGACTACAACTCCCATGATACCTAACTACTTGCTACGCTGACTGGGATGGATCTACATGGCTCATCTACATCTGGAGGCCCACAGGTTCCCCATTTCTGGCTTAGAAGACAGGTCTCCACATCCACATGCCATGACAGCCAAAGTAGACCTCTATGCTCATAGCAAACATCTCTCAAGACTAGCTTGCTAGGGCACAAACAGAGGCAGGAATCTTTGCCTCTATACCCTTCTTACAGTTTCCCAGATGTACAGGTGAAACTCGAAAAATTAGAATATAGTGGAAAAGTCCATTTATGTAAGCAACTGTTTTCATTAGCTACTGGACTTTAATATATGAGATAGACTCATGACATGCAAAGCGAGATATGTCAAGCCTTTCTTTGTTATAATTGTGATGATTATGGCGTACAGCTGATGAAAACCCCAAAGTCGAAATTGTTAAGTTGGGGTTCTCATCAGCTGTACGCCATAATAATCACAATTATAACAAACAAAGGCTTGACATATCTCGCTTGGCATGTCATGAGTCTATCTCATATATTAGTTTCACCTTTTAAGTTGAATTACAGAAAGAAATGACCCTTTCCACAATATTCTAATTTTTCGAGTTTCACCTGTATGTGGCTGGGTTACCGCTGGCCTCATCTAACGCTCTTAAGCTAGGAAATGCCACAGAGATTGCAACTGAAGCTAAACACGCCAAGTGAGATAGAAATCCAAAATACAAACAGCTGACAGTAAGCAACACTGCTGTGACATCTTACTGGTTTTTGATCTGCCAGGGACACCTGTCCATGAGGGATAAAATCAGGGTGACACAGCTGGTATAATGGGCAAGTATGAGCTATGAGCCCAGGACGTCACCTCAGCAACAGTCTAGGCAGTTGTAGGCAAGCCACTGTCCACCTAAGCATCCCCAACCTGCATTATGGGAGGACTGGCCTCCCTTACAAGGCTGTTGTAAGGCTTCCTAGGATGTTTAAGTGTGAAGTGCTCTGTACTATTGTGGCTACGATTACACCGCCAGAGCAAACGTCGCAGCAAACAAGGTCAAACGCTTCTCAGCATCAAGGGAAACCTAGCAAGCTCCCAGGTCTGTTAAGGTGTGGGCAAACACAAAATAACTGCTGTGTCACAAGGCTGGACCGTTGTTTTTTGCCACAGGAGACATTTGCTACCAATATCCTTGGGTTTTTGCTGCCGTAATAATTCCTTCCTGCAGCGAGAGGAGAGGAGAGGTCAGAGGAACTCGCAGTTAAGCCCCAGTTCTGAGAGAAAGGCTGGGTTTCTTGCATGGCAACTGTGGGCAAGGAAAGAAGGTACCAGGATATACTGGACCAATGACTAGTCTAGCACAATCTGCCATAAGGTGTTTGAGGCAGCACCACTGGGCAGCCATTGGTTGGCCCACAGATAAAAGGACGTGGATGAAGGCATGCTTTCACTGGAGACGGCAAAGACTTCATAGTTGCAGAACTCCAAAGGAAAGCAGAGACAAAACTGAGTGTTTCTACTCTAAACCACCCTTCTATCCCAAAACCACAGGTCTCTCTTCTCTCCCATCCCTCAATATCTGCTGAGATCTCTAGGGTCAGCTCAATATAATTTTGCTGAGCTCTGAAGGATTCCTACACACACAAGCTCATGCTAAGGTTTCCGCACTCCCCCCCCCCCCGCCCCTAGTGGCACATGCCAGGCAGAGCCGCCTCGGTCACACATGACACCCAACCCAAAGGTTTTGGCGTGTTTCTGCTTTACCCCAACCGTAAAACCCGCATTAGCTTGACCACCTTCCTTTCGGCCGTTCCCGCATATTTACATTCACAACGTGCAGGCACCGTCACGTGCGAAAAAGCCCCCCACCCCCACCCCAATCCATCACCGCGAACGTTTCCCCTTTCTCCTAGCACACACACACACACAACAGAGCCGCCCTTCGCTTCCCTACGAGCAGCCAATATTTCAAATGGGAAGCGATGCCGCGGGACAGGAGACAGCGGGGAGAGCCGGGCAACTGCAGCGGGCAAAAGAAATAAAGAAAAAAGCGCTGCTGGCCGGAGAGTCGCGGCCACCTCGGGCAGGATGCTGCGCCATCCGCGCCGGCTGCTCCCGCCCCATCTGACTTCAGCACCGGGCAGCGGGGGACGGACGGCGGGAAGGAGAACGGGGGCGGGGGCGGGAGCGGGTGCTGCAATGCGCAACTCGGCAGGTGCCGCAGCCGCGCAGGGGAAGGCGGCAGCGCAGCGCAGGACGGACCGCAGCAGGACAGGGCGGACTCCCATCACCCCACCCACCGCCTACTACCCAGCCCGGCTACTCACATGGCCGGCTTCGGCTCGGGGAGATCCCTTCCCTCCTGGGCGCTGGACGGAGCGTGCGAAGCGGCGCTAAGCGAGGGTCGACGGCCCACCCGGGGGAGCGTCCACGTCAATGAGCCTCTCCCGCAGGCACTCGCAGAATTGCTGCAGCAGGAGCCGCGCTGCTGCCCCGCGCGCTTTATAGACGGTCGGAGGGGGCGGTCCCTCTCGCCCTGGCCACGCCCTCCATTGTTGCCGGCCAAGCTCAGCGAGCCAATAGGCGCTCACGCCGCGCCTTCTCTTGTCCGCCGAAAGAGACACTCCCCCGTCCGGCAGCCAATCAGCGTCCTACTCAATCTGCATACTTAGACGGTGCTCTCCCAGTCGGGCCTTAATCATTAGACGGGAGCAAGAAATCTCAGCTTCCGTTTCTCTTAATGCTTTTTGGGTTTTGTTTTGGCCCCCAGGGCGGAAGCGGGAGAGTTGCATGTCGAGGTCAGTGGAGAGAGCCAGGATTTGACCAGGGGCGACCAGGGAAGGAGAACACTGCTCCATCTGGCCAGCAGGGAGTCTTCAGGATTTCAGATGGCAGTTTATTTCTGCATTCAGTTGAGCGCTGGATTTGGGCTGCAAAGAGGTAGACACTAGATAAACGCGTCTTTTGCTGCAACCTGAAGAATCGTAGAGTTGGAAGGGACCACGAGGGTCATCTAGTCCAGCCCCCTGCTGTGCCTTTTTGCCCAATGTGGGGATTGAACCCACATTCCGCAGCCATGCTGAGCGCTGAATGGTTGGCAAAGCAGCATATTCAGCAAGTCTTCTGGCTGTTTCTGCTTTGTAGCTTCTCAGACAGATCTGGCAAGCCAGTCTGATGTGATCCAACAGAACCAGTCATCTGGCAGAGTTGGGAGTTCAAAGGGCAACAATTCTCTGCCAGTTCCAATTAGGTGGCTCATATGTGTGAATGAATGTCCCCAGTCTTGAAGAAACCATTGTAGGTCAATTCCCACCCGTTAGGATGTCAGTAGTATTAGCACTGACGGACAAGTAATTTTTAACACACTGATAAAGATTATTCAACCTACCAAAGAAGCAAATACAACTACAGCACAACATTAGTGAATTATGTGTGTGTGTAATTGTAATATACAATAGAACATAGAAATAATAAAATATTTATATATACATTACTGCAAATACTTGGCAATCGTTTTTAATTATTTTTAGGCAATTTTAAAAGAATAATAAGACAAGTTTAAAATGACTGGAAATTCCACAAAAATTCAAAAAAGTCAGTATTTTTGATGTAGTTGTTTACCGAGCAAAACTAAATTATATTAATTTAACCCAAATATCTTTCGAATTCCCAAGTCACGTTGCAACTTTTTAGCATCCCTTATTTTGGGAATTTGAAAGGTAAAAAATTCAACACGCCCTAGCAGGGTATAGTCAAACTATGGGTTTCTCTCCCCGAGGTACGTAAAAAGGTAAAGGACCCCTGGACGGTTAAGTCCAGTTCAATTTGACTTTGAGGTTGCGGCGCTCATCTTGCTTTCAGGCTGAAGGAGCCGGCATTTGTCCATAGACAACCTTTCCGGGTCATGTGGCCAGCATGACTGAACCGCTTCTGGCACAATGGAACGGCAAGCCCAAGAGGCTCAGTGGTTTAGACCACAGAGCCACCCGCATCACTCCTCCCCGACGAGGCAGTGATGGCCACCAACTTGGATGGCTTTAAAAGACAATTAGACAAATTCATGGAGAAGGCTATCAATGGCTACTAGCCATGTTGGCTGTGCTCTGCCTTTACAGTTGGGAGGCAGCAATGCTTCTGAATACCAGTGGCTGCAAACCATGGAGAGTGCTCTTGTGCTAATGTTCCTTCCGCTCACTAGTTTCCCACAAGCAACTGGTTGACCACCATGAGAACAGGATGGTGGTAGGTCTGAGCAATGTATCAATACATCGTCCAAAATCGGTTTGAAGTCCACATCGTGATAACGGTTTCATAATATTTGACATGGTGATAATATCACGAATCACAATATGTGTGTGTGCTATGTAAAAAAACTGTGATATGGGAAAAACCGTGATGCCAGCCATCACTTCTCTCATGATTCCTGCTGCCCTGTTGCTCTGTACTATAAAATAGCAGTTGGAACAATATATTAGGTAAAGGTAAAGGGACCCCTGACCATTAGGTCCAGTCGTGTCCGACTCTGGGGTTGCGGCACTCATCTCGCTTTATTGGCCGAGAGCCGGCGTACAGCTTCTGGGTCATGTGGCCAGCATGACAAAGCCGCTTCTGGCGAACCAGAGCAGCGCACGGAAACGCCGTTTACCTTCCCGCTGGAGCGGTTCCTATTTATCTACTTGCACTTTGACGTGCTTTCGAACTGCTAGGTGGGCAGGAGCTGGGACCGAGCAACGGGAGCTTACCCCATCACAGGGATTCGAACTGCCGACCTTCTGATCAGCAAGCCCTAGGCCCTGTGGTTTAACCCACAGCGCCACCTGGGTCCCTGAATATATTAAAGGTAAGTAAAAATGCATCAGTTTTGGACCCCTAAGTAGTAGCAGTTGCCAGGACATTACCTCATTCGCCTCTACATAGTTAACATGCTTATTTCAGACATCATGATATATTGGTATATCACAATGTTTAGCTGGTGATATATCACAATGTTGAAAGCTGTGTGTAATTCTCTCCACACAGGGAAGCTTGCATGATGGTGGATGCATGACGGGGACGAGGGTGGCGCTGTGGTCTAAACCCCTGAGCCTCCTGGGCTTGCCGATCAGCAGGTCAGCGGTTTGAATCCCCATGACGGGGTGAGCTCCCGTTGCTCTGTCCCAACTCCTGTCAACCTAGCAGTTTAAAAGCACGCCAGTGCAAATAGATAAATAGGTATCACTGTGACGGGAAGGTAAACGGCGTTTCCGTGCGCTCTGGTTTCCGTCACCAGTTGCGCCAGAAGTGGTTTAGTCAGAATAATACAGAAAAATAACTGTCGCCTTGCCCACATAGTTTGTAATGCCATCTCCAAAATTCGCAATAGCCAGAAAGTGAGAATATGCTTATCCTAGGCATAAAACATCTACCAGACAGATGGGAGGCAGTCACAGGAGATGAAGCTGAGAAATGTGTCCATTGTTTAAGATACACACACACACACACACACACACACACACACACACACACTTTATTTGTATTTGTTTGCTAAGCTATCTCCACTGGCCACTAAAATAACACGTTCCTTAAATAACTGGGCCATCACAATGTTCTCTTAACGGGTGCAGAATGCAGCCAGCCAGATTTTGTTGTTGTTGTTGTTGGTAGTCAATTATATGAGAATATTATGCTGATACTAAATCAGCTGAACTTGTTGCCTATACATTTCTAGGCTAAATTTAAAGAGAGGAGCTACTGGTCAATTGCATAACAGCCTAAGATATTTTCAGGACCTCCTCCATCTATAATTGCCTTCTCTATATGAACCTTCTTGAGCCAGTGTGCTCTCTGGCACACTGACCTCTGAAATATTGTTGACAAGGACAGGGCCTTCTCAGTAGTGGTGCTGTAGTTTTGGAATACATTGAGTCTAAAGAGCTAAATCAGACATGATATTTTTATTCAGACTAAATTTCATGCCTTTTCTATAGCTGATGCTTCATTTTACCTACTAATATTGTTGATTGTGCACTTAATTTTGTTACACTCAAATAATGGTTAAAAATTGTGATTTTTTTTTATGCAGAAAAACGGCTTATAAAATATGAAATACATAAACCACCTGATCCCTTGATGACCAGTTTATTATTTATATTATTTATTGTGTTATTAATATTGTATTATTCAAAAAATAATGGCTGGCTTCAGGTTTATTATTCCTCTCACCTCTGAAGACCACTGATAGAAATATGTATTCTAATCTCAAACAAAAGACAAGGCTGACTTCTTTGGGAGGGCATTGTTTTTTGACACGGGTCTTCAGGACGCATTAGCGCTTAATTCTGTTTCCCTCCTGAAGTGCTTTTAAGTAACACTGCAGCCAGTGTTGCATCTGCAATGGTTCTGAACTACTTTACGCAGCCAAATTAGTTTGCCATTTTATTAATGCTCCCTGCATGTTTGAATTTCCTTCCCCGATTCCCTGTGAAGAGTGATACTGCTCTGTATCACATTTTGGGGAATAGCCTTGCCTATTCCCAAGTCAATCTTAAGACTGATGACAGAAACCCTGACAGAAAAGTGTTTACAACACAATCACATCCTGTCAAACAGGGTGATATGCAAAGATTTCATGAAGCACTTTGATGTGATCAGTAATGCTATTATTACAACTTACAAGCAATTCACACTTTATGTGACAGACACGTCCAGCATTCCTCATAAAGACAATAACATATATTGTTATGCAAGAATGAAATGTGGAAAAGGGATTTGGCTCATTCTGCCCCCCTCCAGGACTTAAGCTGAGAATTAAAATGGCTGCTGTTGCATTGCACCACTCAAAAGCCACCACTGCTTATCGCAGCGGGCTCCTACTCACATGGCTTTTAGTGCAGCCCTAAACCCTTTCCTAGGGACACGGGTGGCGCTGTGGGTTAAACCACAGAGCCTAGGGCTTGCCGATCAGAAGGTCGGCGGTTCGAATCCCCGCAACGGGGTGAGCTCCCGTTGCTCAGTCCCTGCTCCTGCCAACTTAGCAGTTCGAAAGCATGTCAAAGTGCAAGTAGATAAATAGGTACCGCTGCAGCGGGAAGGTAAACGGCGTTTCTGTGCACTGCTCTGGTTCACCAGAAGCGGCTTAGTCATGCTGGCCAATAAAGGGAAATGAGCGCCGCAACCCCAGAGTCAGTCACGACTGGACCTAATGGTCAGGGGTACCTTTACCTTTACCTTTAAACCCTTTCCTAGGGTGTATGGGTACCAGTAGTACCTCTGGTGGGGACACATCCTGCTCCTTCTGGGGTAGTTTGTCTGCCTTTGGTCCCCACCCTGCACTCAGCTCTCACCTGTGTCTCCTATAAGCTGTCAGCATGCAACAGCGGCCACACCCCAGGAATGACTTAGACTGGCTGGCTAAACCAGGTGAGGGTAGCCGATGGGTCTCAAACCCTAAGTGAGTTATGGAGATCCCCTCCAGGCTCCGGTGGATTGAGCAGACGAGACCAATAGTGGGTCCAATGGTCAAGAAAGCAGTTCCTGCATGTGCTGTTGTGGGAAGTGAGGGGCAAATGGGGCTTGTCAACCTGGGAAAGTAGCCCATCTAGAAGGGAAAACTCTGATCCTAAAACTGAGCTTCCTTGCGGGATATCTTCAAGAGAAGAAAGGGCTAAGGAGTAAACCCTACACAGATCCTTAGTGGAGTCCCTAAGGCGGTTGGATGGCACCTTGTACACCTCCTTCCAGCAAGTCCTGTAGCCAAGCTGGTGCCAAAGGTATTCCTCTGCTTTCCTTTGGACAATATCAGCAAGTCCCAGGACCTCCATATACGCTGCCCAGGCTTGAGGTGCTAGTTTGACACACTAACCACTACAGTCATACCTTGGAAGTCGAACGGAATCTGTTCCAGAAGTCCGTTCAACTTCCAAAACATTCGGAAACCAAAGCGTGGCTTCTGATTGGCTGGAGGAAGCTCCTGCAGCCAATCGGAAGCCCCGTTGGACGTTCGGTTTCCAAAGAATGTTCACAAACTGGAACACTCACTTCCGGGTTTGCGGCATTCGGGAGCCAAAACGTCCAAGGCATTCGGAATCCAAGGTACGACTATACATCACATTGGCTTCCTAGAGTACTTCTGCTATGGGGCAGCTATATAAATTACGTAGGTAAATAAATATGAGGAAAGCAAAATGTCTAATGTTTTCCTTGAAGCTTGAATTCGTTTTATTCTGAATTGTTCTATTTTATGTTCTAATGTGTTGTAAACCGCTTTGAGATTATTTTCTCTTTAATGGAACAAAATAATAATAATAATAATAATAATAATTATTATTATTATTATTATTATTATTATTATTATTATTCATTGGGAGGGAATGGCACCTAAACATTCCATTGTGATGACCGTAACCTAGGTTTAAGATGCCATTTGACAATCAGCTTATATATTTGAGTTTCTCAACTGCTTTGGGATGGATGAAGGAAAATATGTGTAGCAACCTCTGGTTCTTGCATGGTTGGAATGTAGCCTACATTACAAAGTGGCCCCACCCATCACTAGCTTGTATGCCCCTTCCCAATATCTCTACTAGGATATGTAGCCCTTGGACTGAAAAAAAGTCACAGCAGTAAACTCACAATGGGACATGAGTACATTGTACAGGAATATATTGGTAGATGAAGTGGCTTACAATGGAAACATAATCAGAATAAGATCATTAGAACAACTTTCCACATCCATAGTTCTCTTTGGAGCCCTAAGAACGTGAGCAAATATTTTGCACCATGTTCTTTGGGACAGATGCTAGCGAACGAAAAGCTGCTCTCAGCGATGCTTCCCAGTGCGGTTATAACGCCTGTACAAATATCGAATCCTCTTGTTCAGGTTGTGGTAATCGTCCAAGAACATTCGGTCACCCACCATTTTCTTTTTGCGGATGCATCTCTGAAGTTCATTCCCCCGCCAGCCACGTAACCATTTGGGGCCTAGGATCAGGTCCTTGGGGTGGGCCTTAAAGTCCGCTAAAAAGAGAGAAAGAGATACAACAGACATTAAAAAAGAGGTCAGCCTTGGGGCTGTAGGCTGAATAACCAAACACTGTCCCCCTTCCTCTTCTGCACCCATGCTGCCCTGTCCCCTACTGAGCATGAAAGTAATAATAAAAATGCTGTCAGCGACTGACAGGAGCTGGAGTCTGACCCGGGGCAAGGGGGTCAGTGATTTTTGGGGAACTATATCGGCTAGGGGGCAAGAGTCGGAGGCAGGGGAAGCTTTGGAGCTGCAGGATGGAGCACAGGATGGGTTGAAAGAACAGGAGGAAGAGGCAGGTCAGGTAAGTGAAGGGCCCATGTGCTTCTCCACCCTCTCCTGCACCACTGTCTCCCAGAACCAGGAGCGGACTGAAAAGGGAGGAGCAGAGGAAGTTGCCATGCAGGCAGAGTCTTGGGCTGTGACAGGGGTAGGTACATAAAGTGGTGGAGGGGGCGTGTTAAGTATTATCCTTGACAATAAAGAGTTAACTATCTGCCATGTGCATTCCTTCGGTTGGGAAGCACTCTTAACAAATACATATTAACAGATAAACATGTCTTTCCCTTACTGCTTGTCACCAAATGCCAGCACATACATCTCCCCGAGAGTGAGGCTTTTATGTCAGCTCCCTTCCCCCTCTCCCTCAAAAAACAATGGGTTGAGGGACCCTCCAGAGCAGATTAGGGAACTGTGGAGGGCTGCAGGGTGGGGAGGAGAGGAAGAGAAAGCCTGTGTTTGCTGACATAAAGTTGCATGCTGCCCGATTTATCTGTTCAGTAACTCTGCATCCCCAATATTTACCCAGAATGCCAATATTGTCATAGACCCCAAACAGTGCTCGTTTCTCTGTCCATCGATCGACTGGTTTGGGGCGGGGGGGCTCCCTCACACGCAATTGGTTAGGGATTCCTGGAAGAGAAAAAGTGACCAGAAATGTTAGGTCTGTCATTGTAAAAACTCCACCTTTGGGAGCTGTTCTTTAGGCACTCACCTTGGAAGTTCTCACATTGCATGTGTCCAAAAAAACTACTTACTCAGTTAGATTTAGATGTGGGCAACTTGGGATCAAGGCCCACCAATGCTAATAATAAAATAATAATAATAATTTATTATTTTTACCCCGCCCATCTGGCTGGGTTTCCCCAACCACTCTGGGCAGCTCCCAATCGAATATTAAAAACACAATGCAGCATTAAACATTAAAAACTTCCCTAAACAGGGCTGCCTTCAGATGTCTTTTAAAAGTAGGATAGTTGCTTATTTTTTTGACATCTGATGGGAGGGCGTTCCACAGGGCAGGCGCCACTACCGAGAAGTCCCTCTGCCTGGTTCCCTGTAACCTCACTTCTCGCAGTGAGGGAACCACCAGAAGGCCCTCGGAGCTGGACCTCAGTGTCTGGGCTGAACGATGGGGGTGGAGATGCTCCTTCAGGTATATAGGACCAAGGTCGTTTAGGGCTTTAAAGGTCAGCACCAACACTATAAACTGTGCTCGGAAACGTACTGGGAGCCAATGCAGGTCTCTCAGAACCAGTGTTATATGGTCCCAGCAGTCTCCCAGTCACCAGTCTAGCTGCCGCATTCTGGATTAATTACAGTTTCCGAGTCACCTTCAAAGGTAGCCGCACGTAGAGCACATTGCAGAAGTCCAAGCGAGAGATAACTAGAGCATGCACCACTCTGGCGAGACAGTCTGTGGGCAGGTAGGGTCTCAACCTCCGTACCAGATGGAGCTGGTAGACAGCTGCCCTGGACACGGAACTGACCTGCGCCTCCATGGACAGCTGTGAGTCCAAAATGACTCCCAGGCTGCGCACCTGCTCCTTCAGGGGCACAGCTACATCATTCAGGACCAGGGAGTCCTCCACACCTGCCTGCCCCCTGTCCCCTCAAAACAGTACTTCTGTCTTGTCAGAAGTCATCCTCAATCTGTTAGCCGCCATCCATCCTCCAACAGTCTCCAGGCACTCAGAGGACCTTCACCGCCTGCACTGGTTCTGATTTAAAAGAGATGTAGAGCTGGGTATCATCCGCATACTGATGAACACCCAGCCCAAACCCTCTGCAGACTCACAGTATAGCCTTGGAAGAATTATTAACCCTAAACCTCAAATTGCTATTTCTAAAGGGGAATAGCTAGCAATCTACCTCACAGAACTATTACAAAAGGTCAATTACAAAAAAAAGATTGCAAGACATTTGAGAAACTAATACCATTATATAGTCTGTATTCATTGGAGTGGATTTTGAAGACATGCACCCACCAATTAATCATTTTAAACTCAGAAGCACAAAATCACTTAAATCTACATGTGGTAACCTAGGCCAGGATATGGGCTGAAGGCACATGAGGCCACTATCTCATTGAACCTTAGTACATCTGGTCAGTGCCTTCCATATAAAATGCCCAAGGGAGCTAATAAGATATACAATAAACAATATAATGAAAATTCATAAACCCCCCAAAAAACAAAGTCTTTTTATATATAAAAAAGCTGAGCAACAGCAGCTGGTTAAACGCACATTAGGATATAGGTCAAAAACCAAAGAGTAGCAGGGCAAGACAAGTACATCTTCTGTCAAAAGAGCTAGATGGGTCTCCCTCAATATGAGACTTCCAGAGTCTGGGCACAAAGGCAAGGAAGGACTTGGCTCAGGTTTGTGCCAAAGATGCATCATATTTTGGCATTACCAAGAAAAGGTCCTCCCTAGAACAGGCATAGGCAAACTCGGCCCTCCAGATGTTTTGGGACTACAATTCCCATCATCCCTGACCACTGGTCCTGTTAGCTAGGGATCATGGGAGTTGTAGTCCCAAAACATCTGGAGGGCCGAGTTTGCCTAAGCCTGCCCTAGAAGATCTCAACACCTGGGTAAGCTTGTAAATATGGTCCTTCAGGTAGTTTGGTCTGAAGCCATGGAGGGCTTTATAGGTCACTAGTAAATTAAGCCCGTTAAAAACGGGCGCTAGATACCCACGCGAGGGTGCCCGGCCTCCCTCCAGCGGCCGTGCCTCCCCCCTTTCTCCGTGGCCTCCCCCATTCCGGCGGGATGCGCGGCTGGGCCAATGGGGTGCGCGGCCGCGGCGGCTGCCCTTTCCTCCCCCCCTGGCGTTTTGCTGCTGTTGGCGGCGGCTCTGGCAGGGCTCCGTCTTGGCCGCATTGGGCCACCGCGATTCTGCGCCTTCTCTCCGCCCTGCGCCCCGGGGGGGGGGAGACGGCTTCGCTCCTCTCTCTCTCTCTCCCGGGGCCCCCCGGGCTGTAGCTCCGGAGGGCGGCGGCGGCAGCATCCGCGGCAAAGCGGGGGCGGGCGAGAGCTGCGCGCCCGTCCCGGCAGCCTGCACGCCGCCCCGCACGCCCCGCCTTCAGTGCTGGAGCGCCGCGCCTGAGCTGCCGAGCCGGTGGCAGGAGGAGGCAGAGGCGGCGAAGGACGCAGGAGGCCGGCGGGCGAGAGCTGCGCGCCCGTCCCGGCAGCCTGCACGCCGCCCCGCGTGGGAAGGAGACCCTTTGCCGAGGCTGGTGTGCGAGCCTCCAGGCAAGGGAAAGCCAGAGGGAGGCTGGTGTGCGAGCCTCCAGCAGAGCCGGCGGTGGGATCGGCGCCTCAAGCCGCGGTGGGATCGGCGCCTCAAGCCGGTCCAGGCAAGCGTCGGAGGAAGGGGCGCTACGCGCCCCTTCCCCCGCGGGGGAGGCTGCTGAGCAGCGGCTGCAGGCTGCGGGGGTGGGGAGGAAGAGGCGGAAGCGGCATCGCCTATTGGTCTCCTTTGCTGTCTATTGCTGTCCACGCTCCAATCCCTGCGTTCCCGTGTGACATGCGCAGAACCCACTTCCGTGACATACGGAAAGCAGGGACAATAGGATATTATTATAGAGGATAAGCAGCACTTTTGGGTTGTGCCCCCAAACAGACCAACAGCCAGCATAACAGTTACAGCCGAGGGGCAGAAACTTCAGAAGGTGAACAATATTGCAGCCAGAGTTCTTGGAATAGGGCTTCTGCTGATAACCTCATGGGACATATGGAAAAAAGTTTTCCTTCAGGTACTGAAGTCTGAGGACCCATGAGGCACTTTATAGGAGGGGAAACTGGCATCTTAAACTGGGCCCAGAAACAAAGCAGAACATACTGTAGTTATGACCCTTAAAGGATTACCCACCACCGCCACTGGTATTAAACAGGGACACCCCTCACAAGGGTTGGATCCACCCCTCTGCAGGAGTTTTCCCCACTGAAGTCAAGTCTACATGCGCCCAACATACCGGTAGATGAAAGCTACCCAGGAATTGTTTCTAGGGATTAAGTCACCAGGAAGCAAGCCACATTAAAACTAGCAGAATTTGCTTCTAATCTGAGTGAACAAACTCACAGAAGCCCAGACTCACCCAGCCCTACTATGTTAAACATGCATTCTGTAGTTGACTTCCTTTGTAATGTTTTATTTTGAAATCTTTAAGATATTTTAGTTTTCTGTTATGTTGCTTTGACTGTATACTCTATATTTGACTTTCTTCAGATTGTTTTATTGATTTAATATGCTGTAAACCGCTTTGAGATTTTTCTTAAAAATATAAAGCGGTAGGTAAAGAAATTTAAAAATTAAAATTAAAAATAAAGCTAGTGTTACTCAAATGTTGGGTCCCCAGCTGCTGTTGGGACTACAATTCACATCATACTGGTCCTGCTAGCTAGGGATAATGGGGTTGTAGTCCAACAGCAGCTGGGGACCCAAGTTTGAGTAACCCTGATGACATGATACACGAAGTAGGCTTTCTAAGCATTCAAATAGCTGGGAACTACGGCGGCATGGCTCCGGTGACGTCATCTCCAGGCGACGGTCACCCAACCGCAGCTACTTCTCTTCCGTGCAGACAGCCCGACTCACCCGTACTGAATGGCCGGCTCACGTCGGCAGCAAGGAAACTGCGGCCCAACAAGCCGCGCGCTGCTGACAAGAGCAGCGCCGCCGCCATCGAGATCCCGAGTTACTAAACCGCTTCCCTGCTCAGACAAGCATGGCGGCCTCAGGAGTCAACTTCCGCCATCTTGGGACCTTCCCAGAATGCATCGCTTCCTCACAGCTTCCGGTCAGGGGTTTTCTTTTTCTTTTTAATGGGAAGAGGATGAAATTACCATAGAGCTAGGAAGCGGGGGGAAATGCAAGCCAATCTGGAATACAGTACTTATTTAGGGCTAAATGAAAGGGGTTAAGAAAGAAACAAAGCACGCTTTAAATAAATTAATTTGGGGGGGGGGAGAGTGAGCTGCCTAAAGAAATTAGTGAAGAAATTCGGGATTTTATCATGGTTTTGAATGGATTACGGCATCTCCCTACCTAGAAGGAAAAGGTAGTAGAGAAGACCTGAGCTCATCATTTTTTCAAACGTGCGTCGTATTTTGCGTGCTTAATTGGTTATTGCTTATAAACATTCACTGCAATGTTATGGTAATTCAACTGCGATCGGGGAGGGGCGTTTTAACTGACAGTAACCTGTGGGTAGGTTATACTTCCAGTGCACTTCACTGTGAATATAGCAGATTAAAAGGTGGGCTGGTGATGAGACTACTTTGGGACTCTTACGAACCAAAAATCCTTCAGGTGCCTGTAAATGCCACTTCCTTAATTTGCAATCGACCAGATCCACTGCTCAGTTCTATGCAGAAACATTGAGCTTTACTGATTTGCATGCAGTCGTATTATACTTTTAAGAGGTTTAAAAACTTTTTTAAAAACCCATGAGCTCCTGTTTAGCTTATTTTTTTAAAGTATTTAATTGATTTTAAATGGCAAATAACAATACAGTGCACAAAAATACTTAATAAATAATTGTAGAAGTGGAATGCAGAGCCTTAACAACAAGAAGAAAGAAAATATTGGCTAGAGAGTTGTGGTGACTTATATTCCAATGAAAGCTGTCAAATAAAAGTGTCGTTCCATAATGTTTCCATGTGGTGATAGTGGATGGAAAGAAACCATGTTCAGTCGATTTTGCAGAGTGTTGTACAGAAAGCCCCCACCCCCACCCCGTGTTTGTAAAAACAGTTAATTTGTCCATATAGGAACGATGCCCGTACTTGTGAGATCCAGCTTCGAAAAGGTTTGGTCTCCAGAGATTTCCTGTAGTTTGCTGCCACTACCGGTAATTTAGCCACAGTTGACGATGAGCGCAGAATGGGACCTTTTTATAGGTTACATACCTCGATTCTGTGGGGCAAAGTAGCATCAACAAGACCGTTTTCGTTCCTCATTTGAACGTGATCTGATTAATTGTGTCTAGTGCTTTTTTCTATTAAAAATGTTTAGGGGTACTCTCATTTTCCTACTCATATTGAAATACTGCCCCTCACTGAGGCCAAACTTAGATGCACAAAATGTTTAGGGGTATGAGTCCCCCTGCGTCCCCCCCCCAAAAAAAAGCATTCCTCCGCTGAAGAAACTAACGCCAACGGCAGGCTTCCTCAACCTCGGCCCTCCAGATGTTTTTGGCCTACAAGTCTCAAAACATCTGGAGGGCCGAGGTTGAGGAAGCCTGGCCAAAGGGAACCAAAAAGTTCCGTCTCGGAAGTATTGGGTACTTTCACATCTCTATACTTTTGGCCAAGCTCTTCCGAGGCTGCTCTCTAATTGGAATTTTGGACCGTTAGCACCTCGCCCTCTGCACGTGATTGGGGTGGCAGGACTCGGCGTCGTGATTGGGCGAGCGAGGAGCGTTCGAAGTGGCGGCGCGCATTTCGTCTTCTCCTTTCCTCTGTCTCTATTGGGCGGCGGAGGGGGGGGGTGCGCGCGCGCTGGAGAGTTGCTGTTCCGCGCTTCCCGCGCTTTTTCCAATTCGCTGAGGCCCGGCCGGCGGGCCGGTCGTGTTCCAAGGACTCCCCGGGTCGGCTGCCCGGGTCTCCCTCTGAGGGGATTTTCCACGCGCGCTTCCGAAGCGGCCATGGCCGACGCTTCTCCGCCCGCGGCCCCCTCCTGGGAGTTCAGCCTGCCCTTGTCGCCCGCCGACTTGCTCTCCGGCGCGGGGCCCTCGCAGTACGTGGTGCAGGAGGTGCTGCCCCCGAAACAGCTCCCGGGACAGCTGGCAGGTGGGTAGGAGGCGAGCGCTGACGTAGCCGGGCCTCGGGGCATGCCTACTCGGGAGTAAGACCCCCTCCCGCCTTCATCTGAGCCGGACTTACTCCCGAGTAACCGTGCAGCCTGAGGCGGTGATATGTATATACACGTGTGTGTGTGTGTGTGTGTGTGTGTGTGTGTGTGTCGAGGTCTGTTCCCAGGGAAAACAGGCGGACTGCATGAGAATCACAGAATTGTGAGTGTAATTAGAATTGGAAAACGTACAAAATGCAATGATATAAAGGATAATTTTGAAAGCCACGAGGCAGGAGGGAAGGAAGTCGATAGGCTCTAAAGAGCCAGGGCCAGGGGCGGAGGAAGCCTCCTCGCCACCCGGGGCGGCGAAGGGAGGCTTCCCCCTGGGGGCGGGGCGTCGTGACGTTGGGTGGAGGAAGGCAAATAATAATTCTTAACTGCTCTTCTAGTCTCCCTAAGAACCCAAGAACTGGCAGTAGTTTTGCCACTTACTTGTTCATAAGTTGCGTATGAAAATGGTAGTCTTCAAAAGACACGGGTAGGAAACTGCCTTATACAGAGAGTTAGATCATTGGTCTATTTGGCTCATTCATGCCTACACTGACTGGCAATGGCTCTTTACAGCTTCAGTGGAAGGCTTTTTTCCTGTATATGGAGACACCAGGGATCTTTTGTGTATAAAGCATGTGCTCTGCTGATAAGATGTGGCTAATATTGCAGTGGGAGGAGCTAAGGTCAAGAGTGACTTGCCTAAGGCTATCAAATTAATTCCTGGCATAATTGATATTCAAACCCTGGAGTTTACTGATTCACGCTTCTGTATTTTAATTCCTACCCCATGCTAGCTATTGCATACCCTCCAACGTTCTCTGATGAAAATACTGTAGGGACATTTCTCTCTCCCACACACAAATGACCCTCAACTTTCCCATTTTTGTCTGCCTCCCCACCCCCATGCAGAGCATTTTCTATCAGAAGTGCCAGTACCACCACCACTAAATCAATAGGACACAGCACACACACCATCCACCATTCTGTAATCCTGGTTTTATTTTATTCTTTAGTAGATTTACAGAAAGTAAAACACACACCAATAAAGAAATTAGAAAGGGGCAATATTAGACATGGACACACAAAGCATTTTTCTCCCCCCAAAAAACCAAGACTCCTTGCGCTCCACTCCCCTTTTATTCTTGCCCCTCAGAACTGGCACATCACATGGGCCTGGGCCTTGGTGGTGGCAACCTCTCCTCACCTGCTCTCCAGCAGCCGCTATGAGCTGCCTAGGGGAGAAAACTGTCAGCGGCAGCCATGGAGAGGCAACAGGATGCTCCCTCGCAGCCACCGCTCTGGACAAGTGTTGGCTCAGCATCCTCTCTGAGCTCAGTGGCGGCAACTGGGTCCATCTGTCTTGGGAGACAGTGGAGGAGTTTGCCTTTGGGGGTGAGGTCAAGCTATTGGAAAGTTGCTGTGGCTGTGAAGACCAATATGGGGAAAGACATGCTTTGTGGCAGGTGAAGGCATCCAGTTATTTTGCTGCAGATGCACCATGGTGTTTCTTATCACTGTGCTGCAGCGCTAGCGGGGGAAATAGGGACATTCCAGGATCAAATCAAGCTGGGATGGCTGTCGTCATTCCAAGACTGTCCCTGGAAAATTGGGACACTTGACGGGTATGCTTTTGTGGCTAATGGCTGTTAATAGATCTATCTACTGTGAATCCCTTTTTAAAGCTAGCAGAGCTAGAGCTGAACCAGCTATACTCCTTTGTTTACTTTCAACATTCTTCTGATGCTGAACAGCATTAAGGGCAGTAATTGGAAGAAGTACACTGATTTAAGTCACAGTGAGTCATAGCCTAATCAGCTATATAAAATTTGACTCTCACGTGTGGTCTCTCTCTCTCTCTCCCTCTCCCTCTCTGCAGCATTTCGGACAGTTTTTCGCACAGAAGGAGCTCTTGCTATCCTGCAGCATTTTGATACAGTTTACAGTATCCTACAGTGAGTTTGCATGCTCAGAAGCGCTACTGCTATTATTAGAAAGAGTTCAGCCTTTTGGGGTTGGGAGTTCCTGGGGCCCTTAATGGTAATGCAGCTCCTCAGTATACCAAGGAACAAAGTGGGCTGCACAGCATAGGAGAGGGCTGTCAGGAGTGATCATGTCAATGCCCCTACAAGTCTCACCATTCCATCATAAGACTAGTGCCTCATTAGAACCACCTGCTCTATCCCTGGTGAAAGATACCTTCAGTCTGCAGGGGTGGGCTATCCTAACTAGTCCCCCACCCTTGCAGGGGAGAATTGTCGCTGTAAATCCAAACCTCACCTGTAAGTGGACTGCCCATCATAACAAGGTGATAACCACTCCACCTATTTCCAGACTGCCACCCTCCCCAAAGTACACAGACTAAGTGGGAGGTGTGCTCTGCTCTGTGCTTTGGACCAAAGACCATTGGAGGCTGTGAACTCCCAAGCTGGATCCTAAGTGAAGTCATCCAAAACCCCTGTTCTGGGTTTCTCCAGCATCACACCTGAGACAACCTCAGTCAGGGAAGCTGTAAAGCAGTAGTGTGGGTGGTACACCAGTAGCATTCATAACCTGTCTCTGACCCAACAGCAGATGCAGGCCTTGTATTACATAATGTACTTTAAAAGTATGTCTTGGGAGCTGGGGGTCACTGAATGCAGTTCTGAACTGAACCTGGCTCTTGCTTTCCCCTTTTTTGAACTTCACTTCTCTGCCCGGCAGCCACTTCAGAACTGTTGATGCTGCTCTTAAAGAAGATGCCCTAGAACTGATGATGAAAGGTGAGTGAGGCCCCTTGAGGTCATAGAAAGTGTGACTTCTTTTTTGGCAGCTTTATGATGCTATCAAGGCAAATGTGACCTCATTGGCAGGCTGCGCCCTCAGCCTATTCCCCTTATAGAGGTCTGTAATCTTGGTGGTCAGTGCAAAGCTATGTGTGTCCGCTGTAAGGGCAGACCTACAGGATATCCCATTCCTTCTGGCTTTCTCTCTGGAGAAGGCATCCATCTCTTGCAAAGTGTTGCAAGGAGTGGTCAGGGGCATGGACACAAGACAAGCCTAGTGTGCCTGGGTTATGGGTTGCTGGGTGCTGCCAGAGTTATGGCTTTTGAGGCAACATGATCACAAGTCTTTGGTAATCTGAAAGCTGCAGTGGGTTTGTATTTAAGGCAAATAATGTGCCAAGAGCATGCCTGGTGATCCATCTTCCCACTTCTCTCTACAGTTGTCGCCAGTCACTCCAGTGCCCTGACAGCCATCATGAACAATGCTGACCTAGCACCTTCAATTCGTGCTCTTCACCATAATGCTCTCAAGATGAACTGCTACCTACTAGCACGGCTGGTGGAGGCTTTTGAAATAGAGTGTGGCAAAGGCAACCTGGTGGGGCTGGATTCCAAGAAGAAGGTAGAAGGCTGAATCTGAAAACTTGCTGGGCTTAAGATGGCCCTTTTTTATCTCTGGACAGTTGCCCCAAAGTCTAATTAAAACCAGTCTTTCAAGTTACAGTGGGACCTCGACTTACGAAGATAATGCGTTCCGACGCGATCTTCGGTAGTCGAAAACACTCGTAAGTCGAATCCCCATAGGAATGCATTGAGCAAAAAAAATTCGTAAGTCGAAGAAATCCTATTCAAAAATTCGTAAGTCGAAGAAATCCTATTCAAAGCGGCCGCGACTTCCTTTCGCAAGTCGAAAAATTCGGTTGCGGCGGCCATTTTTTTTCTTCCGGAAGTCATTCGTAAGTTGAAAAACACGCAAGTCGGGTCACTCGTAAGTCGAGGTCCCACTGTATATGATAAAAATAATTGATACGTAAAATGTAAGCTAAGAACTTAAATAGGGACACGGCCTTCCACCGGAAGCTCCACCCACTACCACCTTCATTTGTTGTATGGAACATCTGAAGGGGGAAAGACACACATTCAGCTGCTCAATGTGCATTGATCTTGGGAGTACAATTTGAACATGTGGAACCTAATTCGTGAAGGGGTGTTGTGTGTGCTCATTCTTCTCTTCCACTCACACCTGAAGTTGATGCCTTGCATTTACGTTAACAGGGTAAGAAGAGCCAGGCTAAAGGCTTTCTATGGGAGGAGGAAAGGCAACACGTCGTGCAGCTGCTCACGCAGTTACTTCAGCTGGACCTTCATCGCCTGTGGAGCAGTTTTGTAGTGGAGGAAGAGTTTATCAGGTGGGAATGTTGGAGGGGTTGAACAGGAAGCTGTTTCTGGGCAAGGTCTCTGAAAGCATACTTTCTTACATTGTGGAAGAGTGACAGGGGTCAGTCCGTTTGCGAGGAGGAAGGATTGATTAGGGCAACAAGGTAAACTTGAACTAAGGGAAAATAATTCAGGGATTTATTTATCACCGGTAATATGTGGGCCTTCAGGGCTTGCAGTGTTGTGAGTATCTGATATCCTTCCCATTTCTCTGTTCTGAATATAATCCATATTTGTTCTGATTCCTGTTTTGATTTTCCCTCCAGTTTAGTGACTAGCTGCTGCTACCGCATCCTGGAGAACCCTAGCATTGGCCATCAGAGACATCGGCCTACACGAGATGCAGTGATTCATCTGTTAGGTGTAGTTCTAATGCGTTATGGCCATATGCTCAGTAAGTCTGCTCTTTTCTTTTAGAGCTACTCCAGTGTTCAACACTGCTGTTGCTGGTGCACCATAAACCCCTAACCTAAACTTCCCTACCTATCTTCTTATTGAAAAGGAGTCTTCTCTTACCGCAGCTATCTTTGGTAGGTGCCACTCTGAAGGTCGTGCAGATGCTTCAGCACTTTGAACACGTAGCTCCAGTGTTTGTGGAGGCTGTGGGTGTGTGGGTCAAGGAATATGGAATGAAGAGCATTGTGGGGGAGCTGCTAAGGTGAGAGAGGCTCTTGTCCTTGTTCCCACCCTGTTCTCGGCAGCTTCAGCCACTGACTCTTGGTTTTTTGTTCAGGGAAATTGGACAGAAGTGCCCTCAGGAGCTGTCCCGAGACACCTCAGGGGTGAAGGGCTATGCTGCCTTCCTTGTAGAACTGGCTGGACAAACGCCAGCCATAGTGCTGGCCAACATGAGCGTCCTCCTGCATCACCTGGATGGAGAGGTACTCAATATGGGAGCATGTAAAATGTTAAGACTGCACAACGTCTCATGGGAGGACGTAGTTGTACTGGCTTATGTAAAGCAAAGAAAGGCACCACCCCCACCTGCCCAGCCAGCATCTTGCATCTGTCAAGGCTCTGTTATTTTGTCTGCATCTCTTTGTTTTGGTTGCACCTCAGTAGGTTCAGAACCAGTAGCTGGCATCTTCTCCTCTGCCACCCCCCCTCCCTTCATATGCCTGCCTGATAACTATACTCAGGTTTCAGGCAAAACGTATTGAGTACCCAAACCAATCTTGTAATTCAGAACCTTCTTTAGATTGGATCGTCGGCTTTCCTGAGGCTGCAGACAAATTATAGAGAGCTGCACAGAAGAGTTTGGTTCAAATACAAGAATCAGCTCTGTGGTTCTTAATTCATGAAATCCTCTCTTCTGTGGCATCAGTCCTGCTCATGGTTACTTGGTAATGAATGGTGTTGGACTCTGAGACTTTCTTTGGAGAAAACCTTGTTTGGATCAATGTGCAAGTTGGCCACAACTCTGTGCTGCAGCTGGAACACTAGGGGCACACATGTGCCAGCCCAGAAATGTCTTTCCAGCTATACAAAATGGGATGTGTGTATGGCATCTTAATTCTGTTTCTTTCTAGTTCTGACTCATCAATAATGTCCAAGTATTGCATCAGGGCATTCTGGTTTTGGATTGCCTTTCCCTGCAGCTTCTAGCAGTCCATGACAAATGGGCTCAGGCTGGCACAGAGCTGCTGTTGTAGTGGGCATCTGGCCTACAAGTGCTGCAGAGATGATGCAATTCAACCTGCTTCATATTGGAAGTTTCCTTGGGACGTTTGCCTCCTCGACCCCTTGTGGGATTTTGAAAGTGCCAGGAGAAATGCCCTTCTAAACAATATTGTTGTCCTGCAGAGCTATGGGATGCGCAATGCCATTTTGACTGCTATGGCAGAGGTGCTGCTGCAGGTGCTGAACGGAGAGCAGCTGGAAGAAGCTTCCAAAAACACAAGGGATCAATTCCTGGACACCCTGCAGGCGCACACATGTGATGTCTGTAGCTTTGTGCGCAGTCGTGTGCTGCAACTCTTCACCCGAATTGTGCAACAAAAAGTGAGTTGTGAGGCAGGGAGCACTCTTGAGTTGAGCATCCTTTATCAATTCCATACCTCAAAGGGTAGGAGGATAGTTTGCATTGGGAAGTGCCATCTCCCTTGACTTGGAGGCTTTTGGTAATTTTAGATAGAGGAGGCTTTGCTCTAGTTTTCCTGTCCTGCCAAGTTTAAATGGCTTATTTAGGGTTAATTTTTCCTCCCCTCTGCACACCAGAGAGTGGGGTTGTGTCTGCTGAGCATCTACTCCCCTTCAGCCTCTGGTTTACAGTCTTTGTGTAATCTTTGAGGTATTCCCCTGCTCCATTTTGCCCATCCTCTGCAGTTGAAGAAAGCAGGAAATGGGCAGCCATGTATGCTAGCCAGACCTCCAGGTCCCCTCCTTATGGATGAGCTATGAGAAGATCCACACCGTTTGTAAGCACAGGCATTCCCCCCCCCCCCACTTAGGCACAACGGGCTTGTACATGACCACACATATGTACGGTGCCCGGGGGGGGGGGGGATAAATAATTCAATTGTCCTCCAGCCTCTTGCTGGCACAAGAGCGTCAGTTCTAGTTGTGGATATTTATTGATACAGATTTGTGGTCTGGATTGGAGAGAGAGTGGCAGAGAGGGCATTTAAAAGGTGTTTAGAGGGTCTCCCCACTTACGCGATTTTCACCCGGAATGTAACCCCCACGTAAGTGGGGACATGCCTGTACAAAAACACTGAAACAATACAAGATTGGTGGGGGTGGAAAGGTGAGAGACAGTGCAGTGGGTTTTTCCAGGTAGCCCTTCCCAGCCTGGTTTGTAGAGATTCGTCTCTGTCTGGACTTTGTCAGAAAATGCTACATGTGATGGCTAGAGAGAGCTGTAGGCCTTCAAGGGAACAGTGCAAGTAGGAACCAGTCTATATTTCAAGGGTACCGGTAGTTGTAAACATCATACACATGTTTAGGGCCAAAAGCAAAATACAGGTTTCTAGTACGGTCCCACTTAATCAAGGTAACATGGCAGTGGTCCCACTTACTGTTTCTACGGTTGTACCTGTTTATAGCCTCTCATCTCTCTCTCTCTCTCTCTCTCTCTCTCTCTCTCTCTCTCTCTTCTCTTTCCTCCCTGCTTGTAGGCTTTGCCCTTAACTCAGTTCCAGTCTGTAGCATGCTTAGCTGTGGGTCGCCTACAGGATAAATCTGTAAATGTGGTTAAGAATGCAATTCAGCTGCTGGCTGCCTTCCTTTCCAACAATCCTTTCTCCTGTAAGGTAAGCTCTTTATCTCACATTTTGCTTGGTACACCAACACCCTTTACTGCCACTATAGACACCCCCTTCCCCAAACTTTGGTTCCTACTCATACTCAATTGGAAGGAAAAGAAGAGGTAAGTCGGTAGATAAATGTTAAACTCAATTAAGCTGGAATAATGAAAGGCAACACGTAGACCAATAAACAGTAAAGGCATAAATTCTTTCAACATAACAAACACATGATAACATCAGAATCTCCAAAGATAAAGTGAGGAAGATTTATTCGAAACAGTGTTATTACCCGGATCACTGTACTTCCGATCGCCTTGGCACCATTCTACGTGCATCTACGTATATCGATTTGCTTCTAAAGACTTTTTACTGCATTGTCAGAAGAATATTATTGCACCTGTTGCTAAATAGACTATATGATGCACTTTATCTTTGGAGATTCTGATGTTATCATGTGTTTGTTATGTTGAATGAATTTATGCCTTTACCGTTTATTGGTCTACGTGTTGCCTTTCATTATTCCAGTTTCAGAGTTTGCAACATAGGGGTTAATTGGTTGTTGATTTGAAACTCAATTAAGCTGCATGAAATGTAACATGTGCAAGACAGATCAGAGCATCAAGCGTTTGTCATTATGCCCCTCCTGAAAACACACACACCTTTTCTGGTGGCTTATTCCCCACCCCCAATTTCATAACATACAGGGGGCCACACAGCAGGGGCAGTAACTCTTCATTAGTTTGCAAGGACTCTTCCTCTGAGTAGCTTATGGGAGCTGACTTTATCTTTTTAAAACTATTATAAGTTACTTATACTGTATCGGCATTTGCTCGGGTAACTCAAACACAATCTAACTTTTGGATCACATTCCCTTAGATCTCACAAGATTTGGATATGAAATTTGGTGATAGCGGAGGAAGAAGGGGGTTTGGTGGGAGGAGCATGAAATTGGCTGCGTTAACAAGAATTCTTATGAGCCAGTGTGGTGTAGTGGTTAAGAGCGGTAGACTCGTAATCTGGTGAACCGGGTTCGCGTCTCCGCTCCTCCACATGCAGCTGCTGGGTGACCTTGGGCTAGTCACACTTCTTTGAAGTCTCTCAGCCCCACTCACCTCACAGAGTGTTTGTTGTGGGGGAGGAAGGGAAAGGAGAATGTGAGCCGCTTTGAGACTCCTTCGGGTAGTGATAAAGCATGATATCAAATCCAAACTCTTATGTTCACAGTTGAGCTGCACAGACTTAACTGAGCTGCTTGAGAAAGAGAAGCAGAAACTTCAGGAAATGAAGAGCAAAGGCAGAACCAAAACTGGTAATGTACTTTCCCCTGTGCTGCAGCTCGACATTTGAGGTGTCCCTGTCTGGGGAGGTGTGGGAAAAGGCAGAAATGGAAAAGGAAAAGGCATGGAGAATAGAAAGGCAAAGTTTGAGGCCAGTGGTGAGAGTGAAACACAGGAGAAAAGTCAGAAACCTCCTGGAGACTCGAACATAATTCTAAATTGTACCTTCAGCTCCAAAAAAGCCTATATGAGGGGATGTCTTAGAGAACACACCTTAAGACATTTGCAATTGGTACGTAGTTGTGTGTTGTCTGTCTCCTTTATTAAGGAGGCTTAAGCCCAATTCATAAGTCTATGGCTGCTTTGGATTCAGAAATGTTTCCTATTTCAAGCAGTTTTCCATGGCATGAAAACCAGTTAATCAGGTGGGAAAGATCTTCCCCAAATCCTAACCCATCACTCTTAACGACTACACAGCTGGCTCTGTACAGAGGTAACATCTCCATTCATTGGTCCACCCACTTTTGCCTCTAGCCCCGTACATCACTGTCATGTAGCTCTTGAAAGGTTGCCTAAGGGTTCCCCCACCCCTTGCTCTATAGAGTACTAACTTCCCATTAACTGCTGTTCAACTCGATGGTGATGAAGGCTTAATCTGACTCTTCCACCTTGCAGCTGTGGTGATCCCTCCAGAGGAGGAGTGGGAAGCCATGCAGCCAGAGCTTCAAGCGACCTTGAAGAGTTGCCTTTGCTCGCAAAAGCAGGAAGAGGAAGAGGTGGGTGAGCTTGAGACGGAGGATCCAGCACGATTATTTGAGAGCATCGTCCAGCTGTTAAGGAAATCCAATTACAAGTGAGTAAACCGAAAAAGGATTTGTGTGCTTCTCATCGCAGTAGGATGGGGTTTTTTCTTGGGAGCTACATGTCCCATATATTCCCCCGCAAGTAATTCTAAGGGGACGCTGCATCTCTCAGATGAGCTGGATGAATGTGCGAAGGGCAGCTGGATCACATATTTTGCCACACATTCTTTCAATGCAGGGGTGCCATTCATCTGACACAACAAGGCATGCGCCAGTTCCAGGCAGTGGAGCCCTTCAGCGAACCAAGAACAAAGGGTGATGAGGAAGACTTTATCCTGAGCGTGTTGAGAACACTTTACATAGGTAACCATCCGTTTGTCTTTGAAATTCTACTCAATATTGATCCAGAGTAGAACTTCAACATATAGTCAGCAGAGTAACAACTTAAACACGTTGCAGGAGTCCCCAAAAAATAGACCAGAGGCAATAAATATTTCACCCAGCAGAGCTTTACTGCTACTGAAGGCAAATGAGCATAATGGTCACAAATCCAACACATTCAGGATTGGCACTGTCCATAAGAAATCCAGTTGCAGCTGACTTAACTTAAGCTCACAGTAACTTATAATAAGAATAAACCTTTACACTTTATACACTATATATACACTATAGTATATACACTATATACTATAGACAGAAAAGAGATAGAAAGAAAAAGTGAAGCCCAGGCTCCTTCTGGCCTTACTTTTATAGTCAGCATGACCTTGACAGAAAGAGACAAGAGAACCAGTTTAAACCAGCTGTACTCAGCTTCTCTGAAGGAATAACCCAAACATCATGAACCTTTTGCTTGTTTCTTTCACACAGAGAAGCTTCCAGAACCCTCTTGAATTAATTAGAATAGGAAAGATCACATCAGATCAATACTTTCTGCAAACTGACACTGTTGGTGCTCCACCTCACTTTGCTGCTTGGTTGGCTCCAGTATCCCCTCTTTACAAGGACCAAACTAAACAAACATGGATACTGCTATTGCATCTAATTGTGTGTCTTTTCTCATATGAAGTGAATAGTAGAAATCAGAAAGGGTTTGTGGATGTGGAAGCTAAACTCGTCCTTCTTCACCATACCTCTTAGCAGTAAGGCACCCAAACATGTTCCCTTGACCCCATCGCACTCCCACCCTTGAAACAGGATGGGGGAAAAGCACCCAAAGCAATAGAGCAAGGTGGGAGGGGAGAATGTGATGGATTCAGTTCTCTCACCCATGTTTAATGAAATTTAACTTGCCCATCCACTCCCATTTTATACATCATAGTGGCTGCAGCTATTGTTAGATTGACACTAGTTCCCTGCCACACTGGACATTTGTCTGGAAACATGGAGAACACTGCTATGTTTCATCGGACTGCATGCAGTGAAGAATTCACCATTGCAATTGTATTTAGACCTCCTCTATTATAGTGTGTTGGAGCTGCATGGATCTTCTTTCTGTGTTTCAGGGTCCCAGGCTGAAGGTGGTGTCCAAGAATCTACAGATGGGGAGGAAGAACAAGCCCAGGAAGTGGAGCAGCTTCCAGAAGAGTTAGTAAAGCAGGAGATGCTGGTGCAGTACTTACAGGATGCCTACAACTTCTCTGCAAAAATCACTGAAGCCTTGAGCTTGGTCTCCAGACTAATGTATGAAAGCTCAGTCTCTGGTAGGTGTAATCTCCTACTCCTGGTTTATCTTTTCCTGATAATGCTAGTATTATATAATGTTGTTGTTTAGTTTGTGGAGCCCAAGGATGTGGACAGAATTTTTGGTGAAGTAATGCCTATCGCAGAATAGTTCATCGTTTGCCCTTCTTTGCTTATAAAAGCCCTACCAGGAGAGGGGACTGGTTGAGTGGGTAAGGGGAATGGTCATTGTCTCCGAGACAGAGCTGTTTCCATCAGGCTCAAAAGAGGCATGGTTTAAAAAGTAAAACCCTCCATGAATCGCATCTTGTTGAAGAATTGCCAGACTGTCTCCAGTATTCCATTTTTTGGTGGGGGGGGGAGAAGTTTAAGGATGTTATGGCATCTCAACTCTGCCATTTCAGTCCAGTTTCAGCCTTGGTTCTGGGACAGAGACAACTCTAGTCACCTTAGATGATCTACAGCAGGAACTAGGCTAGGGAAGAGCACCCCAATTGGTTCTGAGCCGCTTTCAATACCATGGTACCCTGGGTCATTGGACTAGGTGGCTATGTTTTGTGGTGGTTCCGATCTTTCCTGGAAGGGATTTCAGAGGATGGTTGTGGGTCCTATACAACACCTTGGGCTCTATCCTATGGGGTCCTACAGGATTCTATTCTGTCCCACATCTTGTTGAACATCTACTGTGACGTGTTCCACATGGGGCTGCCTTTGAAGACTGCTTAGCTGCTGATTTAGCTGCCTATAAAGCCCCAAACAACTTTGGTCCAATATGTGGAGAAGGGCTGGAGCACTCAATCCCTCCTCTGTGTCTAGCATTGAAACCAGGTCTACTGCCATAGGACGAAAGCACCATCCTCTCCTTAGGATAGAGATGCAGCAGGCAGGGTGGAGCTCTCTGTCCTTCTGCCACCCCTCAGGAGGCTAATAACATGTGTTGACTAGTAACTTTTGCTGTGGCTCATTTACAAGGCTGCCTAACATAAATGTTTTTTCATTGCAGTGTTTAAGGCATCTGGGTTGTTTTGTTAAGATGCAGTAGAAAACCAAGTGCCCTCACCATCCTTTTCTCTTCTTTCCCCCCCAGTTATGCAGGAAGCTATTGAATTCTTTGTGATAGTCTCTCAGTTTGGTGTCCCTCAGGCTGTTCTTGGAGTACGTCGAATGCTTCCGCTTGTATGGTCCAAAGAGCCAGGAATAAGAGATGCTGTGTTGGATGCCTACAGGACGCTCTACCTGAATCCTAGTGGAGACTCTGAAAGGTTTGACTGACACCCTTCCACCTGCCATGACAGATTGTGCTTTATCTTAACTGGGAGTTTCGGGGAGGGGTGGAGAAGATGCAGTTACAATCAAGTATACTATTTCTATGTGGCCAGTCCTGAGGTCTGTTTTAAACTTTCAGACTGAAATCCAGTGTCCTCCTTGGGTGCACTCTTTGGGTTTCACATAACAAGGAATGCATCTCTCAAACTGCCTTTTCCCTCTAAATGAATACTCTGGTTATGGACTATGTCAAGTTACTTCTTTTGGTGTGGTCCCTATTCACCTTTTTAATCTAGGTTTGCAATCATGACAGCTGTTAAGTAGAATCTCTAGATCCTTTATCTTTTTCTTTTAATTCTCTTCCTGCTTCTCTTCAATACACAGGGCTCGAGCCCAGCACTTGGTGAAGTCTCTCTCCCTCCTCCTGGTGGATGCGTCACTGGGGACTACTCAGTGTCTCGGAGAAATTGTGAGTGCGCTTTCCCCTGTAACAGACCGCCTCTCACAAACCCAGTCACACTTGACTTGAAGTATAAGCCTATTTTGAAAGTTTTTTTCCTTGTGTTCTTTGAGCTCTTGAGGAACTTACTAATATAGGCAGACCTGGCAGTACAATTTCCGATTGGTCCAATTTACTGGCATTGGATGGTAATTTGTTTGAAGCAAGTTAAGCTGACACTGGCTTGGGTTTCTTTAGTTTAGGAAAGGACACAACTACCGGGGGGGGGGGGTGTTCTTGAGAATGGAATATTATTGGGCATATGAGGATAGAACTTTTTCCTCCACAGTACTGGCTGTTGGGGTCATTCAAGTTTGAAGGGCAGTAGATTTAAAAGAAAAGAGTACTTCCCTTGACACATATTTTGTAGAATTTGCTACACTGGTGGCCCACATGCTTAGATCCCATTTCAAAGGGAGGGATAAGACAAATTTGTGGATCAAATTGTACCTCTGTTCAGAGGCTGTGGTCCTCTGAATCCTGGCTATTGGGGGGCAAGTACTAGGAGGAGGGTTGTTGCTTCCGTGCCCTGCTTATGGGCTGCTTGGGAAGAGAATGATGGACTGTTGTTATTGGGATCTTGTGTATTGTAATGTGTTTTTAGTCCTTGTTTAATTATTGTGTTAGGATGGAAACGTGAAATTGGTCAACCAGATGGTAGTCTCTTAACCCACACTCCCAACAGTAGCTTTGAAAAGTTGGAATGGGTATTTAACTCCTATAGATAGATAGATAGATAGATAGATAGATAGATAGATAGATAGATAGATAGATAGATAGATGATAGATAGATATCTTTTAGTATAACTTACCCAAATTTCTGCAGCATAAAAGCACTTCTCTGCTCCAAGTTGCAACTTCTTTATTCCAGCCACTTAATCTGCACAGAATTGACCTCACTTACTTGGGGGGGGATAACTTACATGCTTTTTATTTAAAACTTAAAAAAAATAACAATTGATTGCTTTTTCTTCCCTGATAATCTTTGTGGTTCCCTAGATCTCTGAATTTGTGCAAAAAGATGAAATAAAACCTGCTGTGGTTCAGCTGCTCTGGGAACAGTTTACAGAGAAATCGCAGTGTTCAGCATTGGAGCGCCATGCTGCCATCATGCTTCTTGGGATGATGGCACGGTAAGTCATTAATTTAGCCTCCTGTGTGCTGTCAAAAAGCTTAGGAGATTAATCCTTTCTAATGCAGTTTTCCCCCAACTAATTCCAAAGACCTGGAGTTGCATTCAACCAACCAGCTTTACTAATAGAGGCCTGCACAAGAACTTTCGCAAGCGCAATGGGTTGGTGGGTGGAGAGAGAACCCACAGAACAGCAAGGGGGGGGGTTGCTCCATTAACACAACCAGAAATGCTTGCACTGATGGAGCAATCTCCTTAGCACTTAAGTCGAATTCTTCATGTGTATAAGAGTCATATTCAACTAAGTTTTACTCACTGAAATTAATGAATGTTACTAAGTTAAGACCGTTAATTTCAGGTCTGCTCTGAGTAAAACTTAGTTCAATACCACCCTGTGTGCATACCTCCCAGCCAAAAGTGGCAAACTCAAATATCCTGGGAGGCGATAGCAAATGTTTCCACGTCTTCAAGAATGAAGGTGTGCATGCATGAGAATAAGTTCTTAGAAGTTCCATGGGAAAAGACAGAAATCCAGATTCCTCTTCAGGGTTTACTGCATAGGATGCAGCTCTCTCACTGAAGTTCTCTGTTTCTCCTTTAGTGGAGGAAGTTGACTTGAGATGGGTTCCTCTTCCCTGTCATGCCACAGGCAGGGTCATGTCAATTAAGGCAGACTGTTAAACTTCCCTGAAAGGGGACCCCACCCAATGCTAGTCCTGTCTCTTTCAAAGCAACAGATTCTCTCCATTGCCCCCAAAGCTCCTGCTCTTTTCTACCTTCACTCTTGGGTTAGGTAGGTGAGGGGAAGCCCAAATAATCCTGAAGTTTGGTTGGTTTGTCTGTATTGCCCTTTTTGCCATAGGTATGTGGTCCTCACCAGAGTTCAAAGGTGTTGCATTTTGAGTTTCAGAAGTCAGATATCAGCCACGGTGTCCTTACTGTTGTGGTACCCCCAGTGAAATAATTTCTCTTGTTTCCCACTAGCTGAGGCTTAATGCATAACTAAGCATGGGGAATAATCTCTCTGATTGTTTTGTGGTATAACTATTCTGTGGTATAGTGGCATGAGTCCTTCAGAGTCACCCTCATGTGGTTCTAACGAAATGCGTTTTTGCCTCCGCCAGAGGGAAGCCTGAGATTGTGGGGAGCAACCTGGATGTTCTGGTAGCAGTGGGGCTGGATGAGAGAGTGCATGGAGATTATCGCCTTGCCCGAGAAGTGTGCAATGCCATCTCCAAAATTGCCAGTAGCCAGAAGGTCAGAATCTGCCTGTGATGGGTGTAAAGTTATTTTCTTGTATTATATGCCACAACAGGTGGCAGCCAACTTTGATAAGTCTTGGTCGTGGAGTTTTATCAGTAATGAATATTGCATGTATTATTTGCCCCAAACTGTAATAATATTCAGTGTAACTATACAGTGCAACTATACAGCATGTTTTTGAGTACAGTGGTACCTCGGGTTACAGACGCTTCAGGTTACATGCGCTTCAGGTTACAGACTCTGCTAACCCAGAAATAGTACCTCGGGTTAAGAACTTTGCTTCAGGATGAGAACAGAAATTGCACGGTGGCGGCACGGCGGTAGCGGGAGGCCCCATTAGCTAAAGTGGTATCTCAGGTTAAGAACAGTTTCAGGTTAAGAACGGACCTCCAGAACGAATTAAGTTCTTAACCTGAGGTACCACTGTACTCTCCTCCTTCACCTTGCATCTTTTACAACAGCCCTACTGTGCCTAGTGTTCTAAGTGTTCTAAGTTTTAATTGGCATTTGGAAGCCACTTTCAGCTATTGGGGAATTCATGCTCTTTTAGTCACTTCACAATATTGCACTATGCTGTAGATCACTGGTCTGCAACTGATGGGTTGGGACCTGCTAGCACAGGCACCCCAAACTCAGCCCTCCAGATGTTTTGGGACTACAATTCCCATCATCCCTGACCACTGGTCCTGTTAGCTAGGGATGATGGGAGTTGTAGTCCCAAAACATCTGGAGGGCCGAGTTTGAGGGTGCCTGTGCTAGTGGGTTGTGGCTTGATCCAAAATGGATTGCAACAGGGTAACTACCACTATGCAAATATATATGGTAAAAGATTAAGAAATGAGTATGTTTGGGTTAAAGGTGGGCCCTGCATCTGAGAAGGTTGAATATACCTGCTCTAAATCAGGTGTGAGGAACCTTTGACCCTCCAAATGTTGCTGAACTACAGCTCACATTATCCCTGGTCTGGTCATTGGCTATGCTTGCTGTAGCTGATGGGACTTGTAGTTAAACAGCATCTGGAGGGCGAAAGTTTCCCCGTTACAGATCATCGTCCAAAAGCCAGGGCTCTCCAGTACCCTTTAAGTGCCACAGCCCAATCTGACCAAGCATGTGTCATTTAACCGTTGTTGTGAATAGAGGACTGAGTTCTGATGCGAAAATCTGAAGCTGCTGTGCTTGGCCAAACTCACAGAGCAGTCGCGAGGGTAGCTTTAAAATTAGAGCTGTTTATTTTTGCTACATTTAACCAGTTTATTGCTGAAAGGCAAACAGGGCAAGGTTTTGCTGGACAAAACTTGATGCGCTCTCTTTCTACTTAACAGCCTGGCCTTGAGAAAAGGAGTCATCCCTTCCGGCTTCCTCAGTCACATCAGCTCTTTGAACGCCTGCGCGAAGTGATAACTGTGGGTGAGTTACTGAAACCGCAAGACGACGGGTGAGCCTGTATGCAAGCTTGTGGCCTTACCTAATATAAGTAGTCCTTCTGCTCTTCTTTAGGCTTTGCTAGATCAAGTGCATACTGGATCCCTTTCACAGAGACAGCAATTGCCCTCATCTATCAGTTGGCAGAAGGGCCTGAGGAAATCTGTGCTCAGATCTTGCAGTGCTGTAGCCAGCAGGCCCTGGAGAAGTTGGAGTCTGAAGGGGCTGAGGCAGGTGAGTTGGAGATGGGAAATGCCCCCCCCCATTCCTTCTGGTTTACTCTTATGTGGCTGTGAGGCGAAAGGGTGAAATGGAAAAGAGATGATCAAGAACGCTATATATGAGCAGGCTAGATATAGGGCAAAACAAGGACTCTTTGGGTAGTAAATGCGCAGCGCTGAAAAATAAGGGCAGACTGCAAATGCATCATGGAACAGTTTTTATTTGCTTCCAGAGCCTGAGCCACCTTCTCCCAACAAGGTTGCTGATGACCTTAGCACTACTGACACCATAGTGTTGACACATCTGATCTCTCTGGCTGGGGACGTGGCGTTGCAGCAGCTTGTACATCTGGAGTTGTCAGTGAGCACAGAGCTACGCAGGCGCCGAGTCCTTGGGGAAGAACGGGAAGCGAAAGAAAAGGCTACAAGCAAAACGAAGGTGCAGAATGACAAGGTGAGGGGGCTCGATTTCTATCACTGCTGCTTCATTGGCCTCCTGGCACTTGGACACCAAAGAAGGAACTGATCTCTGTTTCTCATCTGGCCATAAAATTCTGCAGGTCCCTCTGCGGTTCAGGAGCTCTCTCTCTGTGTTTAAAAACAGCCAAACCTTTCTGAGCAGATCCTTCTGTATAAGTCCCTTGCTAGGTGTGCTTACTTGTCACTACTTCATCTGGAAGGGGGAGGAGAAGTAGAGTGTTACTAAGTCCTTACCGGTAGATATTTATACAAGTTGATCATACCTGGTTTGACACTGTTTTTACAAAGGTAATGCAAAGAGACCAGGTTATTCCATGTTATCTCATTAGGAGTAGTGGGATCCTTTTCCTGGACATCTCATGCTGCAAAGATGCCGCTTGCTAGAAATGCTTGGTATTCAAAATCTTTCAGTTTGTTTGTAAACCATTGACCTCTGCTCTGCTCTCTGCTATAAAAACCAATGAATCTGATCTGCGAAGTAGATCCCGAATACTTGAGTTAAAGACGGAGCCCCAATTTTCTGGAAGTGTTTCCTCAATTGGAATTGGAGGTGCAGGGAAGGTGACAAGAGTTATCAATCAGTCAGTACTTTATTGCAGTCCAAAGACACATAAAACAATTTCAAAACTAGATACAGTTAAAACGACCAGACAGATGGTAGAACCAAGGCAGTCATTTTGTTTTATCTAGGGCATAATGATCTTTGTTTCTTATAACCTCCGAAATAAACTTTGCCACGACCAGTGTAATATCATTTGACCTGTTTTCCAAAAGATATTTAATATGCGAGGCTTCGGATTTTCCCGTCAAATTTGCCAGTAAGGGTTTGATCAGTAGGATTGCTTCGTACAATCGACGTCCTGGGAACATAAACAAAGCCCATTCTGATAGTGGATGCCTCTCAGTCTGCCATTTAGAACTTCCGAGGGAAATACATTTAGTCTGGCTTTGGTAAATAAAGAGTTATCAGTGTCCTGCCTTTCTTTGCACTTAACTCTCTCCTGCTTTTAAGCTGGGCGGTCTGTGCTGGAGGGGAAGAGAGAAAGTGCTAACTTTTGTCGGCTTCTTTCTCTCTGCTCAGAGTACTGGGAATGATACCACCATGGAGGAGGACCTTGGCTTGGTTGGGGCTTCTGCTGATGACACAGAAGCAGAGCTCATCCGCACCATTACTGAGGCAGAACTGCTGGATGGTGAGTGTTGCTGTTTGAGTAGGAATTTTTCTTCCTGGCACACATCTCCCATGCCTTAGATGTCTTAAGAAACTGAACTTCAGATCCAAACGTTCCCATGAATCTTGGCTCTGCTGTGAATTCTCAGCCTGTCTGCAACGTGGTATAAGAGTGACCTGCGTTAAAGGGTTGATGTGAAGCTAGGGTTACTGAGGCAGCACCCAGAGATGCACATGCATCCACAAAAGCCTTCCCTGGTATACGTACACACACACACACACACACACACACAAAATATTAAGCTTGAAATAAATATTCTATTGTAGCAAATAGAATAGTCGTTTCGCGACGGGGGGCGGGGGAGGTATCCACAACAACTCCAGTTTGTAAACATGCCTATTGACCCAAAAGGGTTGGTGGCACCTGATGTAAGGATTCCTGGTAATACGTATAGCAGAGCTTTCCAAACTGTGTCACGACATATTAGTGTGTCGCCTGCAGTGCGTAGGTTTGTCCTGTGCTCCTCTCGGGGCTGGAAAGGGGTTAGTTTAACCTCCGGTTTTCTAGTAAAACTGAATTACTGTGTCACGAAATGATGCACATCTAAGAAGTGTGTCACCAACATGAAAAGTTGGGAAAGCTTTGACTTGCAGAGTGCTTTGACTATTCCAATGCAGTATATCTGGGGTGCCCAACTGTTGTGGGAACCACAAAATATCAACTTCACAGAAGAAAAACTGGCAATGTTCAGAACCCTGGTAATGTTCAGAACAACAAGCAAGAATACTTATCTGTGTGTGTACGCACAGAGAAACATATAAAGGGGTGGAAAAACAGGCAAACAACCTCCCCCCTAAAAAAACTATTTAAAAAAATTAAAATAGGGAGAGGGCAGGGACCCTTGGCAGATGCCAAGTGAGAGGTATCTGAGGATATTGTACTTCCTGCAGGTGCCCATTGGAGACCCCAGTGCTTTATGGATATGGTGGCAATGGCTCCTTGTTGGAATACAATGCAAGCTAGTTGAGCAGGAATATTTAAATTGTGTTAGCAATTGGTATAAAGTATGTGAGGGACGCGGGTGGTGCTGTGAGTTAAACCACAGAGCCTAGGGCTTTCTGATCAGAAGGTCGGCGGTTCGAATCCCCACAACGGGATAAGCTCCCGTTGCTCGGTCCCAGCTCCTGCCAACCTAGCAGTTCGAAAGCACATCAAAGTGCAAGTAGATCAATAGGTACCGCTCCGGCGGGAAGGTAAACGGCGTTTCCGTGTGCTGCTCTGGTTTGGCAGAAGCGGCTTAGTCATGCTGGCCACATGACCTGGAAGCTGTACCCCGGCTCCCTCGGCCAATAATGCGAGATGAGCGCGCAACCCCAGAGTCGGTCACGACTGGACCTAATGGTCAGGGGTCCCTTTACCTTTACCTTTTATGTTTGGGTTTGTTTGTTTTTTAAATGGACTGTTGCTTCTCTTCTCTAATAAGAGCATAGTTTTTGGTGGGAAATCCTAATTCACATGTGCTTGTGAGTAACCTGCTCTAGCTCTTTGGCATCATGGATGAAGATTGTGCAAATTGATTCTTAAATCAGTGGTTCTCAAACTCCCCCCCCCCCCAATGGATCACATGAAAATTCTTGAGAACCACATCATATTTTCTGCCTATTGTAGCAGTTGTGACGCATGTACTGTGCTAGGTGTTGTATGATTTTTTAAATTGTATTTTTAGTGCTTCTTTTGTTTGTTATGTATTGCATTTTACTGAATTATAATTTAAATTCCAAAAATTCAAATTGTAACATACTGGTAATATATAAGAAATAAAAGAAGAAATAAAGATAACAATTTAAAATTATGCTCAGTGGTCCAGAGACTACAGTTTGGTAACCTCTGCTTTCAATCAAGAGAGGATATGTTTTTCCTGTTCCTAGAAACTATCACATTCCTAACAAGCCTGCCCGCTACAGAAATACTGCATGCATGTAGCATGCAGGCTGTAGGCTACTTTCCTTAGTTTGTGAGAACGTTATACAAATGAAGCCCAGTTGTAGGCTTCTATTTTGGACTGATCTGCTGCAACCTCTCTTACCACCTCTTTCTGTATAGGAAAACAGCTGCTTTCAACCTTTATTCCCCTGGCACTCAAGATTTGCAACAACCCAGGACCCTACAGTGATCCAGCACTCTCAGCCGCTGCCGCATTGGCTCTTGGAAAATTTTGCATGATCAGGTATTTATCTTTTCGTGTTCTTCCCCTTCCTGCTCCTCTGGAACCCCTCTTGCGTGGTTCTGTATTCCGTTCCAAGTTCAACAACTTGGAGCCACCACTCTGGCATACTTGACACTGATTCCCTTTCCGTTCACATTCAGTTCAGAGTTTGGTGACTCTCAGTTGCGGCTCTTCTTCACCATGATGGAAAAATCCGCCCTCCCTAGCGTGCGCGCCAACCTCATGATTGCAGCCGGAGACCTGGCCATTCGCTTCCCCAACTTGGTGGAGCCTTGGACACCCCACCTCTATGCTAGGTAAATCTTTGGTAAGGAAGGTTGGGAGGGGTGTAGGGCTTGAATCTGGGCGGTGGAGGGCTGTAATAGCATGCAACAGTGCTTGGAGGAGGAACAGGACTTCTCCAGATGGGGGAAGCAGGTTGCAGATGCAGGAGTCCAGTGGAAGCATCAGGTGATAATGGCTTGGCTGCTTACTACTGTTGCACTTTGCTTCTCAGGCTGCGGGACCCTTGTCGGAGTGTGAGGCAGACAGCTGCTTTGGTTATGACTCACCTGATCCTGAAGGACATGGTGAAAGTGAAGGGGCAGGTGAGCGAAATGGCAGCTCTTCTCATCGACCCAGAGGAGGACATAGTGGGACTCGCTCGGAACTTCTTCACAGAACTCTCTGGCAAGGTGAGGCGAAAGGGCGTGGTGCAAAACTTCTGGCGTGCAAAGCATCAATCTTGCTCACTTACTATGCTTTTAAAATGTTATATGAAGCAGGTCAGCAAAGTATACTGTAGTTGCCATATAAAAGCTTCAGTTCCTTTAAGAAAAAAAAAAGCGGCACAGGACAATTCAAAACGGAAATGGGCTTAAGCATTTTGGTTTGGGACATGGCCACTCAGGACAGGGGAAGATGCAAATTGAACTTCACCTCAAAGTTAACCTGTAAATCTGAAACTCCCCTTTATGTGGAAGCTTCCTAGTAATCTGGGATTTATGATGGTGACACACTCAATTCACTGTTGGCCAATGCCTGTATTTCCCAAGGTTTCACTTCCTCCACTAGGACTTATGTAAGCTTGAGGTTCAATTCCTGTTTCATCACAGGAATACAAAATAACGAGGACAGCAACACACCCTCCCAGCAGAGGAAACACTAGACAATCTGGCAGCACCATTTTGTAACCAGTTGAAGTCTCCAAATATTTTATTTGTGCATCCCTAGAGGTCAGGTCTAGAGGTTCCTACAGCTTGAATGACCATCGCCAAGTCTGACCTTTTTTGGAACAGACACAGTTGAGATACTAGCCAGAGCTAGTAGAAAACAATCTGTTCGAATCCCCGCAACGGAGTGAGCTACCGTTGCTCTGTCCCAACTCCTGTCAACCTAGCAGTTTGAAAGCACACCAGTGCAAATAGATAAATAGGTATCGCTGTGACGGGAAGGTAAACAGCGTTTCCATGCGCTCTGGCTTCCATCACGTTGTTCCGTTGCACCAGAAGTGGTTTAGTCATGCTGGACACATGACCCGGAAAGCTGTCTGTGGACAAGCGCCGGCTCCCTCGGCCTGAAAGCGAGATGAGCGCCGCAACCTCATAGTCGCCTTTGACTGGACTTAACCGTCCAGGGGTCCTTTACCTTTTTTACCTTTACTCCTAGTGATCTCCTAGTGACGAAGGAGCACACCCCAAGCTGCACAACTAATTTTTTCAGGGGGAATGCAACCCCAGCCAAAGCAGCTCTGTACACCTAATCATCAGTCAGGCAACACCACCCAACAATATCCCAATCTCAACTGGATTGAGTTTGAAACAGTTCTCGGATTCTACTGCCTTCCTCAGATCTGTTGAGAGTGAGAGAGAGCTGGGTGTTGCCCAAATCTCTGGACAACTGTAGCTTCATATAGATGTTGAAAACGTGAGTGATGAGATGGGACCTCATCTGGTCAGAAAGTAAAGCATTAATCCCTCAAAACCTTCTCAGACCTGGAGCACATCTTTTACCACAGTGCTTACCCAAACACTTCTGAAAGCCTACCCAGAAGGATAGCATGATTGATTACGGAGAAGCCCCAGTGAATGAAGCATAATGACATATCCCTGTCCATCTCCTGCCACAACTCATCCACTAGCAAAGGGATGCAGAACCCTTTCAGCCAGGGGGTGCATTCCTTTCTGAGGGTTACATGTCAGTGGTAGGCAGGGCAGAGGCAAACGTGGATGAGCAGCAAATGTAAACATTACCTTTGTGCTGAAGACGAGTTTCTGCACACACTTGCACACCCCTCCGTCCTCCATCCAGACACACGAGGCATTATCAGAGTTCAAGGACACGTTCCAGCCAGGCAAAGACAAGGGTGTGAAACGGGGCCTGGAGGGCGGGAAATGGCCCTTGGGCCTGAGCTTCCCCACCCCTGCATTAGGACAGCCAATGCAGTTTCAGTCGCAAAACCCAATCAGAAGGCCGGTTGGAAGGGATCCAGGCAACCAAGGTCAGCCAAACTTTGTGAGTCCCTGTTCAGTGGTCACCAGAACTAAATGTTCTTAATCATGAACTGTTAGTACATTTTCCAGTGTGTTGCTTTGATTGTATATTTAAATGTTCCAAAACAGATCAAATTGCTACTTTCTCCACCAAGAAGAAAACAAACAAAGCAAACAATTTTGCTTGATATTCTGGTGTTAGATATCCTCCTTTTTTCCCATTCTCTGAAAGTATCCTTCTGTACTTCGTGCTAAAACTGGCACCTGCTTTATCCCAAGGAGAGAAAGAATCCTTTTGCTCTTTCTAGGCTTGCTTGCAGGTGGCTGTGCTTGCACTCTCAAAGATGCTTCTCTCTGTATCCCTAGCTAACAAACAAAAAGGCATTCTCTGGGTCAGACTCCTGTCTTGGTTTTAGTGTGTATCTTAACCAAGAATCCCCAAAAGCTCTAGAATCCAGGGGCCCATCTTCAGGGCACAAATAGTCAAATAGGGCAACGGTTCAACAACTTCTGCTCCTTTCCATGCAGGATAACGCTGTGTACAACTTGCTCCCAGACATCATCAGTCGTCTCTCAGATCCAGACTCCGGCATAGAGGAGCAGCCTTTCCGCATCGTTATGAGGTAGCCTTGTTTGCAAATGGCTGTCCTAAAACGCTTGCTAAATATAAAACGGAAAACAGAACAGTGTGTCGGGTTGGGGAGGGACTGGGTAAGTTGAATCTCCTGGTTCAGAGATGCCAGTTTCTGGGAGGCAGATCGGTGAAGGCATGTTGCTTCCTTCACACCTTGCTTGCGGGTTTCCCAGAGATATTTGGCTGGCCGCTGTTTGGATCCTTGGTCTTATCCAGGTAAGCTGTATTAAGGGGTCACAATGGGAGCCAAACTTTCCCTAAACGCCTGTCCTGTTTTAAGGGTTCTGCAGGATGCAGCAGCGTTTTGGGATCCCAAGTCTATTCAGAGAGGGCTTGGTGAGACTCTTACTCCTTTGTTTAGAGGGGGTCCGAGTCTCTTCTCATCATACGGGTTCCTGCGAGGCTCAGTGATACACTTTTAATTTCAGTATTACATGTTAACATACCTGATTCCCTCCATTGCTAAAGACTGTTTTCAGAGAGGGAAGCTGCCATTCTTGGTAACAATGCTCTTGTATAGCCGACTAGCATTGTAAATTCTGGCGCCGGATGTTTGGATAGGCTTCTCTCCTTTTGGTTCCTTCCGACTATTTGTAGCTCCTGCTGATAGGGAAGCTGCAATAGGAGAGTCTGTGTGAAACTGCGGAACCCTGGGGGCCAGCAACAACTGCCTCCTTCATTCCTCTTTTTACTCTCCTCCACAGGCAGCTCTTCTCTTATATCACAAAGGAGAAGCAGACGGAGAGCTTGGTGGAGAAGCTTTGTCAGCGATTCCGGACTGCTCGGTGAGTGAGGAATTGCCAGGGAAATGTGCTATCTGGGAAAACACAACTCAGTTCACTAGATCCTGAAATTAGAAGCCGTGGGCTCTGGAATGAGGAACTTGGTGGGTGAGAATTGGGTGGAAAAGGTGTGCTTGCTTCACAGAAGTATGGTAACGAGTCATGGAGAACCAAAGCTCACTGTTACTACTGCCTTAGGAAGTTACAAATAGATGATGAAGAGCACTTGGCCTGCCTGTGAGACAGTTCAGTGGGCTAGACTGTCTGGGCTCATCCGTTGACCGGTGGACCAATAGCTATAGAAGTCTGTAGTGCTGGGTGTGGAGGGATTGATCCTGCCAGATTGTATTCTCTCCCTAGGTTACAAAATAAATAACCCGTGTTGCAAACAGGAATCAGCAACAACTACAAGAAAATTATAAGACCGATGACCCGCATATGGATACAAACTGCATGAAATACACATGACAAACCATAAATTATAATATCAAATTAACAAAGTACATACCACTTTGGTTTGAAGAGAACACATAACTGTAAATAGTGATACAACAGAACTAGTTGTAATTTCCTTATTTGCCATAACTTGCAATGTTGCTAGGGTGAAGTGTGTGTGTGTGTGTGTGTGTGTGTGTGTGTGTGTGTGTGTGTGTTTTATATATATATATATATATATATATATATATATATATATATATATATATATATATATATATATATATATATTGTTTTGAAGCTAGTGAAGGCAAGCTTTCCTGAGGGTTTTTTTCTGAAATTAAAAAGGGTGTTGTCCTAGTTTTAAGGGGAGAGCCAGTGACTAGGCATAGAAATCATTTATAGTGCTATAAAAGAGGTGTGCCTAAATGGCAGTGTCTGCAGCCTTTTTTTCTAGGTTATGTGCTGATTTTTTAGAAAGAAGCTCTTTGTCCAGTTTGAATCCTTGCCAGAAAATGAGGAGGCAGCTACAGACAGCCAAGATTTTCTGCAATGCTTCAACAAAGTGAATTAGCAACCCAAGCATAGCATTAGTAAAATCTTGTCTTCAGTGCGCTTTGCTACGCTACTGGATAATGTTTCCTTTAGTTGTTTCTGTGTTTGAAATCTCCTATTCCGCCTTCCATGAATGGCCCCAAATCCTTGTGCTACCAACTACTCTTGCACAGGCTGTTATGGAAAATAGTATGAAATGCTCATGCAAGTCGGTACTTTGTCCTTTGTCTCTGATTAGCTCTCCGCTTCCCGATTTCTGCATACAACAGGCAGGCCTAGTTCTGGGTGAAGTGGTCAACCTTTGTCTGGGCTGGGCTGCAGGGGCTGACAGGATGTAAAGCACTCCTCAGGACATTCCACAGCAAAGTCGTTTTTCTGGATCTCCTGCTTTTTTCACTATCACTTGAAAGCTTATCTGCCAAAGCAGCCCTAGTAGCAGGTAAAGAAGCAATGCCAGTGGTGATGGTGCTTGCAATCAGAAGTGGTCCAGCCCAGGCAGAAATTTCCCAGCTCTTATCAGAGCTAGGCATTAGTATCTCCTTAGTGTCGTAAACCTTGAACCAGGGTTTGACAGCCTTGCTCACCATGGCAAGGAAAAGGCAAGGCTCAGGTGAGCGAGATGAGCTTTGGCGCTACAAAGGAGAGTGGATGAAACCCAGCCCTCATTTTCAGTCTGGGATCTGTTTGGGCTCTGTGCTTCGCAGCAGAAGTGCAGAGCCATTGCAGGCTTCTCTCTCAGGGCAAGCCAGGGCACTTCCACCTAGAGCAGAATCCCCTGGCCACTGTGGCAAAGAAAAGACACCACCCTTGTTGCAACTGGTTTGCAATCCCTGAAGCTAGGTTGCTTTTTTTGCCTCTCTCCTGCAGAACGGAGCGTCAGCACCATGATCTGGCGTACTGCCTCACCTTGCTTCCTCTCACAGAACGAGGTCTTCGCAAGATGCAAGACAACTTTGATTGCTTTGCTGACAAGCTTCAGGATGCAGCTGTCTACAACTGCTTTCTGACTGTGTTGGGCCGGCTTCGCAGGATGGCCACTAAGCCTGAGATGAAGGTGAGGGCCGTTGTTGTGTTTTGTGTTTTTTCCCCTAGGTAGGGCAGGGAAGAGGTTGCCATTTTTCTTCTGAAACAAAGAAAAATCAAGCTTCTTCAACTGCTGGCATCCAGACATGCAATATTTTCCTTGCTTTGTGATATGTGTTGATTTCTGCTTTTGCATGTGGTGTCATTTATCAGGCTCTTGCTGAAGAATTCGAGCAGAAGCTCCGCACATGCCACAACAGGGGCCTGGACTCGCTCACTGAAGATCCTCCTAGGGAGTCAATAGACCAGAAAGTCAGAAATACTCCTGCACCCCGGACGACAAAGAAAGCAGCAGCAAGTATGTCTACAGTTTAAAAGTTTGCACTAACACCTTTCGGCAACATGAATGCTCAGGGTTGTCTACTAAAGCGAAGTGCCAAACCTTCACCAGCTTGATAGGGTGTTTGGTTTTTTTAACAACTCTTTGAATATTTTCTAAACTCTTGAGGGGTTAGGAAGAATTGAACTCAAGGCTGCTGTGGCGCAACAGGTGCAAAGAGGGTGCCGCAAGAGACACTGGGAATTCAAATCTAACAAAATTACATTAACAGCATCCAAAAGCAAAAAAAGCAAGGAAGCTCGACAGTTTCACCTCAGTTGTAGATACACCTCTGCCATGATGTTGCTCACAGTCTCTCTCTTGCAGCAGCAGCTTATAAGGCTTGTAAAGGCAAGTGCTGGGGTAGCTTATCACGGTTGATTAAAGAATGCCCGTCCTCATTCCATGATTTTTGTAGACCTGTTGTAGAAAAACATTCGGGTTTTCTTTGAAACGAGGAAAACTTGACCTGCAGCCTTTTTTTCTTTTAACGAAAGCACACAAAAACTCAGGATACTGGGGGGGGGGGGGACTTTCAGCGATTTGGCAGTATAACTTAACTTGCAGATTTCTATTAGCCTCCAGAGCTTGTACCTTCCATCTTAGCAGTAGGGCAGCACACTTGGAGAGGGTATGTAAAGCACCTTGCACCGGAATTGTCCCTTGTAGAAGTAGGCTTGGGAAAACTTTAGGAATCAAAATTGGGAGGAGACCCTGAGGGTCGTCTAGTCTAGTCCAACCCCTGCAATGCAGGAATCTCAACTGAAACATCCATGACAAGCTAGGAAAAGGTTTATGTGGTTTAGGGTTTTTTTTTTTAACATGCCCAATAATAGAACCTTTAAAAAGTGTCCCATTTTTGCTTTATGAAGAATGTAGTAATAATAATAACACACATTAAAATACATTAAAATATCACAAGTTAAAAACTTCCCTAAATAGGGCTGCCTTGAGGTATTTTCTGAATGTCAGATAGTTGTTTATATTTTTGACCTCTGCTGGGAGGGCGTTCCACAGGGCGGGCGCCACTACCGAGAAGGCCCTCTGCCTGGTTCCCTGTAGCTTTGCTTCTCGCAGTGAGGGAACCGCCAGATTAAGTATCTACTTAATCATTTGCATGTTCAGTCTGTGTTCTTGTAGCTTCTTCAAACTCCCACTTCTTAACGCAGGCTGCCGACGACGACCTTTGCGTTCAGTCAACAAAGAGGCAGACTTGTCCTTCACCACTCCAGAGCCCCGTGTTTCCAAACCCCGTAGAAAGACTTCAAGACTCAAAGTTTCTGTTGTCTTCTCTAGCGATGAGGAGAACGCCCCAGAGGAAGGTGAGATTATGTTCTGTATGTGCCTGAAAATTGAGATGGAGGGGTCTCATTTTGGAATGGTCTTCCCCCCCCCCCCCATGGAGACATGAACGCATAGAGCCACCTCTTGTGTGTTTCCTTCTTTGATCCGTTAGCCACCCTGGAAATGTTTTTATATTGAAAAGTGGGCTAGAATTTCATTAAACGGGAGATTGTTTCTTGAAGCTTGCTGCAGCTGTCACCCAGTGCACAGGCCGTTTCCCTCCAAAGCCAGCTCGTGCTTTCTTCTCTTTCAGAACTCTCTGCCGAACTGACAGATGCGGAGACGCCGAGCAAAACTACTCCCATTTTACGTGCTTCATCCCGCCGTGCTCGGCGATGAAGACACCCTGCAAAGACTCTCTCCTGGTTAATTTGGGAGTAAAGCTCTCTGGAAGTATTGCTTCTCCAGGTTTTTGTATATGCTAAAGCAATGCAGAATGCAGGCTTGGACTTTGAGTTCTTGCATCACAACATGGAGATTGTGCAGCCTCTCTGCCCCATGGGTTTTCAACAGAGGTGAAGGTGCTGGTACACATAGGCAAAAAAGATAGTAAAAACGGAGCACAGGCCTTGAGAAAACATGCGGCATTCACTCGTAAGAACTATCCTTGCATTTTAGATGGGTCCCGGATTTTCAAAATTGGCCCTTGAAAAGCCACTAATGTGTATCACACTTTAAAATGTAAAATATGTAATCACAATAAATGTGATTAATAAAAACATGCTCCTATCCAAAGTTATGTGATCATAGTGCCTATTCCAGCATTGAATAAAGTCTGTTCACTTGTCAACTGAACTATCCATTGCACACTCGTGCGTGTGTTATATCAATCATCTCTGCCAAATTTAAACATTGAGTATCTTGGGGTCTCTACATTGTCTAGACCAGGGGTTGTCAACCTGGTCCCTACCGCCCACTAGTGGACGTTTCAGGATTCTAGGTGGGCAGTAGGGGGTTCTACGGCACAAGCTGAATCCTCCTTCCATCGAGCACTGGTGGGTGGTAAGGAAATTTTACCATCAAGAAAGATGCATTAGTGGGCGGTAGGTATAAAAAGGTTGACTACCCTTGGTCAACCATGCAATTAACAAATCTAGACCTACATCCATAACATTAAATTCAGCTAACAGGATCTAAAGCAAATATGGACCCTGTAAAAGTATTGGATGCAGATCATATGAGTTGACAGTTCCACCACATGAAAAAATACCTGCTCATAGAGCCTTATATCTCCAGTATTTGAAATCTGGTGACAGAAAACGCTTTATTATATCAACCCTAGTGTTAAATAACATTACAGCATCAATTCATACTGGCTCTTGCTTACAGGCATAGAAAATTACTATTAGCAGAGCAACCATGTATCTAAAGCATATAACAAAATGGTTTAGAGAGGGGAAAACTCTTGCTAATTATAGGGGAGTTACAGAAAATATGGGACGCAGGTGGCGCTGTGTTCTAAAACCACAGAGCCCAGGGTTTGTCAATCAGAATGTCGGCAGTTCGAATCCCCGCAACGGGGTGAGTTCCCGTTGCTCACTCCCTGCTCCTGCCAACCTAGCAGTTCGAACGCACGTCAAAGTACAAGTAGATAAATAGGTACCGCTCCGGCGGGAAGGTAAACGGTGTTTCCGTGCGTTGCTCTGGTTCGCCAGAAGCGGCTTAGTCATGCTGGCCACATGACCCGGAAGCTGTACGCCGGCTCCCTCGGCCAATAAAGCGAGATGAGCGCCGCAACCCCAGAGTTGTCCACGACTGGACCTTTACCTTTTTACAGAAAATATGTGAGATGGGGTTGCAAGCTATTTCCAGCAGATGGCAGCACAACCCCCGGTATCTCAGTGACAGCATTTGTCAGGAAGCTCCAAGTCAATCTTGAGTCTCATTTTCCAAGCTGTGGTCAGAAGGTGGGGAAGGGTGTCAGAAATGTTTTGAGCCTTTGAAAAGCTCTAATGTCAAAGTGTTCCCTACAGCTACCACCACTACATTTAAGGATGATAGGCCTGGTCAAGGCCTAGGCTGGCTGACATGCTGCAATGATGGATAACCTCATAGAAAGAGCAGCTCCTTCTGCTCAGCCTGATGACCCATGAACACCATTTCTTTATTGCAGCTTTTGTCAGACTTGAACAAAACTCTAAAGTCATAGATGCATGTGTGTGTGGCTCCATCTGCAATGCACTTTTAAAGCAGTATCCTACCACTAAACAGCTGAGGCTTCCCACTGCCAGGATCCCACCAGATTTTTTTCATTAGCCAGCACTGGGAAGTTGAGGAGGTGACATGAGCTTTTTACTGCATTTGTGCATGTTGAGCTATTTCCTCTTGAATATGTTTCATGTTAAGAGGCAGAAATTGTAAAAGTTTTCCCTAGCATGGCAAACATGCTATAAAATATTGCTGCAACTCACAAGGTGCTACAAGATTGTGGGGTGCTATGAAAGAGGCAGCTCCATTGAGAGAAAATGCTCAGAGTAGCATATTGCGATCTTCCTATGGCAGAGACACAGCCCTCACTGCTGCACCTTATCAATCTCGCCTTTCAACTTTATCCACTTGCTTCCTTTATCCACTTGTTTCCTCCCCACCCACCCCTGCTTCAAGTCCTAAAATATACCACAGGGGTCAACTATGAGCCATAACTAAATGAGTGAGAGTTTAGTGGTTGGGAAACAGGCATAGCTCAGTGACAGAGGATGTGCTTTGCGTGCAAAAGGTCCCAGGTCCAACTCTCAGCTTCCCCAGGTGTTGCTGAGAAAGACTGCCTGCAAGGCTGGTGCCAGTCTGACTCGGTGTAAGGCAATTTCCTATGTTCCTAATAAATGGGTGTCTACCCAGGTGGCGCTGTGGGTTAAACCACAGAGCCTAGGGCTTGCTGATCAGAAGGTCAGCGGTTCAAATCCCTGCGACGGGGTGAGCTCCTGTTGCTTGGTCCCAGCTCCTGCCCACCTAGCAGTTTGAAAGCACGTCAGAGTGCAAGTAGATAAATAGGAACCGCTCCAGCGGGAAGGTAAACGGCATTTCCGTGCGCTGCTCTGGTTCGCCAGAAGCGTCTTAGTCATGCTAGCCACATGACCCGGAAGCTGTACGCCGGCTCCCTCGGCCAGTAAAGTGAGATGAGCGCCGCAACCCCAGAGTCGTCCACGACTGGACCTAATGGTCAGGGGTCCCTTTACCTTTACCTTTTTACCCAGCTGGCACCTCCCACCACAAAGTACTAGGGTGTTCTGGTGATAGTACAAACTTCAGGCGAACGTTAGCATTTGATGTGCCTGTGTCATTTGTCCTCTGGCCCCTGCAAGCACAGTCGTTGCTGGCAATTGTTTGCTCATCAAACAGAACACTCGGATTGTGCAAATGCTTCGAGACTCTTAAAAGCAGCTCTCTCCACTTTCCTTCCTAGTAGCCCAGAGCATGTTGCCATCAAAGTCTCAGTGCTACAATTCTACTATTCTAAATCCACTCTTGCAGCAATGTATTATGTGTACCCCAACCTCCCAAGCGGCAAGTGAGATAAGGGGTGCACCTGCATACCTTGGGTTTGGCATTGCTAGATACAATGGCACATTTTTGCTGTCTTTGGGATATATGGCTTTATTTACACACGTATTCAAGCCATAGCTCTGGATTCAGTACAGAGAGCAAGTAGATAATGTGTCTCTTTATATACCGGTATGTGCCTGTTTCCCAACCACTAAACTCTCACTCATTTAGTTATGGCTCATAGTTGACCCCTGTGGTATATTTTAGGGCTTGAAGCAGGGGTGGGTGGGGAGGAAACTGTGTGGTGTAATGGTTAAGAGCAGTAGACTCGTAATCTGGGGAACCGGGTTCACATCTCTGCTCCTCCACATGCAGCTGCTGGGTGACCTTGGGCTAGTCACACTTCTCTGAAGTCTCTCAGCCCCACTCACCTCACAGAGTGTTTGTTGTGGGGGAGGAAAGGAAAGGAGAATGTTAGCCGCTTTGAGACTCCTTCGGGTAGTCACAAAGCGGGATATCAAATCCAAACTCCTCCTCTTCTTCTCTTTCTAGCTCAATTTATTACATTGGCCCCAGGATTTCCTTTTCTTTGTCACTCACAGATAATATCGCCTCCAGCCGGGGGAGTAGGGAGAAGGCCTCACCATTTAGCCCACTTTTCAAAAGCAGCTGCAGCTAGTAGTAGTTTACGTGGCCCACCAGCTACATGTACTCTTTAGTCTTGCAAAAGAGGCAAGCCTTGGCAGATGGCTTCAACCATTTTAGAAGCCTCTCTGCAGAACCCCATCTTCCAGATATAAAAATGCAGGCTTGGAGGGGACCCCAAAGATTATACCCAGCGCACCATCCCAAATCCTATGACGGACTTGTGCCTTCTCAGAGCCTCTGCGCACCTGCTGCTCCTTTTGCTGCCTGCCTGAGGTGTTGGTGGAGATTAAAGGCCACAATCCGCACTCAGCCTGGTGCCTCACAGTTTCTGCTGGCTTGCCACATAGTAGCCCATATCCAATAGAGGGATTTATCATCCTAGTGCAGACAGTGGCAACGGGGTCTTCCTGCCTTCCTTGGCATCCTTTTAGTATCAAGTTATAAACCATCCCCCTGGCCTTTCGTTAAAGGTCATAACCTCAGCCAGGGCTAAACTTAGTGCCTTGGTCCTTCAGTAGTATTGGGAACAGCAGCTGGGTGATGAGAATCAGGTTACCTCCTGAGCCAAATGAACTTTCTCCAGCGTCTCTTGAAGACGGCACCTCCCACCATCTCTTCAGCCGTTTTTTGTCCTGTTTTGCAAAGCCGTGTAGGTCAAGGAACAAGTCAAGAGTTCCAATGCAAAAGCTACAAAATTTCAGTGGCAGGGTTTTTTTAGAAAAAAGAAAAGTTCGATCTTTCGATCCGTGGTTCTGCTCAGAATCCCATGAGAGTGCAACCCTGATTTTTTTTCAACTGGCATTTGGAGAAATGTGTGTGTGCATGCAAGGGTTTGTGCAGAGCTGGGTGGCTAATTAAGAACTTGTGGACACTAATCACAAAAGACCTCATCTCCCAGGTGTCTTTACATAACTGCAAGAGCTATGCACCAATAGGTTAAATCCTGGTGGTGTTGAGTCTGTTTTGGTTCTCCTATCACTAGCTTAGGACTTTGGACTTCCTGGAATTCAGTACTAGGAGAACAATAATGATGATGCAATTGTTGTCAATTGGATTCATTCATCCATTAAAAGCAGAGTCTTTTTGTCCATCATAATTGCAAAGTCTCACTATTGCTGAGACTCCTGGTTATCTGAGTGTTGTCTGCACTAGCTAGAAGTGTCTCTTCAGGGAGTGAGAAGGAACATTCCCAAACCCACCTGGAAATCCCAGGGATTGGACCTGAGGCCTCCAGTATGCAGAAGAGATGCTCTACCGCTGAATGTCTTTCCTATACAAATGGTAAGAGTGACATCTCTGCCTCTCAGAGGCCACAAGTCTGGAACACACTGTTTCAGATTCTGCTAGTGTTACTTAGCCCCTACCAGCATCAAATATCCTAATCTGCATTCAGTTAAGAGGCCATTTGATATTGTCTGCAGACATTTTACTCTGGTGCTCATGGTGCAAGGATGGCAAGAAGATATATTTTGCCTAATTGTCTTTTAATTCAGCAGGGCAACCATTTTAAAACTAAAGGTATTATCGGCCAGATCACATGTAGGCTTCTCAGGACTATGTCAAGTGACACATTTGAATTCATCTGAATTCATCACAGTACCCTATGGCGAACTGCAACTCGGCTAAATGTCAACTCTCTCATGTTTTCCACACCATGTCTTTGATGCCAGATGTTTCTGCGCCCCATCATGCCACTTTGAAGGAGGTGGAAGTTAAATCAGCAGGTGCCAGGTGGGCCCACTGGAAATTAGGCAGTGGTCTCTCCAATAAACCATAGCCCACCTCAGCAGTGGGGAACCCTTTTCAGCTCAACGGTTGCATTCCCTTCCAAGTAACTTTGAGGGAGGGGGCACTGGCTAGTGGGGGTGGGGCCAGAGGCAAAAGTGAGAGGAGCAATAAATGTACATTTTACCTTTGTACCCTAGGCTAGTTTCTGCACACGCTCCCCCCTCTGTAGCCTCTATCCAGACAAGCAAATGACACCAGAGGTCAAGGCCACATTCTAGCTGGGTAGATGCACTTGGGGTGCAAAGCAAGGCTAGTGAGCTGTGCAGCCTGGGGAAGTTTTGAGGGCCAGAGGCAGTATGGCCTGGAACCAGGGTGGATAAAAATCAATGATTTTTAAAAAAATCGGATTTTTTTTATTTAAATCGGATTTTTTTTTTATTTAAATCGATTTTTTTTTATTTAAATCGGATTTTTTTTATTTAAATCGGATTTTTAAAATAAAATGCTTTTGGAGGAAAAATCTTTCTAAATATAGTCTTCTATTTAAGTTACATTGTAGTCCAAAGGCTATTCATCAAATGAATAAAACAAATAAGGATTTGTTTTAAGTTTATCAAGTGTGCTAAAATTCAGTTTAAGTTTTTTTAAAAAATGTTTAACCACATCAGTTAACAAACATGGATACATATGCTATCATGTTATTGTTTTAGTTAAATAAATTGTTTAAATTGTTATTAAGGAAATGATTATTTTTCTCCTTCCAATAAAGTATAGCAGAAAAGTTGTCCAAATATAAAGTTAACTTATTAAACCTCACCATAATTTCATAATTATCTGTATGTATTTCTAGTAGTATAACCAAATCAGTAATTTTTGATATAACTGTAAAAACTACTCTGAAAATTTATTATTCCAAAAATGAAACCTTCATATGGTTGTAAATATTAAGATTATACCAGCAAGAATGAGTCTTTCTGTAAAAAAAAAAATTAAATCAAGTCTTACTGACTAGTGATTTAAATCATGATTTAAATCAATTTGATTTAAATCAAATCCACCCTGCCTGGAACGTCACCTTGGGCCCCTAGTCTACCTTCTGTCCAACTCTGGCCTAAATGGTGCCTTTCCCCTGAAGCATTCCTTTGCCACACATTCTCTTTCCTCTAGATATGGTGCACTTTGCAACTCTCTTGTTGCTTGCTCTCTCGCTGCTGTACTCTTCAGCTAGTAATTTGCTTTTTGGTGAGAGTCCGTTTACATTTTGCACATTTCACTATGGTGGTGGTAGTGGTGCTGTGCCACCACTGGGAAGCTACTGCTTCAGTCTAGGTTTGAGACGTTTCCTTCCCACCACGTTGCACAGTCTTGCAATTAAGTAGGCAGGCACTGCCCGTTCCACCGCTGTAACCTCACCCAGCTCAGCCTCCAGGCATGCTTGTGCCCAAACACTACCTGCATGCTCCCTCCCTGCGCAGTGCTTCTCGGGCTAACGCCTTCCGGGAGCTGCTAAGGGGAAAGTGCTTCTTCTCGGATCTTCCTTCCAGCCCCGCTGCCCCTCTCGCGCCTGTTGCATCCAGCGACGATTGGCAGGGCTCCCTTGGCTCCTGTTGGCGTGCGCAACCCCAAACTGCAAAGGGAAGGCGGGATTTCCGCTGTCACGTCCCTCGGGTAGAACCCTGGGGGGGAGACTTCCCCTCGCCTGGCCTTATTAGAGATGCGACTCACGCTGCTGCTGCTGTTACGGGGAAGAAGCGGGTCGGCGGGTGTTGCTGGGTCAATGAGCAATCGCAGCGCGGCCACAGCAGAAAAGAGCCAACAAAGAGCCCCAATCGGCGGCGAATGGGGAGAGCTGCCCTTGTAAGGGGAGGAAGCGTTTTGCAAATGTTGGCCCGTTGTATTTGGAACCGTCGCTTTCTGCCCTGTTTCACACACCAAGAAGCGGAGACACGAATCCCCAAACCGACCCAACTATTCCCCATGATATGAGGGCGGCGTCTAAGAGTCTGCAGTCTTGTTTAAATTGAAGTTAAGGTCTGCTGAAATTAAAGGGACCTCCTCCTCGGTAAACGCGGATAAGACTCGATTGCAGCGGCTAGACGTTTCCCAGACATGCATATTTGGGAACCCAGCTGATGCAATCTAGTCCTCCTACCCAGGCTTGTTCATCGGCACGTCTCATTGATTTCAGCATAATTCCAATTAACGATGCGTAACCTCTTAGATTATTTAACTGTACTCTTCAGGCTAGGGTGTCTAGCTTCGCGAGAGTTAAGAAAGGTGTGTCCTTCATCCCTTTTGCGCAGCCTAATTTGTTCTACTTTCAGGGTTACCATATTCTGCGTTACTCAGTTTAACTACAGTGTTACGCTTTGCTGCATTTTGAAAAGGTTTATGTGAAAACTTCCATTAAATCTTCAATTACAAAAAGGACACACACTTTTTCCTGACCGCCGAGGAATCACAGTGCTGGCCTTCCTCATATGCATCTGGGGCGTTGAATCCAAAGCAAGAAAACTCAGCCACTAGGCAGGATGGAACACCATGTTACAAGAGAATATAACACTTTTCACACAAAAAAACGGAGCGGGGGTTGGCCCTCTTGTAAAATTAAATCAGGAAAGCTATGTCGGTTGGTTTTAGCCCAGGATAGAAGCGGCCTTGCTGCCGCCGGAGATTGGCGTGCCGGATACAAATGGAGCGCAAAAGGCAAGCGATACATTGCATCGCAATGCCTTCCTCTTTTTACACAGTTACGCGCGGCTTGCTCCCTCGGAACTCAGTGGGACATAGATGAGCTTTAAGAGTTCTGAAAGATCCGTCACATGATAACACTATTCCAAGCATATTTCCCCTGAACTGGTGTCTGTACATTGCTCTCTTTTATTGATTTTATTTCCCATCCTGGGAGGTGGGGTGAGATATAAAATCAAGAAAAGGTTACAATATGTGCAAGAGTGGGAAATAACAAATCTAAGGGAAACATTTCCTAACACACACACACACACACACACACACCGCGGGGGGGGAGAGAGCACGTCCGTTGTTGCTTGGGAAACGAGCTGTTAATTATTGGGGGGGGGGGATGGGAGAGGCTGGAAGGAAACCTATTTCTCCCAACCCCCATGCATGCCAGTGTTGGAAGGCTGGGTTTCGCTTTGCGCCCTCTTACCGTATTAACTGATATATGCGTTCCTTAATAGCCACCGAGGTGGGGAGAGGAAGGAAGGAATTGAGCAGTACCGAAGGCTTTGCTGCAGGTTCTGCTGAGAGTATTGGCCCAAGTGGCACTTCTCCAGGGATGACTTTGAGTGGCTTCTTAGACGTCATAAGCCTTGTCAGGGGCTGATGCTCTTAACTCAGCCCATGATAAAAATCCACATTCCATTCAGTTCAGGCATCTAGCTGCTGGCCAATGAAATGCATAGTAATTCTAGTGTAGAGCAACACAATGATGGTGGTGTCTGCGAAGAGATCTGAGTCCTCTGCATCTTGCTTAAAGGTAAAGGGACCCCTGACCATTAGGTCCAGTCATGACCGACTCTGGGGTAGCGGCGCTCATCTCGCTTTATTGGCTGCGAGCCGGCGTACAGCTTCCAGGTCATGTGGCCAGCATGACAAAGCCGCTTCTGGCGAACCAGAGCAGCACACGGAAACGCCGTTTACCTTCCCGCTGGAGCGGTTCCTATTTATCTACTTGCACTTTGACATGCTTTCGAACTGCTAGGTGGGCAGGAGCTGGGACTGACAACAGGAGCGAACTGCTGACCTTCTGATCAGCAAGCCCTAGGCTCTGTGGTTTAACCCACAGCGCCACCTGGGTCGCTTACAAGATGCTTTGTAAGCATCTTGCTTACAAAGGCCTAATGCCCATGTGTCATCCACCTGCATTCTTCATTCCTGTCCCTCCAGGGCTGGCCCACCCATGAGGTAAAGGTAAGGTGAGGCAACTGCCTCAGGTTGCAGGATTCACAGGGGCAGCAGATTGATATTTCCTCCCCTCTTGTTCCCGCTGTAGATCTTCACTCAACCCTGCTTCCCTGGCGAGGAGGTGGGGTGCCATTTTGTGGTTCGACTCAGGGGTCGGCCCTGTGTCCCTTCCCCCACTGCATCCTCTGCTTCACATCCCCTCTTGAACTTCCTTGGAGCTCACCAAATGGGAATTATCCCCAGGGAACCAGATACCTTCCTTCCAGCACCTCTCTGCTAAAACACAGCAAATCCACAATGTTTGCAGTTCACCTCTCTCCGCCCACCCCCATCAGCCCCAATGATGGCCGATCATCTTGCTGGCATCCTGCTAAGGATAAATGCTGCCTTGGGGTCCCTTTACTGCCCATCTGTGGCAGCAGTGTGGAGGCTGGTCAGCTAGGACACATGCACAAAACATATTAGGGATGCAAAATAAAACAGTTATTTAAAAAAAGAGGGGGTTATTTGGAGTGATGAGGGTTGTTGTTTTTTAAGAACCATTTTGGACGAAAGGACAAGCGCTACCATATCTTGCAGAAGCAGCTGTGGACCTTATGGCCACTCTGTCTTACAAAGAGGCATGCATCAGCTCTCCAGAACTGCCTTCTGTTTCCAGCAACAGAGGGCTGGTGGCTTGGAAGGTAGACTGCCTCCAGCATGGAGGTTCCATGCCACCTTTATGGCTAATGTGGGCCCAAAAAAAAATCCCTGACCAATGGCCGGCATTTAGGTGGCCAGGCAGGTATCTCCGGGAGTCCATGGAAAACAAGGCCTATCCAGCCTCTGAGCTTTGAAAATCCCAGCAAGCTGTCATGGCAGGTTCAGGGCCTCAGTTCAGCACCAAAAAAAAAAACCCTTTTGTTGGAATGGCCAACAGCACAGGTGCTGTTAACCTAAATAAGAAGGAAGGGCGGATTCCAGACGTGCCCGTTGGAAAAGGGAAGGGAATTTATGCCGCCAGGAAGGCCTGACTTGCTGGTGCTTGTTGATCCCTTCCTGGACGTGGGGGGGAAACGCTTATAGTAGCGAATCCACTCCGTGGCCTTCACTTTATCTAGGTCGAATAATGGGTAAGTAACGAAAATTCTGCCGCGAGCCCACTTTGGAGAGCTCTGGGGTGCCAAGGCACAAGCCTGGGTTTTTTGTTTGGTGGTATTCCTCCGCCCAAAAACAAAAGGTTGATGGCGAGGCAATTTGGCGGGAAGGAGCCAGGGCTATTTCCATCTGAATAGGGGCAGGAAGCGGGGGCTGGGGAGCCTCCACTCGCGCCATTAGGGCCTCACGTAGCCTCCCCTCGGGCGCCCTCGGGCTCTGATTTGGCGCCTGCGCTCGGGGCCGGGCCTCGTCATTACCATACGGGGAGGTATAAAGGGCCGGGCGCCGGGGCCCTTCCTTCTCACCTCCTCACTGCACTGCGGAGCTGAGTTAGGTCAGGGACCCCACGGGTAAGAAGAGTCAAGAGGGGCGCGCGGAGGGAAGGCAGCAGGTGTCGGGGTTTCGGGGAAGGTGGAGGAGGGGACACGGTGCTGCTGCTTTGCAAAGTTTGTTTGGGGCGGGAAGGAAGGAAGGGCGGCAGCGGGGCTGGTTGTGGGGCAAAGAGCCCCTCTCCAAATAGCCGCCCGCGTCTCCTTAGCAAAGTGGCTTTGGCGAGGCTTCCGGCGCTTGTTTGTGAAGAAGTCCCATAGAACTCAGTCGGGGGGACTTTACTTTTGAGTAGGCGCGCCGTGGGGCGGAGGGGGGTGGTTCGCTCTGGGAACCGGGGAGCTTTTCTCCTCTTCGCCCCCCCCCACCACGCCCAGCCCTCGGGGGCTCCGCGCCCTCCAACCCTCGGGCTGCGACGGTAACAAAAGTTTCCCCGGCCGACTTCCGTGAGGGGGGAGCCTCGCTGGAAAGGCGGCCGCGGAAGCTCATTCTTACAGTGGGGCGAAGTGGGGGGGGGGGTGGCGGAAGGAAATGTAACCTGGTAGCACTTCTTTAGTACAATGATCCCCCACTCCCCCCCAAAGAAGATTAGGAAGCAACTTTCGTTGTCTCTTGGATCCTGTGCTTCGCTTCCCTCCGCTCTGCCGGGTGTGGGGCGGAGTCTCTCTTTCCGCCTAAGGGGACATTATCCTGATGGGGGGGGGGGGGGAAGGCAGAGACAAGGACTCCTTTGAGCCTGGGGGTTCCTCTGGCATGAATCGGGGTGGGGTTACTGGAGTGACGGGGGGGCGCTCCTTGAGTTTTGGGGCAAGATAAGCAACCTTGTATTTTCTGGATATATTTTTTTTCTCCCAGGATCACAATTTCCAGAGACGAAAATGGTGAAAATCGGAGTTAATGGGTGAGTTTTCGGAGGGGGCGGACGTGCGGCGAGGCTGCCTTAGCATGGCAGGGAGGGAGGGGCGTGTAAAGTGGGGAGGAGGAGGAGATCTGGTTGCTGGGAGAAGTAGGGGGTGGCTGCCCCCTGGGAGAACTTTTGAGAACTTTCCAGCCAATGGGAAAGCGTTGGCGCCTGGCTGCCTGTTGCTGTCTCTTGTGGCAGTTCTTGGGGGACCCGGCTTGCATTCCTGTCCTTTGCAAGGACATCTGAAGGTCACTCTGCCTCCGCCCAGCAGCTGCTCCTCTCTCTAAAAAGGATCTTCTTGTGTCCTTGTCAGCCCAGCTGCCCCATTAAAACAGGTGGCACCCAAAAGGGTTTTGTCCCCATCTTGATCTCAGAGTGCAGCAGAAAGCACATGGGGCAAGCCAGTGGCCAGGATGTGCCTAGGCATGAGAGGAGCGGCGGTGTGACTCACTTCCTTGAGCTTTGCACTGCTGAATCACTTGTGGCAGGAAGCAGCAGCAGCAGGGCTCCCTGGTCTTTTATTCCTGTCTTTTTGCAACTCTGGCCACTTTCCCCCGCCCTGCAAATCAAAGTCAAAACTCTGTGCCTTTTGGTCCGAAGGACCCACAAAGAATGTGACCTTCTGCACTACACCCCGTGGAGGCAGAAAACTGTAACCAGATAACTTGCAGCTTGGTGCCGGAGGAGGGGGGGGGGGAGCCGGCTCTAAAGTTAGTGCCTGACCTTTCTGCAGTGGCGGGATGGTGCTGTAAAGGAAGGGGAGATGTGTCTGGATGCAACATGAGAGAAAAAGAGCCTGTCTAAGCAATACCTTTCCCATCTCAAGGCTGCTAATGAAATACTCCCAAGCAGTGTCCTGTAAGAATTCCCATAGAGCTGAGTGGCAGACTGCATTCTTTGCATTCAGAGAGTTTTGGACTCAGACTCTGCCTCAGATAAGGGGGGAGCTGCTTATTGGTTTATTTCCACAAGTTGGTTGGGAATAAACCATGTGAGGCAAGTGGAATTCCCCAGAGCAGCTTCATAGGGAGGGTAGGACTTGCATTTCTGTATGGCAGTTTAATATCTTATCTAACACCCTCACAGTAGCCATGAGCAGTGAATCTCTGCGAACCAGGCAGTAACTTTTCAAGCACATGCACTTGCTGAGCAGTGATTTGAGGTTCATGATGAAAGTGGAGAGATCAGAGCCTCCTCTGCCCACATTTTTCTTGCCCCTTAGATTAGCTGGTTGCCGGTTCCAAGCATTTAAGAGCTAATAAAATGGTGGCTTGGCCTCTCATGCAAAAGATGCTCTTTGTCTCAAACACAAAGCCTTCGTCACGTGACTCAAAAAAGCTGCTGCGGTTGTAGGGCTCTGGAAGGTTTGCAGAGGTGGTGTTGCATGTCCTCAGTTGGTGTCCTTGCTGAAATTGTTCTACTTCCCCTCTCCCTGCATTTCTCTCACTGGTCCTTGACCTCCAGCCACAGGAGAAACTGAGAAAGGCCAGAGCAGATGATGGTTCTGTGTTGAGAGATGCCCCTAACTTAAGGCAATATAATGCAGCGCTCTTGGGCATCAGACACTGGCTTGCTGGTTCAGAGTGCCAGAATAGGCTTTGAACAGGTCTAGGATGTGGGGCACAATCTAATCAGAAGGCTTTGGCAGTAAGCCTAATTTGAAACTACCGTTAACTGGGATTGTGCATTTTACTGAGGCTTGCACAGGGTATTTAGATAACAGAAATATGTTCGCTACATTTGTGCCTAAGGCAGAAAATATTTATAGAATAAGCCTGCTTTTCTCTTAATGGGGTCTAGCTTAGTGCCCTCTAGCTGATTGCCAAGTTATCACAAGCTGCAATGTGATGTGCCTGATCACTGCTGCTTCTCCCCCTGCCCCAACTACTTGATATTTAATACTTTATCAAAGTACTATTCTCTGTTTTTGGTTTGTTTGTTTGTTTTGCTTGTAGGACAACTAGATAAGAGAATTCTGTTTTTGCTTCCTTGTGACGGTTGCTCTCCTCTTTCTCTAGATTTGGCCGCATTGGCCGTCTGGTCTGCAGGGCTTCATTTAACTCTGGAAAAGTTGAGGTTGTGGCCATCAACGACCCTTTCATTGATCTGAACTACATGGTGAGAATCCAGTATTCAGAATCCAGCAGGCTATGGCCTTACCTTGTGAACATGTATTTGTGTTACTAAACAGTATTCTTGGTATTTTTCCAGAGATCCGGCAAATGGTAGCAGTTTCTTTTGTGGAAGACAGCCTACAAGCTAAAAGCAGCATTGGGTGGTTAGGGGTAACGGAGCAAGTGCCTCTTGATCTTTTAGAATCAAGCCCCCCCCCCCCAGCTGAAGACTACAGATTATGAGCCAAATTGGCACATAACCCATAATAATCACATTGTCCCTAGTGAGATGCTGAAAATCCAAACGCAACTTTCAAAGGACCAGGTGCAGAGAGAGGTGTTCAAGGTTCTGAAGAGAAAATATTGCATGGAGAGGCACATAAGAGTTTTGTGGTCTTGTGTAACCACAGCAGAACTTGGCATTCTCCCCAGGACCATAACACACAAACAGCAACAAACCTGTGTTTCTACTTTCAGTTCACACAGCCCATGGAGTTGTGTATTTGAGAGTAGCTTGGATGGGGAAAAATTGCATTTGGGATTGAGAGAGATGGAGAGAGAGAGGCAGGCAGTGTGAGAGATTAATGTGTAACCAGACTACAAAACTAATGTTTTGAATGTCTCACTCTTAGGTCTACATGTTCAAGTATGACTCCACTCATGGCCGTTTCCATGGTGAAGTGAAGGCCGACAATGGGAAACTTGTGATCAATGGACATGCTATCACTGTCTTCCAGGAGTGAGTAATATCTCTCCACTCTTACCTTGCTGGCTGGGCAGGATCTGGCTCTATCAGAAACTTAGAGTCTAAAACTCTGCTTCTTTTTCTCCTTTTTTCTCACCAGGCGTGACCCTGCCAACATAAAGTGGGGCGATGCTGGTGCACAATATGTTGTTGAATCCACTGGTGTTTTCACCACCATAGAAAAGGCCAGCGTAAGTAGCTTCTATGCAGATGAGCAAAGGGGACCATGCATCTCTCCTGGGCAGGAGTTGCCACAAATTGGTGCAGGAGTTTTCTGTTTTCCACTCCCGTTTCTCCCCGTAGCTGAGCAATGATAAAAGTCAGAAGGATAACATAGTTTGCCTCATCCACATGGCTGTAGGCTTCCTTAGTAACAAGATTCTTGTTCATACTTCTTAAATAGCACATCCTCTGTCCGTCTTGGAACAGATTGCTACAGTTATTGCTTCCTTTCCCCTTTCAGGCTCACTTGAAGGGCGGTGCCAAGCGTGTTGTAATCTCTGCCCCGTCAGCGGATGCTCCCATGTTTGTGATGGGTGTCAATCATCAGAAGTATGAGAACTCTCTGAAAATAGTCAGGTGAATATGCAAGCAAAACTGTGGTACTGTAATAGTAACCGGAGCAGTGTTGCTCGCTGGCCTGTTAACATTGGACCAGGAAATTCTCTCTTTCCCCCAGAATATGGATGGGGTTAAGAGTTGTGATGCTCCATATAAATACCCTCTTTTCCTTCCAGCAATGCTTCTTGCACCACCAACTGCCTGGCACCCCTGGCCAAGGTCATCAATGACAACTACGGCATTGTGGAAGGCCTTATGGTAAGTGAATTGCATTGCTCCTAATGATGTGCACTCCTCATTACCTAGCCCCTGCCCAACGGATACCCCAAGTCTCTCCACATACTGTTAGGCTCCAGCAACAAATTTATCCATCCTTAGTGTAGCCAAATTTGCAGCTCTTCAGAATGTGTCCATCCTTCCCCTTGTGGGTGAACAAGGGGAAAAGTGCATATTCTGTCCAATTACTTGCTAAGATTTTGACTCTTTCCATTATTGCATCATACTTTTAAACCCGCTGCTTCACTGCAACCATTTCTCCTCACACTGAAATGCTGTTCAAAGCTTAACCACAATGATCAAAGGCAGTCTAGGAGAAAAGTTGGCTGAGAGGAACTATACAGTTCAGAGCCCTTCCTCTCAGTAGTGTACATGGAGGGGGGGCATCTTGTGCTTGGGGGTGAAAAATTGGTCTCTCTTGCCCCTTCTCTACCCCAGACCACAGTCCATGCCATCACAGCCACACAGAAGACTGTGGATGGTCCCTCTGGGAAACTCTGGCGAGATGGCAGAGGAGCTGCTCAGAACATCATCCCAGCATCCACAGGTGCAGCGAAGGCTGTTGGCAAGGTCATCCCTGAGCTGAATGGGTAAGTCCTCTTTTCTCTGGGTGGTGTCTGAGGGAAGGGTATGAAAGTGAGGAATGCTTTGCACCCTAACCCTAATCTTCTACACCCTCAGAAAGCTCACAGGGATGGCTTTCCGCGTCCCAACTCCCAATGTTTCTGTCGTGGACTTAACATGCCGCTTGGAGAAACCAGTGAGTATTTTGGAACTTGCAGCTCCTTTCCCCCTGGCCTCGTGTAGAAACCCATCTTTGTAGCTCTCATTAATACTTTGTAACGCTTGCCTGTACAGAAACCACAAAAGGGGGTTGCACCACCTTACAATGCATCATGAGCTGTGCATTTATGTCTAAACAAGCACAGCTAGGGCTGGACTTCTCGTATGAAGCCCAGTCCCCTCTATGACACCCCCCCCCAAAAGTGGCAGGTGATGGTGGCAGAAACCAAGATCAATACCTGAGTCTTGCCCATTGTGGTTGGCACTGGTCACTGGTTCCTTCCTTAAGCTTAAAAATATATACTTTGGGATAATCCTAATTTTATTTTTGCTTTAAAAATATATTCTTATTTCTACAAGTAAATGTGTTTAGCACCAGGGCAGCAGAAGTAAACTCCCATTATTGGATGGTGGCATTTTCTGGCTTGCTGAAAGTGAGATGGCACTAACCTCTTACTGAAAGGGATTGGGAAGCAAGAGACCAGTATGCCCTGGGGGGGGCGCAATTGCACAAAGCCTCTCCTTTTCCCAGCCTTCTCTGGCCTGTGTCTTTAAGTAATTTCCATAAGCTCCTGCACAGCTCTGGCAGGTAGGACCATTTTAACATTTCCCATCCTTTTTCACACAGGCCAAGTATGATGACATTAAGAAGGTTGTGAAGGCAGCTGCCGACGGCCCTATGAAGGGTATCCTGGGATACACAGAGGACCAGGTAAGCCACTATGGCTGCTTCAGCGGACAGTCAAATCTGGATTCTCTCTTCCGTGTATACACACAATTTGTATGGAGAAAGCACATTGGTACATTTTGCAGCAATTTCTGCTACTGTGATAGTGTCAGTAAAGATAATTTTGGGCATTGAATGTATCTATATGATACATTTTCTTTCCTCCGTCTTCTTCCTTGCCCTACGTGACTGGCAGCATGTGGTTTCATCCTGCATTTCTTCCATATTGGAATCCAAGGTGTACATGTTTCACCCAGGCAGTGACCTGGGTGCTTAACTTCAACAAGGGGATGGCCCCATACACCTTTAGACCATACCAGTTTTGCTTCAAGTTTATACACTATCTTGCCCTCTGTTGGATAAAATGTGAGATCATGTTTTGAGACTTGTGTTGCCTTGTATTGTGAGCTTCCCTTCTTCTCTCAAAGGTTGTCTCCTGTGACTTCAATGGTGATACCCATTCTTCCATCTTTGATGCTGCTGCTGGCATTGCTCTCAACGACCACTTTGTGAAGCTGGTCTCCTGGTAAGTGATCAAGCTAGATAAGTTCTAGACTTGTGTAAGATCAAGGAACTATTTGCTGTTTGAATTGCTATGGTAATCCAGTGGCCTGCTGAAATTTGGGAAGGGGGACATAGTGTGTGCACATGTGTGTAGCAGTATAGACTTCCTGCTCTCTTCCCACCACTTGTCAAATTGGGGAAGGCTATTTTACAATGAGAGGATACTGTAGGTAACCCTACTATTCCCGCCTTCTTTTCCAGGTACGACAATGAATATGGATACAGCAACCGCGTGGTAGACTTGTTGGTTCACATGGCATCAAAGGAGTAAAGGCAGAGTTCCATTTCTTACCTTCTTACAACTCGGCTCTGTATCTTGCAGTAAGAGGCCTTCTCTTGTTCCACCTGCCTCTGAGGAAGTGGAGAGGCTGGAAGAAACGTGACTGTTTCAGTAACATCTCCCCTCTCAATAAAGTCATCACTGTCTCAAATCCTTGTTCTCTTCCTTGTTGTTGTTGATGTGGGGAAAGTGAGGGTGTGAGCACAAAGGCTGTCCTTTCCCCCCAAAAGAGCTGGGCTCCCTTGAAAGTTGATAGCCCACAGGACAGAGTTTCTGCATTAAAATTCCCCACTTGATGGCTGCATTGCTGAACAGCAGTTGTATTGCTGTATGGACCAGCAGGCATGGCGGTGATGCTGCTGGCTGCCTGGCTTAGAGTTTCGAGGGTTCAGAATGCCTGTAGCTGAGGGGGTTAAACTTGAATGTGCTGCTGCTTAAAGAATGAGCAACAGAAGATAACTGAGAGCAGTTGCAGCTTCATTGGAGGGGGGTGGGACACCTTGACTTGCTGGTAATATCAAACATAAAACCATGTGGTGGTGCTTAGCCAAGGACCCATCAGGCTAGTCTTCATGTTTACTGTAAAGCTGACACAATTGCACTCCACCTGGCTGCATCTGCTGCTGAATGCTGGAAACATAAGCTCCAGGGCATCATCACCCAGATCTTCACTAGATCACTACCTTGTTCCATTGTGTCAGAATGGCTGTTGCCATCAAGAAGTTTCGACACCCATACTCCTTGAAAGTGAAGCCCATGTAAGATCCAGTGTCCAGAAGTGGGCCAGGCATGCCAGCAGGTTTAATTAGTACAGAGTAGAGTGGAACTATTCCTTAAGGCTGCTTGAAAATAATAGTTCTGTTAATGCAGCTTAAAAATTGCATTAGTTTTCTTTTCCAGCTGCATCACATTGCTAACTCAAGCTCAGCTTGTGGTTGTCCACAGTCCTGAGACTGTTTTGCCTACATGGAGAACTTCACATTTGTCTCTGTCATCTTAGAATGGAAAGCTGCTGACACTAAACTTCTGAGTCAATTTTAAATAAGTTCTCTTGAAGTGAATCCTTGCCAAGTTTCTTACCAGTGATTTACCTCTACCCTGTTTCTTCCAAGTCGTTGATAAAATGTGGAAGGAATACAGGCTCTGCATCACTTCAATTTCCTCAGTTTCCAGCCTTTTAAAACTCATACTTTTACCAACCTGCTGCAATGCTGGGTAAGGCAAGGAGCCACAAATATTTCAGGGGGGGAAACGCAGCCAGGAAGAAAACAAAGCACAGCATGAGAATGTTCAGTAGGTGGCAGCTATATTAGTAATTTGCCTCCTTTAGTAAGGAACTGAAAACTTGGGAATCTATTTAAGAAAGCATGTACTTTTTATATATATATAATTTTTATTGGGTTTTTCAAAATAAAAAATACACATTACTTCTACACAAACACAAATCATTTTCTTAACATCAATTCTAATATTTGGTCATACAAACACAACATGCATCATATTTTCCTCTCCTTTTTATATCATCTTTGGGGTGACTTCCTTCCCCCCCTGCTGCGTTTCATTTTATATCATTTTAGTAATCTCTTAACATCTTTAAATATCCTTTATATTTCACACTCTTGTTATTTCCTTAATCTATAATCTTAAACCTTTATCATCTATCATTAATACCTCCTACTATCTATTAAACCTGCAGTCTCTTATGTAATCCACCTTTTATATCATTTTTTATCATTAAATCATACAATACTTTTTAAAGTAGTCTCTCAGTTTTTCCCAATCTATTTCCACCGCCTCCTCCCTCTGGTCTCAGAGTCTTCCGGTCATTTCATTTTGGCAAGTTCCATATAGTCCATCATTTTCATTTGCCAATCTATTGTAGGTATGTTCTGTGTCTTCCAGTTTTTCGCAATTAAAATTCTAGCTGCTGTTGTGGCATACATAAAGAAAGTTTGGTCTTCCTTGGGGACCACCTGGTTCGCCATTCCAAGTAAAAAAGCCTCTGGTTTTTTAACAAAGGTGTTTTTCAACACTTTTTTCATTTAATTATATATCATCTCCCAGAAAGCTTTTATCTTTGGGCAGGTTAAGAAAGCATGTACTTAGTTCTCTTCCATTATATGATGTATAAGAATCATAGCTGTACAATGGCAGTGAAGTAGATGAATAGTTTGGAGTTCCACAATGGGAGAGTGGCCATGACTCGAACTGCAGCACCAGCTGCTGGCAGAAACACATACAGACTATTTAGCCTAAGGAGAGCACACTCCCTTAGTTTTCTCTGATAGGCAGCTGTGGAATTCACAAAAGTTGGAAGGGACCCTGAGGGTCATCTAGTCCAACCCCCTGCAATGCAGGAATCTTAACTAAAGCATCCATGACAGATAGCCATCCAACCTCTGCTTTAAAACCACCAGTGAAACAGTCCACCATCTTCCAGTGGCACCTGTTCACTGTCGAACAGCGCTTACAATTTGCTGAGATCTTCCCTGCTCACTCTGCTTTGTGTGTGAACAGGCTGTGTTTTACTCTCCTTGGACTCAAACTCTTGGCTTGAGCCTAAGCCCTCTGCCTTCAGCTGAGTCAGACTTAGAGGATGTGTGGGGAACAGCCGATTCATTTACTCTGCTTCGGGTTCTGCCTCCTTATGGCACATACACAAGGCTGAAGGAAGCATCTCTGTCCCTCATGAACAGGTGTCACATTCAGCATCACACAGTCACCAGATGCAGAAGCCGCAACAGCTTGGACTCTGTGCGACTGGATTTTGCAAGGCCCCTTCCTGGAGCGTCCCCATCTCAAGTTAATGGGAAGTGACAGCCGTTTGGATTTTTGGCCTCGGACTCTGTGAAGTATTTGGGGTGGGCAGGAGCTATTTTAGAGCTGCCAAATTCCTTGCCGCAGGAAACGTTTTTTGAATGGGGGAGGGGGGGATGCATGATTATTTCTTCCTGAACTGTGTACAAGAACTATATGAGACAGTCAAATGCACTTAAGGATAAAGACTGCCACGTGTTCCTAGTCCAGGGGTTGGAAAGTCTTACTGGGCATGGGCCGGATCACTCCCCACAGAGATCCACCATGGGCTGGACCAGCGCAGCGTGATGCCGGAAATCACATCTGTGCATGCCGCGGCGCCAGCAATCATTTCTGCACATGCCCAGACACTGAAAATCGCACCTGCACAGAAGCAATTTTCGGCATCTGGGCATGCACAGAAGCGATTTCCGGCGCCATGGAAGAGAGTCCACGTGCCGCGCTGCACTGGTTTAGCGCAGCTCCCAGGGACTCGCCGAGCGGGCGCCTCGCTCATGGGCCAGTTAAGCGACCCTCATGGGCAGCTTCTGGTCCACGGGCCTTAGGTTGCCAACCTCTGTCCTAGTCCTTCCCTTGCAGGCAATGAGTAATTAAGACAGATGATGTAGGATTGAAAAACCTATCCTGCAGAGGGCACTGCAGCCATGCTTCACTTCCCAGGATCCAGGGTTATTCATGGCACTTTCCTTTCTCCTTGTCTCTGTTGGCAGAATGAGTCCACGGGTCTAGAGCAACACAAACTAATTTTGAAGCTGAGAAATTCTGAGATTGGTTGGACAGTTTAAGTAACATTAGCGGGCTTTCCTCCCCAGGCAAAATCAATGTTTAAAGTCATATTTTGCTTTTGTTTTCATTAACAGCTCTGCAGCATGGAGTCCTCCCCAGGCAGAAACAAAAACTGCCCTCGTCCAGCCCCCAAATCTGCCAACTCTGACAGATCAAAGTAGCGGCCTTGCTATAAAAGCCTGGGCCTCACTGAAGCTCTACATTTCTATTTGCGAGCCAGCAGTGTTGTGTGGTTAGAATGCTGGGAGACCAAATTTTGATTCCCCGTTCAGCCAGGAAGCTTCCTGGGTGACCTTGGGCCAGTTTGCTGCCTCTCAGCCTAATCTACCTCTCAGGGTCGTTGTGAGGATAAAATGGGGAGAAGGAGAACCATATATTCCCCTTGAGCAACCTGGAGGAAAGGTGAGATAAACATGTAATAAATAATAAAATAATAATCATATTTATAACCAAATGATCTTGGTGCCAGAGGGCAGAAATTCTAGGCTTCGACTGCCAGCGCTTGGTGCATAACCTATGTTTCGGCAGAACAAGTTGAAGATCTAATCCATTGTTTCCCACACCTCTGACTGTAGAGGTGCACCCTCCCACATCACCTATATAAAAAAAGGGTGACGCGGGTGGCGCTGTGGTCTAAACCACTGAGCCTCTTGGGCTTGCCAATCAGAAGGTTGGCAGTTCAAATCCCCGTGACGGGGTGAGCTCCTGTTGCTTTGTCCCAGCTCCTGCCAACCTAGCAGTTCAAATAGCATGCCAGTGCAAGTAGATAAATAGGTACCACTGCAGTGGGAAGGTAAATGGCGTTTCCGTGCACAGTGTTCTGTTGTGCCAGAAGCGGTTTAGTCATGCTGGCCACATGACCCGGAAAGCTGTCTGCGGACAAACGCTGGCTCTCTTGGCCTGAAAGTGAGATAAGCGCCGCAACCCCATAGTCGCCTTTGAGTTGACTTAACTGTCCAGGGGTCCTTTACCTTTTCCTTTTATATAAAATAGTATGAGGTCCAGGCACTTCACTTGTCTACCTTGAAATGTTTTGCACCTCTAGACTCTAGAACAGCAAGTATTCCCATGTGGGTAAGTGATCTGCATGCAGCAAAAGGAGAGACAACTTAGCTCAGCAGCTCCTGGAGGGACAAGAAGGTAAAGGGACCCCTGACCGTTAGGTCCAGTCATGGACGACTCTGGGGTTGCAGCGCTCATCTCGCTCTATAGTCTGAGGGAGCCGGCGTTTGTCCGCAGACAGCTTCCAGGTCATGTGGCCAGCATGACTAAGCTGCTTCTGGCGAACCAGAGCAGCGCATGGAAACGCCGTTTATGTTCCCGCCGGAGTGGTACCTATTTATCTACTTGCACTTTGACGTGCTTTCGAACTGCTAGGTGGGCAGGAGCTGGGACTGAACAACAGGATCTCATCCCGTCGCAGGGATTCGAACCGCTGACCTTCTGATCGGCAAGCCCTAGGCTCTGTGGTTTAGACCACAGCGCCACCTGTGTCCCTCCTGGAGGGACACCTTGCTGTCATTTCTTAGAACAGGCAGTATATTTTACCTGCCTGAATCCAGGAAGACAGAATGATCTTGCTTCACGGATTTGAGATGTCTTGCCACTTCATTCCAAAGATGAGATGAAACTACACAGGGGGTGCACATCCTTTGAGGAGCGATAAAACTTTATTAAAAAGAGGTTGTGATCTATCTTTCTATTAGGAGTTTTTAACGAGCCCCTTGTGTATAACTAAACTAACCTAGAAGTTTCCACTTTTAAAGAGCGAGCAACAAGGGTGAAGGGCAAGGGGAGGGTTGTAATTTTTAAAATTGTAATTCTGAAAAAAAAACAACTAAGTAGAACAAAGTTATAAAATAGGTCACAAAATAGTGGAGCCGTGATGTGTTTGCGCAAGTAACTGTGCTGGTTCGGCATACGTCAAGACAAAAACAACATCAACTAGGACCTCGTGACGTATCTCTAACCAAATTCCACTGTGATCATGGGTGTGTTACCAAGGGGAAGAATAACATCGCCCTTATAACTCAGCTACCAAAGTGGGGCACAGTGTGTGGGCTGCTCAGCAAAAGTGAGAGAACTGCTGTGCATTGCTTGAGCTACTAAAAACGGTATTAAAAAGAGACCTTTGGTTGAACACCAGTGTGCCAGCTGCTGGGGAGGAGGCGAGCCCTGCTGGATGTCCCCAGGAGAATTGTCATCCAGGCCACCCCAGATGCACATACAGCAACCGCAAATATTTCTGGAGGCTCAAAACAACACTCAACCTGTCTGAGAGGAAATTCTGCTAGGCCCCGCTCCCCATGCACACAAAACAAGTTCTATTTACTTTATCGTTAAAGCAGAAGAAATCCTGGTGTTGCAAACAGTGCATTGCTCTGCATAGCGCCCAAACAAGATGCCCCTCTAACCGCTAGGCAGCACTATCCAATTTGGTTACTGTCGCCACAGAAACTATTGGGAAACCTGATGCCTCCCACTTATCTCTCTTTTGTGGGAGGGTTGTGCTCTGTGTCCTTTTTTAATAAATCACTTTTAATTGATTTTACAAATATAATTTTATAACAGTCTAAAAAATGCATATCCATATATAGAGATTACTCTGAATCTTGAGACTTCCCCCCACCCCCTTCATGGGTCCTATTGTCAACATATAAAACTGCATATTATTCCGTAGTCTATCTTATCCATAAAGTTTGTTACTTTACAAGTGAGATTAAAATCCTGCTAATATTTTCATCTGCTTGCAGTGGTCTCCTAAATAGATTATAAAATTTCCCCATTCTTTTTTAAAAAATTTGTCCTCTTGGTAACTGAGCTTTCCTGTCAGCTTTGCCATTTCTGCGTAGTCCATCAGCTTAGTTTGCCATTCCTCTCTGGTAGGGACTCCTTATTCTTTCCATCTCTGGGCTAGTAGCATCCGAGTGGCTGTTGTCCTGTACATAAAGAGCCTTTTCTGCTCCTTTGGGATGTTGGTACCCCACTTATCTCTTTAAAGTTATGTCCTCAAGAGGAAGGGGGTGATTTTTTATTTATTTTTGCTAAAGATAAACCAGGCACTTTTCTGGAATAATAGATATTATTTCTGTGAATAATAGAATCATAGAACTGTAGAGATGGAAGGTATCACGAGGGTCATCTAGTCCAACCACCCGCAATGCAGGAATCTTTTGCCCAATGTGGGACTCGAACCCACAACCCTGAGATTAAGAGACTCATGCTGCACTGACAGAGCTATCCTAACAGCATGTGTATAACACAAGAATACAGATCTGAACCAGGCTAAATAAAGCAAAGCTTTTATTATTATTACTAGCTGGCCCGGCCACGTGTTGCTGTGGCTATGTGTGTGAAATTTACATTTTTATATATATAGATTAACACTCCTCCGTGGAGTGGATGCTGTGGTGTTGATGGCTGCGTCTGTGGGTGGTGGTAGGAGAGGAGAGGCAATGGGCAACCTGGCTATCGTGTTGGCTTTCACCTTCCCTCTCTGTCCGTCCGTGGAGGGGAATAGAGCCGGGGTGAAGGCTGCCTCTCACGGCCTTGGCCTTTCATGGTGGTGGGGTGGCTAAGGGGCCTGGGCGGCGGTTGGGCCAGGCCTGCATTTGATGGCGTTAACGGCGACAACCTGGGCTGTGATGCTGGTGCCGGCCTACCTTTCATGGCGGTGGTGGAGAGGTCCGGCCTGCCTCATACGACGACGGCGGTTGGGACCGGCCTGCCTGTCATGGAGGGGAAGGGAGCATTGGCTCAGGCTGCCTTTTGTTGTGGTGGTGGTGGTTGCGGCATGTGCGACGGGGTTTGGCAGGAGTGTTGAGGTTAGGCCTATAGGAGGAGGAGGAGTTGGTGGGGGCGACGGCAGAGTTCAGTGGGGTACAAAGCTTTTGTACCTGCAGTACCAGTATAACTGTTGCTGGAGGGTGAGGTTTTATAACCTCTTCTGTTGGTTCTTTCCCCAGCTTGCCCGGCTGGGTCTGCTGGCTGAGTTTTGAGGTCCAAAAAAGGGTTTTTTATCTTGCATAGGTGTGACATTTGTATATCCCATGTAGCTAGGAACACTCCCATAGTGGAATGTGGCATTGTGTCCAAATTTCAGCGGAATCGGTCAAGCGGTTTCGGTGAATGGTGGAAACCAACGGACATGGACAGTTTACATTTATATATAGAGAGAGAGATTGCAAAAAACAAATAAAAAGAGTGATACAGAATTATTGGGGTGTGTGGCAGCCTTAATTTCTAATATTATTAATATTATTAATATTCCACCCCATTCATAGCTCTAAGCAAAGAGAGCTAAGAGGTCCTCATTGCTATATACAGTATACGGCAGGGGTAGGCAACCTAAGGCCCATGGGCCGGATGCAGCCCAATCGCCTTCTCAATCCAGCCCGCGAATGGTCCGGGAATCAGCGTGTTTTTACATGAGTAAAAGCATGTGTGCTTTGATTTAAAATGCAGCTCTGGGTTATTTGTGGGGCATAGGAATTTATTCATTATTTTTTTCCCCATAATATAGTCCAGCCCACTGTCCCTGTCTGAGCAACAGTGGACCGGCCCACGGCTGAAAAAGGTTGCTGACCCCGGTATACGGTGTCAGAAATTACCTCCTCCATGCCTAAGGAAGTGAGCAGTGGGATACAGCTGTATATTTAAAGGAGCTGTGCCCAAAAAGCTCAGGTTTCTCACGGAGGCAACAGAAATCCTTTCAGTCCTGTGGTCTGAATCCAGCATTATGTCCTTGGAAGAGTAGGTTGGAACTGAAGATGGTCGGATCATCCCAATTTGCCAAATTGCCATGTTTTCTGCCTAAACCCAGCCCTAAATTCACATGAAAAGAGGGGCTTGGGGTGTGTGGTGATTATGTGCTGGGAGAATATACTTGCTGGCGCTTTGTGAAACTGACTGGGTCTACTATTTTAAACAATGGGCTATCCTGCCAAGCGTAAGGGAAGTTTGCCAAGGAGGTAAGATAACAGCTGCTATCCTGTACTGATTATTATTTGGGGAGCTGCCTGATTAATTTGAGGTCTGTTGCGAAAGATGCCTCCGTCCATGTCATACTAAGCGAGTGAAACACACAATGGCTTAGAAAGGGGGTGGTGGTGGTGGATATAGTCCAGGGTACCTTTAATGCTTGCAAAACCTTCACCTTCACATGAACCTCATGCTTGGCTGTCCCAGACCCACACCTGAATGTTTATTTTGCTTCTGTACCTAGAGCGCCACCAAAAATTAACCTGCAGCTTTGCTGTAATAGGTCTGCATCTCTGCCTTACAGGCGACTTCTGGTTCCCAATGTGTTGTTGTTGTTGTTGTTTAGCTCCTATTGGGTGGTTAAGATATTTCTGCCTAGTTGGGATTTTTAAAAAGGCATTATTTCTGCTGACTCAGCTCTAGCGATTTAACTACCTCCCTCTTTTAATTCTTAGTGGGTTTGGTTTTTGCCCTTGATTTTAGTATTGCTGTTGGTTTTTAGTCTACTTGGATTATTTTATTTTTACGTATGCCTCCTTGGTTGCCTTGAGCCCTATATTTGAAATGCAAAGGTGGGATAAGAGCATTAGAAGAGCCTGCGGGGTTGAGACAATGGCCCTTTCAGTCCGGCATCCTCACAGTGGCAAGGCAGGATGAGCCCTCTTCCCTCCTGTGGTTTCCTGCAACTGGTATTCAGAAGCTGTGGAGGAAGAGCATAGCCTTTAGGCCAATTGTCATTGATGGTTCTCTTCCCCCATGGATTTCTCTAATCCTCTTTTAAACTCATTTCGATTGACAACCATCACTGCTTCCTGTGAGTTCCATACACTGCATCAGAAAGCATTTTATCTGTCCAGAATCTTCCATCCAGCATACATGGGCGTAGCCAGGATTTAATTGGGGGGGGGGCAGGACACCCACCTTTCATCCTCCTCTGTCTGTCTCTGTCTTGCAGATTCAGAATGAAATGTCTCAACAACAGTTGCTTTAAATTACTTTCATTTGACCCCCCAAGTGCTCAGAAAAACCTGTCAACATCTTTGTACAAATTATTTTTGTTTTTATTTATTTACTTGATGGGGGGCGGCTGTCTGCCCCCTGGCTATACCCATGCCAGCATATTTTTCTAGGAAGGTAAAAGGAAAAGGTAAAGGACCCCTGGACGGTTAAGGCCGGTCAAAGGCGACTATGGGGTTGTGGCGCTCATCTCGCTTTCAGGCCGAGGGACCCGGCGTTTGTCCACAGACAGCTTTCCGGGTCATGAGGCCAGCAGGACTAAACCGCTTCTGGCGCAACGAAACACCGTGACGGAAACCAGAGCGCATGGAAACGCCGTTTCCCTTCCTGCCACAGCGGTACCTATTTATCTACTTGCACTGGCATACTTTCAAACTGCGAGGTTGGCAGGAGCTCGGACAGAGCAATGGGAGCTCACCCCGTCGCGGGGATTTGCCAACCTTCTGATTGGCAAGCCCAAGAGGCTCAGTGGATTAGACCACAGTACCACCCGCTGAGCCCAAGACACGGTTTACATCCGGGGTAGGCAACCTAAGGCCCATGGGCCGGATGTGGCCCAATTGCCTTCTCAATCCGGCCCGTGGACGGTCTGGGAATCAGCGTGTTTTTACATGAGTAGAATGTGTCCTTTTATTTAAAATGCATCTCCGGGTTATTTGTGGGGCCTGCCTGGTGTTTTTACATGAGTAGAATGTGTGCTTTTATTTAAAATGCATCTCTGGGTTATTTGTAGGGCATAGGAATTTGTTCATTCCCCCCCCCAATAATAATCTGGCCCATCACATGATCTGAGGGACGGTGGACCAGTCCACGGCTGAAAAAGGTTGCTGACCGCTGGTTTACATCCATGTAACACCTCCTTGCTCCCGTTTCCGACTGCCACAGCAGAGTGCAGATTTTGGTGTTGTGGGTTAAACCACAGAGCCTAGGGCTTGCTGATCAGAAGGTCGGCGGTTCGAATCCCTGCAACGGGGTGAGCTCCTGTTGTTCGGTCCCTGCTCCTGCCCACCTAGCAGTTCGAAAGCACGTCAAAGTGCAAGTAGATAAATAGGAACCGCTCTGGCGGGAAGGTAAACGGCATTTCCGTGTGCTGCTCTGGTTCGCCAGAAGCGTCTTAGTCATGCTGGCCACATGACCCGGAAGCTGTACGCCGGCTCCCTCGGCCAGTAAAGTGAGATGAGCGCCGCAACCCCAGAGTCGGACACGACTGGACCTAATGGTCAGGGGTCCCTTTACCTTCACCTAACACCTCCTTGCTCCCTTTCCGAGTGCCATAGCAGAGTGCAGATTTCTGCTTCTCATAATGCCCAGCAAACAGCTGTGTTTCCTACCTCAACACCTGTGCAATATTGACAGAAATGGAGTAAGGGGAACCGCTGGACATGACAGGGGATGAAAGAAAGCTGCTGCCAAACACACACACGTACCCATAAATACTTATGATTGCTGGCTGACCTTTGCTAGCAAACAACCCCTTATCAACAGCTTGGTGCTTAGCAACTGGCAAGTCTTGCTAGTCCCACCTGCCTCTCTCTGCAGGCATCCGCTTCCATGAATTCTCTATCAGGAATTCCAGCAAGTGCAGCCGGACCTGTTTCATGACACGAACCCGAGAGCAGCTTCTAATTTAAACAGAGCCAAAACACTTTGCGCAGATGCCACACGGGACAAGTTCCACCTAAGACTGACTATGGCGGCCTCTTCAAAACCACAGGCTCTACTATTTCCTGAATGCTTCCCTACGAGCTGGATGTCAGGGTGGAAATGCAACCAGTTGAAAAGCTGTAAATTGGCCAAGGGTGGGAGAAGTCCAGCCCACAGGTGGAGGGTGGAGCTGAGCATTGGGCGCAACCATGATTTATGTTGGGGGGGCAGGGCACCCACCCGCCATCCTCCTCTGTCTGGCTCTGTCTAGCAGATTCGGAATGAAATGTCTCAACGACAAATTGCTTCCTTTTGACCCCCAAGCACTCAGAAAAGTATGTCTAAATCTTCAGTCATTTGAAACATAGCTGTCAACTTTTCCCTTTTTTTGCGGGAAATTCCCTTATTCCGAACAGGATTCTTCGCAAGAAAAGGGAAAGGTTGATGGCTGTGCCTGGGTACAAGCTGTTTCCCACATGTCCTAGGCTTCCTAAGCACAGCTCCGAGAGGTTTGGCTTTTGCCCTGCTGCTTTTGCCTGGAAAATGCACTCTTTAGCTCTAAATGGGAACAAACAGCCATCTGCAGAAATCTCGATGGCTCTTTGTTCCGATTCAGCGCTAAAACGTGGGTTTCCCCAGAGGAAAACAGTGGGGCAAATAGAGGTGTGGGCAATCCCTTAGTTACATTGATCTGCAGTTACCATTTTCTTGCCTATTCACCCAGGGCAGAGCAATCCTTCATGAGCTCTCCAAATCCCTCGTTGATTTTCGCCACAGAATAAATTTGGGGCGATCTGAAAACTTGGCCATTTCACTTAGCAGACGGCAGAAAGCTGCATATCACCTACAGCTGGGAGTTATTCTGGAGTGTATATATGCCAAATATCGGAAATAACTGTATTATATATTATTGGACGATAGAAGAGTGGAAATGCCTCTCTCTCTTTCTTTCTTATTTAGTTTTGGACCATTCTTTATTAATATTAAAATTACTTATAAATACGATTATGAAGATACATACAGAGAAAAGATTGCTAGAAAACTATGTGAGAGGCAGCATAGTGGTTTTTCTCAGAGTGCGAGCCTGAGAAAGATGGGAGCTGCCCTGGGTGGGAACTGGGAAGATGTGGATCTCTGTTTGTGAATTGAAGATTAGGATAGAAGGTTGAAAGAATAAAAAAAATTGTGTTTGTGTAGGTTTCTTTCTTTCTTTCTCCCCTCTTTCTCCTTTTCCTTTTTTATTATTTAGCTTTCTCTAGATATTAGCTTTGTTTGGCTTTTATTATATTTTATGTTGAAAACCTTTAATATTTTTTTTTTTAAAGAACAGCCCGTGGTGTCCCATAATACCTGCACCGAGAGCTCCCGTGTTAGCAGCGCCTGCCGCGAGGCTCACAAAATCTCACGCGCACAACAGCCCGTAGAAAAGGACGTCAAATCCATTTAATGTTCCTCGTTTCCAGACACAGCACATCGCAGACATTGTTTGTGTCCCGCGGGAGCGCGACTAAGCAGAATGCAAGGGCGGAGAGAGAGGCAGGGGCGAAGGAGACCGCAGCTCGTTCTTCATCCCCGCGCGAGGAGAGGCTCTTGCTGTTGGGGGGCAACGTGGCCTTTGGAGGGGGTGGGGGCGCGCGCTGCCCAAATGCACTTCTGCCTGTTCAGAGAACAAGAGTCCAGCCTTTAAGCCCACTTGGCACCGAGAGGAGGTTCAAGTTTTGCAGAGAGGAACGGATCCAGTTCGGCTTGTGTGTGTGTGTGTGTGTGTGTGTAGAGCATGGGGAGGCAAGTCACATATACTAGGTGGCGAGGGGGGGGGGGCAGAACCCAGGAGTAGCAGATGCAATAAGGCAGGTGCCTCCCCACTAAAGCCCACAAAAGTACCGGGGGGGGGGGAGAGGAGAGGAGGAGGAGGAGGAGGAAGGAACAGAGAGGCCAGACTCCCGATGGGCATCTTATCTAGCTGCACCTCCATACTGCGGAGGGACTGTGTGGCAGGACTCTAACAGGGTGGGGCTCCTGGTTCCCTTCCGTCCGGCACAGCCACAGCGAGGGCATGGCTTCCCCCCCCCCCCCAGCAGCACGCTCACAACTCCTGGGCCAGGAGAGAGATGCAGAGGGGGCAGATTCCCCCCTCATTATCTTATGGAGGCATCGCTTGGGAGGTCATGATCGGACTCCTCCTTTTCCTCGCTTGGAGCCGATTCACTTTTCGAGACCGGAGTGAAAGCAGGAGATTTTCTGAAAGAAAAAAAGGGCGGGGGTCACATGCGCACTAGGGCTGTGGGGTGAGGGGGACGGGACACACACGGTGGAAAGGTCCAGTGGGCGCCTGTAAACAAAGGTTCGCTGCGGGCAGAGAAGGAAGCACAGGAAAGTACGGCTCTGATGCCGTACTGGAACGGAGAGGGAGTCAGTTTCTGGCTACACTGGATGCAATTGCAGGGCACAGGGGGGCGGGGGCAGGAATGGGGGCACAGCACGAACATCCTCCCCAAGCCCAGCGCTGCACTGAATTCATTGTCCCATGAAGCAGTGCCAAAAAGCCAAGCACGTCGGCGATGCTTCTCTTTCTCCGGCCGAAGCTCTCTTTCGACGGCGACTGCGCCTGTCGGAACTGCGTCACCTTCTAGAGACACATGGCACGAAACACAACTCCTGTAAGTCTGCAAGGGGGGGTTACAGCCAATCACTCAGAATCCAGCCCAAATTTGCCCCCCCCGCCCCCCACGGACACACGCACTCCCCTCCCCTCCCGCAACAGGGAAGACAACCGACAAGGCCCTGGCGGACAGCCCCCCACTGCACCCCGGTGTACCCTTCCCACAGCTAGGGCTAGGGCCCGGCCAGGTCACTGCAAGAGGAGCTCACCTGTCTCCCGACTGGGTGATGAGGCGGCGGCAAGTCTCCATCTGCACGTCCAGGCCCCGCTTCATGCTACACATCTCCATGTACTCGTGTAGGTGCCGGTTCATGTCGTTCTTTGCTGTGGCCAACTCCAGCTGAGGAAGAGAGGAGTCTCAGGGGCAGCCATCCTGCCAATAGCAATCCAGATCCACCCCATCTCAAAAAAAAAAAAAGCCCTTTCCCACAGCTGCTGAATGCAACTCTTAACTTTATGCAATAGGTAAAAGGGAAAGGACCCCTGGACTGTTAAGTCCAGTCGAAGGAGACTATGGGGTTGCGGCGCTCATCTCGCTTTCAGGCCAAGGTTTGTCCACAGACAGCTTTCCGGGTCATGAGGCCAGCATGACTAAGCCGCTTCTGGCGCAACGAAACACCGTGACGGAAACCAGAGCGCATGGAAACGCCGTTTACCTTCCCGCCGCAGCGGTACCTATTTATCTACTTGCACTGGCGTGCTTTTGAACTGCTAGGTTGGCAGGAGCCGGGACCAAGCGACGGGAGCTCATTCTGTCATGGGGATTCGAACCACCCACCTTCCGATCAGCAAGCCCAAGAGGCCCAGTGGTTTAGACCACAGCGTCACCCACTACACTGGAGCCAGGCAAACGCCAGAGAGCTTTCTAATCTACACATGCACACCCGTTTATATCTCTCTCTGTCCTGCTCTGTTGAATTTTATTACATACAGTGTTTGGGGAGACTCTGCCCAGCAAGGCCTGGCCTCCCAGTTTCTGGCAAGCAGTAGACATGGCCAGAATTCAAAGACACATTTCAGCTGAGCCACCCCCTCCCCCATCAAGCCATGTGACAATCTAACACTGATCCCCATGGGTCTCCTTCCTTTTCTGGCGGTGGCAGGGAGTTAATAGTTCATCTCCAGCATTTATTTCCTTGCACACTCTTCTTTCCCCCACCTCGATTTGGCCGATGGTTTCCTGATATTCCTTCTCCCTGCTTTTGAAGAGCGACTCCGTGTCCTTGATCACTTTCTCCAGACTGTCGTCCGGCTGCTGGCAAGGAAGGTGGCAGCGACCCCAAAAAAGAAAGAGAGAGAGCAGTTGCCACCCATCAGTGACACAGGTTGCAAAACGGCACGGCGTCCATCACCACAGAAGGGCTGAGGCAAAGGAGGGCAGGCTACAGAGCGCATGATGTTGACTGCCTCACTTACAGTGTGTCAACAAAGTTCGGCGCTCCACCTGAGAGTCAGGGGGTGCCATCTGGGGAGGGGGGGAGCCAAGGGACCTCGTCCCCTCCTCCAAAATTTTCAAGGAGGGGGCCGGGCCCCCTCAATATCCCACAGCGACATGCGTACACCACACAACATGCTCACGTCATGCGCGCAAGCTGCGCAGTGCGTGCGCATGACGTGAGCACATCTCACGGCGCGGCCCCCTCCATTGTGGAGGCAAGCTGGTGCATCTGCTGAAGAAGAAGAGGAGTTTGGATTTGATCTCCCGCTTTATCACTGCCTGAAGGAGTCTCAAAGCGGCTAACATTCTCCTTTCCCTTCCTCCTCCACAACAAACACTCTGTGGGGTGAGTGGGGCTGAGAGACTTCAGAGAAGTGTGACTAGCCCAAGGTCACCCAGCAGCTGCATGTGGAGGAGCGGAGATGCATGTGGAGGAGCGGATTACGGATGCCGAAGTTTTTGTGTTGGCGCCAAAACAGGAGGGAGGCACTTCCGGATTCTGCTAGTGACTGAGCAGACATGATAAACTGAGCTCTGCACTGTAAATAGCTTGGCACTTAATAAAAAGACTTCAAAGACAAAAAGGCTCGGCATTTCTATTGAGCAACCGATGAGAGAACCTGACAGCCCCACTCAACAACAATGGAGGAGGTCTTGCGCGGAAATGTACGCTGACAAGAGGAGGAGCTCCAAAGTGCGACGGGAAGAGAAGGCGGCCACTCGCTTACCTCCCCCTGTGCTTCAGCTGCAGCGATAGCATAGCCAGAGAAATCCTCCCACAGCAGCAGCGTTTCTTCAGTCTCCTCCCAGGTGAGACTGTCACAGTCATCTTCAAAGTCATACTCCCTCCTGGGGACAAAGGAACCGCATTATCAGCAAAGAGAAGGTGGGCAGGCTCTCCTTGGGAGCAGGCATGCCCAGAAGCAATAGGAGGAGAGACTTCTCTACGTTTTCATACTGGGACTGGCTGGCGAGGGACTATCCCAGCAACTTCAGTTCTGGGAGTGGTCGTCTTAGATGCTCTTGACCGGCTGCTAGGTCCAGTGGCCAGGACAGCTGCACCACCACCACCCTTCCTCCTTCAGGCAGTCAGCCCATGTGAGAAAGCTGGCTTCATCTAGCAAATGAAGGTTTCTTAAATGTGGCATTTGGATGGCATTTAGTCACTAATTTAGGGGGGGGGGGGTGTCCCAAGAATAATTGTGACGATAAGGCAGACTGCAAGGAGGTCCTTTGCCTTTCTTGAAAGCACATAATAATAATAATAATAATAATAATAATAATAATAATAATGATAATAATAATAATAATTTATACTCTGTCCATCTGGCTGGGTTTCCCCAGTCACTCTGGGTGGCTCCCAACAGAATATTAAAAACACGATAAAACATCAAACATTAAAAACTTCCCTAAACAGGGCTGCCTTCAGATGTCTTCTAAAAGTCAGGTACAGTAGTTGTTTATTTCCTTGACATCTGATGGGAGGGCGTTCCACAGGGCGGGTGCCACTACCGATAAGGCCCTCTGCCTGCTTCCCTGTAACCTCACTTCCTGCAGTGAGGGAACCGCCAGAAGGCCCTCGGAGCTGGACCTCAGTGTCTGGGATGAACGATAGGGGTGGAGACGCTCCTTCAGGTATACTGGGCCAAGGCCATTTAGGGCTTTAAAGGTCAGCACCAACACTTTGAACTGTGCTCGGAAATGTACTGGGAGCCAATGTAGGTCTTTCAGGACCGGTGTACTATGGTCTCGGCGCCCACTCCCAGTCACCAGTCTAGCTGCTGCATTCTGGAGTTTCCAGGTCACCTTCAAAGGTAGCCCCACGTAATGCTCTTATAAGACCTATCCCCAGGATTATTCCCCCTTTAAATTAAAGAAAGGGAGCAAAACGTAACCACAAGGGTAGCACAATGTGGGTGATGTCTAGATGTTGTCGGACTCCAACTCCCATCAGCCATGGACAGGCCTGATGAGAGTTGTGGTCTGGCAATCTCAGCGGATAGCCACAGAGGATCACACAATTCTGTTTTGTCCCCCCCAGGCTGGATTGGCAATCCCTAACCAGTAACCTGGCCCTACTAGAAGGTAACTCCAGAAGCAAAGGATAAACTCACAGCTGGTTCAGCATCCTCTGCATCTCCTCGTTGATGCTCATGGCTGTGGTCTCATCCTCTTCCTCCTCCTCGAGTTTTTTGGAAGTCTCGCTCTCAGAGAGGGAGGTGTCCTCGTCGCTGACCAGCTTCCTCTCCCGCTTCCGCCCCATCGTGGCTGGGACCTTAATGGGAGACAAGTGCAGAGACTACAGAACGAGGTCGGGTTGGAGGTCGGAAGTGGGGGGGGTGGAAAGAGATGGGAGGGGGAATAGGGTGGTGTAGGGTGAAGTAGAGACAGAGAGAGAGAAAGAAAGAAAGAAGGAAGGAAGGAAGGAAGGAAGGAAGGAAGGAAGAGAGCAAAAGAGAGAAACAGAGAGATCGAGAGAGGGGAGAGAGAGACGGGCTTATTATGACCAGGTTAAAGATGGTGCGATGGCTAAAATGCAATTTTTAGAAACCTCTATTTTTTAAATCAAAAACTAAGCAATGGAAAGATGGAATCTGATGAGGGTTCACAGTAAAGGGAACTCCAATCACACCCCAAAGATGGCGTCGGGAAGAAAGATTTAAGACAGAGGTGTCCAGAAGGAAAAAGAGGAAAATGCCGGGAATTACAGTTAAATTTGTTTTATTTTATTTTACAGAAAAGCTCCTAACTCGCATAGTTTTCCAGCTCAATGAAGAAAAGAAACAAACAACAACTAACCAACTGGTTCTATAGGGGGAGCAAGAGAAAGAAGAGTGAGTGAGTGAATAAGACAAAGAAAGAGAGAGAGAAAGGGGGGCGGGGAGGAGAGGGGAGAGACGGTGTTAGAGAGAGGTACACACAAAAACTTCCACCATGTCTCCCTCTCCAGCAGCTGCTTCCCTGATGGGGCCTGCCAAGAGCCTGAGGTGGGGGGCCCTGAAGAGATGATGACAGGGACCGGGGTGGGGTGGGGTGGGGGTACAGGGTTCCTACCACACAGCCTCACACAGGGTCTTGTGAAGGCTAACCTCAAACTCCCTGCCGGTTTTTCCCAGGGGACTGAGGTGAATACATGGAATGAGGTTCGGGTGGCAGGGGGGTTCCGTTTCCCCTTGGAAAGGTGTGGGGGGGGGGGCGCTGTGGCCCACCCTTCCCCACAGGTGGGAAGTGCGCCTGGTGCCTCTCACCTGAAACATTTTGATCATGTCCTCGCAGTTGCGCTGCTGGGCGACGTCGCACAGTTTAGCCGTGATGTCTATGCGCCGGCAGATGTCCATGTCCACTTTCATGGCTTTCTCTTGGATTTTGGTATCGAGCTCGGTAAGATTCTGGCCCAGCGCACAAGAAAAAGAGGGGGGGGGGAAGGAAAGTTAGGGATCATTACATAAGGTCTTCTGTACCCTTATGAACGGGCTGCTTGCAGACGTAGGCTTTGTTTGGATCAATGTGACAATACAGTGGACCTTCTGGATACAAATTACAGTTGTCCCTCGACTTATGAAATACTCGACATCCGAATTTTTCGACCTATGAACGAAAAAAGTGCCTGCACGCCTACGAATCTTTCGACATCCGAACGGAAATCCGTTGCCGGTTTTAGATGCAGTTTCCTCGACTGACGAATTTTAGATGCGGTTTCCTCAACTTACGAATTTTTCCGAATATTTTTTCTCCCAATGCATTCCTATGGGAAATCGCTTTTCGACTTATGAACTTTTCGACCTACGAATGTCAATTCGGAATGGATTAAATTCGTAAGTCGAGGGACCACTGTAAATTCATTCTGGGGGTCCGCCCACAACCCGCAAAGTCCATAGGCAGAGGCATTGTTTCTGCGAATGTGCGTGGCGTGATTGAGCGCTTGAGCGCATGCGCGCACGGCAAAACCCAGAAGTACACACTTCCAGGTTTGCCGCGGACGTAACCCGAAAGTTATGTATCCAGAGGGTCCACTGTATTTGGAATGAATTTATACAAAATGTAATAGGCTATTAATATTTACATATATATTAGGATAATAATATCGCATTCATAAAAGAATGTGTGGGTTAGGGTATTTTCCCCTGTGTACATTCGTATTTTTTCCCTACACATATTGGTTCCTTTTCATTTTTCTTTTCTTCTTCTCCTTTTCTCCTGCATCACTTTTATTTCTTTATAACTGAAACCTTTTCTTAATTAAAGAGGAAAAGGAAAAGTGGGGGGCGGGGGGAGAGAAAGATGGGGATTGCTCGATACAGATTACCTCACGAAATCTCACATTAAGCATGGAGTAGAGGAGAAACCTTGTGCTGGGCATCATATTGTACAGTGGTACCTCAGGTTAAGAACTTAATTCGTTCCAGAGGTCCGTTCTTAACCTGAAACTGTTCTTAACCTGAAGCACCACTTTAGCTAATGGGGCCTCCCGCTGCCACCGCCGCCACACAATTTCTGTTCTCATCCTGAGGTAAAGTTCTTAACCCGAGGTACTATTTCTGGGTTAGCAGAGTCTGTAACCTGAAGCGTATGTAACCCGAGGTACCACTGTACAGACAAGTAGCACAGCAGGTGTGGGGATGCTGTGGCCCCCTCAGGACCCCACATCCTATCCATTCCAGCAGGCATGACCAATGGTCAGGGAGAAGATGGAAGTTTTGTTCATTCATTCAGCCTTTATTTGCGTAATAGATGGGAGTTTGGGTTCAACAACAACTGGAAGGTCACAGGGACCCCAATCCATCCCAGCAACAGAGTATCCTCTGTGGACCAGGGTGGATTTTATATTAAATTGGGTTTCTAAAAAATAAAATGCTTTTAGAGGGAAAATATTTCTAAAGATAGTTTTCTATTTAAGTTACATTACAGTCCAAAGGCTATAAGGATTTGTTTTAAGTTTTTCATGTGTGCTAAAACACAGTCTAAGTTTTTTATTTTAATTGTTTAACTACAACAGTTAACAAAGCATGGATGCATATGCTATAATGTTATTGTTTTAGTTAAATAAATTGTTTCAATTGCTATTAAGGAAGTGGTTATTTTTCTCCTTCCAATAGAGTACAGTGGTACCTCCGGTTATTTCTAATAGTAGAACCAAATCAGTAATTTTTGATATAACTTTAAAAACTACTCTGAAAATTTATTATTCCAAAAACGAAACCTTCCTCTGGTTGCAGGGTGGATTTGATTTAAATCAAATTGATTTAAATCGCTAGTCAGTAAGACTTGATTTAAATCATATTTTTTTTTACAGAAAAACATTCTTGCTGGTATAATCTTAATATTTACAACCAGAGGCAATAACTAAAGCAATAACATTATAGCATATGTATCCATGTTTGTTAACTGATGTGGTTAAACAATTTAAAAAACAAAACAAAAAAACTTAAGACTGAGTTTTAGCACACATGAAAAACTTAAAACAAATCCTTATTTACTGATGAATAGCCTTTGGACTATAATGTAACTTAAATAGAAAACTATCTTTAGAAAGATTTTTCCTCCAAAAGCATTTTATTTTAAAAATCCGGTTTTTTAAAAAAAAATCTGATTTAAATTTTTTTAAAATCACTTTTTTAAAAAAAATATCATTGATTTCTATCCACTCTGTCTGGTTGTCAATATTAAGATGCTACCAGCAAGAATGAGTCTGTAAAAAAGAAGATTTAAATCAATTGGATTTAAATCAAATCCACCCTGCTGTGAACTATGCCAGTTTACATTTCTTCACTTGCCAGCCATCTGTGGTCCAAAATAAACCAGGGTGCACATTGGGGGATGCAGTACATAGACTCACATTGCTCATCAGCCCCTTGAAAACGACCAGCTCTGCTTTAAGCTGCTCCACCTTCATGGCCAGCTCTTCCTGACACGCTTCTGCTTCTTGGGCCTCCTAGTGGAGAGGTAGACATATAGACAGGTCAGCGCTTGGGAGAGACCCAGGCCCGGGGCGCAGGGAGTCGGAGGGGAAGGGGTGACCCTCACCTCGTGCAGCTCAGTCACTCGGTCTTGCAGCTGAACGCGCAACGTATATTCCTCTTCCCACCTGGCGAGACAAACAGACCAAAGACATGGCAATTTGTTTTTGCGCCGGGCTCCGCTGGGAGGACAGGTGCATCCCCTCCCTCTGGTGAAACCGGTGCTGGCACAGGAAGTTTTGCACAGGATTTGTGCTACGTGGGAGGGACTGGCACGGAAGCAGAGGCGCCCCCTGGAATGTGCCGCAGCGACAGCTGGCAGGCTTTGCCACACAGGCTTTTAACTCGGCTGCTCTAAATTCACAACCCACTGCCCGAGGACCGAGGAGAGTAACCACAAACTATGTTTAGCAACTGCAAAGAGACTCGCTACCCCCAGAATAAACCACATCGACAGATGAGCCCTGCCTCTCCTTCCTCTGCTGGATCGGGCCGCTGGGTATGTCTAACCTCATCAGTTTTTGGGCAGCCCAAGGGTTGCATTCCCTCTTCCTTCCTTCACAACTATAGCTGGCACTCAGCTGTCCCCCGGTCTACCAAGTGGCATTTTATTGCTGCCAGATAGCTGTGCTTCACAGGGATTCATATAGCTATAGGGTCATCTCAAGTAAAGTAAAATAAAATAAAAGTTCTAGGCCCCCCAAGACCATAGCTGTCAACTTTCGGATTTGAAAATAAGGGATTTTCCCAAACTTTCGGATTTGAAAATAAGGGGTGCCGCGAGGGCGGTGCAATGGCACCAAGTAGCCTCGCCACCCTGCGCTTCAGAGGCTGCGCGCGAACGGGTGAGCAAAAGAGCGAGCGCATAGACGGCAGGCAGGCTGTCTGTCTGGTTGGGCGTGAGGGTCTGGCTGCACAAGGCATGCAAGCTCCGCCCCCAGTCGGTCTCAGACTCCTTATTGGCAGCCGAGCAACGCAGCTGAGGAGCCTCCCTGGCCGGCAGGGAGGGAGAAGAGCTGCTTCGTTTGAAATCCGGGGAATTTAAGGGATATCAACAATCCGAGATAGCAGCGGGAAACGGCATTGGTATAAGGGAGTTTCCTGCAAAAAAAGGGAGGGTTGACAGCTATGCCCAAGACTCAAACAATGTGGGCAGCAGCGAGGATGGGAGGTGGGAATCCAACTAACACGTAGTACTACTTTGAGAAAAGCTCAGCACCCTGTTGGTGATACAAACTGTCCTCCCCAGTCACAATATCAAACATTTGATGAGCAAAAAAAAAAAAAGGGGGGGGTTGCTAGTAACTCCCTCATCAGCGGACCCGTATGGATCAACTGAGGAGGAGGCCTTCAGGTGTGTGCCTGCAAGCATATTTGAAAGAGAGAATGGATGTGGGCTGGGCGATAAATCGTCCAAAACCGGTTTGAAGTCCGTATCTGTCTTTTAAATTCGACTCAATATTGATCCAAAGTAGATTCCAATGTATAGTTAGAGGAGTAAAGACTTAAAACACGTTGCAGGATCCCCCCAAAATACACCAGATAAATAAATGTATAAAGGTGGTATCTTTGCATTGCAAGTAACTGTCTAGGCAAGCAACTTAAAGGTCTAGCTCAGGGGTAGGCAACTTAAGTCCCATGGGCCAGATGCGGCCCAATCGCCTTCTCAATCCGGCCTGCGGACGGTCCGGGAATCAGCGTGATTTTACATGAGTAGAATGTGTTCTTTTATTTAAAATGCATCTCTGGGTTGTTTGTGGGGCCTGCCTGGTGCTTTTACATGAGTACAATGTGTGCTTTTATTTAAAACGCATCTCTGGGTTATTTGTGGGGCATAGGAATTCGTTCATCCCCCCCCAAAAAAAATAGTCCGGCCCACCACATGGTCTGAGGGACAGTGAACCGGCCCACGGCTGAAAAAGGTTGCTGACCCTTGGTCTAGCTGATATGAAAGGATTTTTTTATACAGTATAGGTTTGCTGGTGTGGAACTGACTCCAGTACCTTTGCATCTTACTAAGGAGTGACCTAAAAATATTTTAAAGGTAAAGGTAAAGGGACCCCTGACCATTAGGTCCAGTCGTGACCGACTCTGGGGTTGCGGCGCTCATCTCGCATTATTGGCCGAGGGAGCCGGCATACAGCTTCCAGGTCATGTGGCCAGTATGACTAAGCCGCTTCTGGCGAACCAGAGCAGCGCACAGAAACGCCATTTACCTTCCCGCCGCAGCTGTACCTATTTATCTACTTGCACTTTGACGTGCTTTCAAACTGCTAGGTTGGCAGGAGCAGGGACAAGCAACGGGAGCTCACCCCATCACGGGGATTCGAACTGCCGACCTTCTGATCAGCAAGCCCTAGGCTCTGTGGTTTAACCCACAGCGCCACCCGTGTTTTAAATAATAATAATTCCTTCCTCCAGCCCATTAATAAATGGTTTCAGAGGCAGAGCTTTTCCTGCCTTCCAAACCAGCTTTTCTCTTGTTTTACCTCATAAAAGCAGGTTATTACACACGCAGCCAGGGGAGGTACAAATGCATTTCATATATCTCATAACTAGAACAGCATCTGTGCTGTAATGCTTTTTGGTGCCCCACTAAACTGGCTGGAGAGATAGTCTTCTATCTGTGGAGATTGGGAGGAGGAATCTGCTCCAGGGGAGATAAAGAAAGCTTGCTTGTCCCTTCTCCCAGCAACCTTTTAGTATTTCCCAGAACAAATTTGAAAAGTCTCCTTCCTTCCAGAAGCAACAGGCTGCGCTGGCGTCTCTCATTGCCTAAAATAAGTGGAATTCTTTTCTGGCAAACCTCAAGCCAAATGCTTCATATGCCATAAGATGCTCACCCACCCATTTAGGACAAAAACAAACGGGCGATTACTCATGGTTTGGGAAGGAACACAGAAAATGAGGCAGAATATGAGAAAGGAAGGGTGACTCAGGCAGGCGAAATGTGGAAGAAGGAGCAGGCAGAGAGCTTGCGTCTCCAGAGAAGAAAACATGTCGGTTCTGCAAAATTTGTTTAAGGATACTTCATTCTCCTATCCTAGGAAAAATAAACCTGAATCCATGGCCTGCTATCCATAGCATGCTAGCAAAACAAAAGGCAATGCAAAAGATATCTAGGTACAGGATGCCTTTCTATGTTTAAAAAAGCATGAGAGATCTGCTTTTTGAGATTATGTGTTATAAATAAAGCTTAATAATAACTATAGCACATGCTTGTTATTAGAGGGCAGGGACTAGTAATCTTGCGATATTGCAATTCAGGCTCCAATCCTGCTTTCAGACATGTGGCTCCTATCACCGAATTATCATTGCTATTTGGCTGTAAGCGATAACTGACCGTCCACATTAGCAGGAGTATTGCATTTTTTTCTACTTGCACATTTTGCTATGTTCCATCTATGTGGTGAGTACAACATAGTTGCCATAGGTAGAGGAAGATCCAGGCCCCATACCTTCCAACATTTCTCTGATGAAAATTGGGATGTCCTAAGAAAAAGAGGGACATTCTGGGATTAAATCAGAAACCGGGGCGGCTTCTGTAAATCTGGGACTGTCCCTGGAAAATAGGGGCACTTGGGAGGGTCTATACTCTTGTCCTCCCTCTTGATATTATATTTTTATATATGTTGGAAGCCCCCCAGAGTGGCAGGGGCAACCCAGTCCAATGGGTGGGGTATTATTATTATCATCACCATTATTATGGAATAGGATGTCCCTATTTTCATCAGATAAACGTTGGAGGGTATGAGCATCCCAGAATGTGCTGCTTTACTTTCCCACTTCCTCTTTAAAAAAGGGTCTAGCAGTCATTTGTACAGTCAAAACACTCATAATAATAAAAAAGTAGACATAGTCAGGGATACCAGCGGAGTCTGTACCCATTTCCTGCCCACAAAGAGCAACACCAGCCTTTGAGCGTAGAGTCTCTCCACATCCTGAGCTCTGTTGGCTGGCCACAGCACTGAGCGGCAGAATGCTAGGAATTAGTTTCAGTATTGAAAAGTATTATTTCAATTCTTTTATCTCAGCTATTTCCACCCTGGCCCTTCCGGAATTATCTCCTCTTCGCTCACGACTGGTCCTTTTCTCTACTGCTGAAAATGGGAGTAAACGCTTCCTAGGGAGCAACACTGATCTGAGGGTGGCCCACTAGAATCAGAAGACGACTCTTAAGCCTCCTTCACATCCGGCCTCGCCTCCTGATCCCCATCCCGCACCGCCCACCTCCACCTCCCGATTCGCACTCTTATCTGCAATGCACCATTTTCCTAATAATAGTCTCGACTGCAACGTTCCCTCCTCCCCGCTCAGCCCAGCCCAGGCGAAGCAGAGCAGCCCAGGCAAGCAGAGCACATCTAGCGCAAGCAGACGTTTCCTTGAGTGACCCCACGGCCCCCTCCTTCCCAGGAAGATGCTTTTGAAGCTGCAAGACGAAAGGGAGGGGCGAAAGAGGTGCAGGGAACCATTCCCCAAAGAGACCAGGCCGCTGGAACAACAGGAAGCCTCCCTGCCAATGAACCTTCATTCCCTCAAGACATGATAAACTCAGAGCAACAAGGGAACCGATGGAACAGGAACCCTAATAGAAAACAGCTGACTCCAGTCTGAACAGCATTCAGCTCTTAGCTAGCTCCAGATTTAGAGTTTATCTACTTAGAATCATAGAGCTGGAAGGGGCCATGAGGGCCGTCTAGTCCGACGCCCCGCAATGCAGGAATCTTTTGTCCGATGTGAGGCTCGAACCCACAGCCGAGATTAAAAGTCTCATGAGCTATCCCAGCTACGCAAATGGCAAGGGTTGGCTGGGCACAAGGCAGAGCAACACCGAGGAATCGCAGAATCACAAGGCTGGAAGGGACCACAAGAGTCATCTAGTCCAACCCCCTGCGATGCAGGAATCTTTTTGCCCAACGTGGGGCTCGAACCCACTGCCCTGAGATTAAGAGTCTCATCTCTCATGAGCTATCCTACGGGTGAAGGATGTAAGGGACTTGTAATGTAACTCTGAGAGCAGCAAATTTCAGAGGGCTAGCTTGGAGGCAACAACACCAGTCATGTAACATGTACAGAGAAGCTTAAAGTCTCCTATCAAGCTTTCATCTGGAGCATTTCCCAGATACCTCTGATGTTCCTCACTCACATGCATGTGTTAGACTATAAGAATCCCCTTGGTGGCTTATATTTGGGGCCACTTCTCTGTTTCCAGCCGTGGCTGGTGGCTTAGAGAAGCTCACCAGCAAAGCATGGAAGCATCAGCTCTCTCCCCTTTGTCTCCAGCCCCTGGTATTTCCGATGAACACACAGATCTACGATGGGGGGGGGGGGCAATAGACACCCCTAGGGACTCCCGAGAATACTAATACTATGAGAGGTAGGGGCTGTTGAAGATCTCAAACAGATTTTCAGCACATTGACTAAAGCTGCAAATTCTCAGGATCCTCTGGAAGAATCCGTGGTAGTTAAAAATTGTACAAATCAATTCAAGTTGGTGGTTCAGAGGTGTCCTCCTTTCTGTCCAAAAAAGGCAGGGCGAGGGACCTGCTCCTCTTCACCATTGCTATTCTCAGGCTGAATGAAATACAAAGGAATTAAGTTACAAAAGAGTGGTCAAGTTTTTTTTGGGGGGGGGGGAAGCACACATCTAATAAGTGTTAATTATGTAATGAACTTTAATGAAGTTAGGGAGACTGAGCAGATAGTCTTTTAAAACCCCTCCCTGTTCCAAAAATGGTTATTCTGCTGGCATCGATGGTGCTCAGCCATTCTGCACAGTCATCTTGGTTCTCTGCATCGGAACCTTTGCCAGCTTTGCAAATTCCAACGCGCACACAGAGAGAAATCTCCAAACACCAAGGCATTTAGTGAATTCGCTTTTCCCTTAGGATATCACAAGTGAGGGGAAGGAAGGAGGCAGAAGTTCAATTATTAGGCCCCTCTTTCAGTAACTGGTTGGCTCCTGCATGATGCCGCACGTCAGCATATTTTCCTAGTGTTTATTTAGTGCTTTCTCTGATTGCACAAAGCTCTTTGCAATTACCATCTCGCTATGAGAGACGTGAGCATCATACAGCTCCGCATAAACATTCTCTCTCACGTGCACAGCCCATGTGTCTGAATTCCCCATGTACCCAATGCAGTTCAGGGTTTCCAGCTGCTCACTGGTCCTTCCCCTCTGTTTTGAACAACAGCACGGCTGAGATCGTTTAAGCAGGTGAACTGTTTGCCACCACTTCCTCTCCGTTACCAGGAAAGCTGCCCTCAGCAGATCACCTTGCGTCAGGCTGCCGCTGAGGACACAGGAAATGGGCAGAATCTGTGCGTGTGGAGATATTGCAACCCTCTCTGTAGTTCCTCCTCTCTGGAGCAGAAGACAACATTCTGGTAAATTGTACTGTGCATTAGTTAATGGAAAGAAGATGCCATTTTGGTTTTCTGCATCAGACCCGTGTGTCATAGGCTGGTCCCATCGTCTCCAGGAATTTACCCCCAAAGCATCACAGGCGCCTAGGCTAAGTATGTATCATAGACTCACAGAAGAGTTGGAAGGGACCCCGAGGGCCATCTAGTCCAACCCCCTGCAATTGCAGGAATCTTTTGCCGAACCCATGACCCAGAGATTAAGAGTCTCGTGCCCTACGGACATGAATATATGAAACACAAATGAGTGGGGAATCTGTAATGGAAGCATGGCCACGATGCTCTCCTCTTCTCGCCTGCCACTTTCCCACTCCCAAGTCACACACACAAACAGAATAGGATCCCAAACAATATGTTTGGAAAGGTGAACGTGTATTTGGAGCAGAGAAGGAGAAGAGGAAATGGCTAAGAAGCATCTACTGCTTCTGAAATGGCCCGTTCCAAAGCAGTTTTTTCTTAGCACATGTATGCATATTTAACTGCTGCCTTTAGAAACAGCTCTAAAAGGTTGGTCATGTAAATCCTAACAAGGATGACCTTCAGAAAAGCGATCCAGGCTTTATGAAGCCTTGGGGGGGGGGAAATATGGGGGCGAGGGAGGCTCAGTGAGCGGCAATTGGCTCCATCCCATCAAAGCACTTGCTTCTGATTATCATCTGCTGGCCTCTTACCTTGTCTGGATAAGCAAGGAGGCCGTGCAGGGGAGCTTCACGGCCTTTCTGGCAAGAGAGGCAAACTATATATTGCAAGGAGTAATGGTGTACTGTGTCCAATTCTGGGAAGGAAGGAAGATGAATCAGAGCCTACCCAAATGCTGATGAGCGCAGAGATGGAGTCCTTTGTGGAGGCAGGGCCGGCGCGTCCATTTAGGCGAACTAGGCAATTGCCTAGGGCACCAAAATGGAGGGGGCGCTGGCCAGCCTGCCCCCCGCCCCCCCAACCAGCGGCGGAGCAAGCAGGTTGGGGCGAAAACCGCGGCGGCGAGGGCGCCAAAATGGAGGGGGCGCTGGCCAGCCTGCCCCCCGCCGCCCGCTGCTGCCCCAACCAGCGGCGGAGTGAGGGGCGCCCGGCCGGACAGGGGGCGGGGCACCGCTCCACAACGTGCGTCATACGCAATGACGTCACGTGGCCCGCCCCCTCGCCTAGGGCGCCAAAACTGCCAGCACCGGTCCTGTGTGGAGGGGATGCTTAGGCCTGGCAAAGAGTTGATTACCTGACAGCTGATGGGCTGTCGCAAAAGCATTGGAGCAAACTTTTTTTCCTGTTGCTCCAGAGGTCAGGCCCTGGACCAATGCATTCAATTTTCAAGATAATGGATTTGGACGAAATGTTAGGAAGAACTGGTGGTGCAAGCTCCTTGACAACAGAATGGACTGCCTCAAAAGGAGGTGGACTCTTTTTTAAAAAAAAAGTACAGCCAGGATGGGCACCTATCAGGGATGTTGTAGTCTGAAGTAGCTTTCCTATATTGGACAGGGGGGTTAGCCTATATGATCTCTGAGGTGCCTTCCAACCTGATGATTCTGTGATTATGCAGCTCTAACAATTAGACACAGGGATTGTTAAATAGTAACACTATCAATAAAGACCAGGCAGGGATATTTCACAGGAAAGGCTCTCATTTAGCACTATGTATGTTCAGGACTTAAAAATAAATAAATTAATAATTACAAAACCTGTCCTAAACTGACTTCTGCATTGTGGAGAAGAATAATTCCTCCGTTAACTTTCTCTATACTACTCATAACTCTTCTTTGCTTTCTCTCCCCAACCACAGTAAACAAAAAATATATGATATGGGAGCTTCAAGGCTGAACTATTTAAAAGAAAAAGTGGGACAGGGAGAGAAGGGCGTTACTTGACCCTTTCTGCCCATGTTATTTTATCCAAATGAATGTGATGCGGGCGGCACTGTGGTCTAAACCACTGAGCCTCTTGGGCTTGCTGATCAGAAGGTCGCCGGTTTGAATCCCCGCGACAGAGTGAGCTCCCGTTGCTCGGTCCCAGCTCCTGCCAACCTAGCAGTTTGAAAGCACACCAGTGCAAGTAGATAAATAGGTACTGCTGTGGCAGGAAGGTAAATAGTGTTTCCATGCGCTCTGGTTTCCATCCAGAAGCAGTTTAGTCATGCTGGCCACATGACCTGGAAAGCTGTCTGTGGACAAACGCCGGCTCCCTCGGCCTGAAAGTGAGATGAGCACCGCAACCCCACAGTTGTCTTTGACTGGACTTAACCGTCCAGGGGTCCTTTTCCTTTACCTTATTTATCCAAGTTAAATCATCCTCTGCATCCTGCCAAAGCTGCATTTAGTCCCATTGGGGGAGTGTGCAAGGGTTTCCCCCCCTCCTAAGTTTAAAAGCCACAAGGCAAGGGATGATTTCAGCTGCAAATGTAGCACAATGAAAAGAGTTAAAACACCCCTTCCTCTGGTGATTTAACTTTTTTTCCATGTTCTCCCATGGATCAGCTACCACAGTTTAGGAGCAAAGGTTGCATGATGCAAAGAAGCGGAGATGGTAGAAACGTGCACGACTTGTGCATTTTCCACCTCACACTTCTTGTGAAACGTGCAAAGAGGGAGCTGGCACTTCTCCCTTACAGCAGCATGAGGGAGCATCGCCACATCCACAGGGAAATTCCACAACTGGTCACAATATGGAGCTATGAGGCAGATGCACAAATACTTCTTGGCCAATTATAATGCAACCATCCTGGTATCTTTCATACTTGAAGCCAGCAAAAGTAGCAGTAGCCCCAATGAAAGAAAGAAAAATACAGCGGTACCTCTGGTTACGTACTTAATTCGTTCTGGAGGTCCGTTCTTAACCTGAGGTACCACTTTAGCTAATGGGGCCTCCCATTGCCGCCGCCGCGAGGTTTCTGTTCTCATCCTGAAGCAAAGTTCTTAACCCGAGGTACTATTTCTGAGTTAGCGGAGTCTGTAACCTGAAGCGTCTGTAACCCGAGGTACCACTGTACTGTTTCAGAGCAGCTACTCCTATATTGTCCATCTTACTCTTTTAAATGATGCAGGGATCTCTCTATCTCTCCCATGATCACAGACATTCACCAGCCTCTGTGGGATGATTTGGTACTTCCCTAGTGTACAAAAGTGCATTGCAATTCACCGTTCCTCTTCCCGGCAACCCAATTGCCTGAAAAACAGCAGCAGGCACAGATTTATAACCTGGCTCCCCTCAGCAAGAGGCACCTGCAGTTCTGGCATATTTAAACATCCTGGAACTTAGCCAACCCTGCAAATCTTTCTGCCTCTTCAAAGGTACCTATGTTTTCTTTTAAGCATCCAACGCTCTGCTTTACTAGCTCAAAGGACTCTCAAGACAACTTACAAGTTTGTTTGTTTTCTAAAAAAGGGTTTAACAAATAAAATGGAACAGAATATACCATCACTACAGCACAAAACAGAAATGTCGTATCGGAAAGAGCCTTCTTAGCAGGCTGGGCGAAATAAGGAGGTCTTCTTCGCCTGGTGCCAAAAGGGCAACAGAGTCGGCCCCAGGCAAGCCTCTCTTGGGAGTGAGCACTCAATGGCTAGGTACCACGAGGTCATTGATTCTGGTCACTGATGGTGGCCTTCCTTGGAGGGTGTCTGAGAATGATCTTAGTAGCTGGCAGGTTTGTGTGAGACAAGCTTAACTCAAAACTCCCCACATTTACGAAATGTGGAAGTTGCTTACCTCTTGCTCGTGTGTGTGTACATACGTGTGTGCGCACACACACACACACATGCTCAAAACATCACAACTCAGGAAAAAGTTATGGGTACCTGCTAGGAGCTGGGAGAGAAGGGTTCGAATCCCCACTCATCCATGAAGCTCACTGGGTGACCTTGGGCCAGCCACCATCTATTAGTCTTGCCTACCTCACAGGGTTGTTGTGAGGATGAAAGGAGGAAGAGGAGAATCATTCGCACCATCTTGAGATCCTTGGAAGATAAAGGGGGCATATAAATGCAGCAAATAAACAATAAATAAATAAGAAAAGTGCTGGGGGCTGAGCAAACTTTCCGGCACTTACGGAAGACCTTCCTCTTTTTCAATGAGCCTTTCAAGTTGTGCGATCTTCTCCAATCTGCACCTGCCCTGGAATAGTTTTAAATGTGTTTGTATGGTTTTATCGCTTGTTATTTGCCACCCTGGGTTCCTCTGGGAGGAGCAGCAGGAGGAGAAGAAGAAGGGATAAATAAAACCTCTCTGATTCATTTGCCATAGCTTTCTCTGCCTTGGATAGGGACCCAGGTGGCGCTGAGGGTTAAACCACAGAGCCTAGGCTTGCTGATCAGAAGGTCGGCAGTTTGAATCCCTGCGACGGGGTGAGCTCCCGTTGCTTGGTCCCTGCTCCTGCCCACCTAGCAGTTCGAAAGCATGTCAAAGTGCAAGTAGATAAATAGGAACCGCTCCGGTGGGAAGGTAAACGGCGTTTCCATGCGCTGCTCTGGTTCGCCAGAAGCGGCTTTGTCATGCTGGCCACATGACCTGGAAGCTGTACGCCGGCTCTCGGCCAATAAAGCGAGATGAGCGCCGCAACCCCAGAGTCGGACACGACTGGACCAAATGGTCAGGGGTCCCTTTACCTTTTTCTCTGCCTTGGATGCTGCTTTCAGTAAAAGGGAATAAAGTTTTCAGAGAAAGGATATATGCAATATGCAGCTTGGCCCTTTAGTCTCCGCCACCAAGCGAAATGAAGTATCGGGACATATAAAAATGCACTTGTTCACATCCATCCCTTGTCACTCCCAGCCAGCGTCTAAATGCAGACCGCAAGTTCCTCAGGCCACAAACCCGACATCTGCCGTTTACATTTGCAGAGCGCTATGTGCACTGATGGCACTATATAAATAATATGTGGCTTCTACAGATAATAATAATAATTCTGCACACACAGAAGGTCTTTAAAGGCTTGGGTTTCTGTGCCTTCCCTCCGCAGCAAGTAAGCTGAGATAGCATCTGCAACACAGAACTTGGCCAACATTGGCTTTCTATAAAAGATGGGGATGTTTAGGTACAAACTGGTAAAAAGGTGGTGGTGGTGAGCTTTGAAGGGTTAGGCTGGCGTCACACCTTAGTTATAGAAATCTGAAGTAGACGGGACTAACAAAATGCTTCAGTAAGGCAGGGAAGAGTTGCGCATAGCTCTTGGCCTAACTTCACTTTTCTCCCTCTTCTTCTTAAAAAAAAAAGGGGGGGAGCAGTGGCAACTGGGACAGATCATTTAACTGCTTTATAACTCTGTCCAGCCACACAGAGGAGACAACTCCTAGAGGCCGCGGTCCTTTCTGTCTACCCCCTAAAATATTTGAGGGGTATTTGAGGGGGCTGCTGGGCCCCCCTAAAGTTGATGGGCATTGCCATTCAAATGGTGTGCATGTGCTGCATCTTGTGATCGATTATGTGGGGTGGAGCTTACGTCCCCCCCCCCGGCAATATTTTATTCAAGTCGACATGCTTGCGGACATGTGTGGAAAAAGTGGGTCGTGGTGACTTGCACTGCATCACATGTCTGGAAATGACAAATTCAGCAAAGCTGAAAAGGAGGAGGAAGTCCTCTCTAGTTGGCCTGGCCACGGAACAAAAACAAAAACAGTGGCAAAATAAGAGGCTCCTGCGACGGCAGCCCTCCTTCGTCGCCTCTTTTCCTAGTAGTGCTTCCACCAGCCCATCTCTTTCCCCCTCCCTGCGTCTCTCCCTGGCATTGGCCTCCTTGCCGGCTGGCACCCACCCACCGCGACGATGGCTCTGCCCGCCCCGTCGAGCCCCTCACCTGCGCTTGTACTCATCGCGTTCCCTCTTCACCTTGGCCAGGACGTTGTAGAGCGCCCGGATCTCGGGGGTGATGGTGTCGATCTGCACTCCGACGCCGTCAGGGTGCACCCAGGAGACCCCGGGCCCCTGCACCAAGGTGGTCTCTAGGCCGGGCCCCAGCCGTCGAGCCTGCGAGAAGGACCAGATGGTGCCCGGCAAGAAGCGAGAGGACGACGAGAAAGTGCCGCCGGGCAGCGACGGGGACTGCGAGGAGGTGGGCGTGAGCGGGGCCCCCGGGTGGTGGCAGCTGGGCGAGCTCAGCACCCTCGACGGCGTGCTCAGCCCCACCGAGCGGGGGCTGCTGCAGCTGCTGCCGCCGCCGCCTCCGACGCCCCCAGACAGCGGGAGCCCCAGCGGGCGGATAGGGCCCACGAAGCCCGTCTGCACGGCTTGGTCTCGGCGCTGCAGGCTGCCCCGACGGGCGCCGCCTTCCTCGAGGGCCTGCTGCAGCTGCTTCTCCAGCTGCCGGTTGCGGCGCTCCAGCTCGTGCACCTTGGCCAGGAAGCATCGGAAGCGGAGGTTGAGGGTCTTGAGGACGTGGATGTTGGAGCCCAGGTCGTTGCGGAGCGCCATGGCGGCCGGCGGGGCCGGGAAGGCAGAGCCGGCGGCGAGGGAGGCCGGCGGGGCCAGCTCCCCGTCGAAGAAGTCCCTCGGGGGCTCGCCGGGAAGGAAGAAAAGGTCCGGGAACGGATGCTGCTGCTCGGGCTCCGACGCCGCCAAGCCCTGCTGCTCTTGCTGCAGAAGGAAGAGGTTGGGGCCGAATAACGGGTTCATGGCTGCGGCGGCCGTCCAGGGGGCTGCGACGGCGCCGGGGGAAGCGCGGGCTGGGCGGGCACACGCGCCCGCCACGGCCAATCGCAGCCGGAGGCGCCTGCCGGGCTGGCACAGAAGGGGCGGGATCCAGCCGCCCGCCGCTGCAGAAGGGAGGCGCCTGGATGGGGAGGGAGGAGGGAGGGAGGGAAGGATGCAGCAGCGCAGAAGGGCGGCGATGCGGCGCCCTCCAGACGGGCCGGGGGATGGAGGCGCGCCGCACGTCCAGGGGGGAGCTGAGGACGCACAGCCGCGCGGCTGGCTGCGCCCCCCACGCCTGGAGACCGTGGCGCGCGGGAGGAGCAAGGCGCTCCTTTGCCAAACGGAGCTGCGTTAATCTGCTGGCCGGGAAATGGCCCTTTGCCTGCCAGCGGCGAAGATGCAGCTCAGAACAAGGCTGGATGCTGGACAAGCTGCTTCTGTGTGCCCTTAGAACCACAGAATTGTAGAGTTGGAAGGGACCACGAGGATCATCTAGTCCAACCCCCTGCAATGCCCAATGTGGGGCTCGAACCCACAACCCTGAGATTATAAGAGCTTCATGCTCTACCAAGTTATCCCAGCCTTCCAAAAATAGAAGTCCAAGACCTTTAACACAACTGTAGCTCTCTCTCTCTGTGTGTGTTTTGCAGGCAGACTTTCGTAATCTGGTGCCAAGGACAAAATTTGGTGCCCCATTATTCTTTATTTTCACAATAATTCCTTTTGGTACAATTGCTTTTTAATGGATCTTCTCAGTAGATCTCTGTATAAATATTGCTTTTGTTATAATTATCATTTTGCATCTCCTCAGGAGTAAACCCCACACAAATCTGGAGTGGAGTCCCTAAGACAGTTGGATGGTGCCTTGTACGCCTCCTTCCAGCAACTCCTGCAGCCAAGCATATTGCTCTGCTTTCCTTTGGACCCCATTAGCGAGACTGAGAGGGGAGTCTTGTCATCTGGGCAGCCCAGGACCTCCATACACACTGCCCAGAGTCGCCTACCAGCATCTCTTGAGACAGATGGATGCCAACAATAAGTGTTAACTGGTCTAAATCAGAATTTGTGCTTCTTGGTGATGATCCATTTTTATTATAAGAATTTCCATTTGTGTCCACTGAATTAACTTATCTGGGAATTCTCATTCCCAAAGATACTGGCAATACTGGACAACTGGACTCTTACACATATTATCAAGAAAGCACAGTCCAACTTGGAAGAGTGGACACTCCTCCATGGGGCAAGGTTCATGTGATGAAAATGAATGGGCTACCCAGATTGAGCTAGGTGCTGTGGGGTGCCCCACTCCACATCACTCACCTCCACTTCAAGCAAGCACCTCTGGAACCCGGTGTGGGAGGACCTGATGGCCTTGGTGAACTACAGTCGTACCTCGTGTTATGAACACTGCATGTTGCGTTTGTCACAGGTTATGAACGTGCCGAACCTGGAAGTACTGTAACGGGTTACTTTCGGGTTCGGCGGTTCGCGCATGCGCACACGAAAAATGATGTCATGCGCATGCGCCGAATCACATCACACACATGCACAGACGTGACGCTTCAGGATATGCGCTGCTCATGATGCGAACAGGGCTCCAGAACGGATCCCGTTCGCATCCAGAGGTACCACTGTATACAAAACCCACCCTCTACAAGACCCCATTGGGCAATGGCAAATTTCATGTGAATGACCCATGGGAGGCCTAGACCAGAGAGCTGGACTTCCTGATACACTTGAAGCAATGGCAAACTGCTTTGGCCTCTGTAAGGTTTGGCTCGGATCTTCAATTACGGAACCACTTTGTCAGGGAGCTGCTTCCGTCCTCCAGTCCGGCTTTAAGCAGGCCCCCCCTCCTGACGACAGATTCATCCAGTTCCTCTTCGAGCCCAAGCAGCGAGGAGAGGGGGGGTGGGGCAGAGGCTCCAGCCAAGGTATCAGAGATCTCGTTACAAAGAGGAGGAAGGAAAGAAGCGACGGACAAAGTGCTTCCGGCTCCCCCGCTGTCTTTCCTGGCAATAGAAAGGGGGCAGTCTGGGAATCTGATGACGATGATGGATGAGCGAGTGACCCGATCCGCTTGTAAAGCAATTAATTTAGATTAAGGCTTTGAAAAGACACATGGGTCGGTCTTTCTTTTCGTGCAACCAGATAATGAGAGCACCCCTGGCTCTCTGACACACTTAGTGATGGACAAGTGGGGGGCAGACTTAGAATTCTCAGGTGCTCCATTACAACACAACTCTGTGGGCCTTGATGAAGGGGCAATGTAACTGGATTTTTGTTTGCCCCATTGGTCAAAAGACAGGTGTTGCAACACTGGAAGGGGAGTATCCCCCCCCCCAATAACAGCTCAGTAGTCAGAAGACTTGCCTATTCTTACAACATACGAAAAGCTTCACCAGGCAGCACAAAAAGAATAAGCACTCTGAGATTTCGGATCTGTACTTGTTTGCATGAAGTACATGCCCAGTGGGGTCTGCCAGAGCCTATTCCTTGCCACTCTCTGTTTCTCCCCACCGTCTCCTTCCCCCACCAAACCCCCTTCCCCCTTTTAGTTTAGATCCAACAGTATTTACTTCAGCTGTGAAAAAAATGAAAATAAAAACCATACTGAGACTTGAAATAAAATCCTATACCCAAGATGCCACACGACCAGGTAGAAAATATTTTAATGACTGACAAATTCAGACAGTTTCTGCCCTTCCAACAGGGCTAAAGGTAAATGAAATATTTTAGGTCAGCCCCGGTGTGCAGAGGAGAGTACCTGAATGCCAACCTGGCACAGGTCTTGCCAGGGCAAAGTGCCTTGGGGAGGATCTCCCGCCAGTCTTACTAGCGTTGTCTGGCAGCTGTCAGAGAAGCATCAAACAATGCAATTTCCTCCCTATTGGTGGTTTCGGTGCACCTTGCGCTTCTTGCTGGGGGTTGGCCGAGCTTTCGCACCTCCCGGAGAGGGCCGAGCAGCCTTCAAGGGCCTGGACCGCTTCTGGAAGGAGCCTTGCCGTGAGACTGGGAGCCGTTTCTTCTGCTTATCCCCTTTCAACTCTCCTTTCACAGGCTGCGCCTTGGCAGAAAGTCCCCGTTTTGCAGGCTGATTCTTAACGGCCTTTGACTCGAGGCGTTTCCCCGCTTTAGCAGGCGGCACAGCTGGTACTGCAACAGATCCCTCTTCTGCTGTTTGCACGGCTGGCTCCCCGCTCGGCTCTTCGTCTGGAAACAGAAGCAAGCGTTAGACCAGAACAACGGCAGCAACACTGGAGCAAGCAGGGAAAGAGAGCAGGGTGGGAACAAGCCAAGGACCACAAAGAAAAAGGAAAACATTGTGTTGAACCCAAGCTCTGCAAATGCCATATTGGTAGTCAAGATAACCCCCAATTAATTGTTAGGTGTTGTAGCAATGAGCTCATCAGTGTTTATATTCACTTGCTTTGCTATAAGCCAAGGGTGGCCAACTCCCAAGAGACTGTGATCTACTCACAGAGTTAAAAACTGGCAGTGATCTACCCCCTTTTTGGGGGTTCAGGTCAAAGTAGTTGAGTTTTTCCAGGGAGGAGGTAAAATGTTGAGCTTTTTTTAGGGGAGCCACAGTTGTTCAGCTTCTTTGGGGGGGAGCCAATGATCCACCAGTGATCTACCACAGATGTCCAGTGATCTACCGGTAGATCACGATCAACCTGTTGGACATGCCTGCTATAAGCTAATAGGCTTGCTTTGACGTTATCCTTATCTGTGGGCTTGGGGTGCTGGGCACTGAGCCCAGAAAGGGGAACTATCTGTAAGATTTGGGTGTTTGCCATTTATGCCCTCATCTGGTCAGGTGAAGTAATGGGAAGTTCTGGCCCAAGTGACGTATGCTGCTTGGTGTATACAGAATGTATCAGGGCTGGGCGATATCGGGTTTTCAACATTGTGATATATCAGCAGCTAAATACTGCAATATGCTGATATAGCACAAAGTCTGGAATGTATCTCAGCTGTTCCTTCCTTCCTTCAAGAGAAACAAGCATACAATACCAAACTAAAACACATAAAAAAGCATTATTAACTAAAAATGCTCATCCTGCAATAACATAAAAAAGGATACATCCTACCCAACCAAAAGATGCAGACTAATTAAGAGCAAAAACAGGCTGCTGGGAAAATAAGAACGTCTTCAGCAAGCACAATCACTCACTGTTCACATTTTCCCTCTCTGTTCCAGGTTGTATTTAAAGCAGAACAAAAACCTAAAAATATACGCTAGATGCCACAACCACACAGCTTCAAAACAAAAGTATTACCACTTGACTAAAGCTCAACAGGATCAGAATGCTGCAGTGAACAGTTCAGCAAAACTGCAGAACTGGCAGCCAAGAAACGATTTCCAGGACACAGAATTGTGGAAGCATTTGTTTGGCAAGAAAACGAAGAAGAAGAAGAAGAAGAAGAAGAAGAAGAAGAAGAAGAAGAAGAAGAAGAAGAAGAAGAAGAAGAAGTAGTAGTAGTAGTAGTAGTTTGGATTTGATATCCCGCTTTATTTATCACTACCCGAAGGAGTCTCAAAGCGGCTAACATTCTCCTTTCCCTTCCTCCCCCACAACAAACACTCTGTGAGGTGAGTGGGGCTGAGAGACTTCAGAGAAGTGTGACTAGCCCAAGGTCACCCAGCAGCTGCATGTGGAGGAGCGGAGACGCGAACCCGGTTCCCCAGATTACAAGTCTACCACTCTTAACCACTACACCACACTGGCTGCTGATGAGGCAAACCCTCCAGCCTGTTACCTTTTGGAGGCTTGGGAATGGCATTGGAGAACTTCTTGAGCTTGGCGACAAAGAAGCCATCCATGTTGTGGGTGTGAGGGTAGAAGCGGCGAGTGGATTTCAAGGTAGGGTGGAAACGGCGCTCCCTAAACCTGAGTGCCAAAGGGAACACAAAGATTGCACGTTGTGAGTTGCCAAGAGCAATGAGAATCACGAGCTGCTCTTGCATTCCAGATTAGAGAGCCACACCTGGTAAATCCTTCCTTGCCAAAGTCCAGCCCTGTCGGCACCAGGCGGACATTGCGTTTCTTCAGGGCGTAATCGACCACCCACTCATTTTCCTCCACCTGTCAAACACAGACAATGGACGGTCAGATTCCTTAAAAACGTACATGTAAAGGACCCCTGGACAGTTAAGTCCAGTCAAAGGCGACTATGGGGTTACGGCGCTCATCACTCTTTTAGGCCGAGGGAGCTGGCGTTTGTCCACAGACAGCTTTCCAGGTCATGAGGCCAGCATTACTAAACTGCTTCTGGCGCAACGGGACACCGTGACAGAAACCAGAGTGCACAGAAACACCATTTACCTTCCCGCCACAGCGGTACCTATTTATCTACTTGCACTGGCGTGCTTTTGAACTGCTAGGTTGGCAGGAGCTGGGACAGAGCAACAGGAGCTCACTCAGACGCGGGGATTTGAACATTCAACTTTCTGATTGGCAAGCCCAAGAAGCTCAGGGGTTTAGATGACAGCACCAGCACCACCCACGTCCTTAAAGCTTCCTACTGGGAAGGGGTGCTCCGCTGCCTGGGGCAGCGAAGACTAAACAGGGGAAAGAAGACTCACCATGACTGAACACGTACAATACACGATGTAGCCCCCGGTTTCTGAGGTGGCATTAACCGAGTCAATAGCACTGAGCAGCAGTTCCTTCTGCAGGTGGGCACAGCGCAAAATGTCCTTCTCATCCTGAAAGAACAAGGCAGACACACATCAGTAATAGTGAGATGAAATGTTCGTGTGGCAACACTTTGTTTATACCCGGGATGGGGAAATCTGCGGCTCTGGGAATTGGATTCTCCAATGCACCTAGAGGACTACCTACTTCCCACCATTGGCTTACATTTCCCAACAGTCCTTGAAGAAGCCTCCTACCACTGTGATTCCCATTTGTAGGTGGTGCGGAGGTGCTAAGGATGAGACACGATTTGCTGAATGCAACCCATTAAATTCATGGCAGAGGTGAGACGAGAAGGCACTTTCTGTCACTACTTAATGCAGAGTTTGGGGAGCGACCTCAAGAGCCAAAACTCATGCTTGGCATGCAGAATGCTTCAGAGGGTTCAGGCCCTGGCATCACAAGCTAGAAGGATCTTAGTTAGCAGGCCTCAGGCCTAGGAGAGCCTTTGGCAAAGACCACACCAACACTGTGATTGGGTATAAGCGCCTTCTTGTGTCATTACGATGTACATCTTGAGTCCTTTCAAAAACTATTAGGTTCAAGCCACCTGGACCTGGCAATTGGTTAAGTTTTAAGAATATGTCTATTAGCCCTAAAACTGCATTCTGTTTGACTTCTTTCATCAGGTTCTCTCCCCACAAAACTGGTTCAGGTGTGGCAACTGCCAAGCATCTTTTGAAGTGTAGGCAGGCAGAAATAATCAATTCAGCTTCTCTGCAAGCTCCCTCTTCCCATGCTATAATCCTCTCACTTAGCTATACACTGGTCGAAATGTTTGCTGCCTGCCTGCTTGTCGCTGCAACGTTTGTTTTGCCACAGCTTGTGCTCAATTCCATTCTCATTTGGGCCACACTGTCCCCTTTTTAAAAATGAAGGCCTTCTTGCCATTTTCTTCTTCTTCCTTGCCTTTATTCATCAAGCCCGCTGGCATCCTCTTCTACCTTTAGTAATCTGTGGTATACTTGTTGCTGTCAACACACCTCTCTCGCTTCCCCCCAAATATCCTCAAAGAGGTTTTGGTAAGTGTCAGGTTCCCTTAACAGTTGCTCAAGAGTAAAGACCAAGTCCTTCTTGTCTTTCTATCATTTTATTGTGCAAAGTATTTACAGTGCAGAGCTAATCCTAAACATGACCGTCTAGTCGCTAGTGGAATCCGGAAGTGGCCCCCTCCTGTTGCGGCGCCAACACAAGAGTCTCGGCACCCTGAAGTGCCGCCTCCTTCCTCCCCTGTTCCCTCTGCGTAAAGTAGGTGCCGGAAACGGTGTCTCTCCCTCCGAGTGGGTTTGCTGAGTGGTGCTAGGTCTCTGGACATCTTCCTGGAGCCCTCTCACCCCCTGGCTCCCTCCCAGCAACTGCTCCTCCCCCGAGGAGGAGCTGGCAGATTCACTGGAAGATGGATCCATCGACAGCAACGGATGAGGCTGTCGGTAACCACTCAGTGCCGGACTGGCAGGGGTGGGCATGCCCCTGACAGTAAGAAATAAAATGAAGCAGATGTGCAGCTCAAAGTCTCTCTCTTCCTGCACACAGATTAAGACCCCCCTCCATGCCCCACTGCAGTGATTAAGGCCCAACTCACCTTATTGGTTTTAACTGTGGGGTCTTTTGAAATAACACCCGTTCCGCTGCATGGAGCATCAAGCAGGACCCTGTCGAAGCCGCCCAATACCTTGGGAAAGAAAAATGCATTCAGGGGGACGTTTCTCCCTCAGTTCTACATGGTCTCTCCCTCCCTTGGGTTGGCCACCTGGAGACCAAATGCATATCTTAAAACCTTCCGGGTCAGCAGAAGACACAACAGCGGCAACTTCTCTGCCCATCCCCATCACTTGGGGATTCCTTCTCCCCCCAGCACAGAAAGGAGGTGGCAGAGAACTCAACTTGAGGGACTGTCACTCTTGCCTTGTCTCCCTCTGCACTGGTGGAATTCTGCCCGAAGTTTCAAGACAGCATCTGTACCCGCTTCCTCACAAAGTGGACCATCCCTGCCAGGGATCCACTGGGTCAAGAAAGGTCAGATTCATAAAACAACAACCACCCCAATGCCCTCAACCTACCTCCTGCTCAACCACATATCCCAGTATGTTTCCGAGCACAATTCAAAGTGTTGGTGCTGACCTTTAAAGCCCTAAACGGCCTCGGTCCTGTATACCTGAAGGAGCGTCTCCACCCCCATCATTCAGCCCGGACACTGAGATCCAGTGCCGAGGGCCTTCTGGCGGATCCCTCACTGCGAGAAGCAAAGCTACAGGGAACCAGGCAGAGGGCCTTCTCGGTAGTGGCGCCTGCCCTGTGGAACGCCCTCCCAGCAGAGGTCAAAGAGATAAACAACTATCTGACATTCAGAAAATACCTGAAGGCAGCCCTGTTTAGGGAAGTTTTTAACCTGTGATATTTTAATGTATTTTAATATCTGTTGGAGGCCACCCAGAGTGGCTGTGGGGACCCAGCCAGATGGGCGGGGTACAAATAATAAATTATTATTATTATTATTATTATTAGTATATACCTTGGGGAACTGGCGCCCATCACAGTTGCTCACAACAGCGTTTGTGACTCCCAAGCGGTGCAGATTCCCCACCACACTGCGCAGACGCTCGGCGTTGCTGTCATTGGCCAGGATCACACCTGTGTTCTTCATCAGCTGGGCTGCCAAAGCAGAACGCAAATGGGTTAGCGCTTGCAAAAACAACAACAGGTCTCCCTCCAGCCCTGATCATTAGAGACTTAAAATTTCTCCCATACATCTTGTCCTTGAGGCCCTCTCTCCTTAGACAGCTCTGTACCTATCAAAGTTTGGGCTTACATGTGGATTTTCTGGGCGCCCCTCCACTAGGAGGAGAGGCAGGTTTTTGGGAGAATGACTCCCTTGAGCGCTAAGAATGGGAGGCCACTTCCACTCCCTCCCTTATTGAAATCTCTTACCCTAAGCTAGGTGGCCAGCTGAAAAAGGAATATGAATTGCACCCCACAAGCAGCTAAATTCCCAAATCGACAACCCAGGAAAACAAGAAGCAAGGCAGATTGCGGGCCCCTGTAAAAGAGTCCTCAGATAAGCTCAAAATCCTCAAATGAGCCATACTTGTCAGTTCCCAGTGGCCCAAAAACACAGCAAAGGTGAGCAGGTGAGATTAGTTTCTCCCAAAACACAGGTCAACTTGCAGCAGGTTTCGCAAGGGACACAGCCATGGCATCAGACATCAGCATAAGGACTTAGTATTTATTTATTAAATTTGTATACCCTCTTTTGTAGATCTCAAGGTGGTTCACACCAAAAATGACAATATAAAAAAGACAAAAATATGGAATAAAAATAAGAACAAAAACAACCCCACCTTCCTACAACACATTTAAAAGGACACCGGATGCCAGTCAGCCCAAGGACTGGTTGAAAAGGAATGTTTCTGCTTGGCGCCTAAAGATGTATGAAGGCACCAGGCGAGTCTTCCTGGGGAGAGCATGTCACAAACGGGGAGCCACTGCAGAAAAGGCCCCTCCTCGTGTTGCCACCATCCAGACCTCTTGTGGAGGAGGCAAACGAAGAAGGGTCTCAGATTAGCCCTGGTGCATCTAAGTAGAAATAGATGAGCTCGTCCCTCGGTGGAAAAATGTTGGCGGGGGGGGGGCCTCCCAAAGTATCCAGTTGAGGTTCTGCTGTGCTGCGGCCTAGTTTTCCCCAAGCCCAGGCTCCAGTTGAAGCTTCCTTCAGTGAGACGGCCTCTTAGCCGGCAGAGAAGAGCAGCACTCTTGTGGTTTGTGGTCCATTGGGAGGCAACAAGATGGCAGAACAGACCCCTCTCCCCCCCAACCCCCCTGCCCGGCCCCAATCCTCCACCAGTACCTATGTAGCTGGTCTTGCCCCCTGGGGCACAGCACATGTCCAAGACGCGCTCGTTCTCCTGGGGGGCCAGAGCCATGACGGGGAGAAGGCTGCATGCTCCTTGCAGCATGTACTGGCCGGCCAAGTATTCTGGGGTGGCGCCTGGGAGGGAAGGGAGATGAAGCAAAGGCATGAGAAACCAGCTGCTGAGGAATGTGGCGGTGTTTTGTGTGTGGAGGGGTGTGTGTGTGTGTGTGTGTGTGTGTGTGTGTGTGTGTGTGTGTGAAGGGAAAGATAACACAGCCTTCTACTCACCTATAGGCACAGAGGAGTCGTACACAACAAGCCCAGTTTTGGACCACTTTCCTAACGGGTCAAGATTCACCCCACGGTTTATCAGGGCCTGTGGCATGAAGTGGAAAGGATGAGAGTGAGCTTTTGTCAACCAGGGTTAGGCTGAGGGTGGGGGGCTCTCCGCCAGCTACACACCTGAGCCAGGTCGCGCCGCCGTGTCTTCAGCGTGTTGGTGCGAAGGGTCACCGGCCGAGGAACCTCGTTGGACTCCAAGAAATCAACCAGCTAAAGGTGGGGGGGGGGTGGAGAGAGAAAGACCAAAATGAGGCACGGGAGCCACCTAAGAGCAGTCATATTCTGAGAGTGGCTAACCAGGGGTCTATGGGAAAATCCCACAAGCAGGACAGGCAGTGCCGGATTTAGGTTTGATGAGGCCCTAAGCTACTGAATCCCCGCGACGGGGTGAGCTCCCGTTGCTCGGTCCCTGCTCCTGCCCACCTAGCAGTTCGAAAGCACATTGAAGTGCAAGTAGATAAATAGGTACCGCTCTGGCGGGAAGGTGAACGGCGTTTCCGTGCGCTGCTCTGGTTTGCTGGAAGTGGCTTAGTCATGCTGGCCACATGACCCGGAAGCTGTACGCCGGCTCCCTCAGCCAGTAAAGCAAGATGAGCGCCGCAACCCCAGAGTCAGTCACGACTGGACCTAATGGTCAGGAGTCCCGTTACCTTTATCTAAGCTACTGAAGGTAATGGCGCCCTTTATATGTCCGGTTGTCCTTTGTCAACAACAAATGGTCGCTGTTTTTTGTGTTGAATATATGCTATATGGTAATTTATGGACCTAATAGGCATCTAAAGCCTATAAAATATATATTTTATCAAAGTGATTGATATAGACATGAGCAAACCAGTGATATTTTAGGGAGCAGGGTAGCAGGCAAGGCCCATTACTTACATCATAGGAGCCTACACAACACAAAACGTGCTGTATGTAGGTTTTATTTTATTTGTCCCATGGGCTGCAGATTGCCGACCCCTGCTCTAAGTGACGGTTGCTTATATTTTTATATTTTCTCTTCCCCACTCCCACAGGCCTCTCAAAAGTTGTTTTAGCCATCTCCTGTAGTTCCTTCTCCTTTCACACTCTCAAAAATATTTTTACTCATCTCCTGTAGTTTCTTCTCCCCTTCTCCTTTCACGCTCAACTTGTACCTTATTCCCCTGCCTCCAAACTGCCAGTCAGTGGACCTTGGAGGTTTTAGTTAGTTAGTTAGAAAAAAAGATCCTGCAAGCCTCAAGTCTTCTCAGCAGTGACGTACAGCCTTCAGACAGTGGAACAGTCATGAGAATGCTTCAAAGCTACCTGCCTAAACAATTCAGCCTTGCCATCAAGGATCAAATCCTGGTGTCGTGCTACTTAACCACAGTTCAGTGCAACCTTCCCCGACCTAGCACCCCACCACTCTGACCATTGGGCATGCTGGCTTGGGTCTGGAAGAAGCTGGAGCCCAACAACACGTGGACTCCAAAATTGGGGCATCCCCAGAAAGAAATTATCCAGGCAGAAAACTGGTTAAGATAATAATGGAAAGTACCTCGGAGAGTGGGAAAAGCTCCATCAACTTCTCGATCAGGAAGTCGCTGTAAGAGTAGTAAGCCGCAAGGTCCCGGCGCAGAAGGGCGAGATAGTCCTGCCGCGAGTGCCCCTCCTCTCGCTTCGCACCGAAATCCTGAAGCACCTCTACGTTGTCCTTTATGCGCTGATGAATGAGCTGCAGGTCAGGGGGCTGCGCAGGTGATTAGGATGTTAAGGAGCAACAGCAGAGACAGGGGTTGAGGCCTGATCCCAAGTCAGACCACCCAGTAGGCCCACCTGATTTTTGATTTGATGATTTAATTTTGATTTGATGATTTAATGAAGATATATTTTATTATTAGGAAGTTTACTAATTGAAGGCTATTTTTAATGCTGTATTTATGCTCTGAATTTGTGGCTTCAAGAAGTTTATAAAGTGATTGTTTTATTCTTTTTAATAATAACTCTGTCCTTAAGTATTGGAATAACTCTGTTCTTAAGTATTTGGAAAAGATTGTTTTATTTTAATAACCCTGTCCTTAAGTATTTGAATTTGCTATGCCAATAAAGGTTATGGAATGGAATAGATTTAATTTCTAGATTGCTTATTAAAAATATCTCCAAGCCGTGTACCATAAAGAAGCAGAAACAGACAACTTAAGACAAAAACACACCGTTACATACAGAAATGCTACATTTATACAGTACTGATCCCGTACTGTATACTCGAGTGGAAAAGTGGATCCTCGCAACACTTTGGAGCAGCTAAGAATTCACGGACCTGCACACATTCCTTGAAACAGCCCTGTAAAAGCAAGCCGGAATTACCACTCCGTTACTGCGAACGAAGAGTTTCAAGCCAAAGGGAAGGCGCTAGATATCTGAACCAGGAGATTCCCCCAGCTCACAGACACTCATTCCCATTACAATGTGGGTGCTTAGCTTGCATGTGGGGCCCAAAATTTTGAAAACCCCCAAAAACTTGCTGCTCCCAAAGTTTCCCTTTTCTGGGGGACTGTTCTCCAAGCCTCACACCATTCTTAAGTGATTACAAAAATAAGGAATTTTTTCTTTTACTGACTTCTCCTCACTGTGATGCGCGGGACGAGGGTGGCGCTGTGGGTTAAACCACAGAGCCTAGGGCTTGCCGATCAGAAGGTCGGCGGTTCGAATCCCCGCGACAGGGTGAGCTCCCGTTGCTCGGTCCCAGCTCCTGCCCACCTAGCAGTTCGAAAGCACGTCAAAGTGCAAGTAGATAACTAGGTACCACTCCGGCGGGAAGGTAAACGGCGTTTCCGTGCGCTGCTCTGGTTCGCCAGAAGCGGCTTTGTCATGCTGGCCACATGACCCGGAAGCTGTACGCCGGCTCTCGGCCAATAATGCGAGATGAGCACCGCAACCCCAGAGTTGGTCACGACTGGACCTAATGGTCAGGGGTCCCTTTACCTTTACCCTCACTGTGATAGTTTGATGCCATTTTAAAAATTATTATATAGTTTGCGGTTTTATACTTTGATTTTGTTCTGTGAACCGCCATGAGACCTCTGGGAATAGGGCGGTATATAAAGTCAATAAATAATAATAATAATTTATGATGCCAAGGCCCCCCATAATTACTCCGTTTAAAAAATGCAACCGTGTTTTAACTGAGCGCTCCCCAAAGGGCTCCTGCTGTGGTGCCAAAAGATTTTTGCCACACCCCCTACAAGACCCCCCCCAAAATCTGTCCTTAATTTTTTTAAAAAAAAGATTGGCCATGCCCACTTTGACATGTGACAACCGCTGGTTGGCGCTGGGTCAACGTGGTCTTTGGCCCGAGAAAGGTTAGCTCCCCGCTGCAACACAATGACACGCTGCCATGCCAAGGAGAGGCCCAAGGGGCCACAGAGGAAAAGGCCTGCAAGGAAGCCTAAGGCTGCCAGTCCCGGGCAACATCTCTCCCCTCGCCCCAAAGCCATGTAGGCGCCCCCATCTCCAACCAAGAGGAAGGATATCTTCTTTCTCTATCTCCTGCCCGCTGGGAAGCACAAAGTTCTCCTCTGTGTCCACGTTGAGCTGCAGGTCTGTGTCCTTGCTTTGCTCCTGCGCTGTGTCCCGTTTCCGTGGCGACGTCTCATCCTCACTGCCACTGTCATCGTCGCTGAAGGCCGGGCTGCATCCAAGGAAGGGAAGCATTTCAGCAGGAGATTTTTTACCACTCGTCGGAGTGCATACCCCTATGATGTTATGATTTTTGTCAAAGCCGAGCGGCAAACAGCTGCAGCGAGGCCTGGTCTGACTTTTGCCTGTCTCACTAAACTGTGAGAAAGCTGCCTATCTTTTCCTACATGAAATGTTTACGTTTCACTGTAGGCTACTATTGTAATCCTAGCCTTTGTGCTCACTCTTCTGGCTAGACCTAGATGCCGGACAGACGGCTTTATGGCAGCTCTGTCTTATCTGAGCTGGCAGCAGAGATTCTCTCTGCACTATTCCTACAATAAATAGTTTAGCCTTAATTATGGCTTAATGTGTTGTTCTTCATGCTGGGAACAATCACATATGACTGCGCCACCAGACTCTCTGTAGCCGGGGATGTGCGCACACGGCTTTGCTCTTGCTTTGGGGCAGTCTCACAAACTGCCCCAGGCGGGGTATTTGCTGACATATACAGGGGTGGAGAATGTTGTTCATTCCTTTATTTTACATCCCACTTTTTCGCTAAGGAACTCCCCCTCCTCACTTAATCCCAACAACCCTGTGAGGTAGGTTAGGCTGAGAGGCACTGAGCTCTCACACAGCCGAGTGGGGATTGTACCCTGGCCTGCCAGGTCCTAGTCCGACACTTTGAGTGCTACCAGTGTTCAAAATGAGTCAGGCGCCAGTCCAATTGCGACCACATGGAGATCTCCGGAGGCTGTGTTGGTGACTGACATCTCCATCCAAGCTGGTCCCTCTAGCTTTCTTAAGCAAGTAAGCAGAAGAGGTTACTTCTTGCATTTATATCCCACTGTCTTCTCCAAGGAGTACATGGTACTCCCCGCTCCTCAGTTAATCCCTACAACGACCCTGTCGGGTAGGTAAAGAGGCTGTGATTGGCTCCAAGACCACCCAGCAAGCTTCATACTGAGCGGGGATTGGAACCCTAGTTCGATACTCTAACCACTACACCAGGCCTGTCCAAAGTCCGTTATGGGGGTCTAATTCGGCCCACCAGCCGGTTTAATCCAGCCCCTGTGGCAGTTTATTTCCTGGGGTAAAATCCTAAAAAAAGCTCAACAACTTTGGTTGGTGCTTTGGTCGGCCCCCACAGCCCTTCACTTCATCAAATCTGGCCCTCTTTGAAAAAAGTTTGGATATCACTGCACTACACCAGCTTCCTAGTTACTTCTGAACTACAGGGCAGCTCTATAAATTAAGTAGGTAAATAAATATGGGGAAAGCGAAAGATCATTTAGAGAAGGATCTGAAGTATTTTTCTTGAAGCTTGAGTTAGTTTTATTTGATGTCTTAATGTGTTGTAAACTGTTCTGAGATTTGTTTTTGAAAATATAAAGAGATATAAAAATGGAACGAATCATCATCATAAGTCCAATGGGGGGGGGGGGAGGGAACGGTGCCTAGACATTCCATTGTGGTGACTGCAGCCTAGGTTTAAGGTGCCATTTGGCGTTTAGATTATATATTTCTAACACTGACCACTACACCATACTGGCCTCCATTTTGTGCCTTCCAGATATTGCTAGACTATAACTGCCATCGTCCCTGATCATTAGCCACGTTGGCTGAGGGCTGATGGGAGTCCAACGACATGCTGGCAATGCCTGCTCTGAAATCTAAATCTCTTGGTTTACTCACCCCTCCAGCTTCTCTTTCTGGGCAGCTTGTTCTATAGGCAAGAGCTGAGTTTTAATTTTTTAAAAAGACACACACACACAAAGGAGAGAGAGAGAGAGAGAGAGAGAGAGAGAGAGAGAGAGAGAGATGTCAGATATACACCTCACACATTAAGAGGGATAACACAGATCCACAACAGGAAGTGCAGAGTGGGGAAGTCAACACTGTTCATTGTAAGTAGACACACGGATTGTTATCTTCCAAATTCACGCATCTGTTTATGCTGGTTTGTATTTGTATTTTATTGCCAATTTTTTTTTTTTATATTCCATAATTTTAAACAAATTGCCACCAAATTAATACAAATTTAAAAGTTGACTTCCCACCCACCCCCTCTATTTTCCTCCCCCATTTTGCTGCTCCCCAAAAAACAACTTTTCCAACTATCATTTCAAAATATCCATCCCTTCTCCCTACACATCACCTGTTCAATTACCCATTTCTGCTATGGCTTTTATACACTGTTATAACCTGTCCTCAAAATAGCAGAGTAGAGTAAATCCTCTTCTACCTCTCTATAATGGTCGTTCATCAGTTTTCAAACATTTCCTTCTGGTACCTCTTGAGTAACACTTTGCCTGAGAAAAACAGATCTTGCTTTCTCCCAGCACACATTCCTCCATAACATGGCCTTGAACATTGCTGTCTGACATCTGGCCCCAGCAATCAACAGCTCAGCCTCACTGGTGCGGCGTGCAGGGGATGAAAATGAAACCCCTAGAATTTTTTTGGTATAAATATATAGTATTTGTATATATATATTTTAAGGAGGATGGCGTACTGAAGATTTTCAGGGGAGTATGCTAGCAAGAGATTCTCATAAGCAGAAACGTTTCCCACTGCCTGCATTGGCAATTCTTCTCAGTCCATTATTTTATGGAAGGTAACCTTGTCTGAATCCTAGGGGCTGGGCAGCACATTCAATGGCAGAGCCAGAAGCATCAACAGCTGCAGGCGATGCAAATCTATTTGCAGCAGAGAAGCAGCAGGTTAAGAGCCAAATGACTCATTCACCTACTCGCAATTCCACAAACATCCCTGTAGTTGCAAGGGTGAGGGAACTGGCGCAATATGCACATTTCTTACTGAAATATTTCCCCCCTTTCCTTTTTAAAGACACTTACACACACTCTCTCTCTATTTCTGTTTTACAATTTAGAATATTCACTTATACAACCTTAAAGTATCAATGAATTCCCTTCTTCTCTTTCCGTGGTTCATTTTACACAGCATAAATCCCTGCATATTTTTTATAAACCATTCAGTATTCCATTATTACTTCCATCAAAACTTATTTACACCGTTGAATTTATCTTAATGCTGCCAACGTTTCCAAGTGTACACAATTTCCCCCATATATTCAGTAAACATTTTCCAATCTTCTTTAAACGAATGTTCTTCTCGTTCTCTTATTCTATACGTTAGATCAGGCATAGGCACACTCCGGCCCTCCAGATGTTTGGGACTACAATTCCCATCTTCCCTGACCACTGGTCCTGTTAGCTAGGGATGATGGGAATTGTAGTCCCAAACATCTGGAGGGCCGGAGTTTGCCTATGCCTGCGTTAGATCCACAAGCTGCGCATATTCCATCAGTTTAAGTTACTTGCCATATATATTTTAATACCCCATGGTGGACTGAAGATTCAGATGGGAGATTTACCAATTCACAGCTGAGTTATACAACACAAACTCTTTCCCACTCAACAGTAAGAATTATTTTCACCCATTTATAATGGAAGGCCAAGGAATCCTTACCTCCTCTTCGTCATCAGAAGACAGATCTCCGTAGTCGTCCACCATCTCCTCCTCGCTTCCATCATCTCCGCCGCTCTCATCAAGTGCCCCGCTGTCCTCTTCATCGCTCTCTTCGGGTCTCGGTCTCTTTTTTCCTGAGGCCGAAAGAGTCAGCCAAGAAGCGTTGGCATCGCTGAAGCCACGCTGGCGGCCATCTTGTGAGGCCGCTCTTCCATTTGCACCCTTCAACAAAGGCGTCTCTGCAGCTGCGAAGCAGGACCAAAAGGAACTATTTAGAACAAGTCTTGAAGAAGAAATGCCTATTTGCCCTCCGAAGCAGCAGAAGCAGTAGTTGTACCTGAGAAAAACCCAAGTATTCAAAACAAAATAAAAAAATTCCTTCCAGTAGCACCTTAGAGACCAACTAAGTTTGTTCTTGGTATGAGCTTTTGTGTGCATGCACACTTCTTCAGATACACTGAAACAGAAGTCACCAGACCCATGGCTTGCACAAGTTGTCATCGATCTTGTGTAAGTACTTTAAATATGTACTTCTATCAACTAAGACTTTTGTCAGTTAATAGATGGGAATAAGAGCAAGCTTCAACCTGTGGTTGAGAGTTTAGGGCAGGCATCCCCCAACTGCGGCCCTCCAGATCTTTTGGCCTACAACTCCCATGATCCCTAGCTAACAGGACCAGTGGTCAGGGATGATGGGAATTGTAGTCCAAAACATCTGGAGGGCCGAAATTTGGGGATGCCTGGTTTAGGGCATAAGTGCTTCTTTTTTTTTGCTTTAAAACAGAGCAAGATATATACAGAACTTTTTTTTTTTGGGGGGGAGAAGTGCATAATTGTGAGGGTTTTTTTGTTTGTAATCTCCTGACTCAGTTACAGCCTGTGGAATCAAGAAGGAATCCTATCTTCTTCCTCCCTTTGAGACATCAGATAAAGACAGAAGGCTGCCCTGAACTCAAAATTTTCTAGCATTCTGACGAAAGTTTGCTATTATCTATGACAGCTCGTGACACGATGCATCTGCTGATTTTTAAGGTTCCTGAATTCTAGGGTTACTGCCAAATATGGACCAACACTTACCTTTTTGGATTATAAACCTCCCTCTAAGGGAGAGCTCCCCCAAATCCCAGCAGAGGCAGAGAAGATGAAGATGGAGTCTCTTGCACACCTTGAAAAGTTGTTCCACCCATAAAAGAACAGGGTGTGGGGAGGGGGCGCAGCTGGAGGTTGTGGGGAGGACACCAACCTGTAGCTCCAATTTATATCCATCTGCACTAGGCACTAAAGAGCAACAACAGCCTCTTTGAAGTGATGAACAAAAATGAATTTGATGCCCCCTCACCTGTCTGGAGATCAGGGCCATCTGCATCTGCCTGGGGCTTTGTAGATTTGATTCGTCTCTTTGCAGCTCTAAAATAAGATAGGAGAATGAGCTAAAAGCAAGCATGGCTAAGACAGAAAAATAAATCAATGTACACTAAGTAAAGTTTTAGCCGATAATCCAGTAAGAGTTAGATTTAAGGAAACATTTACTTTTTTCAAGTCATTTTGGTATGTTGTCTAGGGAAAAAGAAAAATATATACGGTAAGATGAATGTGCCTATTTTTTTTTTTTAATGGCAGCAAGTATAATTTAGAAGATATATATTTTTAAATCCTGTTGCATTAGCAGGACTCTGTGCTGGTTGCTGCTAGCACAGCTATTTAGTTCCTAAGAATATCAAATATAAAAGTAGAGTTAACCATGGCCAGACTCACAACAATCAACATTAAAATGCAAGGCTTGGCAATCTGCTGCCAATTATGTTTCTCCATTTCTCATTCTAACCTGGACTGCTTGAGTATAAGAATCAAATTGTTTACAATGTGCATTCTAACATCATTTTCTTCAGAGAGCAGATAACATTAATAAAATCCATGTCGATAGATACTGTTAATGCAATCAGTTAACACCGATGTCATTAATGAATCAATTAACACAGTAAAAAACAGATTCAAAGTCTCTCTCCTTGGTGGGCAGTCATTATTTAAAAAATAAGAGCAAAGCATCATTCTGAATAGAGAGCAAATGCCTTCACAACCAACCTTCGTCGAGCATGACTGGAAAGCTTCTTTGCACTGTCAGAGGAATCTGGAGGTTGCGCAGGAGAAAAAGAATAATAAAAAATTCTTAGAAGGCTGATGTAGCAATATAGCAAGCAAGACCAAGAAAGCATCAAGGCCTCCTGACTCCATTTAATGTGATTTCAAATAGGACAAAAACTCAACCGGGCAGACCCGATGGACTTTCAGCAAAATATTATAAGACACTTAAAGATTGGTTAATACAACCAATGAAAGATGTATGCAATGAAATATTAAAGGGAAGGAAAGCACCCGATTCATGGCAAGAGGCCTACATAACTTTGATACCCAAACCAGATTCCGATAGAACCCAAGTGAAAAATTATCGACCCATCTCCCTTCTGAATGTGGATTATAAAATCTTTGCAAACGTTATGGCCAATAGACTTAAAGGAGTATTGATGAAGATTATCCACAAGGATCAAGCAGGGTTTTTACCCCAAAGACAAATAAATGGAAATATACGGAATGTCGTGGATATATTGGAAAGATTGGAACAAAGGAAAGATCGCAAAGTGGTTTTGATGTTTATAGATGCAGAGAAGGCTTTTGATAATGTTTCGTGGAATTTTATGAAAGAAAACTTTGGTAAAATGGAGATGGGAGGAGCTTTTATGAATGGATTGGAAGCAATATATTCAGAACAAAAAGCAAAAATTATAATCAACAACATTATTTCAGAGAGCCTTAAAATTGAAAAAGGAACAAGGCAAGGGTGCCCCCTTTCCCCATTGTTATTTATTACGGTCCTGGAGGTCCTTCTGAACATGATCAGAGAAGATGGAAATATACAAGGAGTGAGCGTTGGGGTGAAGCAATATAAAGTGAAAGCCTTTGCAGATGATGTAGTATTAACTCTTCAAGAACCAGAGGCCAGTGCCGTGAGGGCACTGGAAATAATTCAAGAATTTGGACAGGTAGCAGGATTCAAATTAAACAAAACAAAGACCAAGTTGCTAGGAAAAAACTTGACACTGGAAGAAAAACAATCTATTGAGGAAAAAACGGGCCTTGGCTTCGTTAAAAAGGTGAAATACCTAGGGGTGAATCTAACATCTAAGAACCAGAATCTGTATAAGGACAATTATGAAAAAGTTTGGAAAGAAGTCAAGAAGGACTTGGAAATTTGGAATAATTTGAAACTATCCTTGCTTGGACGTATATCTGTAATCAAGATGAATGTACTACCAAAACTGCTATTTCTGTTCCAAGCGCTACCGATTGTCGACAAGATGGAACCATTCAAAAACTGGCAGAAGGACATATCTAGATTTGTCTGGCAAGGGAAAAAACCCAGAATTAAATATAAGATACTAACTGATGACAAGAAAAGAGGGGGATTCTCCTTGCCGGACTTAAACATATACTTTGAAGCCGCGGCATTCTGCTGGCTTAAAGACTGGTTCCTGCTGGAAGATACAGACGTGTTGGATTTAGAAGGATGCGACAATCGGTGGGGATGGCATGCCTATTTGTGGTACGACAAAATTAAGATTCATCAAGGATTTAAGTCACACATAATTAAAAAAGCCTTGTTCAGAGTATGGTGTAAATACAAAGATTTACTGGAGAAGAAAACACCCAATTGGATTTCGCCTTTAGAAGCCAAGGCAGATAGAAGAACAAATATGGAAAACAACTACCCTAAATACAGAGACATTATAATTCAAGAAGGAGACAGTGTCAAGTTAAAACCTTTTGAACAGCTGAAAGGAGCGGTAACAAATTGGTTACAATATCATCAAATAAGTGAACTCTTTAAGCAAGATAAGAAACTTGGTTTCCAGACAGAAAAATCAAGATTGGAAACAGAACTGTTAGAGCCTAAAACAAAGATTTTGTCTAGAATGTACAACTTGCTGCTAGAATGGCATACACAGGATGAGTTGGTGAAATCTGCTATGATAGACTGGGCACAAGACGTAGGACACAACATAATGATGGATGACTGGGAGAGACTTTGGAAAAGAGGAATTAACTTCACAGCTTGTAATCTCTTAAAAGAAAACATTATGAAAATGATATATAGATGGTACCTAACCCCAGTCAAATTAGCCAAAATCTATCATACGCAGGACAAGAAATGTTGGAAGTGTGAGAAATCAGATGGGACTTTTTATCACCTGTGGTGGACGTGCCCGAGGGTGAAGGCCTATTGGGATTTGATATACAATGAACTGAAGAGAGTGTTTAAAAACACATTTGTTAAGAAACCAGAGGCCTTCCTCTTGGGAATGATCCACCACGAGTTGCCAAAAGAAGATCACACGTTATTTATGTATGCCACAACAGCAGCAAGGACACTGATTGCAAGATATTGGAAGACAAAAGAATTACCGACGGTGGAAGAATGGCAGTTGAAAATGATAGACTTTATGGAACTCGCAGAAATGACCGCAAGAATCCGGGACCAGAGGGAAGAAGCGGTGGAAAAGGAATGGAAGAAGTTTAAAGATTATATGAAGAAACATCTTAAAATTTAGAGTTTTTGAACTGGTAGAAATTTACTGAGCAGATAGTAGAATTTATAGATAGGATAAGATTGTTAAGATAGAAATTGTATATAAGAATTAAAATAATGATTAGAAGATAATTATAAGATTAAGACGTAGAGGAAGATTTGGAGATAAGTTTAAGATAATAGAAATAGTTTAAAGAAAAATATTTAAAATTGGTAGAGATATTAGATTGAAGATAATTGAAATAATATTTGGTGTTAAAGGAATAAGAAATAGATTAGAAAATGAGTAGAAATTGCTAAAATGATAGGACAATGTAACGTTAAAGGAGAGAAGTGGGGGAAGTCAATTAGATAATGTTAGAGAAATATGATTATTAGGAAATAATTGAAATAGTTAGTTTGTCTAGTTTAGATGTAGGGGGGAGGGAGGGGGTTTTGTTTTTGTTTATATGTTGTGTATGTGTTTTTGTTATTGTGTTGAAAATTCCTAATAAAAATTATTAAAAAAAAAAAAAAAAAAAACTCAACCGGGCAGGCAGAGCTGCCAGGCCGCAATGCCATTACCCCCAATGAGAGATCTCTGCCTGTTGAGTTTTGAAACTGCCACCAACACCCAGAGAAAGGAGAAGGGGGTAGGAATCTCACAGGGTGAAGGAAGAGTCAAAGCTGCTTTTCTGCATTGATCTTCTCTCTTTACTTCATTTCTTTAGTGGCTCATTTCTCCTTGGGATGGGGCAAGAAAGGCAAGCTAGCTGCTACGGGTTTCCCAGATGCAATGCCAATCCAGATTTGTGAAATAAGCTCTCAGATGTTAATAGCCCGCACATTTTTTTAGTAGCCAGCTAGGGATGGGTGGGAGAGGGACAGAGAGCTCCATCTCTCCTACAACAGCTGCCTGACACATTTCTGCACTGGGGCAGAGCAGTTCTCCATCAATTCACCCACTCGCCTGCACACAATTCCTTGTCCTCCATGGCTACCAGGCAAAGGCTGTTCCAAACCATGGTTTGGGTATTATGGAAAGAGCCTTGCAGACCCATGAGCTGCACATTCCTTTCTCTCCTTGCACACAGCAACCAATTACTCCACGTTCCTGCTTGCAGCAAACCACCCTTCCTTATTCTGTTCATAGTTTACATTTGCTTACTAAGCAGAATCAAACCCTGGTTTGCAACCCGCATTTGCAGACAAGTGCAAACCATGGTTTGCCTGTGTGAACAAAACGACAAACAATGGTTTGCCACAAACGAGAAGGAAATACTGGACAACGCACAAGGGGAAGAGAGCAAGGGAGCCCAAGGCTCGTTCTCAGACGACCAAACCATTGTTTGGCACAAACAGAAACAAAGAAGGGTTGGAGAAATGTCAACCAGTATGTAAAGTATGTGTGTCAGTGGCTATGGAAGCTGTAGTCCAACCGAATACAGAGGGACCACATTGGCTACCCAGCCCTATAACACTATGTCAGAAAAGCCATGGAGGGAACATTTCAACAGAAGAGGCAGGATGAATCCAGCCATCCCCCAACAAGTCTTTTTGTGAACAAAGCCCACACAGAAGCAAAACAGATTATAGGCTTATACATTCTAAAAACAAGGGCTGCAGCTCAGAAGACGCTGAACTTCACATGAAACACCAGTTTCAATGCAAGAGTGCAAAGCAGGAGACCCATGGAATACCCTACAGAAACCATGCAAGTTTCCAAAATTAAAAGCATGCCTCTTATGCTACCTTTGCCTCTTTACCTTTGCCTCTGACATCTGAGACGTGTGTTTTCAGGACCCACCCTATCCCTGTGAACTGGTTTAGCTGATTTTAATTCTGAATGTTACATTGCTGGGCCCTGCTTGTGAAGGGCAGGTAGTGATAACAATAACACCTTCAGATCCCTAACAACAACCCTGTTAAGTAAAACTACTACCATCCCTATTGCAGATGCGGGGGGTGGAGGCACAGTGGATTGCCAATGGCCCCCAGTGATCTCGAGAGAAAGAAGATATTTGAACTAGCACGTGTGGAGCAATCCTGAACACTGCAACTAAGAGGCAAATTCGGAGCAAATCCAACAGGACTTGCTTGTTTTTGGTTAAGCATACATGGGGCTGCACCTTTAGCACACTAAAGCACACTAGAGGTGGGCAGAAAACAGACCACATCCACTGCAGCAGCTAATTTCCATTGCAGATGAGCAGTACCCAGCAGCTGCAAGCTGGACTAAGGGGCGCTGTCATGCGCTTAAACAAGGCAGAACCATAAGGATCGCTTAGCTCAATTGGTTAGAGCAGGGGTATTCAATAGGGTGAATAAAAATCAACGGTTGTTTTTTTTTAAATCAAAAAAATCAGATTTTTTTAAAAATTTAAATCGGATTTTTAAAATAAAATGCTTTTGGAGGAAAAATCTTTCTAAATATAGTCTTCTATTTAAGTTACATTGTAGTCCAAAGGCTATTCATCAGGAAAGAAGGATTTGTTTTAAGTTTATCAAGTGTGCTAAAACTCAGTCTAAGTTTTTTTTAAAAATGTTTAACCACATCAGTTAACAAACATGGATACATATGCTATCATGTTATTGTTTTAGTTAAATAAATTGTTTAAATGGTTATTAAGGAAATGATTATTTTTCTCCTTCCAATAAAGTACAGCAGAAAAGTTGTCCAAATAAAAACAGTTAACTTATTAAACCTCACCATAATTTCATAATTATCTGTCTATGCATTTCTAGTAGTATAACCAAATCAGTAATTTTTGATATAACTGTAAAAACTACTCTGAAAATTTATTATTCCAAAAATGAAACCTTCATATGGTTGTAAATATTAAGATTATACCAGCAAGAATGAGTCTTTCTGTAAAAAATATATTTACGGTAAATCAAGCCTTACTGACTAGTGATTTAAATCAAGCCTTACTGACTAGTGATTTAAATCGTGATTTAAATCAAATCTACCCTGGTAGTCAACCTTTTTATACCTACTGCCCACTAATGCATCTTTCTTGGTGGTAAAATTTTCTTACCGCCCACCAGTGCTCGATGGAAGGAGGATTCAGCTTGTGTCTAGAACCCACTACCGCCCGCCTAGAATCCTGAAACCCCCACTAGGGGGCGGTAGGGACCAGGTTGACAACCCCTGGGTTAGAGTGTGGTGCTGATAACACCAAGGTTGTTAGTTTGAGCCCCGTGCGGGTGAACAAAACCACACTAAAGACGGTTGGTTGGACTAGATCAGTATTTCTCAAAACGTGGGTCCCCAGCTGTTGTTGGACTACAACGCCCGTCATCCCTGACCGCTGGTCCTGCTAGCTAGGGTTGATGGGAGTTGTAGTACAACAACAGCTGGTGACTCACGTTTGAGAAACGCCGGGTGATCCTCGCGGTCCCTACCAACTCTAAAAGTCTACAATTCTGTATCATAGAATCGACGGCCCATCGGTACGCGGCATCCTGTTCTCGCAGCGGCCGACCAGGCAGCTTAATCCCAGATCCCCCGATATACAGACAACAAACGCGCGCTTTCTACGCGCGATCTAAAATGCACGCGGACTGAGGTTTCTACAGCATGTGCACTCTCTGGTGCCGACCCACCCGCGCCGAAGGATCTGCCCAGGAGCCACCCCGCAGGGCCGAACCCAAAAGTGTATGGGGAGGGAGGGGGGGTGTCGCAATTTTACCAGGCGGCAGGAAACGAGCGAGCTCCTCCTCGGCTCCGCGCTGCTTGCGAGCCTTGCGCCCCGGGCCTCGCTTCACCTTGCGGGTCGGGTCCAACTTGCGCCCCATGGCTTCCCTCTTCCTCGGCGAGACGGGCTGGGATTCCTGCACGTGGGCTGCCCACTTTTCCCAGGCTCAGCCGCGCGCACTTCCTTCCTTCCGCCCCGCCGGCGGGCGCTGATTGGCCAGCCTTTGCCTTTGTTTCATTCTGCATTCGCAAGCCAAGTGGGTGGGCTGAGTCGCCGGGGCGAAGTTTCCGCTTTCGTGAGGCTGGCTTTCCCTTTCCTTTCCTCCCGCGAGGCGGAAGCGAGGGCTGCCCGTGGAAACCAGTGGAGAAGAAACCCAGGGTTTTATTTTACAGTATTTTATTTCATGACCTTGATTGTTACTGGGGTAGAATGCTCGGTAAAATGCAGCAGTTGCTACAAGCGCAGGTTTTCATTCATGGGGAAACATGCACTTTTGATTCTAGCTTAGAAGACCAAAGTGTGATCAATGTCGGACGAGACCAGGGTTCGTATCCTTTACTCGGCCATGACCTTGGGGAGCCGCTGCCTGTCTGCCTAACGCATTCATAGAATCGTAGAGTTAGAAGGGACCGCGAGGGTCATCTAGAAAAAAAATCCCCTGCAATGCAGGACTCGTTTGCCCGACGTGGGGCTTGAACTCAAGCCCCTGAGAACCTCGTGCTGTACCGACTGAGCTATCCCAGGTGTGCTATCCTACCTCGCAGGGTCATTGTTAAAGGTAAAGGGACCCCTGACCATTAGGTCCAGTCGTGTCCGACTCTGGGGTTGCGGCGCTCATCTCGCTTTATTGGCCGAGAGCCGGCGTACAGCTTCCGGGTCATGTGGCCAGCATGACTAAGCCGCTTCTGGCGAACCAGAGCAGCGCACGGAAATGCCGTTTACCTTCCCGCCAGAGCGGTTCCTATTTATCTACTTGCACTTTGACGTGCTTTCGAACTGCTAGGTTGGCAGGAGCTGGGACCGAACAACGGGAGCTCACCCCGTCGCAGGGATTCGAACCGCCGACCTTCTGATCGGCAAGCCCTAGGCTCTGTGGTTTAACCCACAGCGCCACCTGGGTCCTGCAGGGTCATTGTTAGGGAGGTTAAAATGACGACCAAGAGAATCGTGTATGACATCTTGAGCTCCTTGGAGAAAAAGCTGGGATACAAATGAAATGAATAAGGTGTTGGCCCACAAGGCAATGGGAGTATGAGGGTTTGTGCTGAGTCTGGGCCTGGAGTGGACCTGAGGCAGCAGTTTAAGCCCTCAATTTATGCAGGTGTTGGGTTCTGGGGGCTGCGCCTAAAGCCAAAATTGCATATAGTCAAAACACTTTGGGTGCAATAGCAGGATGCTTTCCCCCCCTTTTAATTTTTTTATATTTTTTGCCATGTGCCTTAAACTGAATGCGCAAAAGTTAAATGTGTGTCAGTTGCGGGCTTACTGTACTTTGACTTCTGTCGCAAACTGAAAGGTGTTAAGTACAAAGGATTTTTAGCTGTAAATCAAACCTTATTACTGCATCAGATATGCATTTTTATTCGCTGGCCATATTGGAGGACTGTCCTAAGTCACTCTCTTCTCCACAGGGCTGCATTGGCTTGCAGGCAAATTTGAAAGCTCCATATTAAAAATTAAGCAAAACCACTTGACACGAATTTAAGACCCACTGGGTTGGAAAGCGTGGGAACCTTTGCTACTCGGTTTTCTTGCACTTGTGTCCCCCTTGATCTACAATCTAGGCAGCTGAGCAGCTTGCTGTTCCCTCCATAGATGGAGGGAACCCAGAATAGGGGATTTTGTTTGGAAAATGGCCACCAGTCCCGACTTTCGTTTCCTCAAAAGCAGGACTGGCCCAGGACACTTTGGCAATGGAGGTGAACCACAAAATAGTGCCACCCTCCACGCCAGGGAAGAAGTGAATGAAGAGCTACATGGAACAAAGGGGAAATAAACAATCTACATCAGGATCTGCTGCCCCTGTGGAACCTGCCACCTGAGGTGGTCACCTTACCTTGTCTCATGGGTGAGCTGTTCCTGCTCAAGAGTGTCCAGAGTCCCTGTATGTATTCAGATTTTGGTGCAAAATGTGTATCCTTAATGATCTAGTTAGGTTTGCCAACTTCATCATTTACTGGGGCCTCTGCTGATACTGGAATGCTTTCTAGTGCAAGCAGATGGTCTTGAACTATGGGAGGGGGCTGTTCTACTGGCCCCTTTTTTTGTATGTGGAGAGGCAGACCTCCACATTCCAGGAGCATCTGTTCATTTTGGGCTTCTTATTTTATTTTCTTGCAAGTTGCAGGTTTGCATTTAACTTGCAGCCCATACCGGGCATTATATGTGCATGACAACAAAAAAGGTCGTAGGCAGTTCAACAACTTAATATATGTTTGGTAATGTAGACTGAATTTGTAGGGGTGATCCAGTTTGTAATTTACTTGGAACTCAGCCATAACATCAAGTTCAGATTTCATAGATGTCAGTTACAGGCTGCCTCAATGTCATGGTCCACCTAGGAATATTCAGATATTAAAACATTTGGATAAATTTAGCTTTAATTTGTTACTACTATAACATCTTATGTAGGCTATGCTTTAGGTTATGAAGTAGGCATATCTTAACATTCTGATTAGTCTTTCATGCTATGTTGGGATAGGGCAAGACCATGTATCAAAATATATTTTGATGAGACCTTTTGGGAGGGCTCAACACCAGTCAAACTGCAGGGTCATCTGTAAGTACTTGGACCAGTCTGGGATTTGCTTTGCTCACTTTACTCAAGCTATAAAAATTACATGCCCCTGGCTGCTTGTATGAGTAGGCTCTCCTGGCAGAAACTGAATTGAAATGTAGAGGGAAACCCCATAGCTCCCAAATACTTTGACAGAGCCAAATAAAATACAAGGAAACCTTTATTTTCAACTTTTATCAAGATTTTTTTGTCTTTTTTCCAGCTGTTTCAGAGGACAAGTCCAGTCAGTTTTTGTATTAAAAGGATCTTGATGGAGGTAGCTGTGTCTGTCCTGACTTTTGCTTGCACTCGTCTTGGTAAACAAACTCAAAATAAAATTAAAATCAAGGAAGTGTGGGCCAAGGTGATGCGCTTCGCAGCCAGGTCTGTGTAACAGATGTGGCGCTGCAGCCTCCAGCAGTCACTATGTACAGAGTCCGTCCAATGTCCCCTTATCACACCCAAGTGCAATCCAAGTGCAACTGGCAGCTTATGGAGAATTGCACTTCCTCCTCTCTCCAGCCACATCCCCCATGCAGGGAGGACACCATCTGATCAGGAGTGCCAGGCAGAGGGGGGGAAGGGGGTCAGAATTCAAACAAGGGTGTGTGTATGTCACTTCAGCTGAATCACTGGGTTGTCAGCACTGGGCAAGCGTTTCACTGCTGCTGAGCCACCTAGGGCAGGGGAAAAAAAGAGAGGAACAAGAGCTTTTAAAGTGCTGTGTATTTCCTGCAGAACCCACCCAACCTGGGGCAGTCGCCAAGGGCCCCCTCCCTCCGGTTCGTGGCCAGGGTTAGGGTGGAAAGGGAAAGGCAGCAGGTCCGGATGCTTACCTGCTGGGGCGGCGGTGGCGGAGGAGGCTCACTGCTACGGTTTGCCAAGCGGCTGAGGATGTTGCGCTCCGACATCTGGAGACGCACAGCCACTGGAGGAATGCGGGCAATTGTGGCGGGCAGCCGCGTCACATCGGCCTTCATGTCGCTCAGCAACTCCTCCAGCTGCTTCAGCACTGGAAGAAAAAAGGAAATTCTAGACTTACCTGTGAATTTGGTCTCCGTAAGGGGAGGGGAGCAGCTAGTCTTGGGGGAAAGCCTCTCCTCTGGGGCCAGGAAGGCAGGCTCCAATTTTGGATTCAAAGAGGAGGGACAGCCCCCCGCTACTCCCCAAACTGAGAATGCACCTAGGCCCAACTAGAAACTAGCTATACTGTATAACCAACAGCTGAAATCTGAAACAGTTCTCTACATCTATATGGAGAGAGCACGACATAAGGGGTGGCTCCAGTCATCCCAGAAGCAATCCTCCCCTAGAAGTGTTACTGCATTTGGGAGTCTACAAGGTAGAATGGCACCGCAGAATGGACCTAGCTGCCCTCTTTCCCTTGAGGAGAACAGAAATTCACAGGGAAGTACAGAATTTCCTCTTCTCAACCTTGGGGTGGGGAGGAGAGGGCAGGTAGCATTAGGTTGCTAAAAAGAGAGGTACCTGTCTGGAAACTGGCAACTACTCTGTCACTTCCAAAGGGTATGCAGCCATATATGAAAATCTATCATCCAAAGACCATTTCAACTTAGGCAAAAAGTGTCTTAACAGTGTCTGGTAAAGTCAGACATCGAAACCCATGTGGTAATTTTTCATCTCTCTCCCTGAAGGATGGAGAGGAAATAGTACCCCTTACAGAAGGAGCAAAAACACTCTTGCAAACCTGCAAGTTGCTGAAGAGTTGGCTAGGTTGACACTTTACAGTATGCTAAGGAAGCTGTAGGCACTTTCTTGCCCTACGAAGTATTATTGGTAGAGACAGATAAGACCCCTACTGCTTAATGGACAGTGTTGTACTCAAAGTCCTGCAGGCATCACATGTATTTCATGACAAACGAAGGTCTGTAGCAAAACCCTACCCACAGGAGATAAGAGATGTATGAAATCGGTCCCCGAGGGCTTGGGCAGACAGTGGAGATGTGATTTGGGACAGTAGTGGAGGAGTGCTACTAGCATGCTTGCAGAAGTCTGCCTACTGGGAGAGAGACTCAGTCTATGAGGATATTCACATTCCCTAGTGGAGAAGCAAAAGATCAATGAGATTTTCACGCAGCTGATTAAGAATCAACGTCTTTGTAGTGTTGAGACGGTAGTTGCCACACCTTGGGGACAATGCCAAAGAGATGGAGAACAGATCTGCTCAAGGATGCGAAGGTAGGCCAGGATGACACAGAGCAGGGCTACATGGCCTCAGACAAAGAAAGGAGCATATGAAACTTGTCCAGGAACTGCTTGCCATGCTTTAGTACCCAGCATTGTCAGTGTGTTTCACCATTTTTCTTCAGGAGTATTAATTTTTATTTTTATTTTTTGGCCTTGATTTCCAGCACTTTGGAAATCCAGTGATGTTTTGAAGGTACTATTGTATATATAGGAGATCCTCCCTAAAATCTGTGTCTCAGCATCTTGGTGAATCTTAAAGCATAGCTCCTGGAGATTAATTCCATTATCCATTGGTGATGGTTGTTTAGATGTCCATGAATTTCTTCAGGTGGCTTCCAACCATCAGGCTCTTGCAGGAAAAGGGGTGGGCACAACAGATAGCCTGAGCTTGGACTTCCTTCCAGAGCAGCAACCCGTTTTGGATCTCTCTGTATCTGCTATTGTTGCAATATGGACTTAATGCCCATTTTAAGACATAAAAAAGCAGCAACGTGGTTTGGAAGATTGATTTGTGCACTACGAAGCTTTACTTTCTACTAAAGACTACCTCCAGAGGCCTTAGACTTTGAATTTACACCTTATTTTGGTAGCAACACCGTTCTTCAAGGCAGCCCTTTTGGAGTCCATGAATCTTATCTAGTTATATAAGGGTCCAAAGACGAATCACCAAGAGACACTCCCATTCAAGGCAGCATTTATCTCTCCAAGCCATCCTTATCTAGCATCACAGAGACTTGTGTAAAGGTGGTTCTAGTGATAATGAACTCCGTGCAAGATTATCTTAGTGTCATAGCTGAGGAATCCCACATTTCTGACAGGGGAGATCCAGACTTGTGGTTCTGTTGGTCTATCAACAACTCATCTGCTTCAGAAGAGTGCTGCCTTGGAAGCAAGATCATCGTAGGGATGTCCAACTTGGGAAAGAGTCCACTCTTGTGGGATGTCTTCAGTAGCTGACAGAAGTTCTCTCCTTTCTGGCCATGTAAATAGTGCCTATCCCCATGGGCAATTATAAAAAAATGATCTAGAGCAGATGCACTGCACCTTCTACCTCTTTGGGGAGTGGCACTTCTGCCCCTTAGCAGGCATGAGAAAAATGAGTACTATCCCTTCTACCATGGAATGAGGGATTCCTGCTCCTAAACACTCTCTCAAGAGTGCATTTCTTTTTAATAAGAGGCAGAAGAAACACTTTGATCCACAGCATAAAGGTGTGTGTGTGTGTGTGTGTGTGTGTGTGTGTGTGTGTGTGTTGGGGGGGGGAACGGTCTCCCCTTTAATGGGGAGGAGGTCAGTGCCCCTTGCACAGCTTCCCTCAAAAGGATGGTTGCCTCAGGCAATGGAAGCATCTTCCCCAGAGAATGGGCTCTGCAGTAAGACCTTCCTTGGGGGTGTTGCCTCGCCTTCCTGTATTTCCACAACTGTTTTTGTGCCCTTTTGCTGAAGGGATGCTATACTGCCTCCCAGTGCATCCTCTCCATTAGGTAATGGATGAGAAGCCTGTGCTGCAGCAATGTTCGGCTGCAATCATATGATGGCACCAGCCCAAACACGTTCTCATTGGCCATACCAAAACATTCCCCTTCAGAACCAGTGCTAAGGTAGGCTTCAGTGGGAACTGACCTATAAACCCTGACCCATCTCCTGCTTCCTGCAGCAAAGTTATGTCATCTCTCTTTTTGTTGCTTTGCAATTGCAAGACAACCAGGTTCTGCTGGAGCCTCCCCAAACCCAAAATCATTTGGGGATGTAAGGGAATTAAAGCCCCTCTTCCTAGTTTTAAAATTGGAATTTGCCTTCTGAACCTGGAGGAGGGGGTTTCCCCCCCAACACTAGCTGCCCTCCTCCCCTAGAAGAGAAAGAGAAGTTGCACATTTAGAAAGACACAAGCAATGGGGGTGGGGGTGGAGGGAGGCGGGATGAGGTGGGGCGGGGGGAAGGGGCCGGTGGCACACAACAGAAGTCTGCCCTCACTCCATGTGATCTCCTGCCGACTCCTCACCTTTGTGAAGCACCGCGTTGGCTGGTTTGTTTCCAGCCATAGACTCCTTGGATAGATGCTGGTGGCTCTCAGCTAGGCACTCCACCTCAGCAAAACGGGTGTTCAGGGCCATAGAGGGATGGGATGGATCTTCTGACATGTTCAGGTAGGCGGCTCTCCTTAGCTGTTCTTCGATCACAAGTGCCTGCTCCAGCAGCTTCAAGAGAATTAAAAAAAACACAGGATCCTGAGTCCAGCTCTTCAAACTGCTGCAAGGCTCCCACCCAGAACAAGGGAGGCCTTTTCTCACTTGAGCCACGCAGGGTCTATGCCAATTGCTGACTCTTGTCCCGACATGCTTACGCACAGTACTAGAAAGATCAATAAGGAGAAATCTATCCATAAGCTAAACTCCCTCAGAAACGGCATACCCCTACTAAGTTTATTGCAAGCCTATGAGGAATGGTTGCATAGCTTAGGCAATCTTGTACCGCCACACAATTTATTGTTTAAACCAAAACCAAACCATGGGTTCAGTAGCGAATACTGCATGCAAAGAACCAACCCCTAAGTGCTTATGCAAGCTATAGCACAGGCTTGTACTGGTTCAATTAGGTCAAGAAGGTAAGAGCAGATTCACCCCTTTGACATCTGCAACATAACCTGAAACAGAATACACAAGTTTGGAGAGACTTGTAGCTAAAGGCTAGCTGCAGTGTAAGAATTACCACTGTGCTACTGGGATCTATAGTCCAGTGTGTTGCTCCAGTTGTACCAGGTGCATATAGGATGAAGCCCCTCAGCCCCTCAACAGGTGTTTTGTTTGTTTAAGAAAGGCGCTATGGCAAACATGCCTGCATATTTTAAAAAGCTTACTTATCTTGTTTAAAATATATATTGGTGTGAGTTTGTGGGAGAGACCGTCTCCATAAGAACAGCTCAGGAGAATATCCATTCAGTTTTGCTTCGGTTTAAATGCCATACCTTTCACAATGTTTAATTCAAATCCACATGTATCTACAGAGTACTCTTGTCTTAATTACTGGTAGAAAGCCTAGAGGAAAATAAGCTACTTTGCTCACTGGAGAAAACTCAAGCCACCACTGAGATATAGCATTCAATTCATAGCTTCTCACCTTAAACCTCCTGGCCAAAAATTTGTTCTTTATCTCCAGGAAGTTGCCCCTGTTCATTTCACCCTTGAAAGGTTCATTGAGGATGGCGTAACGAGGATCGTTCTGGATATCTTGCCAGCGAGCGTAACCGTGGCTGAAGTTGGCCAAGCTCAGAAGAAATAATTTTGGAAATGCACTGTACCAGCAATTGGCATTGCTTTTAACACTCATCGAGTGTCTTAGTGGTGATATTATTATTATTTATTACATTTCTGAAGACCACAGGGCAGTGTACAATATAAAAACACAAAAATACATACCATAGAAACAACACCCCCCCCCCCGTGAGTTTATAAGGCCACAGATTGTTTAATTAGCCAAAGGCCTGGGAGAAGAGGAAGGTTTTTGCCTGATGCCTAAAGATATGTAACGAAGGTGCCAAGTGAGCGTCTCTGGAGAAGGCACACAAAGAGGAGCCTCAGATAATGATCACAGGGGCTGGGTCATTTCATTTGGGGGGAGGCGGTTCTTGAGGCATTAAGATTCAGTATTGAGATAGTGTTCTTTTTTAAATAGGAAGAAGTCCCCTAGATTTTTCAAAAGATGCAAGTCGTGCACCAGGCTTCCATAGCCCCTGATTTACAAAGCAGGTGCTAATGCAATCACCCTCCTAGCTGCTCACCTCCTTAGGTCAGCTTTCTTCATCCTCCTGCTCCTCCTGCCAAACCACTGCTGCAAAATTTGCTGGAGCATAGCCTGCCTGCACCAGAGAGCAGTTCTCTGTTTGGATGAAGCTACTATACAATGGCAAAGTGGAGCTTGCCAGACAGAGCAGGCAGATTGCCTTAATAGATGATGAGAATGACACAGGAACAGCAGCAATTGCAGCAGGGCTAAGCAGGAAACCGGAAAATCCTTCAGAAGCCAAGCAGCAAACAGTACAGTATCCTAATGCAAGCATACATATGTTGGTATGTATTATTGCAACGTGCAGAATGCATTTATTCTAGGAGAGCTGGGTTCAGGTATGTGAAAACCTGGGTTCAAATCCTATTCAGTCAAACAACCACAGCATGCAATATGTAGGGAAGTTGCTCCCATCTTAACCTACCGAGTAAAAATGTTGCAAGGCTAAAGTGAGGTAAATCAATGTACTGTGCTGCTTATCTTCTTGGAAGAAGGATGGAATATGAATAGTAAGCGGCAGATGCAGTGGACAAACGCAGGCAAAGCTGCAATGGCAGCTTAGGACCCACTGAAGCCCTTTGCATGGGGCCACACTCAAAGTCTAGGGCTGGGCTAATCCTGAAGATGCTGGAGAAAGGATACTTTATGATTCCTGCCAGGAGCCAGTAGTCATGGCGCCGGTGCCAGATCTCATAAGTCTTCTTGGTGACGGTAGCTGCTCGCTCTTCATTTTGCCACAGGGAGTGCAACTCTGCAAGAGGAAACAATATCAGAAAATTATTTTTTCATAACCGAGTGAGACCTCGCTTCCCCAGTCAGCAGCTGCACCCTCAGCCAGCCAGTACCAGTGAAGCCTCCGTCTGCAATGTTGAACATGAACCGCTGTTTCATGGCTTTCTTGTGCCGGTCTTCAGAAGGCTCTTTAAGTGTCTCCCCGTTCTGCAGCATCACGACATCCTTCTTGTCGTCTTCTTTCTTTTCCTCTGCTTAGAGGGAAAAAGAACTTGTTGGTTAGTCCCCGGATCTCCGCAGCGACAGTATGCACAGCCAAAGCCATACCAGCCATGCCTAGAATGCTCACCCTTCTCCTCAAGGTTAATTGTTGGAGGCTCAGGGTTTGGCTCCGCAGGCGTCTTCTCTTCCACCTTCTCTATGTCAGCTGCAGGAGAGGAAGGTTTTAAGAATTGAATGCATCCATCCTGATTTAAGCAGTGGCTAATTCAGTCCCAACCAGGTTAAACTTGGTAGCCCTGTGAACTCTCCTTGACGTCAACACCAGAGAGCCCCCCCCCCCATGCTCTGGAATGCCGTATGTCTTGCACATGCATCTATGAATTAACAACCATACCTTTGCTTTCTGTTTCCATTGGCTCCTCTTTCACTTCTACTTCTTCTGGTTTCTTCTCTTCTGTTTCCACAGCATTCACAGGGGATTTAGCTTCCTGTGAGGGGGTCTCTGTTGCAGGAGGAGCCGGCTGAGTGGGCAAGAAAAAGAAAGAAGGGGGGGGTTTTGAGAATCTTACTCAGTGAAGTGTAAGAAAATATACCAACCCCTGTGGTCAGGTTTCACAGCATATTCAGGCACAATAACAAACGACTCTCTCCCAGCCATGGACACTGTTCACTGCTTTATGGAGTTTTGCATTTTAAAAACAAAGCATTTATCTTTCAAAATAGATGTCTTTCTTCAGAATCCTGAAGTAGTTGCGGAGGAGTAACTGATTAAAAGCCACGTTCCCCCCCCCCTTCTCCCAATGGGGATAACAGCACTTGAAAGCTGAAGAACCTCAGTCATCAGCAGAGTATTCCAAAGATCAGAAGAAGAAATACATTTATTTAGCAGCAACATGAAGAAAACCCTTGAAACTCACCTCAACCGGGGCTTCATTCTCAGCAGTGGAAGCAGCAGCAACAGTGGGACTAGTCTCCTTCTCAGGTTCTGTGGGCTCCCCTTGATCCTTGGCAGTGGCCCCCTCTTCTACTTTCACTACCTCCTCTATAAATCAGCAGGGGAGAAAGCAGAAGTTTTCAGCACGAATCACTTGGGACTCAGAAAGTCTCTGATCCTCTGGAATGGCCCTCCTCCCATGCAGACAACCCACAGCGATGTCCTCTTGTGCCTTTGAGGGCTAGCCTTAGCTCCAGGAAGCCCTCCTAAATTAAGAGTTGGTTTGATCTACGTCCGCCCCAAGTCCTCTGTCGCAGCTGGAAAGAGGAGCAGCATTGAAGGCTGGACGGGACTCTTTTAACAAAAACACAAACGCAGGGCTCTCACCAGGTGGAGGAACAGGGGCAGGGGTATTAGGCTGTGTGTCTCCTGGCGTAGAGGGAGTTGGGGTCTTGGGGGAAGGTGAGCTGGGCTGCAAAAGCTTCTTGTTCTCCTCTATCTCTGCTAGCTCCGGCATACTCCAGCGTCCATTCACATGCTCAAACTCTTGCACCTAATGGGGCGGGAACATGGAAAACACATTTTAGTCATTCAAAGTCAGAACCAATGAAATGCATCAGTGTCCTTCTGAACTCCGAAAATAGAAACTGGGAGGCAAAAGGGGTCACCGATTAGTTCATCCAATGCATGTAAGAGGCTAAGGGCCATCTAGAGGTCTTTAAAAAGTTTGTTTTAATACCCACCTTCTTGCGTATGAGAGACATGACACCTATTCGTGTGAGGACGTGCTGTCGGGACAGACCCTCGCGTGGGACACCATCAGCAAACGTTTCTGCACCGTCCGCTCCTGGTTCACACAAGTGGCGCATGAAGAGAGAGACGTAGGCCCTGAAGGAGGGGAGGGAGCCTTAAAAAGACTGGTAGCATCATGACTGCATAAACGCTCGGTGCAAGTAATTCCCCAGCAAGACTCACAATTAAAACGCCTGCAAGTTCTCGACCAGCAATCTCCCTTATTCCACTCAAACTAGCTTGGTTTCCAGAGACTGCTTGTCAAATTCCATCACTCCCCAGCCCAGACATGGCTAAGCAAAGTTTGTTCCCTTAATTCCACTCTCTCTTGGGCATTACAAGTTATGCCTCCTCCAACCAGCATGCCAGACTCACTTAAACTCCTTTTCTGACTTCCCACGGAGGTCCCGCACCAGCCACTGCGTAGTAAAGGCATCCTGAGGTGGCATCCCATAGCGCATGATGGCATTCAGGAAGGCCTTCCGCTGGCGAGCATTGAAGCCCAGAACCTGAACAGGAGAGAGAGAAAAAAGCTTAAATGCAGCAACAGCAGCCCCCACAATCATAGAGGCTAAAGTGTTCCACAAAGGATCTGATTTTGTTAATTTGGAAGATTTCTATGCCAAACCCTCAGTATAAAACTCTCAGAATTTTGGGAGTATAAAACGCTTAAGAATTACCTCAATGTTGCCTCCTACACGAGCAAGGAGTGGGGGTAGGGGCTTGTCTTTGTCATTCCTCAGGCCTTTCCGACTAGGCCGGCGAGCAGCTGGCAAGACAGAAAAAGGGAGAAGTACCAGTTTAAGACAGTATATTGAATCAAATGGAGTTTGGTATGCAAGGAAAAGCATAGCAATCATATAAAGAACTTCCAATCTGTTTTGCTTATTCAATTTATACCTGGCCAATTTATACCTCCAAGGAGCTCAAGGCAGGATGTTTCTCACCCCACCCTAACAATATTAAATCCCAGCAGCCCTCTAAAGTTTGTGAGGCCGAGAGGTCACAATTGGTCAAAGGTCACCCAGAGAGCTTCATGGCCGAGTGGGTGGTCTCTCTAGTTCTGCCCTGACGCTCTACCCCACTACACCACTCTAGCTCAGAGCATCTCCTTATTGCACTTTCCCAGAGTCAAAATGCACAACACCTCAACATACCTTCCGACCTTTCATCAAAATCTTCATCTCCTTCCTCAGAGGCTACAGAATAATCAGACTGATTATCTGACTGGTCATCCTGCCAATCTGGAAAGATAACAGAATGCCCAAAGTTAGATGCCTGGAAAAAACCCAATTTTTAAAATAAAACCGCTTCCTCCGATCTCACGCACGCACAACTACCTCGGTCTTCCTGCGAGCCATCGTTGTAGTTGACCTGCTTGCGGATGCGTTTGCCCTTCCCCAGATTCCTGGCCAGGTCTTCCTGCTGCTGCTCATAATGGTGACGAAGCAGCTTTTCCCAATAGTCTGGATCCACAGACTCCTCTTGTTTGATAATCTCCCGTTCAACCTCCTCTTCCTCCTAACAGGAAAATTAGAAAAATGAAGAGGCAATCCTGAGCATACTTACTCAGAAATCCCAATGTCTTCAAGTAAAGCTTTCATCCTAGTAAGGAGGTTTAGGATTGAAGCTTCAAACCCATGTTTGCTCCAGAATTCCATCCTCTAGCCACCAGCAGTGAATGCCTTTGAAACAAGAAACAAATGAATCACAAAACAGGCAGTCAATTCTCACTTACCCCCATTTCCTCTTCACGCACCACATACTGGGCCACCTTGAAGGAGCTCAGGTACTCATTCATGCCCTGAATCTCAGCATCCTCCGTCTCATCCTGGTTCCGGTCCAGTAGGCGTTCAATTGCCTTATCGTCATAATGGATGACACTGCCATCCTCGTTTTCCTTGATATCACCTGGAGGAGGAGGACAGTCTTGCTGTAATTAAGGAGCTGTTGGGTAGCTGAAAGGGGACAGAGCAAAAGCTCTAACTAAAGGAAAGTTAATCACTTCACTCACATTGTGTCACATTACGTAGATTCTTGCCACTTTCAGTGGCTTCGTCTTTGAAAAGCTCTTCAGTACCAAACTTGAGGATGTCATCCAGTTCCTGTTTAGACATAGAACCAGTCTTGGAGCCTAACCCTGGCCTCACAACCAAATGGGTCAGCATCATTTTCTTCTTGGCCACTTGCGTGATCCGTTCTTCCACAGATGCTCGTGTGACAAAGCGATAAATCATCACCTTCCTGTTTTGTCCAATTCTGTGAGCACGGCTGAAGGCCTAACAGAGAGAAAAAGGTACTCTTTCAGTCTTCATTCATTAAACTCCCTTTTGCTGTCTTTGGGTCCTTCAGTTTCCTTGCCTTCCTAAAGCAAACCTATCCCTTTGTCCACTGCCACATTAGTATGCCTTCCAAGCCATTTCAAACCACAGCTTAGCATTACAAGAATGATCCTAAGCAAGCTTTGGGCTTTCACACCTCCTGTAGAATAGCAGGAGTCTGAAAGGTTTTACTTTCACTTTACACTAAACACAGATGACATAGCCATCCAACCCCCTTGTAATTTTTTCTTCCTTTTAATGGGGACTATTAGAGTGTGCTTTTACTTCAGAGTACTTTAAAAAAAGCTCAGGATTCACACGGTTTCCCAGTTGACTCTTTTAACAGCATTAAAGTCAATCCCAAGCTATACACAGCATATTCTGCTCAGCTTTCCCGCTTCCTAGCCTTTGTATAACTTCAATTCCTTCTGATTCCTCCCTTTTCTTTAGCTATATCCAAAAAAGATCCCCTTGCACCTTCCCTTATACTTGCATTCTTTTTATCCCTTATTTGAACCTGGATAGCTCAGTTGGTTAGAGCGTGGTGCTGAAAATGCTGAGATTGCAGGTTCAATCCCCATATGGGACAGCTGCATATTCCTAGATGATCCTCAGGTACAATTCTATGAAACTCTATGAAATCCCAAGTCCTGTCACGCTCCTGGGCAATAATCACGTCTGTTGCTCCCAATGGAACGTACCAGAATACATCCCTTGATTTACCTTCAACTTGGGTGTTCTGGAAGGGGAATTCCATGTTTACAATTGAGAGCAGGTGGCCTTGCTGCTGACAAACTGCAGTAACTCTTAAGTATGGTTAGTTGAAACAAACCAGTTTATGAACTAGCTGTTTTCGCTAGCCATAGCTAAGATTAACCACAGCAAGTTATAGTTACTCTAAAATGCAAGTGGCTGCCTCCAGATTCCTCCTCACTTTTGCAATGGAGAAGGGGGGTGGGAAGAGATTTTTATTTTGCTGCTCAAACTCACCTGAATATCATTGTGTGGATTCCAGTCAGAGTCATAGATTATCACGGTGTCAGCAGTGGCGAGGTTGATGCCAAGCCCCCCAGCTCTGGTGGAAAGCAGAAAACAGAACTGTGGAGCACCAGGAGCTAGAGATAAATGAGACGAGATACTGTCAGATATCACATACTTGGATCATCCAGAACTTCATTTTCACCATTCTCCAAATAGAGCAGGGATACTATAAAGCGTAATCACAAAAAATCCTGTGTCACCTTAAAGGCTAATCAATTTGTTATGATGTAAACTTTCATGCACTACAGTCCGCTTTATCAGCTGGTGGTGGACTGTAGTCCATGAAAGCTTATATGCTAACAAATGTATTAGCCTGTTACAGCAAAGAGGTCTTGTGACAGCTCAAAGAGTAACACAGCTGCCCTGCTAGTAGTTGTAAAGGGTGAATTGACATTTTTAGCAAAGTATGAGAGAGGAACCCTGGTTCCCGCCAAGGGTAACTGTGCCTGCCATTATGTACTCTGTCTCATAACATACCGTTGAAGCGATCAATGGCTTCCTGACGCATATTTCCTGTGATCCCACCATCAATTCTCTCATACTTGTATCCTTCGTGTTCCAAGAAGTCTTCCAACAGATCCAACATTTTAGTCATCTTTAGGGGGGGAAAGACAAAGAAATGAGTTGGAGTAAAAATGCACAAAATGCATTCAGCTAACCCATCACCATCTGGAAAATTTTCCCCAATACACAATAGCTCTTGGTTACCTGAGAGAAGATCAGCACCCTATGACCTCCCTCCTTGAGGTTCTTCAACATCTTCTGGAGCAGAAGCAGCTTCCCAGAGGCCCGGATTAGGGCGCTACCATCATACATGCCGTTAGGCATCTTTGGTGCTTCCTAGATGAAAAATTGAAAAGGGGGGTGAAGAAGGAAGGGAAAGTATTCTTCAAATTGTTGGTCCTGGCCATTAATGATTCACAAGTGTCAAACAGCTTAGCTTACCCTGTAGGGACTCCAGCAGTCTTATCATGTATTCCTTCCACTTCCTTTTTCTTACCTATGCCTCTCTAGTAATTCTCCCTATTTTTTGCAGCTGCCTTATTTCCATACAAAAGGCACCATAGCAAGAAACAGATGGCCTATTACTTAATAAACTTCCTGCTCTGTGCAAATTCTCAGTCTTTTGAGATGATCATCAAGTTATAAACTTCCCTCCAATTAATACATTCAAAGGCTAATGATGTGGCAACTGCTGCACACAACCATGCCCTCAAATGATAGTTGCGCTTCATAAAACCAATCCATATGACAATATTTAAGATCAGGGTGAAGGTTTAAGCAGGAAAGGGAGATAAAACAACAGACTCATTCCCCAATGCTTAGACAATTAAGAGCAAAGCACTTTAGAGCACTTTAAAGGGAAATTCTGGGAGACAGAACCTACCATGGCAGCTACAGGAAAGAGATAGGGATGATTGCAGCATTTCTTCAGATCCATAACCACATTGAGTAGAGAAACTTGGTTGCCACCACCCCGGGCATTCAGTGCTTCAAAGTTCCTTGTCAGGATATATTTGTAGTACTTTCTGTAAAAACATGAATATTCACATTGCCGATTACTTATTTCTTAGGTCTGCTGCAGACACTTCGCGTCTACCTCAGAACTATCTGTTGAAGCACAGCTCCCCTCCCATTCTCCCACCTTGTACTCAGAAAAGCAGCCAGTACAAGTTTACTTTATGCAGCTGATCAGCATGAGAGACAAACGAAGAACAGGAAAGTGAGCATATTAGAAGTCCAACATCCTGACGCATAGGCTAAACCTTGTTAATGTCAAGATACTCAGCTAAAGGAGTAAAGGACTATCCTCCCACACTCACTTCTGCATAGGACTTAATTCCACTCTGACAATAAGCTCTGTCTTAGAAGGCATGTTCTTGAAGACATCGGCCTTGAGGCGCCTCAGCATGTGTGGGCCCAGCATATCGTGAAGTTTTTTGATCTGATCCTCCTTGGCAATGTCTGCAAACTCTTCCAGGAAGCCTTCTAGGTTGCTATGAGGGAAGTCAGACAGACAGACAGTCAGGAGAAAGAAAAAACAAAACAAGAAACATGGGAACAGCAACCCAACAGGTAAGCTGTGCTTGAGTGCACACTGCAGGACTTACTGAAATCTTTCTGGCGTCAAGAAATTAAGCAGGTGGAAAAGCTCCTCCAAATTGTTCTGCAGGGGTGTCCCTGTGAGTAGCAGCTTGTGCTGAAGAGAGTAGCCATTCAACACCCGGAAAAACTGAAGGAAGTGTGAAGGGCAGAGCAAGAAAAGGAAAGATAGAAAGTCAACCAAATTCACAACAACATATTTCCAAACATACAGATCTGCACAGAAGGCGACTAGACACCGATCGTGTAATCTCTAAGCAAGTTCTCAGCTTTTGCAAAACTACAATAACCTATCAACAATTAAAGGACTATGCAGAGGCCAGCCTGAGGAGCATCAGACTGTTCCAATACAAGACAGAAAATAACAAACATGAGACTAACATGAAGTTTTTAACAAAAACAAAACAAGCATGTTCAAATAAGGCACTGTTCATCCCTCTTTTTAAACAAGAACATTCCTTAATCATAGTGCACAAAATTAGGAGGAGCTGCACAGCAAACACAAAAGCCGTTCTTGAGAGTTAATAGCTTCCTCATACATGGGTGCGCACACACATATATATACACACAGTGTAAAAACGCTGCTTGTGACAAGTCTTCTGAAAAGCTTAACATTGAGTTTAGAAATAGAGCAGTGTCTAATCTTGGCAAGCCCCTCTAATCGGAGTCCTAAAACATGGGAAAAGGAATAAAGAGTTTACAGATCCAAGATAAATTTCTCCCTACCTTTGACTGGTTATTCTTCAGTCTGTGCGCTTCATCCACTACAAGGCAGGCCCAGTCAATGGAGCCTAGAATGGCCATATCAATAGTGATCAACTCATAAGAAGTGAGCAATACATGGAATTTCACAGATGCCTCTTTCTGCAAGGATCAGAAGTTGCACATTAGGGAAACAAATAGCAGGAAAAGGTATAGCCACAGGCCAGAACCACACTCACAAAAACGCAGCTTTCCATCATTTGAGATTACTTGGCATTCAGTGCTTCACTCAGGAACTTGCAACATTACAAAGTTCTCAAGAGAGGCACTAACTCCAATTAGTTTGCTGTAATACCTTCATCTTGAAGGCCTTCTTTCCCCCACGAATAGCATTATCTTCAAAGGAAAATTCATTTTCACGGATAATGGCCCGGCTGTCTTTGTCCCCCACGTAAGTCACCACATACATGTCTGGGGCCCACATCTCAAATTCTCTCTCCCAGTTGATGATGGTGGACAATGGAGCGCTCACCAAGAAAGGTCCTTTAGAGTGTCCCTATAATCAGATGAATCTGATGTTAAGACAGCAGGAAACAGACTTCCGGAATAAAGATATATATGTGCGCATGTCAAGGTCTTCTGGAACCTCACCTCTTTGTAAAGGGAATACAGGAACACAGCTGTCTGGACAGTCTTTCCCAGACCCATTTCATCTGCCAGAATGGTGTCTGTGCCCTGAGCCCAAGAGAAACGCAGCCAGTTCAGACCCTCAAGCTGATAAGGATGCAGGGTTCCTCCAGTCACATCCAAGTAATCAGGCTGTCTATCATACTTCACTGTTGGCTGCAGAGATGGAGAAAAGCAATTGAAAATGTTCAGTTTCTGCTACTGCTGCTATTAGAGAAAGCTGAGTCTTGCCCAATTGGATAACATGTAATATCTCAGTTCAGGGGTCAACACTAAGTTTTAAACTGACTGCATGGCACATGTTTAAAATTTAAAAACAACACCTTATCTAAGCAGGGTTCTACGTGCTCAATGTATGTATAAACATTAAAACAGGCCATTAGCACACCAGCTTTGTGCAGCTTTTAAGCTATGTACCTCATACGTGCATACCATTTCATGCGGAGGTGCAAAGCATATTAAGACCACAACAAAGGTAATCTATATTTTATTCAAACCTCTACTAGTGAAAATTGTTTGGGAATAACAGGATATAGGGCAAAGCAGGCAAGAACTAAGGGAGGAACACAGTGCAAAAAGGAAGCTTGTTGCTTCCTTTGAGAAGTCAAGAGTAATTTCCTCAGGCAGGAATGGTGTGAGTTCTGTATAGCATAGGGCTGCCATACGTCCTGGTTTCCCCAGACATATCCAGGATCCCGCTCCTGAAAATGGGTGTCCAGGGGGAATTTTCAGAACTCAGCAAAATTTCTTTCTCAGCACAGGGCTGGCTTACGCCAGCTGCCTCCCTCCCTGGTGCCCTCCAACATTGCACCCTCTCTCCCATACAGTCTCTCTCTCTGTGCACCTGATGGGAGATATGCAATGGTGGTGGTGGGCTGCCCCGATGGTGGTGGGTGAGTCTCCAGGTTTTAGCTCTTTGGAATATGGGGACCCTAGTATAGCACCTAGTAGACTTCTGATACTACACAAAAAAATTAGTAGCAGCAGCAGCAGAAGAAGAAGAGTTTGGATTTGATATCCCGCTTTATCACTACCCGAAGGAGTCTCAAAGCGGCTAACATTCTCCTTTCCCTTCCTCCCCAACAACAAACACTCTGTGAGGTGAGTGGGGCTGAGAGACTTCAGAGAAGTGTGACTAGCCCAAGGTCACCCAGCAGCTGCATGTGGAGAAGCGGAGACACGAACCCGGTTCCCCAGATTACGAGTCTACCGCTCTTAAGCACTACACCACACTGGCTCTACCAGCAGAGGATGACAAGATCCTTTGCTCTGGTGAATATTACTTTATCTTTGTCCGGCAGTATATTCCTCTTCACAGAAGTTTGGTGAACTAGATTGTGCACCTGCATTTATCCCTCTTCCACCCATGGCAAAAAAAAAAAAAAAAGGCAAACTGCTCCACCTCACTGTCTTTGGCCTGAGCTACTCTCGGGGTGCCAACCTGAATAAAATAATCGATCACAAGACACAGCACACACCATTTGAATGGCATTGCCCATCAACTTGGGAGGGGGGCTCAAATATTGTATTCGGGGAGGGGCGAAGTGACCTCATTCCCTAGCAGTTGGCTCCTATGCTTCTGCAACTTAACGGCATCAAAACTGGTCCAGGACCAAGATTCCACAGAATGCATAAAAATTACAAAGGATTGCTTTGGTGATCAAAAGCATTATAGATACATAGTTTTCGCTCCAGCTACAGAACATACTGTCTCCGACCTTGAACATACAAACTGCAGGACCACCATGTCCTTTCCCCTTCTTGAGTCTCCCTCCCACAACCCTCAAAGCCATTAACTCACATCCACTATTGGTGTTTCTGGGGGCCTCTCTAATTTCCGCAACTTCACTTTCTTTATCTTTTTTCCAGGTCTTCCTTCTTCACCCCTCATCAATTCCCTGTGCAAGAAAAAAGGCACACAGGTTGTATAGACTCTGTACTTCCAACACAGCAGATGGAAAGAAGAAGAAACTCTTCCAAAGGAAGCACCCCAGGGCTAAGAGTATCCTTCTCCCTTCAGAGAGAAAGCTACAAAGACCTTAGGATAGCTATGCTTCAATTCACATTACCAACCCAGCTGGGCTTTTCTCTCATCTGACCCATTTATCAAAGAATGAAATCCATGCTCACCTGTGGTTCCAGTATGCCGCCTTGTAGATATCATAATCCTGTACCTCTGCCTCCTCATTCTCCCAAGAAGCCTGGTCATATGGTAGATCCCTCCATTTGATAAGGTAGTGAACATTCGCCTTCTTATCAATGCTAAAGGAAAGAGAGATTAAATGAATATCACAATCTATGTAAAGTAGTAAAGGATGAAAACTGCATATATTGTTCCTGTTTCCCCCAAAAAATAGTTAATGAAGGGAACCAGAGGAGGCACCGAAAAGGAGGCTGAATTGTGTGTTTGGATTTCTTGGTTCTTACTGATTTTATTTTGGTTGGTGTTGCTGATTTTATATTATTCTTTACATATTTGTGTGAGTGTGGAAAGATAATATATAAGGTAAGGTATGTCTTTACATTCATTTGGCTAGAGACAAATGGAATTGAATTTCTCATTTTTTTAAGTGTTTCAGGACCTTTTAGAGTCACTTTCAACTCAGGAATGTTCAACCATTCATGTTTCAGAGACCGAGGCAATCTCAACCTCTTTCCTCACCTGTGGTTGAGAATCCGATGGATCATCATCCATTCTGGCTTGATCCCGTAACGGTAAAAACGCTCCTCCATCTCTGCAAACTTTGGGTCCTTGTTCTTACGTTTACGGCTCTTCTCTTCTTCTCCCATAAAATCTCCTGCAGGAGGTTCATCCATATCGTTTTTACGCTGGTAATTGCGAAACAGTACCTGGCAATGCAGCTCCAGCTGAGGTACAAACAGATGCAGTTACACACCATCCTGACGTGGGGTTAGCCAATTTCTTTGCTCTGCTTCTAGTAAAGATGCCTTTTGCTTACCTGTAGTTCAGATACCCAAGAACAATGCCAGTAGGACATGCCCTGCCACTTGACAAAGAACTGTCGCTCGGGTCTTCCCTCCAGGGGCTTCGGAGAAGGTGCATTTGGGTCTGCATCAGCCGGTCGTGGCACCGGCGTGGCTGGTGGGGGCTGTCCCCACTTCCAAGTCAAGATCTTCTGCACCTTACCCTTCAGAGATGGACACTGGAGAAGATGGACCATGGGATTAGAAATCAGTCCCCACCACAGCTTTTGAACAGCATTTTATCCAATCTGCTTCATACTTAGAATCATAGAGTGTAAGGGACCACAAGGGTGATCTAGTCCAACCCCCTGCAATGCAGGAATATTTTGCCCAACACGGGGCTTGAACCCATGACTGTGACAATAAGAGTCTCCTGTTCTACCAACTGAACTACAAAGGTTCCACTTCTTTTCTTTATCAGTTGTTGATTGGCTGCAAGATGGGAAATGCAGGTGGATTGCACCAGGCGTGGGAATACAACCTAGACATAGCAGATGAAGATGCCTGGGCTAAAAGACACGTGAAGCTTCCTATAAAGAACATTTTAGCCAGAGTTCAGGAGGCAATGCTGAAGGTAGTGTTTTGCTAGCACTGAACTCTACAATTCTATGATTCTGTAAGAGAGAGACCCTCGTACATTTATAGTGGGAGTATGACAAGCTTACTCGTTTTTATGTTGTTTCTAATATTTATGGGTCAACCATTGAACCCAGACCCTGGACCTATCACAAGATGCTAATCTAGACCCTCACTTTAAACACAAGGACCTGTTTGTTTTTAATTACTTGGCAAAAACTGATTCCTGTTGCAGATGAACATAGTGCTAGCTCACTTTTTAACCACAAAAAATTAATCTGCCTGGAGAGTAGGATCCAAAAATGTACTCAAATGCTTTTCAGAGCAGGATTTCAGCGTGAGCCATCTTGATTCAAATGCTATCTCACTCAGGGGACTCCCACAAACTCAGCTTGTATTTCCCATTTGTGGAAGAGCACAGGAACTCACAGTACAACGCGGGCAAAGCCATTCTCCGTTCGGAATCTCTGGCAAAGGTGGATTCAAACAGTGGATGTGGTAAGAAGAAGGACAGGCATCGCAGCAGAGCAGCTCTCCTCCATCTTTGCAGACACGGCAGAACTCCATGTGGTGATCATCCTCCTCCTCTGCATCTCCCACAGCATCCTCCATGGTCTCTTCACCCTCAGAATTATCTTCTTTAGCCTCCCATTGGATACCCTCTTTCTCCTATAGGGGAGGGAATCCGTTAGACCAAGATGCTTGAAGTCCCTCAAGCTGTCTTCCTAACCCCGCAAACCCAGGCCTCTAGTTGCGTCATAGAACCCAAAACTCACACAGTGCGGGCAACTCCACTTGCCCTCTGGCGCTTTCTCCATATCTGGATCCAGACAAACCATGTGATAGGCACGAGGGCAAGTGTCACACAGGATGATCTCTCCCCCCTGTTGGCACACCTCACAGTAGTCCTGGTGGTCCGTTTCGTAGCCATCAACGGTTGCAGCAGAATCCTCTTCTCCTAGCAGAGCAAGGTAGTGGAGATAGCTTTTAAACAATTAAGCAAGCAGCAGGTTCAAGCAACAACCTCATGCCACAGAGCAGTATCTAGATAGCAAAGATTTATTATTTAGAGAGCACAGCCTGGATATCACTATTGTATCCCAAGGGTCAGAGCAGGAAAATGGCTATGGGTGTACCATAAAAAGCCGTAACACAAACTTTAAGTTTTCCTCACAGCATGTCTTGTCTCGTTGAAAGTCCCTCAATCTTTTAAGTCTGCAGAGTTTGACTTCTTCCCTAGGTACGCAATAGCAAATATTTTATACCAATGGTCCCCAACCACCCTCCAGACACTTGCAATCATGAAATCCCAGCCCCTGAGCACACACTTTCCACACAGCTCCCGTATGAGCCAAGCAGAGCTCAGTACCTTTCTTTTTCCTCTTTCCTGCTTTTAGTTTCTTGCGGCTGCGACTGCTGCGACTGGTAGAGCCATCTGACACAGAGTAGCTGTTGATGCTTGCATCATCAAAGTCTGACTCAACATCCAGGTCATCATCCTCACTCTGGAGGTACAAAAATAAATAAATACTGTAAAGGAATATGAAAACTGATTTTGTGACCCAGTGCTATTGAGGCTGCCCCACACAAACCCACACACCCATATCCTGCAAGAGACAATGTGGCCAGGAGAAAATTCCCACCCTCTTACCAGAAAAAGAAAAACTCACAGATGATCTTTTACGCTTGGAGCCAAATCCTCCCAGCTTGATTTTCAAGGGTGCCACCTTCTTGGTTTTGGGTTTTTTGATCTCAGGAACACGAGGACTAGCCTTGGGTTTTTTTCGGGCATTGGGACCTAGAAAACAGACCATCATCACCCCATTATTAAGTGGTACCTAGATCCCAGCTGAGCTGTGCTTTAAAGGGAAATGTAAAATCTTATGAGAGATTTCCAGAAGTGACTTAATGGGTGCCCTGCAGTACAGCTGATCAAAGTTGCTAGAAGAAGGTACAGAGTTTATGAACCCATACCTCCCCCCCCCATCACAACAGTCCCCATATGATCACCTCACCTTTGCCTTCCTTGGTCTTAGCCTTCCGAAGTGGGACTTCAACTGGGGGCTGAGGAACAACTGTATCCACGTTAGCCACCATGCTCTCCACCACAGCCACAGCAGCAGCTGCTGCGGCTGCCACAGATGCCCCAGAACTCCCTTTAAAGGGGTTGTTTGTGCTAAACTCTCTCCACTTGGCCCCAAGCACCATCATCATTTTTGAGACAGCAATTTTGGGATTCTTAGCAGCAATAAGTGGCCTACGTGGGGGAAGAAGAAAAAAAGAGCACTGCTGGATGGTCTGGACTTTGGGAAGCTCAAACTTTACAACCTATTCTTAAGACTGTTAGCCCCTCCCATTGCCCCTGAAGCCAACTAACACAGGGGAGAAGAACATTTTCTAGTATTCCTAGAAAAGCTAGGTATGTTCCTAAGTCCCCAACTTTGCCACAAACTGAAGGTTTTTGAGACTAATTACTTACACTCTCCATTTTTGTCTTCCATCCTTCTATGGGTAATAGTTAACATGCAAATCTAAACATGCCTATTCAGAAGTAAGCCATATTGAATCCAATGAGGGTTAGGATTGCAGTCTAACCCATTTCCTACAGTAATCCAACAATTCTGTAGCATCAAGTGCCCAAGCTTGGAACACTGTGATAATTTATATAGCATTTTCTATATAAAAACATTCATGGAAATTCACATAAATTATCTCAATAATTCTTACAACTGCCTTGTAAACCAAGTAGTATTATCCCCTGCTTTAGATGAGGTGTCAAGGCACAGAAAAAGTAGCATGCCTATTTGCCATTCAACAAAAAACTAAACCAGAGACTTACAGATAATGCACTTCAGTATCACATCGTCTGCTAGATTATTAAGTCTTTCTTGCCCTGCATTCCCAAGATATGAAAAGACTGAATGACACACCTGACAAATTGGCTAAAAGCCTTGTAATTGGTAAGAGTGCGATAATCCTCCTCTGTGAAAACATGATCAATATCCTCCATGCCCCAATCCTCTAGAAGCTGGGCAGAAGACTTAGGTTCCTGGAGAAAGTGACAGGGAAAAGTTGCTAGTTAAAAAGATATTAGTTTCAACAAGGAGACACTTTCCTGCCATGAGCAGGATCAAGAAAGGCAGGATCAGCAGGAAATTATAGAAGACTGGGCCAAAAGGAAGAAGAACCCAAGACACACACACCTACCCTACAAAAGCAGGACAGGGCATTCTCTTAGACTCCCAAGAAGGAAAACATCACCCTCTTTAGCCGCAACTTGTGTTGTGCCCACCCTTCCCTCCCAAACCTAAAGTACAAAAACAAGTAAGATAAGCAAGGGTAACCACTACAGGAGCAGTGGAATCACGTGTTCATGTGATTTATTGGGACATTCTGGATCGTCTCACCTTGGAGTCATCATCTTCATCCTCTTCTTCTTCCTCCTCCTTGCGCTTGGCTTTGCTCTTCTTTTCCTTCTTAGCCCCAAGTTTCTTCTTCTTCTTCTTCCCAGGGGTATAGTCACTTCCCTCACTGTCGGAGCGCAGCAGCACCTCCTCCTCCTCCTCCACAAATTCATTTCCTTCACCAGAACTGTCTCCAAGCTGGGATGGAGGGGGAGGGAAGAATTAAAGCACATAAATCAGCACCCAAAAAAATGTTCTTTCCAAAAGGAAGCAAGACTGTAATGTAATCAACATGCAGACCCATCTGTACATTAAGCTGCTTTTCTCTCCCTCATCCCCCCTCTCAGCCACAAGTCCTACTCTATTTCTTACCTCTTTTTTCTGGCGCTTACTAAGCTTGGGCACTTTAGGTTCCTTCAGCTTCTTGGGTTTCTTCTTCTTCTTGATTTTTGGCAGTTCTGCCTCTGATAACAGCTCTTCCTCTGGCTCTTCTTCCGGCTCTGAGGGAAATTATGAAGGCAGCAGGGGTAACTAATCATTTTCCAATGCCTAGGTGTTCCTTCACAATCCCATTGCCACAGACTACACCCCACTTGTACTTGGTCCATTGTTGCTTTGCCACACTCCCAAGTTAGACCCTATGCAAGAGGGTCACTTCTCGCCTTTTTTTTGTTTTTAACTGGGCCCATTTCTGAACTACATTTCACTGCCCCCATTGTTTTCCCTCATGGGTGTGATTCCAGTGTTCAACCTCCTGCTATTGCATTGAAGTAACTGCAGACTGGAGTACTAGTCCAAAACTGGGGTTAACAGATTAAAGAGAACAAGGCATCTCTGATCTCCTCCCAAAAATCGTATACAGGGAGGCTTCATTGAAAGAAATTGGAAGCTCTTCCTATACAAGCTTCCTCCCGTATCCTCAATGCAACTCAGAGAGAGGGAGAGGGTCCTTTGCCCAGGGGCATTCAACCCATCTTAGGTCTCAACTAGTGAATGAGGAAGGTGCCACCTGCCTCAAGATTCTTCCAGGATCCACAAAGGAGCCCTGCACCAACCAAGGGTGGGGGGCTGACCATAGACATATCAACTAAGTGTCTTCATGCATCTTCCTCTACCTCTTGCTTAGTGAAGTTATTCCATATGGAAGACATTTGTTTAGTCCAGCACCAGAGCAAAATACAGACTAGGAACAGTATTGGCTTTTAATGCAACTGAATAGCAAAGCACTGCCCCCTTCACCCCTCACCATATTGTTTCAAATGAAAAATATGAGTCTGCAAGCAAGGACTTCTGAAGATACACCTGCTAGATAATGATCAGGGTACAACAAACATTCTCTCCCACTTTCCTCAAAATGCCCCTGAAGAAACCTTCATAGCTAACAGCAAACTCAACAGGACGCTGCTTCAACTCTCCCATCCTACCTAGACTGAAATGGAGGTTCGGAGTACTAACAATCACCAGGTGCTAACTCAGGTGCCAGCCCTCTCACAACTCACAAATCACCTCCTCGCTATGCAAATGCAAGCTTTAACTCATTCCCTCTCCCCCTCTCATGTGGGTGCACGCGCATGCATGCACAAGCACAAGCGTGCGCGCGCACACACACACACACACACACACACACACAGAAACATGTCACTCCTTAACCCAACAGACCACACTCCCATCTGTTCTCCAACCCCCAACAGCCCAGAGGGGCACAGCCAGCCGGCAGCTTCCTTTGTGACAAGATCCACAGTAACCAGACATTCTCCCTCCCCTCCCCCCTCAGCAGCCACCCCCGCCCATTACACGCAGCCAGAGTCACAAGCTCTCCCTCCAAGGGAAAATGGCCTCCTAACCACAGGCACTGGGCAGGATGGGGGAAGCTACAGGTCACAGCAGTTGCTGCAACCAAAGGACAAGAATCAGAGGGGAAACGGCACAGGGTGGAGCCCTGCTTTCCCAAACCAGCAAATGTATCCTGTGCCAGAAGTATTTTCCTCCAGCAAGACTTTCCCATGTTTCTCCCTCCCCGAGCACTTCAGGCAGGCTCAGCCTCTCAAGCATCATCTGCACCTCTGCTCTAGGCCTTCTAGCATCCAGCAATGGTAAAAGAGAGCTGACTCCCTCTTTTGCCTGTGAGCTCAAAAAAACACAATCCATGTCTGCCCCCCTGAACTTAGGGAGAAAGAAACAGCTAACAAGCTTGAGGTTGCAAGGTGATGCAGCTCCCAGCTGGGCCAAGCGCTAAAAGCACTTCAGAGGCCAGGAGACTTTCACCCTGTTCCTAGGGATATTCTTGCACTCAACCCAAATCAATAGGTGGCCACTGAGCCCAACTACAATTCTTCTGAAAGGTACCATGGCAAAAAGATACACAACAAAATGCATTGCTCCCATGTCCCCGCCACATGGTACAGGCCACATTCAACCCAAAATGCAGGACTAAGGTGAGCAGCTGTGAAGTAAGCTCCACAGGGTGTGGCTAGGGAGGAAAGTGGGTCATGCAACAGCCCAGGGCACAGATCATTTTGGACACAAGGCATAGTTGAGCTCTCAAGTGGGCAAGAGAAAGAAAGCCTTCCACTTCGTATTTCCCTTAAAAGCAGCTTGAAATGTGCATTGGATAAGAACCTGTCATCCACCCTCACTTCAGTCAATCCACTTGAAAGGTTCCCCCTCCCCCACAAGCCCTCCCCGCAATGAACTCCATCACACCTTTAGGAAAAGGGACGCAATAACAAGGAATGAGATACTTTCTATCACACACACAGAAGTTCCTAGTAAACAGAACTTTCCCCTGAGCCATGTCTTTTCGCAGCCACCATTCATGTTCATTCAAAAGCAAAGCTAGCATGACAAGCTACGTATTCAGAGTATTCAGAATGATTGAGCGGGATCTACAGGAAGCCCTCTCCAGGCAGGAGGAGGAGGACTCAGCAGCCAAATGAGACACCTAAAACATTAGCAGCAACAGCAGTCAATGATTAATCTTGCAGCCCCAGTGAAAAGTTCAGAACAATTTTTTTAATTTCCCTCAGCCTCCGATCCAAACTATCAAGTTCTCCCATCATGTCTATGTAGCAGAGTTATCAGAAACACAGGGCAAGATGCCACCCCTTCCCCCCTGTGGTCAAACCCATTAAGCAAGGACATGGATTAAGCAGTAAAAAGGGAGCGGAAGAACGTGACCTTGTCATTACTGGTCTAAAGCATCCAAAATAGGAGATAACTCTTTTTGTTCCTTGGTTCAAGGAAAAGCCACCATAGCACCCCCAAAACGAAGGTGTCAACGCTCTTCTGCTAGCTGATATGTGTACCTTGGTGCTGGTGGATGCTGTTGTTCAGCAGGATCTCCATCTCTTCCTCGTCGCTGCCCGCAGAGCATGGCGATGGGGATCCTATACCCGACGCCATGTCCTCTGTTTCGGAGGACAATCCGAGGGCTCAAGAAGCTCCTGCTATCTCGGCGCCTCCTTACTGCTAAGGCCAGCAACGGGCTATAGGGAGAGAGAAGGGAAAGAAAGCTTAGAAGTCGCAGCCCTTTTATAACAGCCAAAAAAAAGCCTCTGGATCTCTGGAGAAAGGTGGCAGCGGCAGGGAGGGCCAGACAACTAGGTAGCAGCTTGGTCCAAGCACTCATCTCAGAAAGGCCTTCAGGCCAATGCCAAATTAATCCGAGTCACCGTCTCATTATTATGAGGATCTTGACAGGTACCACCAACTTGGGGTTTCCCAGTTTGGTTCCACCTGTATTTTGGACAGACAAAACCTGGGGGTGGGAAACAAAAGCCCGGAGCAACCCACCTCCCATGGGTCAAAGAAATGCCTCTTGGTGGCGCCTCTGTGGTCAAAGCTACCATAATTCAAAGCTACCACCATCACCCAGAGAGTTTGTTTCAGCTCATGGACAAAAAAAAAAAACGAGGAAAAAAAACCCGCCCACTCATGAGAAGACGCGCAATGGAAATGCTATAAGAAATGAGGGGCTGACTTTTTTTTTTTTTTTTTTTTTTTTACAAAGCCCACTCATTCTTCTCTGGCCGAGAATGGCCGTCCTGGCGTCCCTTGATGGGCAGTTGGGACTTTAAAAAAAAAGGGAAAAAAGGCTTAACTCCCCGTTTTCCTTCTGACATAAACAGAGGCTAAGGAAATGAAAGTTTTGGACCAGGCTGTAAAACAAAAAGGCGGCTTCGAAGGAAGCCGAGAAACTTGTCGGACCCGTCCTACTCCTCCTAGCTATTGGGGGGGGGGACCCAAACTAGGGGGGGGGAGGAAAGAGAAGAAAAAGACCCAAACATTTATTTTGGGGCTGGCTGAGAAGAGCAGTTATTGAAGGTTGAGGCTGGGGGGGGGGGCCTATGGCAAGGAAGATCGAGGTTTGGGACGGGGGGGGTCTCTTGCCTTCTCCTGCCACGGGTTGGGGGGGGAACTGAAGAGATAATATCCCCACATATATACATACAAGGCACCCCCCCATAACACGTGTCTGGGGGGGGCTGATATTACCCAGCCCCCCACCAAGAAAGAGGAGGGCACCCCACCCCCTTCCCCCCACCGTGAGAGGCTGTGGGGAGTTGTGTGAGGGGGGGAAGAGAGGGGGCGGCTGGCGAGGGGGTCGCTTCGCTTCCCTCAGGCGGCGACGGGTCGCCCGGGTTGCAGGGCGGCGGTGCAGCCGGGAAACCCGGCGGCTCTCCTGGCCGACCCCCCCTCGCCCCCACCCCAATATCCAAGGGGTCTTTCCCCTCCTTCTCTCTCTCCCCCCCCCACAAAAAGCCCCCCGCCCGCCCCCCCTCTCGGCTTCTGCCTCTATCCCGCCCTCACCCGACTCCGGGCGCCCCGGCTTCTTATTTCTCGACGCCGCTGAAGGGAAAATGGCTCCGGCTCCAGCGCCGCCTCTTAAAGGGGAAAAAAAAAGCCCCGGCCAAGCCCCTCCCCTCTCTTCCCCTCCTCAGCGCTCCCGCCTCCATCCCATAATATGCGCTCTCTTGCCCCCCCCCCCGGCCGCCACCACACGGCGCCTTGGCGACGGGTCCCACCCCCGTCACCTCAGTAACACACACACACACACACGCCACCCCTCGACCAAGGCATCCCATAATACTTCCCTGTCCACAAAACTCGGAGCCCAGCCCTGCATCCCATAATAATCGCCCTCCCCACCCCCCTCACCAAAGCATCCCATAATAGTCCTTGCGGGGCACCGTCCAGTAATCCTCTCCCCCCCCCCACACCATGCGGAAACATCCCATAATAATCGCCCTTACTCATACATACCACAGTAGCCACCCTTCCCCCACCGAGGTATCCCATAATAATCACATTCTCTCCTTGCTCACCCCCCCCCACTATCCTCCCACAGGCACTGTGTCCCTGCCCTGAGCATCCCATAATAGTCGCTACCTACCCTCATCTCCTTCCCTGGCTCTTCCAGCCAACCCACAACAATCTCTCCCCCCCCACCCCCAATCACTCACTCACTCCCTGACATATCCCATAATAATCACACACACTCCACGTTGCCAAGTCTGGCATCCCATAGCAGGCACACTCCTCCCTGAAATATTCCATGAGAGCCCCCATGGCATCCCATAATAGTCCACACCAGAGACATCCCATAATATCAGCCACTTCCACCTCTTTCCTCCCTCCCCCTCCTTAGACAAGCATCCCATAATAGTCCTCGTCCAGCGAGACATCCCATAATACTGTCAGCAACTCTTAGCCACAGCCGACAATGCTTGCACTTACTGCATCTTCTCTCTCTCCACTCCCTCCCGCCCCCCCCTGCCTGCCTTCACACAGCCCATAATAATCACCGGCACACTATTCCTCCCAAAACAGAATGGAACCCTGCTAAAACAGTTCGCAGCACCCAACGCCCCCTCCAGGGGTCTCCTTCCAGCTGCCCCCTAAGAAAACATTTGGCGTGCCTATTACAAATGCGCCCCACTTCCCCCACCCCACCCCCGCCTAAAAGTGCACAGACCATAATAACCACTGGGGGCATAGGGCCAATGGCACATCCCATAATACTCTGGCAAAGCCTGCCAGGGTTCTCTATTCTTCCTTCAGATGATGCAGACGCTGCACATCCCATAATCTTTCATACACTCCGGTACAGGCGTTGGGAAGTCAGACCCTTACAGGTCTGGCTGCAAGGCCTCTAGGCAGGCTTCCCCTCTCTGCGATTCGCACAGCACAGGGTTATTGATGTGACCTGGCATTCCCAGATACGCAAAAGAAGGTAACTTTCTGATGCGCAAACCTTTGTCTCACCGCGCTACCAATGCGAACTTTGGTGATCGATTCGCGCGCAAACTTCTCCTAGCAAATATTCTTGCCTCTTTTTTGACCGCCCTCTGAAAATTCAGGGCACTTCAGTTTGGAAATGCGGGACTGCTATCATGACGTTAGAAGTTTCGACAGGTCTATCTCATAATGCTACTGTAGTATCATTTTTACAAATGATACCATCTCATGTTCTCAGATACCTGTAAAAATCTCATAGATTCATAGAACTGGAAGGGACCTCCATGGTCATCTAGTCCAACCACCTGATGATGCAGGAAAAGCCGTTTCTGAACCCACATTCCATAAAGGGATATTCACTGCAATTGTGCAGTTCTGTGATTTTAAAAAGGTCTGGCAGATGCTCCGTAATGCTTTCAGCATACTGACAATTCACCATAATATTCCTTATCCTACTGTGGTCCTTAATATGCACAGGGAGCAAGCGATTCTCTAATATTTCCTCTATTGCTGTGCAAGCTGTATTGAAACAAATGGAGACTGTTTAGCAGTAGGGCTTAGTGAATTGCATCTATGACGATTGTATCTGTCCATCCCCTAATTTAAAGGTGCACGTTTTTCTTCCTCCATTATTATGATTGACAATGTTTTTCTTTTTGAATACACAAACTATCGGCAATATACACATCTCATAAGATGCATATTTATTTTATTTATTTATTTATTAAAAACCATTTCCAAACTGCTTAACACTTTAAAATTTCTAAGCAGTATACAGAAATGCAACATAAAAACAGAGATATGGCAGTAAAAACAGGAAAAAAACTATTATTTTTTTTTAAAAACCAACAACAACACACAATTCAGTAGTAACTGTGGGTGTCTCTTAGAAAAATCGTTGTGAAAATCTCTTAGAAAAAGGGAATTTCCATTCATTACATTTGTCATAGCTCACAGACATAAGAATCAATGCAAGTAGCATGCTACATTTAAACACAACGTACACAGAGGGCAAGGGAAGGAAAGGGAGAGGAATGCCAAGTATCAGAGACAAGGTCAGCCTCCTGTAACAAACTTTACAAGCACAGATCAAAACGTCTATATAAATAAGGCCATAATCTTGATATCACTTGGAGTTTGAGAATTCCATTAATACCAAAGGTGTTTATGAGATCAGAGACAGCTTCACTATTACGGCTATGTATTGACTATAACAGACTACCTGTTATATATGCACACTATTGCCTGTGTAAAAATGACGAAGAACTCTGTTTTCTCCTGAGATCTCATGAGCCTTGGACTGCATTTTTTCAAGCTGCTATCCAACTGTAAATTTGCACATCTAATTTTATGATGGGAGAGGTTTAGGATTTGTTTAGGTTTCCTAGGATTTGTTTAGGTCTTGGAGGCATGCCTCCCACTAGGGACCCAACGTCAGTGTGATGTGTGGGTCATGCTGTTGTATCCCTGTCACTGATGGAACGACAACGTTAGAAGGGTAGGGAAAGTATGGCATGAGGGGTATGTCAGGGAGCAGCAGATATTGTCTAGGCCAGGGGTCAGCAAACTTTTTCAGCGGGGGGGGGGCAGTCTACTGTACCTCAGACCTTGTGGGGGGCCGGACTATATTTTGAAAGGAAATGGGGGGAAAGAACGAATTCCTTTCCCCCCACAAATAACCCAGAGATGCATTTTAAATAAAATCACACATTCTACAGTGGACGCTCAGGTTGCGAATGCGATCTGTGTGGGAGGCGCGTTCGCAACCTGTGCCGCTGTGTCTGTGCAAGCGCGTGATCCAATTCAGCGCTTCTGCGCATGCGCCGAAACCCGGAAGTAACCCGTTACGTTACTTCCGGGTTCGGCGCAGTGCGCAACCCGAAGCAGCCGTAACCTGAGGTATGACTGTACTCATGTAAAAACACACTGATTCCCGGACCATCCATGGGCCAGATTTAGAAGGTGATTGGGCCAGATCCGGCCCCCGGGCCTTAGTTTGCCTACCCATGATCTAGGCTGTGTACACACTCACCGGTTTACAGCACAAAAACATAGTTTTTCTCCAATGTAATCATTTGTGCTCATTCTCAACATGCTGCTTTCAATCTCTATTGATTCTAGCTTCTGGCATGCACAAGGGTGGGTGTGCTCACTTGATATGTGTTCTAAAAGCGTCCTTTTGATTAGGTTATCCATACCTTTTCCTCCCTGCACATGCCCCAGGTGAAGGAAGAAGGAAGTAGCCACTGTATTCTTGGTATAGGCCCACCCACAACTCCATCAGATACACCCCTCATTGGATACAACCCTCATTGCTAGGTCTCTCTACATCAGTTTTCACACAGACACACTGTGCATACACAATATTTTATTCTGGAATCAATCGAGGCTGAGTACTTGCTTTTCTGCCCTATGTAGTCTACACACTATTTATTTAGCATAATATTTATGTCCTGCCCTTCCTCCGAAAGGAGCCTTGTTTGATTGCCTACTTTTGCTCCTGAAAAGCACTTACTGAGGAACTCGATTCATTCAAAAAATAAAAGCTGTGTACGCATGACATTTTATCCTAGCATGAAAGGAAAGTGACTACTTGTTTTTTTTTGCTAAATGGTACATACACATACCGAGATCTATTGCATATTTTCTGCTCCTGAAAGCCGGTTCTTGAGAAACTGGTTTCATTATAAAAATAGCAGTTTATTGCAGATTTTACTCCATACCATAAAAGAGCATTTGAAACTCATTCATTCACTCAAAGATTTCTGGGAACTGTAGTTTACCCCTCACAGAATTACAATCAGGGGCAGCATGTCCCATTTCACTGCTCGAGGTGAAACAGGAAGTGCCACCCTGCCCTGCCGCTGCCACCACCACCTGTGCTGCCCACCACATTGCCTCCGCCACCAGTGGAGGTGATTGATTGATTGATTGATTGATTAGGGCTTCTGCCACTTGAGGTGGCGGCCTCACACCACTTAATGGCTGCACCAGCCCTGGTATAATGGCATTATACAGTCTTATTTTAACTTGAGGGACATGGGTGGCGCTGTGATCTAAACCACAGACCCTAGGGCTTGCTGATCAGAAGGTCGGCGGTTCGAATCCCCGCGACAGGGTGAGCTCCCGTTGTTCGGTCCCAGCTCCTGCCCACCTAGCAGTTTGAAAGCACATCAAAGTGCAAGTAGATAAATAGGTACCACTCCGGCGGGAAGGTAAACAGCGTTTCCGTGTGTAGCTCTGGTTTCGCCAGAAGCAGCTTAGTCATGCTGGCCACATGACCCGGAAGCTGTCTGCGGACAAACGCCAGCTCCCTTGACTTATAGAGCGAGATGAGCACGCAACCTCAGAGTCGTCTGCGACTGGACCAAACGGTCAGGGGTACCTTTACCTTTACCTTTACTATTTTAATTTGTGCTGTGTCGGCCTCTCTGAATTGCTATCCTGTGCCCCTGCACTCACAGTTTAACATGTCCCCCATTTAATTCCCCCCAATTTTATCATCTTCATCCAAGTTTTGTTCTGAACTGAATTCTCCTCAGCTCCTGCCAGTGTTCCTCCCACCCCCGGCTCAGTTGAAAAGCTGCTCTGCCCCCTTTCCAAGGGTCTACAATCTGGTTCCACCCCAGTTCGATTGGCACCTGTCCCTTTTCTACAGGCCCGGCTTGTCCCAGAAAGTTCTCTAGTGCCTAACAAATCCAAACCCTACCTCCCAATAGCACTGTCTCATCCGCGTATTGAGACCACAAAGCTGCTCTGGCTGACCAACCCAATGCCTGGAACCAGCAGCATTTCAAAGGATGCTACCTTGGAGGTCCCAGCTTTCAGCATCCTACCTAACAGCCTAAATCTGGCTTTCGGGACCTCACAACCACATTTCCCCAGCACTGTCTAGCACGTTACCTAAACAAAGAGCGACAGTCACAATCTTTACACCAACCAGGCAATTCACTCCAATAATTTTAATTGTTTACTATGATTTTTAAGGTATATTATATATCCCCCCCATTCCTTATTAAAGTTTTGGTCTTCCTGATTTCTGATTCCTCCGGTCATTTTTGCCACTTCGGCATAGTCCATCAGCTTAATCTGCCATTCTTCTCCGCCATTCTAATCTTTTTCAAGCTTTAACGAAAACAGTTTTCTTTAAAAAAAGAAATAAACAAGTACAGTGGTCCCTCAACTTACGAATGACCCGACTTCCGTATTTTTCGAGTTATGAGTGAAAAAAGTGGCCGCGCGCTTACGAATTTTTTCAACCTCCGAATGGAAATCATTGCCGTTTTAGATGCGGTTTCCTCAACTTACGAAGTTTAGATGCGGTTTTTTTCGACTTACGAATTTTTTCAGATATTTTTCTCCCAATGCATTCCTATGGGGACTTGACTTACGATTTTTTCCGACCTACGAATGTCCATTCGGAACGGATTAAATTTGTAAGTCGAGGGACCACTGTACTTGATCTTCATAGATTCTGTTATAAAATGTTGTGTGCATGCAGCCTTCACGTCTCTCTGACCATGCTCTCTTGCCATCATGCTAGCCGAAAAAAAGGTGATGTAAGCCAAAGCAGTCCCACTGAACAAAATGGGAAGCAAAAATAAGCTGCCCCCTCACATCTTCCTGCTTTGCAATGAAATGCAGGATTCATACTAACACAACACATCAGCATATAAAACCCTGCCAGGGAGCTCATTAGTTAAATGAAAGGGTGTGCTTGATGGGGCTACATTTGCACACCTAGAGTACACCAGGGGAAAATTTTGGTGATGGGAACTAATGGAGATAGGGCCCTTTGCACAAGAAAGGAGCACTTTGCACAAAGCCCCAGGACAATTATAGGAAGAGCAAATAGCTAACAGTTGCTTTCTCAGAAGCCTTACAAGTTATCTGCTTTAGGACTCCGTACAAAAGCACTCATGAACAACTCCCCACTCGCCTCCCAGAGTGGAGGGTGCTCTAGTCTAGAATAAAGCAACCTCTGCAAATGAGCAAAGGAGTAGGAGTACTGTGTATGATAGCTCCCATACCACGCCTTCCCTCTACAGCTAGTGGCTGTGTCTTGCACACAGAAAAACGGACTAGGGGCCACCTCCACATGCAGGCAACATTTCTGTTGCCAAATGCCAGGCACTTTACTCCAACCATTGCTACTGCTTCCCATAAGCTCATGATCCCTTTTGCTTCGCAGGAGCACAGTCCAGCTCCAAGGAGCAGACAGGTCGCTACACACACACAACTTCCCTGTAACACCCTGCTAGGAAAGGGTTCAGCAGTCCTGCCTATATTCTCTTGCCTAACAGGAGGAGGGAGGTTGATTGATCTAGGGGACAGCACTCTTTCTGAACCCAGAGGATGTGTTGCAGTTGCTAACTGTTGGTCATGAGTGTCCTTCTCTCTCTCTCTCTCTCTCTCTCTCTCTCTCTCTCTCTCTCTCTCTCTTCCCCAGGGAGGACAGTTCTCAGTGACCAGTGTGATTCCAGCTGTTCCCTGTGGAATTGCCCTGTACCTTCTGAAATCTTCTGGACACACAGCTACTTACTGCCTTACTCTGCAGCCTTTTGCAGAACTTTCAAGGGCACCCAGCAGCTGCTGGGACAAGGCACTCTTGGGCAAACCTGTTAATCTGTCCTGCTTTGAGAGCTATCTCCCTCTCTGTTCAATAAAAGCTTCTACTTTCTTATCTGGTATTGTTCTTCGCCAATTGTTCTTTGTTATCTAGGGATTTCTCCCCACCCCACTGGGCCACAGCTAGCATGACATGGGACTCTTGGTTCTGGGATATAGGGCTGGGTCTGGCAGCTGGTGGAGAACAAATGCCCCACGAGATACCCTTGGGGTTCAAAGCTGCCTTCTATGTTTCCCATTGGGACGCGGGTGGCGCTGTGGTCTAAACCACTGAGCCTAGGGCTTGCCGATCGGAAGGTCGGTGGTTCGAATCCCCGCGACGGGGTGAGCTCCCGTTGCTCGGTCCCTGCTCCTGCCAACCTAGCAGTTTGAAAGCACGAAGTGCAAGTAGATAAATAGGTACCACTCCGGCGGGAAGGTAAACGGCGTTTCTGTGCACTGCTCTGGTTTTGCCAGAAGCGGCTTAGTCAAGCTGGCCACATGACCTGGAAAAACCTGGAGCGGACAAACGTCGGCTCCCTCGGCCAGTAAAGCAAGATGAGTGCCACAACCCCAGAGTCGTTCACGACTGGACTTAACTGTCAGGGGTCCTTTACATTTACCTTTCCCATACTTGTGCTATGAACTCCAACACTTGGGACCAGAACTTTTGTAGGGTTTTGTAGTCATTTTGTAGGGCGGACACCATGTTTAGTAGGGCTTCCCAAACTGAGTAACTGATGCATCAAATCAGGATTTGTAATTAACACCCAGAAATCAAATGTTGTTCAATTCACTCCAAACCTGTGCCAATGTTTCATAGTCGTTTTGTAGTGTGAACCCCGTGATTTGTAGTGCCCCCTCCAGCTGAGTAATTGATACTCAAACTGGGGGTTCTAGGTATCTTCTAGAAACCCAACATAAAGTTCAGTGAGTTAATGGAGCTGGCTGTGGTAAGACTGCAGTTGTGGCTTCCTTTATTGCTTAATCAAATGCCTCTCTTTCTCTGCCTGGCAAAGGGATCCTTCTGTTACTCGGATGTGTTTTGCTGTCAGATGGACTTGAATCCTTGTCCCAAGGAGGCATGGGTGTGCAGCTCTCCTCCCACAGGAACTACCTGTGTAGAATCAAAGAGCTGGAAGGGACCACGAGGATCATCGAGTCCAACCCCACGCAATGCAAGAATCTTTTTCCCAACGCGGGGCTCAAACCCACGACCCTGAGATTAAGAGCCTCACGCTCTACCGACCGAGCTATTCTTGAATGTTCTGCTACAGCAGCTGACCTTCCTTTCCTCTGTTAAAAGCATGATTCTTAGCGGTGTGCAAGTGGTATAAGGGGAAATCCCAATTTTTGCATGCAGGGAGTAAATCTGATTCTGCAAAGGTCTTGTGCAAGATGAATGAAAACTTCTGGTTTGCAGGAAAGCCAGAAAGCAGGAACAGAGCACCAGAGCATCTCCCCAATTGTGACTGGCATACTGCTTTCCAACAGTGGAGGCAGAACACAACCACCATGGCTAGTGGCCATCAGTAGCCTAATTCTCCATGGTTTGATCAGTGGTGAGCCGGTCAGCTTGGAAGTGCAGGAGCACCCCATTAGCTACTCCAAAGGAGAGTCCCAAAATTCAGGCAGCTGTGTAAAGAAATTTTAATACAAAAACGAAGGAAGAATGACTGTCTTTAGAAAGTCCGAACACGCCATCATGAGGTCCTCTTATAGTGTTTCTTTGCAAAGAACACATACATAATAATGGTCTGAACATAAGGAGATCAAGTTTCCAGTATCTCCTTATACTGTATCCTTTATTTGTCATTGCGTTGGCTGCACTTTTGCACATATCATCTGCAATGACTTCACTGTCCAGTTCTCAGACCGGCAGAAATAGACTCCTGCCTATGGAAGTCCCTGCCACAATTAATGAATCAGTCTTTGAACTACTACAAGACAGTTTGTTGTTTTCGCGTGCAGTAGAGTTCTTCAGGTTTCACAGCCCTCTCTCATAGTCTAGATCTCTGAGGGTGCAATCCTATGCATATTCCCCTAAGAATGACTCCAACTCCTACCTAATAATAAGTCCTAAATAGGTGAATAGACCTACACAGGATTGATCTGTCAGAGGGATATAGCACAACTATTTACCAAAGATAGTCTCTATTTTCTAGTGTTTGTCCCTGGTAAATCACTGTCCACTGTTCTTTTGGGGAAATGTTTTTTTTTTGGGGGGGTGCACAGTGTATTTTCTTCAGGGCTAAATCTCTGATTTAACTCTGTGGGGCTGCATCTTGACTCTTCTTATGCATGCATTTAAATGTGCACCTACATCCACAAATAAACAGAGCATTGCTTTCCCTCTGCCGTCACCCATAACTGCCTATCCAGACAGTAGGTATGTCTTAAACCACATTTATGCAAATTCACAGGAACAAAATCCCAGAACGGACTGCTCCCCCATAACACCCTGGTCTTGATGAATCCGACTTTGCTTGTGATGAAATAATTGCAGTGCAGATAAATTGTGGGATGTAAACATTCTATCACATATTTTTATCTTTAGGTGTTATGATCAACTGTTTATGATCGGTCGATTAACTGATTAGCAAACCTTTTAAAGGACTAAGAAAGTGCCTCTGATTAATCACACTGCAATACACACATTTATGAAAACTGCAGGTGGCAAGCCCCATCTTAAAAGAGGAAATGGATCTTCAAGGACTATGCTTGCTACACCACTTGTGTTGTAAAAATAAAAGTGTTTCAGAAATATTGGTTTTAGCCCCTGTGCAAATTTAATCAATAGATTAATTATTATAATGATAATTGATTAATTATATGAGTTTTAGTTGATTAACTAATTAATCATTCATTAATTGACTTCCCAACTCACAAAATTAATAATCTATTACATTGTATGTTCTCTTACACAATATCTCAAAAAAGGCACCTGTATCCAAGTATTTTTAATATGCAAATTAAGTTTTAATCAATTAGTTGGTTTAAAAATGCAGATAATTAACCAATCATTATTGGCAGCACCAATGCAACACCTGATTCTCATATATACGTGTGTGTGTGTGTGCGCGCGCGTGTGTTCTTATGCTGGAGTTACCCTATAATGCAAGAATATACGTACATTCCTCAACAAAGGTTTCTTATGGGGTGGGATGGAATCGCAGAATGGTAAAGATGTGTAGAAAGTTGCATCATTCATCACTACATTTAAAATAAAGCATATATCCTTCATTTTTACCCAGAAACGAGACTCTTGTCACAGACAATATCCAACCGTTGTCTATGACACTTGCCACAACTGCATCCCATACATCAGTCATGATCAAATTGAATGTGTGAACTCACAGAAGGACATTTCCCAGGTGTACAATATATGAGTTTTCATATTGATCATTTTATAGCATGAGCAATGTGCCATAGTTATTCTGTTGCTGCAAGGTGGTCCAAATGTCTTTCCCTTCATTGCCATGCAAAAAATATGTATTTTCCTTTCAGCATTCTGTTGCTGGAAAAATGCAAACCCCCCACCCCCAGTCTGCTAACCTTCCCACCCACCCCAGTGCACCTGTTGGGATGGTGGATTGTCCAACGTGGTTGCAAAACTGTAGCTGTGTACAGATTAGTTTGCTGTGGCTCTGGGCACACTCTCATCACTGGTGCTTGAAGCCATGTACTGCACACATGGCATTGGCCCCAATCCATCTGCACCCTTTAGCTTCTGGAGAAACGCTCCTGTTGGATGCGCTTTCCCTTACGCCAGCTTCCACCCGATTAGAAAACAGAATCTGCGGTTAAGCTGAGGTGTATACCCTATATTATAAGAATTTTAAGGTCTTATATATATAAAGTAACTGTTCATAAATGTACCAAGCAAGCACATACATAAATGTATAAACCACATGTCTGAAACCCCACAGGAAAAGTCCTGAAACCATTTGTCTCTTCCAAATTGACCTCAAATATTTCTCTGCAAGGTCGAAGGAAATGGGGATCCTCCCCATTGTCTCTTTGCTCACAAATCCTGTCTCATTGGCACAGTTAAGATATGAATAGGGTGAGCCTGTGACCTGGATTCAGGAACTGAGTAGTTATCGTAACAAGAGTGGCCAGGATGCCCAGGTAATCCAATCAGGTAACCTGGCAGACAGGATAAAAACAACACACTCAGATTTCTGTTGTAGTCCGCCCCTTCTGTGATGTACGTATGATGTATTGGGGGGTGGTCTTCGGCTACACCCCTTCGGTGATGTATGTATGATGTATGGAAGGGTGGTCTTGGGCTCCAGGGGGGGCAGTTCAAAAGTCTATATAAGGGCTTGCACACCTTTGTCTGGGGTCCCTCCTGCGTGTGGACCCAGTGAGCACCCTGTTGCAACAGTTAGCAAAGCGGCTATAAGCCTGATATTTATTTTTGTATATCCTGGTCTGGTCTCTGTTCATTTCCCGACCGGTTTGAGCCTTAAAAGGTACGCTCTCCAGTCTTCCTTAAGAAGCTGAACCCCTTGAAGGGACCTCTCAATATTCTTGTTTCACCTATGTCACAAGAACCTATTGGACAGGACTTCATCAGCTGCGATCAATGTATTCTTTTCAATATGGGAGGGAGGGGAATTCTACACAATTGTTTTCCTTCCTATTAATACTGAAAAATATTAATGATGAGTATTCTCTGCTATGTTAACTCTCCCTGCTCTGTAGCTTTCGGCTTCTTAGATCTTGGAGCACATCCTCTACTGTTTATAAAAAGGAGGGTGAAGGGAAAAAATAATAATTCCCCCCCCCCTTGGGTAAAACTGTCTTCTGCTCTATCTGTTGCATGCTGGATCCACCCAGCCCCATTATTTAAGAATTGAAAGTGGTGATGAAATGGGGGGCAGGGGGAGAGGCGGAGACTGAGAGCACCTCAATGCTTGCTAAGTATAAATTGCATTTTGTGTGTGTGGAAAAGTCCCAGGAGAGTATGTTTTGCTTGAAAGAGATAGTCAGGAAGTGGAGATTATTTTTTTGGCAAATTCAAATTCATTCTGACTTGAATGTAGGCACTTCTGAACTCCGCTGTGGGGTCCGGATGTGGTTTTCTGGAATCGTCCTCCTGAACATGACCTTGCCTCAACCTTCACTGAAGCACCGGAAGTGGCTAACCATTTAAAAAGTTTTCATCATTTTATTTTATTTTATCCCTGAACATGACTGACAAAAGCCGAAGAAGTCTGAAGCCTGCTCCGTGTACAGACGTTTTTCAACAGGCTCTTACTTATTTCTACAGCTCACTTCCTACCCCCCCCCCCCAAGGCAGCATAATATGGCTGCCCCCGCTCCCCACAACCCTTTTATCAACAATCCCACGAGGCAGATAAAGCAGAGAGAGAATATGAGGAAAAGTTGGTGGCCCAAGGTCATCCCGTGACCTTCATGGCTATGTGGGGAGGATTGGGGCCTGGCGTTCCCCAGTCACTTGACACTATAACCACCAAACCACACTGGAAATGGCACGATTCTTAACTGTGGGAAGGAATTCAATAATTTTACCACCCCTGTTCCAGTGCCTTTAAATAAGTTCCCTCTAATTGCATGCTTATTTGTTTCTTTTGTACATAATGCTGAGAGCAGGGCTGGGGAAAAAACGGGTGGCATTGCCAGCACCTCTTGCCCCCTGTCTCCTGACTCTGTGTGATAGATAGTATATGTGCGTGTGTTAATGCGCGCACACACACACCCTTTAATTCACAGGATTTCCATGCAATCTTCCTTCTTCCTTCACACGGCCATGAAGGCTCCTGAATAAACCTCCTGGGCAGCCCCACCCTGCAAAACTGGTCACATCCCATAATATCTCTGACAGGAGACATTCCCTAGCAACCATCCCCACCCCCACCTACAGAGTAGCCATCCCATAATAGCATGCCTGCTTTACAGGTTCTGACAGTTGAAACAGAGGAGATTACAGAGCGGGGGGGGGGGGGAGGCTGGGCTGGTGGTGGCAAAAAAAAAGGAGGCGAGGAAGGAAAAGGGGAGCATATTGGAGAGAGAGAGAGAGAGAGAGAGAGAGAGGAAGAAGGCAGGGCAGCCACTTGGACAGAGTCCCAACAGACCCAGCCAGACACACCGTCTGCGCTGACATCCCATAATAACCCCTCTCTCCTCCCTCTTGTCCACAACACCCCGTAGTAACTGAGGCCGGCCGCATCCCATAATGTTCTCCCCCACCACCCACCCCAGTCACGTGTGGCGTGCTGGCTGGCTGAAATGCTGAGGCATCCCATAATACTCCCCCCCCCGAGCACACTCTCAGATTTGCAGCACCCCACCCCCCCTCCACTCGCCTTGCCATCCTCTCCCATCCCATAATAGTCCTGGCCTCTCGTGGGGCACCATCCCATAATACTCTCGCCAGCTGCAGCAGTCGCCACACATCCCACAGCGCTCTCTCTCTCTCTCTCTCTCTCTCTCTCTCTCTCTCCACCACCCATCTTTTCGCCTCCTCAACAACACCCCCACCCCACCCGCACAGACACGGCACAGCCGCACCATCTCTGGCCACATAAGCCCTTGCTGCCGTTCCAGCCCATAATATTTCCTTGGCTTCCTCCCCCCCCTACCCCGTCGCATAAAGCCTCGCCATCCCATAATAGTGCCAGAGGCCTGACCCCGTGGGCCAAACCCCAGCCGGCTAAGCCAGCTCGGTTGTAGAGATTTCCTGTGGCTGGGCCTGTGTGCTTTCTGCTTCCAGTGAGCATGAAAACCGGCCTGGACCCTTTGCGGTTTGTAACATTCGTCTCTTTCCCCCTCTTAACAACTTAATATAATGTAATAAAATAAAGAAATAGCCCTCTGGTCTGTAATATTTAAACCCCATCCATCTCTTACCCCTTATCCAGATACGGAGTCCCAGTTTTAGGTTTTTTTAATGGACATCAGAGTGTAAACATTAAGGAAGAAGCTCAAATTTAGATCTCGCTTTGCCTTTTTGTATGTGTGTGCAATTCCAAAAAAGGGTGGGCATGTGCCCTTCTTTACAGAGGACAACCCTCTGTTGGAAGGACAGTCTTTTATTTGAATTAATGCTGCATTTGAAGGGCTGCCCAGTTCAATTCTGCTTAAAAAACAAAGAACAGCGAGCAGTTGCCCATCGTTTTGCATTGCCCTGGCACACAGGCCACAGTCTTCCTACTGTGGAAAGAAAAGGCATTTGTTTCTTTCCCCCCTCTTTTTCCTTTCCTGTCAAATATTTTGTTTTTCCACAAAAGCAAACATCCATCCCTTAAAAGATGCAGCAATAGAAAGAGTCAGGCGTCTCGCTACACATCTATAGCAGAGGCATATACAATCAAGACCGGTAAGGAAACAAACCCCTCAAAACGATGAAAACAAAGATGGAGGCCTGACGTCTCGGCCACTTTCAGTGAGGGGCTATCAGAGATTAACAAAAGTATCAGAGGAGGAGTCACCTCTAGCCTTTTCTACAGTTTCGCAAAGTTCAGTGGTCGGCCCTTTCCAGTTTTTCAATTACGATCCGCCCGATTGTGCACCATAGTTTTCGCTTCTAGATTTGCACCCGTGCATTGTGAAGCACCAGTGTCACATTTATGCAGATTGGTGTCTCCTTTCTCCTCTTCTTCTGACGCTGCATTACCGACCGTCGTTATTTCAGACTTTGCAGCCGTCGTTGAAGTCTTCATAGCCGAGGGTTGTATAATGCGCTGCATAAGGAGCTACCTTGTACAGCGATGAAACTGAGGGTGAGTGATGGAGAGCACATTCCCTCTGCTGGCCACACCAAGTCCTGGAACCTGCAAGAGCCACCTTCATTTCCAGAGACTTTGGCAGGAAAGGAAGGGCAAAAATTGTGGCCCTTAAGACTCTTTGCCAGAGGCTTGCCTGGGGTCCCATCTGCACTAATCATTTAAAGCAGGGGTCAGCAAACTTTTTTTTGGGGGGGGGGGCTGGTTCACTGCCCTTTATACCTTGTGGTGGGCCGGACTGCGCACACACACTCACACGGCAGAGGGGGGCTTTTTTCTCCCCCCTCTCTCCCCAGCCCCTCCCCTCCCCCTGCTTTCCTACCTCCTCCGCCGCTCTGCCTGCGGTTGGGAGCATAGCTGTCAACTTTCGGATTTGAAAATAAGGGATTTTCCCCAAACTTTCGGATTTGAAAATAAGGGATGCCGCGAGGGTGGTGCAATGGCACCAAGTAGCCTCGCCACCCTGCGCTCCAGAGGCTGCGCGCGAACGGGTGAGCGAAAGAGCGAGCGCATAGACGGCAGGCAGGCAGGCAGGCTGTCTGTCTGGTTGGGCATGAGGGTCTGGCTGCACAAGGCATGCAAGCTCCGCCCCCAGTCGGTCTCAGACTCCTTATTGGCAGCCGAGCAATGCAGCTGAGGAGCCTCCCTGGCCGGCAGGGAGGGAGAGGAGCTGCTTCCTTTGAAATCCAGGAAATTTAAGGGATATCAACAATCCGGGATAGCAGCGGGAAACGGCATTGGAATAAGGGAGTTTCCCGCAAAAAAAGGGAGGGTGGACAGCTATGGTTGGGAGCCAGCGGCGGCGCCTCTGCTTTCCAGGCCAGCTTTCCCGGGCACCAGGCGCAGGGCCAGCAGGTGCGCCAAGCTCCAGCTGAAGCCCCGTGATGAGCCCGTCACGATGCCCACAGCATGACCATGGACGGAGAGGCCGGCGGGCGGGTGGCGAGTCTGGGCCACTCCTCAGCCCAGGAGGTGGTGAGGCTTCGGATTGGCTGGCACCAATCAAAGCCCAGCTCCCTTCCTCCGCAGGTCGGGGAGAAGCCAGGAGGAAGGAGGGAGGGAGGAGGCGCCGCCGTGGTGTGTGTAAGGGAGGGAGGCGGGGAAATTGTGCCCAAATTTTGTTTGCAAAAAAATGGTGCAGCCCAAACGATCACGCTGATCCAAGCGGCGATTCCAGGACTGTCCAGGGGCCGGATCCAGAGGGCAATTGGGCCTGATCCGGCCCGCAGGCCTTAGTTTGCCGACCCATGATTTAAAGCACTCTTGAGCTACTTTAAACAGTCATGCCTTCCCCAAAATCCCGGGAGTTGTAGTTTGTTAAGAGTTCTGAGTTGGTAGGCGACCTCTATTCACCTCACTGCCCTATTCTGGGAACTGGAACTCTGTGGGGGGAACTGGGGTCCCCAAACAACATCCCGCACGCTTAACAAACTACAGTTACCATGGCTATAAGTTTGGAGGGCCTATTCTGGTAAGCGCACCAGCTTCCTGTGAATTCTTTCGGGAGGAAAAGTTGATATCGGTGGCTTTTGCCGTCTTTGGGATAGATAGAGGCTGGATCTAGACATGTCAAAGAAGCGATTCAGTGAAACGCGCTGTAAACTCATGCAGGGAAATCCGGTAGAGAAAGATGGGATTCCACAGCGCCACCTGGTGCCACAGTTTTATATCGCATATACAACACCTATAAAACGCTTTTTCTTTACCAATCTTGCTGGGTCCGGATAGCTCTGCCTGCTGCTTAAGGCCATTCACTGTAAGTACGGTAGCAGAGAGGTGTTTTGAGAGGGAGCAAGGAGCTGCGTCAGATTTAAGGCAGTGTGGGCAGTTCCCCTGCACAGGGCGCAAAACTGAGGAGATCCATAATTGAGAAGATCCACTTGGGAGTGCCGAATGTTGGCCTCGCTCAGGATGCCACATTACTGAACAGTACCAAAGTTCACCCTTGGCAGGGAGAGGGAGGGAAATCAGGGAGGGCTATTTTAGCAATGGGAGGCAGAAGGAGATACTCCAGTGGGAGACAGATTGGTCACTGCTGCAGAGAAAGGGACTTCTGTCATGTCTTGGCTCCTCCCTCAGCTGGGTTGTCCCTGAAGTCAGTGAGCCTGGTTTCCCCTGGTGACAGTCCCTCTGCGTTGAATGTTACTGCTGCTGAATGCTGCTGGGTCGGTGAATGGAAAAACAACAGCCCCTCAGGTTTTTATCCAGAACTAGCTGGCCCGGGCACGCCTTGCTGTGCCTGACTAAACCCAGAATGAGCCTGCTGACTAGGCCTGTATTATGGAGGCTTGGTACTCTTGACCTGCAGGGACTGCTCACCTCCCAGGGTTTGTAAGAGTGAGGTATATGCATGAGGAAAGGCGAGAAAGAGAGGGTGCTGCCTGCCTGCATGTATGTATGTATGTATGTGGAGTGTGTTGCGCTGCCTGTCAGTGAGAGGAAAGTGGATAGACAGAGCAAGAGACCTTTGGGAGACGGGAAGAAGAGCTGGAGGAGAATGCCTCTGTCGTGCGTGCTTGTCTGTTTCCCCATCTGCTGCGTTTGGTGTGTACATCTGTGCTTTGTGCATGTATGTGCGCTGCATCTGTAAGTGTGAGTGCACCCACGAGTGTTTGTGCGTTCGTGGCATGCATGCATGTGACTCTCAAATGGTAGAGCAGCAACCAGCATCCCTCCCTGCAAATCAAGGTACAACAGGCCAGTCAAAATTATTTTGGCGTCTAAGGAAGAAGATATTAAAAGTACCTCTCCCAAGGAGTACAGCTGCAACAATAATATACAGTGGATGCTCGGGTTGCGAACGTGATCCGTGCGGGAGGTGCATTCGCAACCCGTAGCATCTGCAACACGCAGTGCACGATTTAGCGCTTCTGCGCATGCACGAGCGCCAAAACCCAGAAGTAACCCGTTCCGGTACTTCCGGGTTCGGCGCGGAGTGCAACCCGAAAACGCGTAACCCGCAGCGTTCGCAACATGAGGTATGACTGTATAATATATAATATAGCTGTTGCAGAATTCAGCGGCCAGGTTGCTCACTGGAGCAAGACAGTCTGAGCATATTACACCGATCCTGGTCTGACTGCACTCACTACCAATTAGTTTCTGGGCCCAATTCAAAGCGCTGGTTTTGACTTATAAAGCTTTAAACGGCTCAGGACCACAATACCTCGAGGACCGCCTCTTTCCATATGAACCTACCCAGACCCTGATATCATCTTCTGAGGCCCTTCTTTGGGTGCCTCCTCCTTGAGAGGTCCAGAGGGCGGCAACACGAGAACGGGCCTTCTCTGCAGTGGCCCCCCATCTGTGGAATGCTCTTCCCAGGGAAGTTTGCCTGGCGCCTTCATTATATACCTTTAGGCGCCAGGCAAAAACATTCCTTTTTAACCAGGCCTTTGGTTGACCTGATCAAATGATCAACATCCCATACCCTTTTAAAATGTGGCTCTTTTGGGGGTGTATTATTGGGTTATTGCTTTTATTTTTATTTTATATACTGTGATCTTTTTATGTGAACCGCCCTGAGACCTCTGGGTATAGGGCGGTATATTAACACCACCACCACCACCAACAACAACATTCAGTCCCTAACAATTTCTGCCCTTTTCACAAAGGAGTGTGAAAAATGGGGTCACGGCATAAGCCTGCCACAGAGTCCTGAGTGAGGTTCTTTGAAGGCTACTCCAACAACCGGAATGATTTTCCATCACCCTCATTTGCCAAGGTGGTTGGAAGGGTCCCAAGGGAAAAGGTTAAAATATAAACCGAATTTAAAACTTGTTGGAAAAGGGTTGCCAGGAAGTGTGGGAGTGAGGGAAATAGCTTGCTGAGTTATTATTGGGGTGCTGGAGTGATGTTATTTCTTGGGGGTGAATCCTGCTTGTGGGAGAGAGGGTGTCCATGCTTGCTCAGGCTACACTTGCAAATAAACAGTTTATTGAAAATGGCGCCACAAGTCTCCATGACTCCCTTCTCGCAAGGAAACTGGAGGTATAAAAGATGTGATGTTCTCTCACTCGCATACCTGCATCCCGTTGCCTTTAGACATTTTCATTCCTGAAGTCAAAAAGAGAGAGGGAAAGTGGCACCCGTCCCCTTGCCATTTGGTTGATGGCTTTCAGACATGGAAGGCAAGAAAACGAGGACACTTTCTGAAACTTGCTTGAGGCAGCTCACTCGACTAGTCACGTTTTCTGTGTTGGCAAACTCTCCTTCATTTTGCCACTGTTCCTAAATAAAAGGTAAAGGGACCCCTGACCATCAGGTCCAGTCGTGTCCGACTCTGGGGTTGCGCGCTCATCTCGCTCTATAGGCCGAGGGGCCGGCGTTTGTCCGCAGACAGCTTCCGGGTCATGTGGCCAGCATGACAAAGCTGCTTCTGGCAAACCAGAGCAGCGCACGGAAACGCCGTTTACCTTCCTGCCAGAGCGGTACCTATTTATCTACTTGCACTTCGATGTGCTTTCGAACTGCTAGGTGGGCAGGAGCTGGGACCGAACAACGGGAGCTCACCCCGTCACAGGGATTCGAACCACTAACCTTCTGATCAGCAAGCCCTAGGCTCTGTGGTTTAACCCACAGCGCCACCTGGGTCCCTTCCTAAATAACTCAGGTCAAAAAGACAGAAGTAAACCATGGCAAAAATAGAGCGGTGGCATTTTTTTTAAAAAAGCATAACAAAAAACAACACTTTTATAGAGCTATATGGGCAATACCAGAGAGAAATGGAGAAGCACCTCCCTATTTTTAGAGTAACTGAGCTGTCAACGTTGCTATTTTCAGCAGATATCTAAGACAGCAGGTGGCAGTAGAGGAACAGGCCAGGACTACTACTTTGGCTGGATTTTAGAGACATAGCAATATCGCTTGCAGGAACCATGGTGCACTTATGAGGAAATTTGGTTTTGTAGTGCAAATAGGAGGATCCTATGACAATTTCAGCTCACGGATTAACAGGGTGCTCTGAAAATGTAAACATGCAGATTTTATTGGGCCTGAGCTCCTCCTATAATAATAATGATACATTTTTATTTATACCCCGCCCTCCCCAGCCAAGACCGGGCTCAGGGCGGCTAACAACAAGTATAAAAACAGTTGATTAAAATACAGCTTAAAAACAGAATTAAAAACAACATTTTACCTTTTCTCCAAAAATCGCAACTAGCAATGTTTCCTTAGTAGACAATTCCTTGGGACCACACACAGTAGTCTGTTGGTGGCTACATCATTGCTCATTTTATCACAATCAATTGGAGGATTGCAAATTGGAATGAAGAACATGCACTTCTACTGTGTGCACTTTCAGATGGGATTCATTCACAGACCAGCAAGTTCAGGTTGGGCAATTTAAGTTGATTTGGAGCTCTTGCGTAACACTTCTGCTCTCTGCCCGCCAAGGAATTTTTCCAATAGGGAAAGTGACAGGAAAATGCACCGGGAAATGTGGGATAATGCTTACTTGATACATGGGAAGGACGTGAAATAGCTCAGAGGGTACAGCATGAGACTCTTAATCTCAGGGTCTTGAGTTTGGGCCCCATGTTGGGCAAAAGATTCCTGCATTGCAGTGGGTTGGACTAGATGACCCTTGTGGCCCCGTCTAACTCTGCAGTATTCTACGAGGTATAAATCAAATTACCACATTTTAATCCATGTTCACACAATGTTATCCAAGATGCGTATGTATACTGCACTTCGTTGTGGGATCGGTGCACCAAATGTAGTGTCTATATGATGTCAGCGGTTTCAAAATGCCAGTCTCCGTGCCCCTCTGCTCCATTTCTTCTACATTAACCCTTTCCACCAATACATTGGTGCTGGGGAACCTGCTGGTAACAATCCATTTGCAAAACCCGAATGACCTGCTTGCAATACTACCCGTGTTTTCCCTACTTTAAGACACCATCTTATATATTTTTTTCCTCAAGAAAACGCACTATGGCTTATTTTGAGGGGATGTCTTATTTTTATTACATAAGCATGCCTTGGCAAGGCCACGCTCGAGTTCTGGGGCTGCGAAGGACAGGACGGGCGCGGAGCTCTTTGTTTGTTTGCTGGCAGTGGGGGGAGAATCCAAGCTGAGCTTTGAGGAAACGGGCACCAGAGATACCCGCTTTCGCTGGGCGCTCTCTCCTGCTCCTCCTCCTCCTTCCCTCCTCGAAACTCGACAGAAGCCTTGTTTTCCAAGGGGCCTCTTGGGTGACGTGCGGGGCGGCTTGGGGGGTTTCGTCATGGCAGGGAAAGCCCGTGCCGCCTTCCCTCTCTGCCATGGCGGCCACCCCATGCGCTCTGCGGCAAGCGGAGTTGGGCGAGCGCACGGGCGAAGAGACCTTCGGCGTGCCTTTGTCACGCCCGCTGCCCCTTCCTGCGCGCCCTGCTCGGCAGAGTTCCTGAGCGCTGCTTCTGGGGTTGACTGGTTTTGGTGGCGGGACTGGATGCCCAGCCCCGCCTTTTCCTTGGCGCCCTCCAGAACTGCACCTATCACTATGGCTTATTTTCGGGGTACGGCTTATATTTCGCAAATGCGAAAAAATCCTGCTATGGCTTATTTTATGACTACATCTTAAAATAGGGGAAACAGGGTAAACTCTGTCTGAGATCACCTTTAGTCTCCCATCAACCCCCCTTTTTGCCCCATGGAGTCTGGCTTAAGCCCTTAGTCTTTATCCTTCAATTAAAATTAAGCCAAAGGAATCACAAATGCTTTTAATCACATCGATCCTTTGTGACACAGGCTTTCCTGTTTGTTGTCCCTGCAATTGCTGAAATTTGGCTTGTAAAGTCCTCAAAGCTGGGACCTGTATTTTCCCCCTTTTTGCTCATCATGTACAGTGATGCGATAAAAGTACCATCATAGTCACCACTGCCACCATCGCCAGAAGCCTGCATTGCAAATATATGCACATATCTCTCGCCACACGAGTAAAAACGAAATGAAACGCCATCCACACAATGCGCTTCAGTAGTCGGCAGCTGGGTAACATGCGATTTTATTTCCTTACCGCATTATGGATTGGGAAAATCCAAGTGAAAATGGGGGATAGTGTGGGATTCCATGTGGCTGAGAACAACACAAGTTACATGTGAGATGCATCCAATTCACTTTAAGTTGCCGTGTGTTTACAGCCTTAGTTCGCCTGTTTCTTGGGTTGTACATGATATACAATGCCTAGGCCAGCATCGCCTGAGCTCTGCGAGTGCAGCTTTCTCCCAATTGAAGTTCAGAGTGTGCAGGGAAACCAAAATGCTTGTTTACAAAGCTATTGTACTACCAACCTTACTGTATGCTTGTGGACCACCTATAAACGCCATCTCCAACTCCTCGAAATATTCCAGCAACAGTGTCTCCAAATATTTTTACAAGCGAACTCATGCCAGTTTACTGGAAGAAGCAAAGATCACCAGTGTTGAAGCGATGATTCTTCAACATCAACTTCTTTGGACTGGTCATGTTGTACGGATACCTGATTATCGTCTTCCAAAGGCAACTAATCTATTCCGAACTTAAAAATGGTAAGCGTAATGCTGGTGGGTCAACAAAAGAGGTTTAAAGACTCTCTCAAGGCAAATCTAAAAAAATGTCGTATAAACACCGACAACTGGGAAACACTGGCCTGCGAGCGCTCCAATTGGAGAACAGCCTTTACCAAAGGTGTAATGGGCTTTGAAGATGCTTGAACTCAGGACGCAAGGGAGAAACGTGCCAAGAGGAAGGCACATTGATCAACTCCTGCCCGGAAACCTATGTCCCCACTGTGGAAGGATGTGTGGATGCAGAATTGGCCTCCACAGTCAGTTATGGACCCATGGTTAATACCGTGTTTATGGAAGACAATCTTACTCGGCTATGAGTGATCGCTAAGAAGAAGACAATGCCTAGGGTGTAGAAACAGATTACAGTGGTCATGTAAACATACTCCCTACAGGTCTGAAACCGCCTCCAAACATCCATGTTCTAAAAGGCTTTACCCCCTTTACAGTTTTGTTTCATCACATCCCCCCTCTGTTTGTTGTTGTTGTTCAGTCGTTTAGTCGTGTCCGACTCTTCGTGACCCCATGGACCAGAGCACGCCAGGCACGCCTATCCTTCACTGCCTCTCGCAGTTTGGCCAAACTCATGTTAGTAGCTTCGAGAACACTGTCCAACCATCTCATCCTCTGCCGTCCCCTTCTCCTTGTGCCCTCAATCTTTCCCAACATCAGGGTCTTTTCTAGGGAGTCTTCTCTTCTCATGAGGTGGCCAAAGTACTGGAGCCTTAACCTCAGGATCTGTCCTTCTAGTGAGCACTCAGGGCTGATTTCTTTAAGAATGGATAGGTTTGATCTTCTTGCAGTCCATGGGACTCTCAAGAGTCTCCTCCAGCACCCTAATTCAAAAGCATCAATTCTCTGTTTACCATTCAGAAATTCCTAGCAAGCACTTTTTGCAGTAGTCACCAGTCGGAGAGCCCACCCGTGCTTATATTTCCGAATCTTCAATGGGGCTGTTCAAAAATATCTTAGGGGGAACAAATGGCAAGCCCTCGTAGGGGAGGATTAAGGTTTGGACCCGGAATCCTCGCTTGGCACTTGTTGCCTGGTAGGACTTACTTTCCGTTACCCGATTCTGAAGTGTTCCCATTTCAGAGTCCCAAGCTTGCGCCCTCCTCAGTTTATTTAAAGTGTTTCGGAAGCCCTCTGTGTTGAAGTAATAGATCAGGGGGTCCAGAGTGCAGTTCATACTAGCCAGTATCACAGTGATGACCAGGGCCTGCCGTACCGAATCCTTCATTTCCACGTCGGTCTTAATCAGCTGGGCTTTTATCAGCCCATACGCTGCCAGAACAACGTTGTAGGGCACAAAGCAGATAATGAAGATGACCAGGTTGACCACTAGCATGCGAAGTGTCTTCCGTTGGCGCAGGCTCTGCATCCCACCAGCCTGGCACAGTTTATGGAAAATTCGGACTGAGCAGTAGGAAACAGAGGTCAGGGGCAGAAGAAAGCCAAGGATCTCCGCGAGGATGATCAAGGGGAGGAGCTCTTTCTGCCACAGGCCCTCGCTGAAGTTCTCAAAGCAAAGAGTGATGGGCGTCTTGTCTTTGACACAAGATGTGGATTTGTGGACATAAGCCACGGGAATAGAGCCCACCAGGATAAGCACCCAGACCACAAGGCAGATAATCCGAGCCACCCTGGGGCGCCGGAGGTGGCGCCAGCGAAGGGGGTGGACAATCGCCACATAGCGGTCCAAGTTGATGCACATCAGGAAGAGGCAGCTACCGTACATGTTGATTTGGAAGACAGAGCCAGAGACCTGGCAGAGGAATTCTCTAAAGGGCCACTTCTCCATGGCATAGTAGGAAATACGGAAGGGCAAAGAAATGGTGAACAGGAGGTCGCTTGCGGCCAAGTTAAGCATGTAGATGCTCACCACTGACTTGAGTTTCAGGTACTTCAAGAAGATCCAGATAGCGGCCACATTGAGCAGCAAACCTGCGGTGAAGATCAGGCTGTAGCCGATCAGGTGCAACTGGTGGTTGGCACTGTGGTCCTTGCAAATCACGCTCTGGGTGACATTGGCCGATGACATGCCTGTGAAGCATCTGAGGGCCTCAGTCCTGCCGTTCAGGGTGCTTGGAGACAATCTCCGTCAAAGGAAAGGGCACCAGAAAATGTGCACAATTCTCAAGCTGGTGATCATGTCTTCATTTCATTTCTAGCAGTTGCTGCTGCTGCTAGATGGTTCTCTTCCCAGCATTCCTACTTGAGCCTCCAGGCCCCAGGAACTGTCAGAGACGGGAAAGTCGGCGCCATTCATGATCATACAGAATGATGAGTCTGGAAGAGAACGAAAAATATAGTTTTTAACTGTAGCATACTCACATCAAGAAAAGTGAGGAATTCAGTCACAGGGGTGGGGAGAGAAATGCACATAAGGAGAAAGGAAAAGGCAACAGGTAGATAGATACAGCATGTTGTTATTAAAATATTCAGAAAGTGCACAAGGTTTCTCCAGATTTTCCTCTCTGCTATTTATCAGCTAAATTTAGTAGCTAACTACACAGAGGAGGAGGAACTTAACCCTGTCCCTACCTCTCTTTACCCATCAGGAAAAACTCATGGCAGGGGCATAGCTGTCAACTTTCGGATTTGAAAATAAGGGATTTTTTCAAACTTTCGGATTTGAAAATAAGGGATGCCGCGAAGGCGGTGCAATGGCACCAAGTAGCCTCGCCACCCTGCGCTCCAGAGGCTGCACGTGAACGGGTGAGCGAAAGAGCGTGCACACAGACGGCAGGCAGGCTGTCTGTCTGGTTGGGCGTGAGGGTCTGGCTGCACAAGGCATGCAAGCTCCGCCCCCAGTCGGTCTCAGACTCCTTATTGGCAGCTGAGCAACACAGCTGAGGAGCCTCGCTGGCCGGCAGGGAGGGAGAGGAGCTGCTTCCTTTGAAATCCAGGAAATTTAAGGGATATCAACAATCCGGGATAGCAGCGGGAAACGGCATTGGAATAAGGGAGTTTCCCGCAAAAAAAGGGAGGGTTGACAGCTATGGGCAGGGGGTGGGTCCTCTTTTTGCTTCTCCAGGTTCTGATAATAGGGTGTTGTCATCACCGAGAATACCACATAACGTCCTCAAGAGTCTTTGGGTGGGGTTGAACTATCAGATAATGAATTCCTTTGACTTTTTTTTCACAAATCTTGGCTCAATTCAGAGAGCATGTCAACACTGCATGCACAAACCACAGCCTGCAGTTTCACTTCAAACTATGACTTCCGATTCTGTTCTCTCTTGACAGGAAGAGGTAAGATTCATTGGCTGTGTCTGGGTGTCCGAATTAAGCTTTTGTTGAAGTGGGAGAAAATAGCAAGTAAACCATTAATGAAGTGTAGGTGAGTTCCCACGAGGCAAGACACAGCGATAACAGCAAGAACTTTTCCTGAACTACATAACTGGGAAACAGGCAAAGCAACTGCTTATATACATTCCTGAAAGCCCGGGCCACTCCCACTCCCAACGTGATTGGCTGTCTAAACATCACGACTCAGAGTTCAAGGGCCAATGGCAGAGGCCCAAATCCTGAAATGTTCACATGCCCCTTATAATCAGCCCTGGTCAATAGTTTGGCTGTTAGCTGAAGTTTCCAAACACTATTCAAAGCTAGGCCTGTGGAGTTGTTGTTGCTATTGTTGTTGGCACAAGTGCCGGATTTACGTATAAGCTAAACAAGCTATAGCTTAGGGCCCCACTGTCTTGGGGGCCCCCAAAAAAATTAAAGGGAAAAAAAACCCTGGGTGTACATTTCCAAAATATAAGAAAAACAACAACAAATAAAATAAAACCTACACACAGCAACAGTGTTTTCTTTTGTGTTGTGTATTAGGTCCATAAATTACCATATAGTATATATTCAACACAAAATAGCGACAATTTGTTGTTGACAAAGGACAGCTGGACATATAAAGGGCCCCATTACCTTCAGTAGCTTAGGGCCTCATCTAAATTTAAATTTAGAGACTATTAAATTTAGAGACTATTTAAAAAAATATTGTAAGATTTAAGTTAGGAAGAAGCTGGAAGGAATGATAGACCATGGACTAAATTTAAGAAATGAATAAGGGAAATCTGAAGGTACAATAGAATAAGTAAAAGACAAAATTGATAAGTTGAGGTTAGAAATAATTAAAGATGAGAAGGAATTACTAAGGATAGATTGACATTGAAATGCAGAGGGGGTGGTGAGAGGAAGTCCCTCCTGACCATGATTCGACAGAATGAAATTTGCAAATTATGTTTTTTGTATTATGTGTTGTGTATGTATTTGATGTTTTGTTATTTTATGTTTTTCTTTTCTTTTTTTATTGTTGGAAATTCAATAAATATTACTTAAAAAAGAAAAGTAGCTTAGAGCCTCATCAAACCTAAATTCGGCCCTGGACTTGACATCCATCTATCTTAATAGAAAATGGAGTGCACCTCCAGGGGTGAAGCTAAACCGCTTAGTGACCTCCCTGGGTGCAAGCCTGGGCAGTGTGTCTCGAAGCCCTGGGCTGCCCAGACAACAAGACCCTCTTCTCAGCTGATGGGGTCCAAAGGAAAGCAGAGCAATGATTTTGGCACCAGCTTGGCTGCAGGAGTTGCCGGAAGGAGGCATGCAAGGCACCACCCAACCGCCTTAGGGACTCCGGATTTGCATAGGCTTTATGTCTTAGCCTTTTCTTCTCCAGAAGATGTCCTGCAAGGCAGCATGTGCTGATATTTCTTCAGGGTTTAACTCCCAGAGACTTTCTCCATATTACAAATAAGATGTAACTAAAGCATGCGTCACTTTCAGGAAGGAGTGCAGCTGATGCACTACCTTCAGCTGTGCAAAAGCGCTCCTGGCTACTGATGAAACTGATGACACAAGCACACCCATTCAGTGAACCTGAGTCATTTCCCCATTCCAGAGGTCCACCATGGCTTTGACAGTATCCCAGGTGAGGCGAAAATTCCCAGGAGTCATCCAGAAACCATCTGGATCCTTTAGCTTCCTGGGACGGCCTATTTTAATTGGTTACCTGACTCCTGCAGAGGTTCAGTGTCCCAGCAAGCCTCTTCAGGGCTGAACTTCTGAACCAACTTTTGTCAGTGAACGCCTCTGATGGTTGTGGGGAAAAGAAGCCTCCTGGTGTGATCTCACCGCTCTGGGCACGTTTTCATGCCCCTGTTCTAGGGTGGTCAGGTAGAGGAGAGGCCAGGGCTACTGTACTTTTAATCGTAGCACAGAATTTGGGAAGGCACAGGTTTTTCTCAGTTTGTCTGCCCTGACAAACTGCAGCTGAAGGAATCCCCTCTTACTTGCAACTATTAATGGAACAGGAGTCGCCTCATTTCCTCCACTGCTTGTCACTGTAAGGAACTACATTCTAGGCGTGTAACCAATTTTTTTGAGAAACGCAAAGAGTGCACAGGGTGGCAGAGGATGAAGCAATAAAGAACAGCCATAACCTAAATGCAGGCAATCCAATATGCTTAAAGTTATCATTTTTGCCGTCAATTTCACCACCTCCATATAGTCCAATAGTTTTAAAATAGGAGACCCAAATGATTAAATGTTTGTGGAAGAGTGGAGAGCCTTTTCGGATTATCTGAGAAATGCACAGGTGATGGAGAGGGCAGATCACAATCCTATACCCATCTACCTAGGAGCAAGCCGCATTGAACTGAGTGAAACCAATTTCTCTGAGTAGATATGGATATGTATAGGATTGTGCTGCATGAAAGATTCTGTGCAAATGTTAACTGACTACTGCGGAGTGCGGAATGGCCCTATAAACTTCCTGTCTGTTGGGCCTTCCTAGAGAATACGATCTGTTCAAGTGAAGGTCATGTCCACAGAATGCAAGATGGCAGGATCCCCAAGGACATGCTCTGCGGCAGGGGTCAGCAAACTTTTTCAGCGGGGGACCGGTCCACTGTCCCTCAGACCTTGTGGGGGGCCGGACTATATTTTTTTTGGGGGGGGGAATGATGCAAGAGCACCACAAGCCCCGGTGGTTGCTTACCTGTGTCTTGCGAGCAGCAGGGGCTGGCGGCAGCGGCGGAGGGATGATGAGCGGTGTGCGAAAGGGCTTTGGAGAGAGGCTGCTTAAAATGGCGGCCGCTCAAGCGCTGCTGCTGCTGACACCAACAAAGCCCAGCCGCCTTCCTCCTCTAGGCAGGGCAGGGAGAAGCCAGGAGGAGGGAGGGAGGAGGCGCCGCTGCCGTGTGAGGGAGGGAGAGGGAAAGAACGTGTGCGCTGGCGAGCCACGCGGCGATTCCCAGACCGTCCACAGGCTGGACCCAGAAGACAACTGGGCCTGATCCGGCCGGTGGACCTTAGTTTGCCTACCCATGCTCTATGGGGAGCTGGCTTCAGGCACCAGGCCTGTTGGCAGACCAACTCTGCATTATAAAGATGTCTGCAAATGTGACATGAAGACTCGCAACATCAACCCCACCCAGTAGAAATCCCTTGCAGATGACCGCAATGCCTGGAGACGGACAGTCAGATTGCGTATCCACAGCAGTGACCAGAGGAGGAATGGCGGCTGGGAGGAGTGCAGAGAGAAGAAATGCCATGGTACATCTGCAACAGCACAACTGGACACCTTCATCTGCCCCAGTTGCAACAAAACATGTCTCTCCTGTATCAGTCTCTACAGGCACAGCAGGCGCTGTAACTCTCCAATGGTTTGACTTCACCCCCCAAAGGTGGACTCCTCAATTGTCTCCTGAGACAGACGGATGTCAACAACAACATAGGAAGGTAGCAGAGAGCAGTCGGCCTGCTCTAAGTGCTTGCCACTCTTCCTGTTCTACTTATGCTTTTACCCTTTGGTCCCCAAATAAAATTAGCTGACGTCTTTCTTAAACTTTACAAGTAAATCCCTGTAATTAATTGCTCACAACTGTAACGGGGGCACATCAAAAATGGCAGCGGCTACTTCTGTGACTAGAAAAATTACCCCCCCTCCAGTTGGGAGAGTAGTTTCTGTGGTTTTCTGCCCACCGACACACTTAAGACATTAATTTATGTGTGGGAAAACAGAATCTTTCAAAGCATAACAGAAGCAGCACTAGATCTAAGGGCTCGTCCACACCAATTTTCCACTGCAATTTATAGGCACAGATCCATGTTTTTCTGGTCTGTGTCCAAGTGTGTGTGTATGTATATGTAGTTTAGGGATTTGCATTATTATTATTATTATTATTATTATTATTATTATTATTGCGCTGCCACACTCCCCACAAAAACCCGCTCTTTAAAGCTCCTGGCAATCCACAGAAAACACAAACTGCCATTTGTTCCGATTCAGCATTAAAGAGCAGGTTTTCCTGGGGAAAGTGGTGACATGATGATGATGATATGCTTGGAAAAGGGAGGACCTGTAAGTAGAAAGCAGAAGGCAAAAGGTAAATGTGGATGAGCCCTTAGGGGAGGCGAGAGAGAATGCCCTCAAATCAGCCTGGTTATGTTGCTTTTGTTTTCCGGTGAGCATAGCCTCAACACTAATTATAATAACTATCCCCTCTTACGATGGAATGCTGGGAGCTGGAATTAGGGGTGCTTAGAGTTCCAGACCCATGGTAGTCCTGGTGGATACATCCAGTATGAAATTAAATTAGGTTGTCAGTCAAAGTGCCAATGGCCAGGCAACTGGGACTTGCACCTTTATAGAAAGGGCTCGGTGGAAGAGCATCTGTTTTGCATACAGAAGGCCCTGGCATCTCCAGGTAGGACCCTTACCTGACCCTGAAGAACCATTGCATGTCCATATCAACAATACTGAGGTAGATGGACCAAACGTCAGTATAAGGCAGTTTCCTATGACAGCGGTTAGACTTGTGCCACAAGGTGTCATTGGACTTATGACTCCCATGCTATCTGACCAATGACCAGACTAGATGAGAACTGGAGTCCATCGCAATCTGGAGATCTGTTATGTACTGAGTTGAATAGGATGAGCTGAATAAAGAGCATGAAATCCACACTCGACTCCGAGTATATTTCAAGATCCCATCCCTGTTCTTAGCCTTTTTCTAAAGACAAAATCAGATACTATATTTGGGACATGTGAACAGTCTTCCAACATTTTTTTCAAAAATGCAAAGCAGCTACAGGACGCAGCCAATTTCAGTGGAGGAACACGGGCGTTGAAACCATTTTGAGATTGTCCTGTAGATAGACCTGCCCAAAGCGTCACAGCAAATTCCGAAGGGACCCTTTTCAGTTTTACCTTGTGTTTCTACGGAAGATGCCCAGAGACTTTGCTAGATAGGGTACCAAACTGAAGCCGAAAACAACCTGACCACTTTCATTTCCAGTTTTTGGTAAAATTGGTAAAATTCCATTTAGATCAGTAAATGAAAGTCACACATACCACCCCCTCCAATGGCTTTTCAAAGGCATCATAGCAACACACCTCTCCTTAGCAAGTTTTTCTTCATACTGTGGCCCTCCAGATGTTTTGGCCTACAACTCCCATGATCCCTAGCTAACAGGACCAGTGGTCAGGGATGATGGGAATTGTAGTCCAAACATCTGGAAGGCCGAAGTTTGGGGATGCCTGGAATTGCCAAGGAAGGAATAGGGAAGCATTGCTATATTTTGTTCTGTCTGATTTCTTGTGCCTTTAATAGTTGCATGACAGGCAGAAATTCAGCAGATGCGAGTTTCCTAGAATGGAAATGCAGTGATGAAGAAGCTGTACCTGCTGAATTTCTGCTTATCACTCTTCTTTTAGAAGCACAGAAGAAGACCTGCCAAAAGTAAATGTAGGAACACTATCTGAGGACACCATTTCAGGCGGACATAACCACATCTCAGTTTAATCTCTTTTCAATGCTTCTGAGCATGTTCAGAGCATGCTTTCCCCACCACTGAGTAAGCATAGCTCATGCCCCAAACCTGGCCTTCAACAAATGCTTGATGTGCAGAAATTAGCAGGGGGAGATTATCAGATCGTGGCATTCAACTTTGCCATCGGGCTAACGTTAGCCTATTCCTATGAGCCACGCTGTATTTTTTCTGAGCAGGAAAAAAAGGCAGGCCAGGGTGAGGAGGTTTTCCAGTCAGCCGGCTAACCGACAGATAACAAAACATTTTTATGGCTACCATCACAATCACCAGCATTTAACCCCATCTCCCTTCACCACTCTTTCAGTGTCTTTTACCTCTCTGTATCTGGAGGAATTAAAGGGACCCAGGTGGCGCTGTGGGTTAAACCACAGAGCCTAGGGCTTGCTGATCAGAAGGTTGGCGGTTCGAATCCCTGCGACGGGGTGAGCTCTCATTGCTCGGTCCCAGCTCCTGCCAACCTAGCAGTTCGAAAGCACGTCAAAGTGCAAGTAGATAAATAGGAACCGCTCCGGCGGGAAGGTAAATGGCATTTCCGTGCGCTGCTCTGGTTCACCAGAAGCGGCTTTGTCATGCTGGCCACATGACCCGGAAGCTGTACGCCGGCTCTCGGCCAATAAAGCGAGATGGGCGCCGCAACCCCAGAGTCGGACACGACTGGACCTAATGGTCAGGGGTCCCTTTACCTTTATCTGGAGGAATTACAGGCTTGAGGTTTCTGACATCCTCGGCTGAATGTCCACAGCAACTGAAGGAATTTTAGCTCACCAGCAGAACTCAAAGGCAGGTCAGAAGCGAGCGAGGACCTCAGGTTAGGTGGGAAATCTAGCTTCATGGTCTTCACCGTTCGGACTTCCTCTCACCACATCTGGCTGCTTCCATTCCTTCTTTTACGGAAATCGCTCTTGCTTCAATCCCATTTCCCGGCCATCATGTGTCTGTGACACAACTTGCCATTGATAACAACACATGAACTTTGGTTTCAACAGCTGATAAGCCATGACAGGCTCCTCAGACAAGCAAGAGCGAGCATGAAGAAAACATATCATCCTCTGCCCACTGCAGTCGTTTTGTGGTGAGAGGAACGCGACAAATAAGGAAGTGGGCTAGTGGTACTTTTGCTAGCTTTTTACTTTTCTTCTCTTGCACTTCCTCAGACGTCTACCCTGCCCTGTGCGGAAAGTGCAGAGCAAGGCAAGGAAATTAATCATTAGCCAGTAGCTATCACATCGGAGTTCAGGCTCGCAGGGCTGAAAGGAAGTTGAGCGTTTGTTGGATGGGTGTGTCACGCAGAGCACATCACACCAGTCCTCCAGCATTTGCGTTGCCTTTTCCGGCTAGAAAAGGTGCCGATTTTTGTGTTAAAATCACGGTTGTCCTGCGTCTAAAACACCCAGATACAGGTAGGTAGCCGTGTTGGTCTGCCGTAGTCGAAACAAAATTAAAAAATTCCTCCCAGTAGCACCTTAGAGACCAACTAAGTTTGTTCTATTGGACCCAGGTGGCGCTGTGGGTTAAACCACAGAGCCTAGGGCTTACTGATCAGAAGGTCGGCGGTTTGAATCCCTGCGACGGGGTGAGCTCCCATTGCTCAGTCTCAGCTCCTGCCCACCTAGCAGTTTGAAAGCACGTCAAAGTGCAAGTAGATAAATAGGAACCGCTCTGGTGGGAAGGTAAATGGCGTTTCCGTGCGCTGCTCTGGTTTGCCAGAAGCGGCTTTGTCATGCTGGCCACATGACCTGGAAGCTGTACGCCGGCTCCCTCGGCCAATAAAGCGAGATGAGCGCCGCAACCCCAGAGTCGGACACGACTGGACCTAATGGTCAGGGGTCCCTTTACCTTTAAGTTTGTTCTTGGTATGAGCTTTCATGTGCATGCACACTTCTTCAGATATCCAGAGATTGCCTTCTCTCCTTCATAGTGAGAGCCAGAGAATCCTAAGACATTTTGATGCCTGAGGCAGAAAAAGAGTGGTACAGTGATAGGGGCAGATGGGGCTCGTCAATTTGGGAAGATAGCCCATCTAGAAGAAGGAAAACCCTGATCCTAAAACTTGTGGAAAGTTTTGGGAGAAGAAATCCAGAGTGGAGCTCCTCAGGTGGTTGGGTGGCACCTTCTATGCCTCCTTCCGGCAACTCCTGCAGCCAAGCTGGTGTCAAATGCATTCCTCTGCTTTCCTTTGGACCCCATCAGCGAGGCCGAGAGGGGGGTCTTGACGTCTGGGCAGCCCAGGACCTCCATGCACGCTGTCCAGGTTTGCATGGCGGGGAGGTCACTTCGGTGCTGCTAACACAGCTGTTTGACTTCGACCCTGAAGGCGCTTTCCATTGTCTCTCGAAAATGATAGAGGCCCCAAATGGTGCAGTGGTTAAGCTTAGAGCATTCCAGAGAGCACAAGACACTTAGTTGTGGGTTCGAGACCCACGTTGGGCAAAAAGATCCCTGCATTGCAGGGGGTTGGACTAGATGACCCTTGTGGTCCCTTCCGGTTCTATGATTCTATGAAAATACCTCTATAATAATAATAATAATAATAATAATAATAATAATAATAATAATAATTAATAATAATTTATTATTTGTACCCCGCCCATCTGGCTGGGTCTCCCCAGCCACTCTGGGCGGCTTCCAGCATACATTAAAATACATTAACACATCACAGATTAAAAACTTCCCTGAACAGGGCTGCCTTCAGGTGTTTTCTAAATGTCATGTAGTTGTTGATCCCTTTAACCTCTGATGGGAGGGCGTTCCACAGGGTGGGCGCCACTACCGAGAAGGCCCTCTGCCTGGTTCCCTGTAGCTTTGCTTCTTGCAGTGAGGGAACTGCCAGAAGGCCCTCGGCGCTGGATCTCAGTGTCCGGGCTGAACGGTGGGGGTGGAGACGCTCCTTCAGGTATACAGGACCGAGGCCGTTTAGGGCTTTAAAGGTCAGCACCAGCACTTTGAATTGTCCTCGGAAACGTACTGGGAGCCAATGTAGATCTCTCTGGACCGGTGTTATGTGGTCCCAGCGGCCACTCCCAGTCACCAGTCTAGCTGCCGCATTCTGGATTAATTGCAGTTTCCGGGTCACCTTCAAAGGTAGCCCCACATAGAGCGCATTGCAGTAGTCCAAGCGGGAGATAACTAAAGCATACACCACTCTGGCGAGACAGTCAGCGGGCAGATAGGGTCTCAGCCTGCGTACCAGATGGAGCTGGTAGACAGCTGCCCTGGATACAGAATTAACCTGCGCCTCCATGGACAGCTGTGAGTCCAAAAACTTCACAACCACCAGCAAAACTAACTGCAGGGGTGAGGAACTTGCGGCCCTTCGGATTCTGTTGGACTCTGCAGCCAGCGTGGCAAATGACCAGGGCTGATGATGAGGCTTCTGGTCTCCCACGCCAGATTACTGGGTGACCTCAGGCTGGATACCGTCTCTGAGGCTAACCTCCCCTGGGCTGTTGTGAGGATAAAACAGTGTGTATGTGACCACGTACGCTGCCTTGCGCTGTTTGGAAGAGGGGATATAAATAAACTGAGGAAGCAAGTCACCTCTACCTCTCTACTGATGGTCTGGCCTTGCCAAGATTGCCTTATTGGCCATACAATCCATGCACCAAGTTCAAACAGCAAGGACACGTGGAGAGATGCATTTCACGCTGCCCTGTGGGCAGACATTTTGCAAAGAGGCAGTGCACTGGAGAGGGGGCAGAATTAATGAGGAACAGTCCGTACCCAAACAAAAGTAGCCGAGTAGATTTGAAGTTATATAATCGCATCAGATTAGAATGAAACAAAATGATGGTGCTGACCGCCACAACATCCTTCCTTCCTTCTCATTTTTAAAATGATTTTATCATCACGGGGGTTGCCGTCTGGGCATGTCTATGATGACAGATGCTTACTTTATTACTTTTTGCTTTAAATATATGTTATCCATTTCTGCAACAAAATTGGTGCTTATTCCTAAGTAAATGTGCTAAGCATCGGGGCGGCCGCAGCAAACCCCATTTCATTTCTGTAGGTTAGATGGCGCGAAGATTTAAGTGCCTTTAAAGTGAGAAACTGTGCATGCTCTGAGTGTTGTGTGCATGTGTGATTATGATCATCACCATCATTAAGTTTGCAAGGAAAGTAATAGTAGAGAATAATAGTAAGGCAATATTATATATACAACTGATGTATAGAATCAGTGCTTTTTTCTGGGGGGATGCAGGGGTACACATACCCCTAAACATTTTTGTGAATCTTTGTACTTTTGTCCATTTACTGTATTTATTTCCCCCGGTCTGAACTATAAAATGGTGATTTTCTTGAGTCAAAATGAGTGTAGGCCTACCCCTAAACATTTTCTTAAAAGCACTGTACAGAATAATACTTATCTCCAAATAGCTTAATTAATGACTGATATGGGAGGAATTCAACAAAGCGCTAAGCAGTATTTCTGCTTCCCTGGTGGAATGATCTGCCTCCCACCTGCTGTTCTGGGGGTTCTCCCAACGCCCCCAGAGCCATTTGGGGTACACAGGAGGGAGGAGAGGGTGAGAAGCTCCCCATTACACTGGTGAAATTTGTTTTTTGATCTTTGGATGATTTGGATGGAAAACAAGCAAGGAGAGGAGTAATAATATGCCTTAAAGGTAAAGGTAAAGGGACCCCTGACCATTAGTCCAGTAGCAGATGACTCTGGGGTTGCAGCGCTCGTCTCGCTTTACTGGCCGAGGGAGCTGGATACAGCTTCCAGGTCAGGTGGCCAGCATGACTAAGCCGCTTCTGGCGAACCAGAGCAGCGCACGGAAACACTATTTACCTTCCCGCCGGAGCGGTACCTATTTATCTACTTGCACTTTGACATTTATCTACTTGCACTTTGACATGTTGACAACTGCTAGGTTGGCAGGAGCAGGGACCGAACAATGGGAGCTCACCCCGTCACGGGGATTTGAACCGCCGTCCTTCTGATCGGCAAGCCCTAGGCTCTGTGGTTTAACCGATAATACTGGGAATTGAGCTTCCAGTTGGGCATTATCCAAACCAATTCTTGCGTTCATATCACCCATTATATACACAGGAGCAGTAGGGCATTTGATTAATGGAGAGGATAGGCAGCTTTGTAATTTGTGCCAGGAGCTCTCAATCTGTGCTTTAACTTTATAGGGCGGAATATAAACTGAGACAAAAATAATAGATTTAGTCCCAAAATTCAAAATGCTTCCCAGGGCTTAGATGCTCAGGGTCCTCGAAGACTGTGATCTGGGAAGAGAGGGATGAAGAGACCATTGTAGCAAAGTCGCCCCTTCCTTGTCCGTTTAGAGGCTTTGGTTTCAAACACATGATAGCCATCAAGGGAGATGCTATCAGCTAGCCATGTTCCTTGCAGCGTTGTCACGTCATAACCCTTTATATACTCGCAGAAAGACTCATCCCCGAATTCGTTGGCCCAGCCTGCAATGTTCCACGAGATTATTACACTAGCAGAAGTCCTTGCAAAGACTTCCATGACATTAGTTAAAGCCCATCCATAGGGTGGCAGTCAACTAAGCTTTGCTCTGAGAAGTTTGTTGGAATCAACAAACAGGACATTAACTTCAGTTTTTCTGCTCTGAGTAAAAGTTGGTTAAATATCACCCGAAATGTGTGTGTGTGTGTGTGTGTGTGTGTGTGTATTGTGTGTGTGTGTGTGTGTGTATAAAAACATTTATATAAATATTTCTATCTTATTTTAAACAACACAATAAAGGGCTTAGTCTGTATTGAAAGAGTACAAAGATCTCCATCATTTGAATTTCTATATGTCTTCTAAAAGAAATTGTCTCCTGTGGCGAAATGGGCCAGTGCATCCGGCTGTTAACCCAGAAGGTTGGTGGTTCGAGTCCACCCAGGGTTGGCTGTGCGCAGGATTCCTGCATTGCAACGGATTGGTGACCCTCGGGATTCCTTCCGACTCTACGATCCTATGATTTCTTCTTGCACCTTATTGTTCCAGTGTAGTATAAGCGATCTGTTATTATTATTTTAAAAATCAGGGTTGGCGATCTGTGTCTTTGTGCCTCAAACATGGGGTGGTGGCGAGGGAGAAGAGAAATGTTCTTTGAGGTCCAGCTCCGAGGGCCTTCTGGCGATTCCCTCACTGCGAGAAGTGAGGTGACAGGGAACCAGGCAGAGGGCCTTCTCAGTAGTGGTGCCCACCCTGCGGAACACCCTCCCTTCAGATGTCAAGGAAATAAACAACTATCTGACTTTTAGAAGACATCTGAAGGCAGCCCTGTTTAGGGACGTTTTTAATGTTTGATGTTTTTTATCGTGTTTTTAATATTCTGTTGGGAGCTGCCCAGAGTGGCTGGGGAAACCCAGCCAGATGGGCAGGGTATAAATAACATGTTTTACTATTATTATTATTATTATTATTATTATTATTATTATTATTATGTGCTTCACAACCGGAGCAACACGCAACGGCTGTTTAAAGAGGAGCTCTCCGTAAGGACATGTGTACATCCAGGGTCTACAACTGCTTAATCGAACCGTTGCTCAGAGTCTTCGCAGCAGCAAAAGCTGCAGGGAAAACTGAGGGGGCTCACAGTTAGGACTTCCCATAACCGAGATTTATCGGACATGAGCCGGGAGCTCCTCATTCCCCTTTTGTCTTCCTCTCCGCAGCCTCAGCCTACAGGACCTTCCTTCTCTGCCCTTGTTTGTCTTTCTCAGTCTCTGTATGTTTCTTTTTCTGCTGACACCGGCTCCTCATTCAGAGGGTGACACCCCAGGGGATATATATGTGTCCCTGCCACCCATAAATCCTGAGGGGATAACAAAGGCCTCCCAGCCAGTGATCTCATCCAATTTCGTTTTAGTGCCTTTGCTTTCGGAGCCAAGCCCCCTTTCTCCCGATCCCTTGTTGCTGGGATCTTTGTTCTTCCGAATTTCAGGCCCTTTTCAAGAAGAGTGGAAGGGGAGAAGCTGGCAGGTGCATGGCTACAAACAGCCAGAAAAGCTGCCATGGAAGCTCACAAGGAAGCAGGAACAGTCAGACACAGGGGTGTTGGCGGCACAGGCGATATAAGGAAGGTGTAGCAATAGTAGTAGTAGGAACAGTAATAATAATTCCACATTTCAAGTGTTCTGAACCCTTAGGAATGTTCCTGTTGAATCAGACCAAGGTGTCCTATACAGGTAAAGGTAAAGGGACCCCTGACCATTAGGTCCAGTCGTGGACGACTCTGGGGTTGCGGCGCTCATCTCGCTTTATTGGCCGAGGGAGCCGGCGTACAGCTTCCAGGTCATGTGGCCAGCATGACTAAGCCGCTTCTGGCGAACCAGAGCAGCGCACGGAAAAGCCGTTTACCTTCCCGCCGGAGCAGTACCTATTTATCTACTTGCACTTGACGTGCTTTCGAACTGCTAGGTTGGCAGGAGCTGGGACTGAGCAACAGGAGCTCATCCCGTCGCGGGGATTCGAACCGCCGACCTTCTGATTGGCAAGCCCAAGAGGCTCAGTGGTTTAGACCACAGTGCCACCCGCGTCCCAAGGTGTCCTATACTCATGCATTATTCCATACCCTCCGAGTGTCCCCAATTTCCAGGGTCAGTCCCAGATTTACAGAAGCCGCCCTGATTTCTGATTTGCTCCCAGAATGTCCCACCTTTCCTTAGGACAGCCCAGTGCTATTTTTCTAGAAAAAGAGGTGCCAGAACCCACCATGAACACCCTCCTTGTTCTCTTATGATGGCAATGGCACCCACCTGAGAGGTGCCAGAACTGAGTTCTGATGAGTTCTGGCCAGTGCTTTTTTTTCTGGGGGGACGCAGGAGTACACATACCCCTAAACATTTTGTGAATCTTTGTAATTTTGTCCATTTACTGTATTTACTTTTCCCGATTTGAACTATAAAATGGTGATTTTCTTGAGTCAAAATGAGAGTACCCCTAAACATTATTATTTTTTTTTATAGAAAAAAAGCACTGGTTCTGGCTAAAAAAAAAGCCCCATCTTCATCTGAGAAATGTTGGTGGGTATGGAGTTATACGACCTCTAAACCAAGGAGATAAGTAACTACACAACCTTTAGAAGACATCTGAAGGCAGCCTTGTACAGGGAAGTTTTTTTTAAAAAAATGTTCAATGTTTTATTATGTTTTTATATGTGCTAGAAGCTGCCCAGAGTGGTTGGGGCAACTCAGTAAGATGGGCGGGGTATAAATTAAAATTATTATTTTGGAATGGGATGTCCCTATTTTCATCAGAGATACTTTGGAGGGTGTGTTGTTATGCCTTTCATTAGTGGCCTCATTCAGATGTCTCTGGGAAGCCCAAGAGCAGGGAATTAAGGTGATAACATGAGAGCCAGTGTGGTGTAGTGGTTAAGAGCGGTAGTCTCGTAATCTGGTGAACTGGGTTCGCGTCTCCGCTCCTCCACATGCAGCTGCTGGGTGACCTTGAGCTAGTCACACTTCTTTGAAGTCTCTCAGCCCCACTCACCTCACAGAGTGTTTGTTGTGGGGGAAGGAAGGGAAAGGAGAATGTTAGCCGCTTTGAGACTCCTTCGGGTAGTGATAAAGCGGGATAGCAAATCCAAACTCTTCTCCTTCTCCTTCTCCTTCTCCTTCTCCTTCTCCTTCTCCTTCTCCTTCTCCTTCTCCTTCTCCACTTTTTGTCCCCAGCTCCTGGTGTTTGGAGGTACACTACTTCTGATCCCAGTATTTCCATTTAGTTATCGTTTCTGGTCCTTGTCAGACCTGCTCTGCATTAATATGTGGCACAATTTCTCAAGCCGTGTTTCTCAAACTTGGGTCCCCACATGTTGTTAGACTACGACTCCCATCATCCCTGACCACTGGTCCTGCTAGCCCAACAACAACTGGAGACCCAAGTCTGAAAACACTGGAAGAAAGCAGCCACTAAGGACGCACCCACACTTCCATGTGTCCCATGCCTAGAAAGAATGGGTCTGAGCGCTTTTCTTCACTCCTTTCCTAGGGAAAACCACTCTTTAGCTTTAAATAGGGGCAAACATCAACCCAGAAGAAACCTGAGGGACATTTGCTCCGATTGAGCACTAAAGATTGGGTTTCCCTGAGGGGAAAGCGGCGTTGCAAGTGGAAATCTGGCTAGCAATTAGCATCACATCTTGTGGCAGTGAATTCAATAAGCTAATAATAAAACTGTGAACCGTGTGAAGAAATTCTTTCTTTTTTCTCTGGCCTGGGCTGAGGCTACTACCAACACATTTTACACCATTCTAGTATTATGAGAGAAGAAGGGGGAAAATATCTCCACATCCCTCATGATTTTAAAAACTCTTACTGCCTCTTTTACAAGTTCCCTGAAAGGTTGGCTAAGATTTGTCAGAGAAGAGATGCTAGAGAAGAAATGCTAGAAGACAGTGGGTTCCCTTAGGCCACCTTGTAGATTGGTTGCTGGGGCAAGCTTTGTACTTATGGTGTCCCGTTATACCTCTTTAAGAGCCATGGCTCCCTCAGAGATTCTCCCAAAGAATCCTGGGAGCTGTAGTTTGCTGAGGGTGCTGAGAGTTTTTGAGGGCGCCCTTAACAAACTACAGCTCCCAGGATTCTTTGGGAGAATGCCGTGCCTCTTAAAGCTTTTGACGTACCTTGTGGATGTGACCTACTTAGGCAGCCGCTTCGTTGCAGCACTTGCCGAAGAAACCACAGCGGCAGGGCTCCCACCACAAGTCTTCTAGAACAAAATGTTTCTAAAACACACACACACACACACACACACACACACACACACACACACAGCGTCATGTCAGCCAGAAGTTAAGACCTGGCTTTGGGGGATGAAAACATGGCTGCCAGTTAATTCGCGATGTCCCATAATTACCGGGAGCGACACCGCTCCCCTTCACAATAAGGGAGGCTGCAAAACCGAGAAGCAGCCAAGGTCTGGGAGCTCTGCTAAGGCTGCGATATTTGCTATGGGGCCCCCTGAGAACTTCTGCCTCCTTCCCTGTGAAGTCAAAATTCAGATCTACCTACCTCCTACGTTCTCTCAGCCCCTGAGCCAGTCCAGTTGCTGACCAGCGGAGTCCCATGTTGTGTTGGCGAGCCGCATTTTCTGCTCTAAACTCCTTAGGGAAAACAGCAGGAGTGCCCAAATTACTTCATCTCCTTGCATGAGCTGGCAGCAGGTAAAACCAGACTCCTGGGGCGTGATTCGGGGTGTGTCGGGAGCTACAGATCCAAACATGTTCCAGGGACTAGGCGTTTATGATATCTGGAAATAATAAAAACACCACCTGCTTCAAAAACCGTAGGGAGATATATCCTCCCAACATTTCGCTGATGAGAATAGCAGCAGGGCTAGCTAACTTTGTGGCCCTTCCCAGGTCTTGTTGGGCTCCCATCAGCCCCGGGGCCAGCATGGTCAATGGCCAGAGGGAATGGGAACTGGAGTCTGACAACACATAGACGACAACAGCCCCCCTCCCCCCGCCCTAGAACAGGTGTCATTGCCTTACACACACAGATCTTTCATTATTTATTAAATTTGTATACCTTGATCTGAAGATCTCAGGGTGGTCCACAGCATAAAAACACAAGATAAAAAGACAGAATACACAATAAAAACAAGAACAAAACAAACCCATAACCCTCCTTCCCACAAACGCATTTAAAAGGACATCAGCCCAAGGCCTGGTTGAAGACGAACGTTTTCGCCAGGCGCTTAAAGATGTATAATGAAGGTGCCAGGCGAACCGCCTTGGGGAGAGCATTCTGAAACCGGCTGTCCTGTAATAGCATACCCTCCAACATCCCGCTGACACTCGCGGTCCAGAGCTCTCGCGGGAGCCAGCTGTCTCGCGCCTGAGTGCTGGACTGATAAACTGGATGTTCCGGGATCCAATGGCTTATATCAGGGGTGTCCAACCAGTCGATGATCCCCGGCAGCTAGCGGTTGATCGTGGTCGATCGTGGGCTCTATTTCCTCCGTGGGGGGGAAAGAACATCTGGCCTCTCCCCCTCGCCCCGTCCTTCACTCGCACACGATCGCAAAAACGGCTGACGGACTTATCACTGTGGTCTTTGGGTGAGCGACTTTCTCCCCTAAAAAAAGGTCAGCCAATTTGACTTGCCTCCCCCCAAAAACCTCAACAACTTTGGTCACTGCCAGCTTTTTATTCTGGGAGTAGATCGCAGTCTCTTGGGAGTTGGACGTCCCTGACTAATATAATTCCAGGATGTCCCATTGAAAGCAGGATGGTTGAGGGATATGTAGTAGTTAGTAGGATGTGTGTGCGTTGCTAGATACTTAAAAGACTCGTGGCATAGGCCCATGATGCCGATTTGCACATGCTGATTCATATGTATAGGTACCTCCGGGAAGTTAGGAGAGATGGGTGACTGGAATATGGTTTTATTTCGCTTTCCCCTTTTTTACATTATTCTTGTAACTTCTTGTAGTTGCTAGAACTAAGATAGCTTGCCTTGACACGGGCCTCAGCTGCACTATACATCTAAAGCAGTACCACACCTCTTTAAACACTCATGGCTTCCCCCAAAGAATCCTGGGAACTGTCGTTTGTTAAGTGTGCCAAGAGAGTGGTTAGAAGACCACTAGTCCCCCGAGAAGATGGATTAACACTTAAACCACTCTGAGAATTGTAGCTCTTAAGGGAACAGGGGCCTCCTGACAACTCTTAGCACCTTTCACAAACCACATTTCCCAGGATCCTTTGGGAGGAGCCATGACAGTTTAAAGTGGTATCATACTGCTTTAAACGTATAGTGCAGATGGGGGCATAGCTGTCAACTTTCGGATTTGAAAATAAGGGATTTTTTCAAACTTTCGGATTTGAAAATAAGGGATGCCGTGGCACCAAATAGCCTCGCCACCCTGCGCTCTAGAGGCTGCGCTCGAACGGGTGAGCGAAAGAGCGAGCGCGTAGACGGCAGGCAGGCTGGCTGTCTGGTTGGGCGTGAGGGTCTGGCTGCACAACGCATGCAAACTCCACCCCCAGTCGGTCTCAGACTCCTTATTGGCAGCCGAGCAACGCAGCTGAGGAGCCTCCCTGGCCAGCAGGGAGGGAGAGGAGCTGCTTCCTTTGAAATCCGGGAAATTTAAGGGATATCAACAATCCGGGATAGCAGCGGGAAACGGCATTGGAATAAGGGAATTTCCCGCAAAAAAAGGGAGGGTTGACAGCTATGGATGGGGGCCAAAGTAAAACCTCCTCATTTTAAAATGAGCCTCGCTCACAACTATTGTATCGGGGATGAGGAGGCTCTCTTGCCTCTCACAGTTTAGCGACGTCGTTGTGAAGGCACAGTCAGTCGAAAAAACAAGAAGTTTTGTCACCCGTGTCATGTGCTGGGGTGTCTTGTGGTGGGTGAGGGAGAAGGGAGCATGCACTATCTTTAAAAGGCAGATACCGGTAATATCTGCCTTGTCTATTGTGAGTGTCTTCTTGCAACTGACAATGCAAGGGTTCAGCTTCCCTTGAACTCCTCAGAAGGACAGCGGCGATTTCTGAAGGGAATTGATTTCTGTCATGATTCTCCCTACCCAACTTAAAGAGTTTAAATTCTGCCCAGTTTCCATAGACATCCCAGTCTTTGACTAGGAGGAAAGCAAATTGACCCAGCGTGAAATAAGCTATTCCCATAAACTAGGGTCGGCTTTAGTTGAAGTGTCACCATTTGTCTCCCACACAGCTGCCTCTGTGTCCAACGTTTTAGGAGGGGCTGCAAAATCGCCAGCAGGGAAAGAGCGAAAGGGCCTGGCGAGCAGCAGGCAGAGCTGTCTGTGTTTGCTGTCACCATGAGGGCCGTAGGATAGAACGGAGGCATCTCCACATCTGCAAGGGAGCCAAGTGGGACAGCCAAGTCTCTCGCCAGCCTAGGCTCCCCTCGGCTCTCCCTTCCTGAGAACCAGCGCTGGGGTGCTGCTTGAGTGCTTCATCGGACTGGTGGGTTGAAGGAGGAGGAGGAGGAGGAGGAAGAAGAAGAAGAAGAAGAAGAAGAAGAAGAAGAAGAAGAGGAAGAAGAGGAAGAAGAAGAAGAAGAAGAAGAAGAAGAAGAAAAAGAAGAGGAAGAGTTTGGATTTGATATCCCGCTTTATCACTACCCGAAGGAGTCTCAAAGCGGCTCACATTCTCCTTTCCCTTCCTCCCCCACAACAAACACTCTGTGAGGTGAGTGGGGCTGAGAGACTTCAGAGAAGTGTGACTAGCCCAAGGTCACCCAGCAGCTGCATGTGGAGAAGCGGGGAAGCGAACCCGGTTCCCCAGATTACGAGACTACCACTCTTAACCACTACACCACACTGGCTGGGCAGCTGAGCCAAGCGGAAAGGAGGATTGTGATCCCCTAGCCGGGTCACTGAGCGACAACCATCTAATGCCAGCAGGATTTTGAAGTGCAGAGGAGCTCAGTTGAGTTGGGAACTCTGCCCTGTAATGATCTTGCATGGTTTGTGGCGTGAACCTCTGAGGTTGAAGAAGGAAGAGTTTGCGGGAAAATATAAAACATCCATCCTCAGAGTGGGCTTAAGAGGACCCACTTAAAAAATTCATGGCGTTGCGGTCCAAGTATGTGAATCAGTGGGTGAACCGATCAGAGCTGCTGGCTGAGAACCCTGCAATGAATGCCTCTCAGTAAGTAAGATGTCAGCGTGGATGAACAGGAGGAGCTAACATGGTTTCCAAGCGGGCCGGAATATTTGCTTTCTGCCCAGCTGCCAGACTGCTTTTGGAGTAAGCCTTCAGCAGAATTGGGGAAAGAAGGCAAAGAAGAGGGAGAGTTAAGTATCTGGCAAAGTAGCAAGATGGAAAGTGTCTACCTGTGCTCAGTGCTGGCTTTGGTGCATCATGCCCTCGCTGTGACTTGGCTGTAAGTAAACCCTAGAATCACAGAACGGTAGAGTAGGAAGGGACCCTGGGGGTCATCTAGCCCAACCCCCTGTGATGCAGGAGTCTTTTGCTCAACATGGGACTCAGCCCTGAGATTAAGAGCCTCGTGCTCTTACCGACTGAGCTACTTGACTTGCCACTTGCCAAAACTTCGCAAAGGGGTTTTAGAGGAAGGGGTGGGGTTGGTGGGCTATACTTCCTGTGGGATGAATTCACAGGAAAGTGAGAGGGACACGCTCCAAAGGAAAACTGCAGTCAGAGGGCTTGAGGCGGATGATTTCACTTTGCTTCAACTACAGTAGTACCTCTGGTTACGAACTTAATTCGTTCGGGAGGTCCGTTCTTAACCTGAAACCGTTCTTAACCTGAGGTGCCACTTTAGCTAATGGGGCCTCCCGCTGCCGCCGCCGCGCAATTTCTGTTCTCACCCTGAGGTAAAGTTCTTAACCCGAGGTACTACTTCCCGGTTAGCGGAGTCTGTAACCCAAAGTGTTTGTAATCCGAGGTGTTTGTAACCCGAGGTACCACTGTATTCTGTTGAATAGTAGCCACTTCTGACTATGGGGGGAATCGCGCAGGAATGACCGTTCCCCACATCAAATGGGGTGCGCATTTTGCGTGGTCGCGAGTAGCCCCCTGGGATCACGTTGCAGCTCCTGGCAGTTGGGTCTGGCACCGCCTTCCCAGGTAGGATACCTGTGGTCTCCACCTACTCCGGCAGCCGCCCAATCCCGGCTGGGGAGGAGGTGTTGCCAGGGGGATTGGCCAGGTAGAAGGAGGGAACATACAGTACACAACAGAAGTGAGTCATACCTGGGAAGCGGCATTCAATGCAGCTGAATTGAAGCGGCATT